>JAJOZX010000250.1:427500-1157500 GCA_023014485.1 Bathynomus jamesi
GTTGTGTTGGTGACTCACGGAATTGGCGAGGAAAAATCGGTCACTTGTTACCCGGCTTTAAAAGATAAAATACCATCTTCGAAATATAACCACCAAGACCAGGAAGTAGTTATTGATGGTGAGTCATTTGGGTTACTTTCTTTCGTATTTTGTTTGAACTTCATTCTCATGTTGAAGACTCTCAAAGGAAAGGTGTTCTAATGAACGCCAGTATCATTTGTGACCCACCGAACAGCAAGTTGGACAAATATTCATTGTTCTTTGTTTTCAAATTGTTGTTTTGTATCTTGAGAATGGGAAACGAGTTTCTAGAAGTATATGCAGAAGGTTTACAAAAGTAAATAGACACCACGATGATTGTCCTCAAGAGCAAAATAGCAAAGCTTATCAGTGGAATGCCAGAACGTGCCACCTTTCCATAATGCAAAGGGGAAATTAACACTATTCTAAATATATTGACTCGATAAATTTATTATTTATTCACATTCGTTATCAAATTGAAAACTGCAAAAACCGAAGGTATCTATTTACTTTTGTGAACCCCCCTCTGTGTGTATATATATATATATATATGAAGATTTAAATGCTTTAAGAGTTCAACTTTGTCAAATAAAGAGGTTATTATGTAGAGCAGGGTTCCCAAATGTGGGTACGCGGCATCCTGCTTTGGAACAAAATTTCACATGGAATTCTCAAAAGACGGCGTAGCGGCTACACCGTCTTTTGAGCAATTTTAAGTAGGTGGTTGGTACAGAACACTTGCCGAAGCCATCGAGGGGTACGCAGCCGAAAAAAGGTTGAGAACCCCGGATGTAGAGAGTTTCAATATAAAGTTCGTTGTATTTTAAGTATTCTTTGTTTGCATTTCGGAGTAGGGCCGAATTCAAACCAATCCTAAAATTCGATTATGATATAATTTGTTGTACTTGAAATAAGTGAAGTCTGCTTCGAATTTTATTGATGTTAAGTGAATATTGTCAATTCTGAGGAGGTGAATTAAGGGGGTAAAGCCACAGTAAGAAATCGTTTTATTAGAGGCAAAATCTTTGAGTCAATATCTTCATCACGTGAAAGGGCCACGAAGGATTTTGCTTCTAATTATTCCTTTTCCTATTATCGATTAATTCCTTTACTTTTTTGTGAAAACGTGAAGTTGTCGAGAATAAATGCAAAAAAACTTTCTTTTCTATGTGAAGGTCAAAATATGATGATAAAAACCCACTCTAATAGACAGAGTTTATTTCCACATCAGTTTCGATGCCCACTGGCATCCTCTTCGGGTGGATACAGAAAAAGGAATGAACCAAAAACAAGAGGGAAAACAGTCCAGGGACCATTAAGAAACTCGCACCTAGGTTAGATCCCATTCTCCCGACACTGGAAGGGCATTTTTATTAAAGGGACCCGCTTATAAGTACATTCGCACAAATTTAAAACTATCTTCTATACATACAGATTCTATTATTTTTTTTTACATAATTATTACATTTATTAAATTTATTACATTTAATATTGCATTATTATTTATTATAGAAATTATAAATTTATTATTACATTGATTATTACATTGTTGTTTATTATACAGAAATTATAAACCGAAAAACGAATGAAAAAGGCGAGAAGGAAACAATCCAGAGACCATTAAGAAATTCGCACCTAGGCTAGATCCCGTTCCCCCGACCCCAGAAGGGCATTTTTTATTAAAGTGTCGCACTTATAAGTATGATACATTCGCACAAATCAAAACTATCTTCTTGTTCTATACATACAGATTCTGTTATTTTGACATAATTACTGCATTTATTATTGCATTTACATTTTTTAACATTTATTATTATTATTACCTTTACACTAATTATTACATTTATTATTACATTTATTATTACATTTATTGCATTTATATTTATTTCCACATTATTTACTTCCATTATTACGTTTACATTTATGTTTATTTTACCGAAAATTTGTACCGAAAAATGGTCTCTGGATTGTTTCCTTCTCGCCTTTTTCATTCGTTTTTCGGCTTATAATTTCTGTATAATAAACAACAATGTAATAATCAATGTAATAATAAATTTATAATTTCTGTAATATATAATAATGCAATATTGAATGTAATAAATTTAATAATGTAATAATTATGTAAAAAAAAAAAAATAGAATCTGTATGTATAGAAAAAGAAAATGGTTTTAAATTTGTCCGAATGTACTTCTAAACGGGTCCATTTAATAAAAATGCCCTTCCAGTGTCGGGAGAATGGGATCTAACCTAGGTGCGAGTTTCTTAATGGTCCCTGGACTGTTTTCCCTCTTGTTTTTGGTTCATTCCTTTTTCTGTATCCACCCGAAGAGGATGCCAGTGGGCATCGAAACTGTTGTGGAAATAAACTCTGTCTATTAGAGTGGGTTTTTATCATCATATTGTCAAGAGTAGTATACTAGACTCGTTTCAGTTTATTACATGGAAAGTGACCAGTTACACTTTGCAAAATTCGAAGTGAACGAACCAGATATCTGATTGTACAAATGTATAGACTTATTTACGAGTTGTTCCTATTTTTCACGTTTTAATATATCAAAAGTAATAATAATAAACATTTAAATGAAAGCTAATTTGAATTACTTAGGTAATTTGTGGAAATAGTCGATTGATTGACCTAGGTGATTACATCATCTGATTTGATTTAACATTTTATCGACATATATCTGGGTTAGGTTAGGTTTTTTTAGTGTGTCGCTGTTATGGTCTTGTCGATCTGATGGGTGCAGGTCCGGTGATATGGGGTCAGTAAAGTCAACAACGTTCATGGGTCATGTGAAATTTTTACTCTTACAAGTGTAATTGTTTGTTGCCAAACGATTGTTTCCACGTAGCTTCATGGATTGAATACCACGTGTACTATGTGTCCAGATTATGTAGCGACCCGTGGTTCGGATCTTGCGTTAAGCTGTAGGTCTCCTCCATCATATGACCTTAGATGTTGCGGAGGAGATTAAACGACCTCCTTAATCACCACCTCACCTACTGTTTGTAGTCTTATTTTATAGGATCAGTAAAGAAAAATTAATTTTCGGAAAAAAATTCGCCGAGGAAGATATTTATAAAAAACAAAAAAATTACTAGTTAGTAACATGATTTTCTTTGGCGATGTTAATGAAATTTAAAAGGCGAAAACCCAGTCATTACTGATTACCAGTTTCTTTTTATGCATTATTTTATAAATTTTCTAGGCAGTTTTTTTTCCTAAACTGTACATTATTATTAAACTAAACTTTCTTTTGTGAAACAGGGAATTTAATCACTTCTCAAGGACCAGGAACTGCATTTGCATTTGCAATCGCCCTTGTTGAGAAATTAGCCGGGGAGGAAGTGGCTAGAGCAACTGCCAAACCGATGCTCTTGTAATCCTTGAAGCAGGACCCACACGATGCTTGTGATAGTAGTGGTAATACGACGAAGCTTTAATTTATCAATTTTGATAGCCATTATACTAAAGAGATGTTAAGAATCATTAAAATAACTAAATTCTTCATTAAATTTACAGTATTATCCTTTATTTTACAACCTTTACGTATTGCGCGGAACAAGAGAATCAGATTTGGAAACAAGGTGACACTAATGATATAAATTTAGAATAGATCGAATTTGAAACTTCGTTTCGTAAAAATACTTGCACCCCCCGCCGGTGGCCACCTTGTCGTCGTGGGTGCGCTCCTATGTTGACCCAGTGGGCTGCGCCGGAGGGGTCGCCCATGCTGGACAGGCTACTGAAGAGAGCGGGCTAAGAGCCACTAAAGTCCTTGGCTCGCAGTAAGGATCTTTAGAGCTGTCCTCCGGAGGTGACGCCCTTAGGGCGTCACTGTGTTGGCTGGTCGGGTGTCCGGGCCGGTGGGATTAGGGGGCTGGGGTCTTTGTGCCGTTTCGTGGCCGGACAGTTTGCCTACTGGACAGTTTGCCTACTGGACACCATGCCTATGTGGTATATTTATCCTTACCTTATTTAACTTCAGATTCATGCAAAAGAATTAATTCAAAATTAAAATGTGTTGTTGCCCTTAATAGCATAAATGTCTGAAAATATATCAAGTAAGAAAGGGAAACAGAAGTTTTCACATAATGGATATTTGTATGTGTTTGATAAATGTAGCAAGCGCGACCCTTCGTTACTTTTTTGGCGGTGCGAGCAAAAGAGTCAGTGTATTATAAGGTGTGTATATAATATGGGTACTTTTCCGTTATCTGCCCCATTGACGATTGGTTAGGTTCAGTCATGATATTTTCATTAAAACTATCAAAAATATCACAACTTAACCTAACCAATCGTCACTGCCCGGTTAGGTCAACTGTACGCCCTTGACGATTGGTTAGGTTAAGTCGTGATATTTTCGTTAGTTTTAACGAAAATATCACGACTTAACCTAACCAATCGTCAAGGGGGCAGATAACGGAAAAGTACCCATATTATATACACACACCTTATAATACACTGACACTTTTGCTCGCACCGCCAAAAAAGTAACGAAGGGTCGCGCTTGCTAGATTTATCAAACACATACAAATATCCATTATGTGAAAACTTCTGTTTCCCTTTCTTACTTGATATATTTTCAGACATTTATGCTATTAAGGGCAACAACACATTTTAATTTGGAATTAATTCTTTTGCATGAATCTGAAGTTAAATAAGTTAAATAAGGTAAGGATAAATATACCACATAGGCATGGTGTCCAGTAGGCAAACTGTCCGTAGGCAAATTGTCCGTAGGCAAACTGTCCTAGCGCCGTGCCGTTTGGGGGCAAACTTTCGCATCGGGGCCCCGATTTTAAACCGACGGTGTGCCCGTCGGGACGAAGTACCACGCCCCTTGCGGTCTGCGCTCGACCTCCCTTTCTCACCTGTAGGCAGTTTCTCGCGTCCCCTGGGTGTGTTTTCTACAACATTATTAGCATATGGATACCATTACTATTTGTCCTAGAATTCGGATGGTGAGCAGCCAGGCCTCCGAGTCCTCTACCACTGGAAGACCACGTCTTGAGGAGGTCGCCCCCCAACTGGCAGCGGAACACTTCCACTCTCCTCTTCCGTTACAGACCCCTAGCCTGTACCTTGAACATACACCCTCTGGAGCAGGGGTCCCGCCCCAGCCCACCTCACCCGCCTTGGGGCACGTCAAGTTCCGCACAAGACTTTCCTCCAAACCTGGCTTCTTGCTCCCCCGTATACCCCCCTCACCCGCCGTCGGCCCGCCTCCCCGACAGAGAGAGCCCCGCGGCGGACGGGGAAGTCAGCATTCACGTCCATCCTATCGACCATTGGATATCCCAGTCCACTTCGATTCTACAGCCTCCCTATCCCTTCCAAGTATCCACAAATTCCTAGTGATCCCGCCTACCTCTGAGTCCCTTCCGACCAACTCTGAACGCACGTTTCAGGCGATCCGAGCCCGCAGCAACTCCAGCCGCTATGATGTGCGACCACAGAGAGATGGCTCCCTCCTCATAAAATCACGCTCAGCCGCAGAGACGAAAGCCCTACTCTCCCTCACTGAGGTCCTTGGATGCTTGGTGTCAGACTCCACACTTTCGCCTGAACCAGAGTCGGGGTACTATTTACACCACCCGCTTATTATCGATCACAGTGAACGAGCTCCTGGAGGACCTCGTACCCCAGGGTGTCACTAAAATTCATCGCTTCACATCCCGACAGGGAGGCACCCCCCCACCCCCCACCCCATGCCTACTTCTTACCTTCAATACCTTAGTCCCTCCTGACCATATTGTATGGGGTATGAGAGAACGCACGTCGTGCAAGTTCACTGTCCGCCCATACATCCCAGACCCGACCCGTTGCTTTAAATGCAACAAGTTTGGACACGTTAGCTCAGTTTGTTGGCAGCCGCACCAACTGTGTGTTCATTGCGGACAAATCGCTCACCCTGACAGGTGCCCCAACACACCCAAATGCTTCAATTGTGAAGGCGCACACCCCTCTTCATCCCGCGAGTGCCTGTTCTTCAGGTTCGAGGAGGTCCGAGGCCTGCAGGTAGCGGACTTCTTTAGCCCCCGAGAGGCGCGAGACAGGGTGCGGAGTCGGGAGGTGAGGTCGGGGGTGTCTTACACCGCTGCCCTCGGCTTTCTCATCTCGGCACGTCGCCCTGGCCTGCCGCTGAAACCCCCCTCGACCACTGCTCCCCATTCCTGCCAAAGGGAATTCTCGCAGAACCCGACGGCCTCCTGCACCCCCACCATCCCTTCTCTTCACGCACCTCGCCTGCCACAGATTCCCTAGGAGTCTGGGACCAGGACATCCAGGCCCCATCCACCTCGAACCCTGCCCTCCCAGCACTCTGCACACGCCCGAACCTACCACCCGGAGCAAGCCGACGAGGCGGAGACGCCGGAGCGAGTCGCCGGACCCTCCGGTCTTTCAACGTCTCTCCCCCTCGATGTAAGAAGACGCTCGGACCCTCACACCGCCCACTTTGTCTACAAGGACCATATTTCCCCACCGCGGAAGTCCCACCAATCTACTCCGACAGACTCTGACAATAGTTGCCGAATTACATGACCCGCCCCCCTACGATGAGATCCAATCTGGACAACATCCTCTACCCCGAGGATCCAGTGGATGCGGCTCTGGTACAGCTACACGGTGTGGCCGAGGGGAGCTCGGCCGCGCCCATGAGTCTTATGGATCTGCCCTTGCCTCCTGGTGCCATTTTTTCCACCCCTGCTTGAGACCACTCTGGTTCATCTACTTCTACCCCCACAGTACCTGTCCCCCCAAACATCTCCGGCCCCCTCCTTGTTAGCCACCCTGACCACGTCCTCTCTCCCACCTGCCCGGTATTTCTGGTATTCCCTATCGCCACCCAGGGTCCGCCTTGAGACACCGGACAGGCGGGGAGGTGCCACTTTGGAAAATAAAGCGCCCACTCCTGGCCCGAACACAGAAGCCCACCAAGACACTTCTCACCCTCTCAGCCCACGATGTTCTCCTAGTTGCCGTGACCCACGCCTCCGGTCTCGCTCGGCCGACTCGACCCCACAATCTCCGCGGAGATCGACTGGCAGACCGATTCCTTCTCTGGTGAACGGCAGATAGCCAGCCATGCTCTTGACCAGGGTTGGTACCCAAAAACCCACATCAATTTACTTCTCATAAACTTATTTTTAACTTGGCATTTTTTATAATATGGTTATGCAGTCTTATATATTAACAACTATAAACTATAATTAATGTGATAAGGCCAATATAAACTAAAATTTCCAGAAACTATTTATTTGACATGTTTCATTATGAACCTTATATCTAATGCTGTATCTAATTTATCTATCTTCTAATTGGCTACCTATATCTAAAATAAATCATGTTTCTTTTCAGCTTTATAATTTAAATAATTTAAGTGGTACCTAATATTGATTATTGATCAGCATGTTCAGCATCTTTTGACCTTACGTGGCGGTAGATTCGAATCAACATTTCTGCCTTTTCTTTACCTAACCTATTTCGCATTTTACTCCATACCAAGCCAAACGTTGAAAAAAATCTTTCCAATGATCCGGAACTGGCCGGACAACTATGAATATATCTCATAAATTTAACAGTAACCTGGTCTCTCTTTTTTTTTCTTTCATTTCAACAATTTTCCACCAATTACTAGCTGATGTAGCGCTCACTATACTATCTTTGAATAAATAAGGAGGAAAAATTAGTGCGTCTTTTAAGCGGAATGCATAATATCCTGCCATGTATTCTGAATTTATTTCAATCAGCCATTCTTCAGCCTCTTCCTCTTGAACTCTATTCAGTTTCTGTCCTGAAAAATAATAGAACTGTGAATTCGAGTCTCGGCGTACCTCTTTCCTCATTTTCAAAACATTCCACTTTTCTTTTACTGCATTTCTGTAGATGTTTCGCACACTCAATTTTTCGAGTGATACTTTCTTTGCAATAATTGCATAGTGCTCTAGTAGGCTGATCACTTAATAGTCACTCGTCCCTTTCGCTAGCTTTAGATCTTCCACCTCTATAACTCTTTGGCATCTTAAAAATTTAAATTTGAGTTAAGTCTAAATAAAGCTGAAATCTGCTGTTAAGAAATAAAGAAAAGATCTAAAATTAAAGTGGAGAAAATTCTAATATGTCATTATCATCTCATATCTGAACTTTCTGTGAAATAAAGATGTCTTTTTAATATATATTGTAGATTAGATAAATAAATTAATAAAATAATAGATATATTAGGCACTACATAATTATCGAACCTTTCTAAAAAAAATTTCAACCCATCAAAAAAACAAAAAACCCAGTTGGGTTGGTTTTTTGTGAAAAACCCGGGTTTTCCAACCTGCTCTTGACCCATCCTTCACCTTCGCGAACCCCAGATCTCCCTTCACACTCCAACCTCCTAGCACCTACGCCTTTACCCACCCCCCTTCATCAATTAATGGATTCTCCGAAAACTACAATAGTGCACTAGAACTGCGGAGGAATATTCGCGAAATACGAAGGCCTTAATTCCTTGATTGCCACTTCCCATCCGGTGTGTCTGTCTCCAGGAGTTAATCCTGGGGACCAGGACCATGCCCTGCCCTACTGGATATTCCTACATCGCCACCCCGTCTCCTACCTGCACTCGAAGTGGGGCTGCCATTTTCATACACCACGCAGTCCCCTTCCACAATCTCTCTATCCAGTCCCCGTTACAGGTGATTGCTACCCGGCTTTCCCCTATCCAGTCCCCGTTACAGGTGATTGCTACCCGGCTTTCCCTGGATAGACAGTACACCGTCTGTTCAATATACCTCTCCCCACGCTCAAGTCTCCCGCGATGACTTGGTGGAGGTGGTACAACAACAACCCAGGCTCTTTCTATTACTGGGCGATTTTAATAGTCGCCACTCCTTCTGGGGCGACACACACACCACCTATATGGCCCCAACCCTGATTACTGTCATGACCGAACTCTCCTTCGAGTGCCTCAATGATGGCTCTCCTACATTCTACCATGTATAGACCTGTCCTTCGTTTCGACTGATGCCCTCCTAGATTTCACATGGCAAGCCCTCCAAGAGGACTATGGAAGTGACCATTTCCCTGTTCAACTCATGCTTAATTGGCAGTGGCGTATCAAGGGAGGGGCGAGAGGGGCGACCGCCCCGAGCGGCGGCAAATTACTGTCAGGCGGGCGCAGTATGCAAAATTTTGGGTTTTTATGTTTTAAAATGCAGGAATCTTTCGTTGATTTTATTAAATTAGAGGGGAAGACTGCTGAGGCAGTTACTGATCTCATTGTCACTAAGCTCCGTGAGGATGGGCTGGATATCCAGAATTGTTATGGTCAAGGGTATGACAATGCTGCTACGATGGCAGGTATTCATCTTGGAGTTCAACGCAGAATTCTTGATGTTAGCAAACACGCTGTTTTCATTCCTTGCAATAACCACTCGCTGAACTTGGCTGGAGTTCATGCCGCGGGACTGAGTCCTAATGCTGTAACTTTCTTTGGAACAATTGAACGAATTTTCGTCTACTTTTCTTCCTCTACTCATCGTTGGGATGTTTTAACAAAACATTCCAAAATCACTGTCAAGCGAGTCTCTGATACGCGGTGGAGTGCTAAGTATGATGCTGTTTCTAGTCTTAAGAAGAACTTGACTCACGTTGTTAGTGCCTTGGAAGAACTGAGTGAAGGGGTCTCCGAAAATCTGGACACAAAGGGCGATGCTGAAGCTCTGTTGACCTCCATCATGTCATACATATTCAGTGTGTACTTATTTTTCTGGGATCCAGTGCTGAAAGAAATCAATGATGCTCAGCTATATTTTCAAAGAAAGGGACTTGCTTTGGACCAGTGTGCATTAAAAATGAACTCTCTATCCGTGTTTTTAACTAATGAACGAGAGGCAGTAGTATCAAACGCTGCAGATGCCGCCGAAGAGTTCTGTAATGAAATGGATATCAGTATAGACCGCAGAGTCAGGAGACGGAGAAGAATGCCTGGAGAGCAAGCTCGTGATGCTGGATTGACCGTGCAAGAGGATGTACGCAGAGAATTTTTTGAAATCATGGATCGTTTATTAGCAGAAATTGAAAAACGCACAGTTTGTCTTAAAAACATGAATGATCGCTTTGAATTTCTGTCTCCTTCGTACCTTTTGAATCAGTCCAAAGATGAAGAAATTAATACCAAGGTCAATAATTTTTCTTCCATCTACAATGACATTAATCCAGGAAGTCTACTGGAAGAAATAAAGCGTTTGCGCAGACATTTGCTCAGTTTCGAAAGCATAAGCGTCGACGATGATCCAAAGAACTGGGATATGTTAAAACTACTTCAGTGGATCGTTAAATGGGATCTAGTGGAATCGTTGCCTCATATAACATTGCCCTCAGAATCTGTCTAACTACATGCATGTCCGTGGCAAGTTGCGAACGAAGTTTCTCGAAACTGAAACTTATAAAAACTTACCTCAGGTCAACTATAAGTCAATCTAGACTGAGCAATTTGGCGATTATTTCAATTGAACGCGAAGTTGCAGAGACAATGGACATAGAAAAAATCATTCATGAATTTTCTGTTATGAAAGTCCGAAAATTTAACTAGGCATTATACATTATATAGTTATTGTTAAAATAATGTAGTATTGTTAAAATTGAAGTTGCTTTATTTAAGTTTTTCTTCCAATAAAAGTTTTGTTTAGAAGTGTATTTTTGTAAAGGAATTGTTTTTAAAATTGAAAATTGTTGCGGGGGGACGCATTTTTGCGCCGAGCGGCAAAAAGTATTGGTACGCCTCTGCCGTTCGGGTACCAGAAAGGTGAATTACTACCAAAGCGAATTGGTCCCGTTCCCACGACGATACATATACAACCCTTACGACTGCTCACTTCCCATCCTCCGAAGAGTGCATCGCATACTTCGAGTCCGTCGTTGTACCGGTTGCGTGCACTAGCATCCCACGATCCTCCGCCTACCCCCGCGCCCGACGGATACCTTGGTGGACCTCGGAGTGCGCGGAGGCCGTACGCGCCAAGAAGAGGGCTACTCGGCGCTTTTACCGTACGCGACTCCCTATCCATCGCACGGAGATGCAGCGGGCCAGGGCCATCCCCCGCCGTACAATGAAGACAGCGCGCCGAGCTTCTTGGCGTGCTTTTGTGTCCGGCGTCACGCCACCACACCTTCGGCTACTATCTGGAAGAAGGTGCGGGGTTTCGAGAAGCGACATGTCCCCTCCCGGCCCCCGGTCCTCCGACTAACGATGGACTCCTATGCGAGCCCAAATCAGTGGCAAACCACCTAGCTTCTACCTTCGCCGCCGTTTATTCCTCCGCAGTTAGTTCCCTTGTACCCGCCCCAAACAATAGTTCCTCTTCTCCGTTTCTAGACAGCGCCTACAACCGGTTGTTCACCATGCGTGAACTACAGGTGGCACTGGCCTCTCGACGATCCCTTTGTCCCGGCCCGAACGGTATTCCGTACAACATGATCCAGCACATTCACCCTACCTTACAAATTTTTCTGCTAGACCTGTCCAACCGCATATGGATAGAGGGCGCCTTCCCCTCCAGGTGGAGGGAGGCCCACGTCATCCCTATCCACAAACCCGGCAGAGATTCCCTCGATCCCACAAACTACAGACCAATCGCCCTGACGTTGTGCCTGCAAAATCTTCGAAAAAATGGTCGCTAAGCGACTATCGTTCTTCTTTGAAATTAGTAATTCCTTCCCTGCTACCCAGTCCGGCTTCAGACAATTTCGCTCCACCACTGATCCCCTCCTGCTCCTCAGCCGAGACATTCAGGATGCCTTCGGCAATGGACAGTTCGTCCTATCAATTTTTTTTTGACATCCAGAAGGCCAATGACACCACCCGTCAGGCAATGATCCTTAGTCAGCTCCGACATCTAGGTCTCGTCGGAGCCATGCAGACCTTCATCAGGGGGCTTCCTTTCCTCCCGAACCTTTAAAGTCCGGGTGGGCTCAGTCCTCTCTGACATCTTCGTGCAGGAGGACGTGGTCCCACGGGGAAGCATCCTCAGTGTTCTATGCTTTTCCATCGTCATGAACACAGTCTCAAAATGTCTTCCACCACCATCCGTTCTTCCATCTACGCCGATGACCTTGCGATCTACTTCGCAGGGCGGGAGCCGTCCGTCGTTCAACGACAAATTCAGCTTAGCATCTACCGGGTGGAAAGGTGGGCGACGTCGGTGAGTTTCCGCCTCTCCACCCCCAAGTCCAACTGTATACTCTTCAACAGAAGAAGACCCGCAACCCTTCATGTTTCCTCTGTCGCATTATACGGCAATTCTCTTGAGGTGGTACCCTCCACGCGATTTCTCGGCGTGACTCTCGACCGACTGCTCAATTGGGTTCCCCATCTCAAGCACCTGAAGCAATCCCTCCGACGTCCCCTTGCTCTCCTAGATCACCTCTCCCACACGACATGGGGCGCAGACCGACGCTCTCTCCTTCGCCTTTACACTTCCATGGTGCAGTTGAAGCTGGACTATGGCAGTGTACAGGGTGTACATAAAGTCAGGATCTATTTTTGTGAAGCACTTGGAAATTATATGGAATTCAATCGTAAAATGATAAAGTGGTAACATTTATTAAATAATTAAGAGTAGGATTCGACGTGACGCCCATCAGTATCCCTACACAGCTCAAATCGTTCCGCAGCATTTCTAAACACCTTCTGGAGCATTTGCGGGGTTATGTTATCTGCAGCAGTTCGTATACGTGTACGTAAGTTTTCAAGACTCGTAATCTTCGTCTGATAGACGTGCGATTTGATAAAGCCCCATGCAAAGAAATCTAAGGGGGTTAAATCTGGTGATCTCGCTGGCCAAGGTCTGTTGTTTCCGCGTCTGATCCAGCGATTTGGAAAACGTCCATTTAGATAATCCTGAACAATTTTGGCATAGTGACAAGGAGCACCATCATGTTGATAGACGACGGGGATAGGATTGTCAGTACCGTCGTCTATCAACATGATGGTGCTCCTTGTCACTATGCCAAAATTGTTCAAGATTATCTAAATGGACGTTTTCCAAATCGCTGGATCGGACGCGGAAGCAACAAAAGACCTTGGCCAGCGAGATCACCAGATTTAACCCCTTTAGATTTCTTTGCATGGGGCTTTATCAAATCGCACGTCTATCAGACGAAGATTACGAGTCTTGAAAACTTACGTACACGTATACGAACTGCTGCAGATAACATAACCCCGCAAATGCTCCAGAATGTGTTTAGAAATGCTGCGGAACGATTTGAGCTGTGTAGGGATACTGATGGGCGTCACGTCGAATCCTACTCTTAATTATTTAATAAATGTTACCACTTTATCATTTTATGATTGAATTCCATATAATTTCCAAGTGCTTCACAAAAATAGATCCTGACTTTATGTACACCCTGTATTATACGGTTCAGCCTCCAACGCCTTCCTCCACCTCGCCACCGGTGCTTTCCGCTCTTTCCCAGCCTCCGAGTGGATTGCAATTACCTCCCCCTCGCCCTCCGACGGGATCTGCTCCTCATGAGGACATACCTCCGTGCACAAAGGCTACCTTCTTCGCTTCTATGCGCGGCGGGTTTCTGAACTCCCACCCCAGGGACAGAGCTGGCACTTCACTGAAACGGTCCGCTCTTTCCTTGACCTTTCCAATATGCCCGCCCCCTCAGTTACTTCCATTTCATACATCTACCCCCCTGGCTCCTCACCCCTATCAAGTTTTGCAGGGACCTGTGTGCCCTACCTAAGACTACCACGAGAGCTACGGTATACAGGTCACTCTTCCGAAAACACGCAACCCAACACCCGGACGCAGTCCCCATTTATACAGATGGTTCCTGCTCGGGGGCTGGTGCGGCCTCCTCAGCAGTGATACTGTCCCAGCAGCTTTCTCGAGGCGTCAGCCTGCCCCGCTAGGCCTCCGTTTTCTCGGCGGAACTCTTCGCGATTATGAGTCCCTCGACATTGTGCGCACCCACTCTGCCAGCTGCTCCGTCATTTATTCAGATTCCCAAAGCGCACTTCTCTCCCTCGAGAGATTTAACACTCCTCACCCGCTCGTCTGTACCATCCAGCAAACCTTCCACTTTTTAACAGCCTTCCGACACAAGACAGTTGCCTTCTGTTGGGTCCCGGCCCATGTCAACATCCAGGGTAACGAGGCGGACCGCACGGCAAAGACGGCCTGCTTACTGCCGACTTCTTCCCCACTCTCCGCTCCACATGGCAACGGGACCAGGCCACACAACACAAACTCCACAAGATCAAACTACAAATAGGATACTGGGCCTCCTCATTCCACCGGTCCCGCCATAAAGAAGTGATTCTCGCTCGTCTCCGCCTTGGACACACCCGCATTACTCATGGAGAGCTTATGGCGAAATCGCCAGTCCCGCTCTGCCCTACCTGTCATGCCCCTATCACTGTCGTACATCTCCTGGTCGAATGGCTAAACCTGTCCGCTCATCGTCGCAGGTGTTTCCCTCTCTTGTCCGAAAATCCCATACTCGCCGAAGGCCCTCACTTTTCAGCGGAAGCGATTTTCTTTTTCCTCACTCACTCCCATCTGCTCCATCGTGTCTAAGGGTAAGAACACAAAGAAAGCAGACAAGTGTCATGAATGTGACCATGTTATCGAGAGTAGCCGCACACAGTAGAAGCATGTTCAAACTTGTCGGCGCTGGTTGCCCGCGCTGACAAGTTTACCGGAATGAACTAAACATTCTTTTCTCGTTTGCCCGCGCGTGTGCACTATCGAGCAAAAGAAAATCTTCGTCAGACGATGAGCTAGACCACAACTCGCAGATAAACCTGCGTCTTCTGTGTCCGCCTACTACCGCTGGTAGGCGGACACAGAAGACGCAGGTTTATCTGCAAGTTGTGGTCTAGCTGTCATAATTTTCTAGTTTCTCCGCCTCAACAACACGTCTACACGCGCGGGCATGCGAGAAAACAATGTTTTGTTCATTTCAGTAAACTTGTCAGCGCGGGCAACCAGCGCCGACAAGTTTGAACATGCTTCTACTGTGCGCGGCTGCGCTCGATAGCATGGTCACATTCATGACGCTTGTCGGCGCTGGTAACTCGTAGTCTGCTTTCTTTGTGTTCTTACCCGAAGACCATACCCTTCCTACCCACTATCCATCAACTGACCCTCTCACCTCCCTAGTCTACCATCCCCAACTCAGCGAGGCAGGGGATCAGTGGTATTACTGAGATATGTACCGCTTTCTTTAGGTACGAATCGGCGGTAAATTAAAGAAAGGGAAAAGAAAAAATCAGAATTTATGAATGGAAGTTGCGTAACATGTTATTTAAGCGAATTAAAAAGCTATTGATATTAGTATTAGGTGGTCTATATATTGCATGAAGAGAATATACGTTACTTATATCTTTTATATTAACAATTAGGTCTTCACTATTACATAAATTTCTTCATTGAAGCTACCAAGTTTTTAGCTTATTTCCATATTTTGAGCTTCGACTCAGGTTGAGGCATCAGGTTCGAGTCCCACCGCCGCTGCTGCTGCTGCTGTTGTTGTTGAAGTTGGACCAGCCAACTACTTCGAGGTTACCCCGGGCTCGAGTGACGCTCTCGAGTTTACACCCACCCATTTCCGTGTGGGGAAATAGGGGTTCCGAATGTTTTTCCATTTGGTTGTCTCATAATGGCTATTTATTATGCTTATTCAGTAAATTAGTATATTTTCAATGTTCATTTTGTTCTTCAGTGAAACGTGGTCAAATAAGGGCCACAGATCAATGGATAAAATGAACATTCGAAAGGCATGTACCAACAACTGTATTGTTGGTATCAGTAAAGGTTTAAGTAGAAGAGTCGAAATACGTGAACGGCTTCAGGGGATGTAGTCTGAACTTTTATTGAATTTAATTTTCCACGCAAGGCTGGAATTTTGTTTCACCATATAACGTCAAGAAAAGTTTCTAGTATAAATGAATGTGGAATAGAATAAATGGTTAAGGGCGAGTGATTTCAGAGACCCGCAACTGTTGGTTACCATTGTAACTCAAAAGTACTAATGAACTCGTGGGCATTTTTTCTCTTCTCGATGCTGTTGCAAACATTATTAAGTCTGGTCAATCAAAATACTTTTACTCTTGAATACTTCCTTCGGAAGCCGTTTTACCAGTGGAAGTAAATCTTACGTAAGGATAAACAAACTTCACACCCGACTCCTTTAATGAACCAATTACAGAAAATAAAAATTCTGGTCCTCAATAAACCCCTAAAGATAAGGGAGAGAACATTCCTTGATTCCAAACATAGAGAAAAAATGTATTTATTGAAAATCATCGGTATCTAAATATTTTCAACATTTAAGTGACAAAGTTGTACGAGATTTCCACAAATATTTAATGATGTACACGCTTTTTCTTAATGAAATGTTTGGTAAAAAGGGCTGTTTTGAGCCGAGATTGCACGATTTTCAGGTTTTCTTCTTCTTGGAATGAGAGAGAGCTGGTCCCGTAGAAGAATACACAGACTGGCTTAGTTTGTTCATGTAAAATAATCCGAGGATGGAACACAAAAGACTGGAAAAAAAAAAAATTGTTGTTCTCGATTCAATTTTTGAACAAAAAAGATTGACAACCCTGTAATTACTACATCTAAAAAAATGACTAACTCCAGAAATTTTCTTCATGAGAACATCTAAGACTCCATTACTACACAGAAAAATAAATTAGGTAAAAAGGTTAGATATATGATGCTTTAACTAAGCTAATAATCATCGTTAAGGTGAAATTTAAGAAAAGTTAAAATCTAGGGAGGGGGAGGGGAGCTAAAGAATTAATAAAACTGCGAAAAATTGAATTAAAAAAAAAAAAAAAAAAGTTTTTGGAATATTTTTTTCTTTACCACTTCGTGAGTGATCAAAATTACAGATAGGGTTAGTGTGCGCGCGTGATTTAGACTTCAATACATAATAATCTATATTCCCTCATTCTAACTAGCAGCAATCTTTCCCCGAAAACACACACTCAATCATCGCGTGAAATTTTAGAATTATCACAGTTCATACCCTTTTTCCGAAGGCAGTGAAGTTTTATCAACGTAAATGTTAAAAACCCGAATGATTTCCATGTATTGAGAATATGGTAGAGTGTACGATCATCAATATTTATTCCCAATTTCATCCGATTAATTATTAACAGCAGTGAAGTAGGCAGTTTTCCCGCTCGTTATAGGGGAGTACAAGGATAATTTAATTGTTGAAGCCTTTTCTAATTTATTCATTCGAGTAGGGATACTGTGAAGGGAGGGGTTCACAACCCCAATCATTATTATTATAAACTGAACAGACAGTGTTTGGTTTTAATGCTGTAAGTTCACCATCATTACAGACTTGATTTACAAGCATGGAAGTATATTGAATTAAAATGTTTATAAAAAGTTCTACCGACTTGAAATTTACTATGACAATACCTCACAGACACAAAAATAAATTGTAGCTTTCCTTTCAAATGTTCCACGCGATGATTCCTCATTTCATTAAGGTCTAGCTTGTCGCCCCTCCTCTCGAGTTGGCCTGGTGAAGTAGTGAGTTGGTTTCTTGTACTCTCCACCTCACACAGCTAGGTACGTCCCGCTCATCGTGGATTCTTCCGAGCCAGGAGTCTAATCTTCTTTTGAAGATGTCCACTGCAACACCACTTGTGTTTCTTAGGTCTTTGAGCAGTTGATTAAACAGTTTTGGTCGTCTCACAACAAAACTATTTTTTTTCAGGGTTAAGGATGTTCCTTGTTTAGCCCTTAATTTGGGAACACGACAGTCTTCCTTTTCTACTTTCCACTGTTGTCTGGGGAGTTACAGGGTTCAGAGTAAAATTAGGGACTAGTTTCTCCATTATTTTCCAAGTGTAAATAATGGTGTATCTCTCTTTCCTCTTTTCCAGTGAATATAGGTTTAATTCGCGTAACCTTTTCCAGTAGTTTAGTTCTTTGCACGTTAGGCCGAGCAGTACTCCAATTTGGGTATGATCAGTGTAGGAATCATTATATTCCTATCCCTTCGTTTAAAGGTTCTCAGTATCTGCCCAGTTACTCTTTGCTCTGTTTACTGCTATCTTATTTTGTGTTTCAAATTTCGCATCATCAGTCATTACAACCCCTAACTCTTTTGCTTTAGAATTTCTCTGAATTTCCTGTCCATCTGGGGTATAATATTCCATGGATTTTAGGTCCTCTCTTTTTCCTTACCGTAACAGCTGAAATTTCTCAGTGTTAAACTTCATATTGTTGTCTTCCGTCCACCTGTAGATTCTGTTCATGTCTGTCTGTAGAGATCCTATATCTTCTGGGTTTCTTATTTTTCTACTGATCTTTGTGTCATCGGCAAAAGATGTTACTGTGCTGTCTCCGGTAACGTCCTCATCTATGTCAGTTAGCATGATTATGAAGAGTAGTGGAGTTAATACTGTTCCTTGTTCTGATTAAGACACTCCTTGTACTGTAACGACTTGCCGCCGCTCACTAAGGAAATTATGTATCCATTTCCCTACTTTTCCTGTTATTCCCATATGCTTGTTTATGTATTATGATTCCATGGTCACACTTGTCGAACGCTTTGGCAAAGTCTGTGTATATTACATCATAGTTTTCATTACTTTCCAGTGCATCAATAATGTTGTTGTTGTGTTCCATTAGTTGTGATAGGCATGATCGGCCTGACCGAAACACACGTTGGTTATCATTTAATTTTTTCCGAGTTTCCAAAAATCCATAGATTTTCTGTGTAACTATTCTTTCAAATATTTTGGAGAGATGAGATGTAAGCGACATTGGCCTATAGTTTTTGGCCTCGAATCGATCTCCTTTATACACTGAGCGGCAGAAAAATCGGCCCACTTGGAATATCGCGAAAAGCAAAAAATGTGGGCAAGCTTCTGTTTATAAAAGTTTTAAAATTCGAAAATATAATCTATGAGGCAACCAAATAATGAGACAAAACAACGTCAGCTGCGCACACACTAGCTGTAACGAATTTTCGACTTCTTTTAAGAATTCGACCAGTCTGACATTCAGTTGCCCTTAGACTGCTAGTGGCACTTTTTTCTTCCACTAGTGGGAGTAGGCATTTGCGTTTCGTAACAGATAGACTTCTAATTCTTTTGGGCTTCAGAATTGGACATTTACAATGGATTTGAGTGCCTTGAACGTCGCAAGAGTAGTCGCCCTAATTGAAGATGGTCGAAGCCAGCATTACGTTGGTCGCCGATGCGCTAGGAATTCCAAGAACAACGGTTCGACGTGTCTACCAACGTTATGTGGAGACAGGAGAGTACACCCGAAGACCAGGATCTGGAAGATCGCGCTGCACATCTGCCCGTGACGATCGTTTCATCGTCTTCAGTGTTTTGCGAGATCGTCGCTTGACTGCCACAAACGTCCGCATCAATCAAAATTTAATCTTTGAACATCCGATGGACGGGAAAGTGTGTGGAGAAGAAAAGGAGAAAGTCCGTCAACAATACTCGTCCCCATTGGACCATAGTCCAATTGACATGCTCACGAGCGAAAGCAAGACGAGCATTGCGGTGGTGTGGGAGCAATTCCGGGCCCATTGTTGGACGTCTAGTATGTAAGCCACTTTCCATAAGTCTCTTTCTAACTGTTCGCTCCGATACACTGACGTCTCGAGACCTTTCCAGCTCATTGAGGACGTTTGTGGCAGTCAAGCGACGATCTCGCAAACCACGAAGACGATGAAACGATCGTCACGGGGAGATGTGCAGCGCGATCTTCCAGATCCTGGTCTTCGGGTGTACTCTCCTGTCTCCACAAAACGTTGGTAGACACGTCGAACCGTTGTTCTTGGAATTCCTAGCGCATCGACGACGTAACGCTGGCTCCGACCATCTTCAATTAGGGCGACGACTCTTGCGACGTTCACGGCACTTAATTCCATTGTAAATGTCCAATTCTGAAACCCCAAAAGAATTAGAAGTCTATCTGTTACGAAACGCAAATGCCTACTCCCACTAGTGGAAGAAAAAAGTGGCACTAGCACACTAAGAGCAACTGAATGTCAGACTGTCGAATTCTTAAAAGTCGAAAATTCGCTACAGTTAGTGTATTCGCAGCTGACGTTGTTTTGTCTAGTTATTTGGTTGCCTCAGACTATATTTTCGAATTTTAAAACTTTTATAAACAGAAGCTTGCCCACTTTTTTGCTTTTCGCGATATTCCAAGTGGGCCAATTTTTCTGCCGCTCAGTGTATATTGGGACTATGTTCGCGTTCTTCAGGATGCCCCGTATTTCTCCCGTGTCTAGTGATCGTTCCCATGTCCAATATAGGGGGGCCCAGCGACTGCATCCTTATAGTTTTTGATCAGTATGGCATTCCATTTGTCCGGTCCTGCCGCTGAGTGTACTTTTAGTTTCCCTATAGCTTGTGTAATATCATCTGTCGTAAAGTCGAAGTTCGTTATACTTTCCCCTCGTAGTTCTTCTTCAAAGAACGCGTTTCTATCGCATATCAGTTTTTCAGTTTTTGGGATACTGAAACATGATTCGTACTGAGCTCTTAATATTTCAAATACTTCTGTCAGATCATCAGATAAACCGTCACGCAGTGGTTCCCAACCGGTTTTGGCTTATGGCCCCCTTAGGAACCTTATTTTTTCCTGTGGCCCCCATAAGCATTATTTTCAGTAGGTAATATGCAGATTAACTCTATTTTTTTAAAATAACATTTTCCTGTGGCCCCCTTCAAATGTGCCATGGCCCCCGGTTGGGAAACACTGAATTATTTTATTATTAAAGCACTGTCTTCGTTTTTCAAAGGTCCAATAGTCGTATGGTTTTTCGATTTCCTTTTTGCAAAATTATAGAAGTACTTTTAGTTAACCTTTATCGCCTCAGCGTCACCACCACCACCTTTTTCTGTATGCTTCTCAATTAGTTCCTGCATGACGCAATCGATACTCTGCAGTTTATCATTTAATATTTTTCTGATGATGTTATCTTTACAGTTACTTAATTTTGCAGTCACTCTTTTTCTCTTTCGGAAGAATGACCTCTCTTGTCTCTCGAACCTGCTTCTCTTTCCCCTTTGTTGTATTTTTGGGACATGTCTTCCCACAATTCCCAGTGTCTTCTCCTCTAAGGTCGTTAGCATCTCTTCCGTTGTCTTGGCCTCGAAGATTGATCTCCAATCTATTACTTCCATGCTGGATGCAACATCTTCCCAGTTTATAGCTTTGGAGTGAAAATTAAAAATTTCGAATTTGCTTCTTTCTGTTGTTCGTGTTCTTTCCTTTCATGTTTCTTTTATATTGGTTATTATTTCAATAATGTTGTGATCCGATATTATAGTTGGGGATATTTCTACATTATCAATTAGGTTGCTGTTGTTTGTGAACACCAAATCTAGGCATGTGTTTTTTCTTGTTTTCTGTTATTTCTTGTGTTAACATAAATTCATCAGCCAGAGCTAGTAGCATTTTTACCTGTTCCTGGAATTCCCGCGTGCCTCCCTTGTCTTGGTGTACACATATATTTTTTCCTATCCTTTTATATTTCATGAATGGAAAATTAAAATAACCACAGAGAAAAATATTTGGGGTTGGAGAGAATAGATCTTTTACCGTTTCTTACCTCTGTAATGGAATCAGAAAATTTTGAGGTTGGCGTGTTCGGGGGTCTGTACATTACAATTAGCACCATATTTAATTTTTCAACTTTTGTTGCTACACATTCTACGTAGCTGTTTGAGGTACTTTTATAGTCATTTCTGCCATATGCCTTTCGCGTGTGTAAATAACACATCCTCCTTTACATCTCACCGTTCTGTCGGCTCGGAGGATGTTATAGTTGTCAATTTGTATTTCTTCTTTATCAATACAGAACTCTCAAAGTGTTCACAGTTCGCCTGGCAGTCCTTTAGATGAGTTTCCGTGAGGCATGCAAAGTCTGCTCCGGTTTCTTGCACGAGTCCTTTCAGGTATAAAACTTTGTCCGGGAAATGATTTGATTTAAGGCCCTGAATGTTGGCTAGGATCATTTTTATTTTTTCTCTATCATTTTCACATACATTCGATTCGCTTTCCAATAGTGGTGCCGGTTTCGTTGTCTTGTGGTCCTCCAAGAATTTGCCTCTTTTTATCTTTGTCGGTACCTGTTGTCCCGATAACGCATGACGTAGCTTTGTGCGTGCCTTCTGTCCGGCTCTCGGATTCCTATATTTGTTGGCTACGTCTAAAAAATTGGTAGCTCCCTTTGATGCTCGTTTTTCCCGTTCACCTGCTGCGTTCCTTTCGGGGGGGGGGGGGGGGGGGGGGGGGGGGGGGGGTAACGGCATTTTTGTCCGTATTTGCACCTCCTATATATCTTACATAGATTACATAGATGTTGCAGACAGTAATGTGGTGGAACTTGCACTTTTTTTCAAATTTGCAATATCCTCTTGTATAATGTGTTACATAATATGTATAGCTAACGTGTACATAACAACAACTAATTGAATCCCATTTGAGACCCGGTCCCATAATATTACGCTGGATGTCAATGTGGATTGTATGTAATGCAAGCTTAGTAAAACATGGTTTGGGCTCAGCTTGACTACCGCAATAAGCATCCAAAATCTCGAAAAGGTGGGAAAATGCGAGTGCAATGATGCTGAGTGATGTACGATGATTCGGAGTCTATATATAGAAGGGGTTAATGCGAAGAAATGGATGCGCGACGATTGACTCGCGAGTTGTCTGTATAACAGATTTCCCCATTCGTAATTCTAATTTCTTGAAACTAATACAGCTATGTACCACAAACAAATTCTTATTTTTGAAAATTAATTTTAAGTGCAGTGTTTTCAGTCAACATTTCCTTCTTGGTTGAGAAAATGAAAAAAAGTAGGACCCAATATTAATCAAAACTGAAGTTAAGGTGGTTAACAGAATGAATTTTAGTAAATTTTGAATCCATGAGGTGAGACTACTTCGTGGTACTCCCATTTTTCTTTCATAGTACAAAAGACTGAATTCTTCTAATTTGTAAAGAAACAAAGACGAAAACCTCAAAATGGAAAAGCATCAAATGACTAAAAATAAACACAAGATCCAAACCAAAATAAACATTAGTAGCTGACAACGAACATTAACAGTGTTTGAACGCATTTATCTCAGACCCGCAATTAGAACACTGTACAAGATCTCAAACATATGAAAATATTGTTTAACGATGAAAAATAAAGAACGTTACTTACCACACTGTAACTGAAACTCTGTGTACCATTGCAGCAGCCAAACAAGCAAATATTAGACACAAAGTTACTTCTGGAATTAGTTTGGCTTGGAATCCTTTTCCGAACATTATCGTCTCAAGGTTATTTACGGCCTATTTAAATATTAAGTAAATAACAATTTGGAAGGCGTGAAACTAAAATTAAAACAAAACATATTCACTCGCAGTAAACACTAAAAATCCTCCTCCATACTTAAGTGAGGAAATGAGCAAAGGTATTTTCAAAGATCACTGTACAAAGTCGTACTATGCTCTCTGGGATTTGTCCAATTTCAGAGGAGAATTCTTGGTGGTGTGCTGCTTTCTGTTACCATGTTGCCTTAATGTACAGTAGAGACAGGCCGATATATCGACTGGTAAAATTTTGCCGACACAAGCGATACTGTCAATATTTGAAGGTTTTACTTTATATATTTACAAAAATAACAGCAGCAAAAGGTTTTATTGTCTATTTTTTCTCCCTTATAATAATGTTCAATAAAAAATATATAATCATTAAATTAACTTTAAAAGCTGAACATAAAAAATCCTTAAATATGTTTTATTTTCAACACTATTATTATTATTATTATTAATATAATATTTTTTTCTTCTTTATTTTACCGCCGATTCGTACCTTGGGAAAGTGGTACATATCTCATCGAGACAGTGGGTGGGTGGTGTCACTGGGTTGGGGATGGTAGACTAGAGGAGTGAGTTAGGTTCGGTTGCTGGATAGGTGGAAGGAGGGGTATGGTCTTAGATGCGATGAAGCAGATGGGAATGGGTGAGGAAAGGGAAAATCGCTTCCTGAAAAGTGGGTGCCTTCGGCGATTATGGATTGTAGACGCTCGGGTATGGAAATACTAGACAAGAGAGGGAAACACCCGCGACGAAGAGCGGACAGATTCGGGCATTCGACCAGGAGGTGTACGACGGTGATGGGGGTATGGTAGGTAGGGCAGAGCAGGGCTGGCGATTTAGCTATAAGGTGAACATGTGTAATGCGTGTGTGTCCTAGGCGGAGACGGGGGTAAAATTAATTCTTTATGGCGGGACCGGTGGAATGAGGAGGCCCAATATCCTAGTTGCGGTTTGATCTTGTGGAGTTTGTTGTGTGTGGCCTGGTCCCGTTCCCCTTGCCAGATGGAGCGGAGACTCGGGAAGAAGTCGGAGAAAGTGAAGGGCCGGGAGGAGGCCGGCAGTAAGCAGGCCGTCTTTGCCGTGCGGTCCGCCTCCACGTTAACCTGGATGCTGACATGTGCCGGGACCCAGCAGAAGGCGATTGTCTTTTGTTGGAAAGTTGTTAATAAGTAGAAGGTTTGCTGGATGGTGCGGACGAGCGGATTGGGGGAGAGGATTAAATCTCTCGAGGGAGAGAAGTGCACTTTGGGAATCTGAATAAATGACAAAAGAGCTGGCAGAGCGGGTGCGCACAACGTTGAGGGCCTCCACAATCACGAGTTCTGCTGAGAAAACAGAGGCCTTGCGAAGCAGGCTGACGCCTCCAGAAGACGGCTGGGCCAGTACCACCGCTGAGGCGGCCGTACCAA
Organism: Bathynomus jamesi; assembly: GCA_023014485.1. Taxonomy (NCBI): domain Eukaryota; kingdom Metazoa; phylum Arthropoda; class Malacostraca; order Isopoda; family Cirolanidae; genus Bathynomus; species Bathynomus jamesi. The sequence continues at coordinate 452,324 of JAJOZX010000250.1, forward strand.
CCTCCGAGCGGGAACCCTCTGTATAAATCGGGGCATTGTGCAGGTGTTGGGTTGTGTTCTCGGAAGAATGAACTATATACCGTAACGCTCGTGGTAGTCTTTGGTAGGGCACACAGGTCCATGCAAAACTTGATAGGGGTGAGGAGCCAGGGAGGGTAGATGTATGAGATGGTGATAACTGAGTGGGGGGAGGGCATGTTGGAAAGGTTCAGGAAAGAGCGAACCACTTCAGAGAAGTGCCAGCTCTGTCCCTGCGGTGGGAATTCAGAAATCGCCGAGCATAGAAGCGAAGAGGTATGTCCTCATGAGGAGCAGACCCCGTCGGAGGGCGGGAGGGAGGTGATAGCAATCCACTCGGAGGCTGGAGAAGAGCGGAAGGCACTGGTGGAGAGGCGGAGGCCCCTATTAAGTACCGGGTCCAAGATACGGAGGCAGGCGTTGGAGGCAGAGCCGTATACGACACTGCCATATTCCAGCTTCGACTGCACCATGCAAGTGTAAAGGCGAAGGAGAGCGTGACAGTCTGCGCCCCATGTGGTGAGAGGAGGTGATCTAGGAGAGCGATGGGAGGGTGGAGGGATTGCTTCAGGTGTTTGAGATGGGGAACCCAGTTGAGCCGTCGGTCCAGAATCATGCCCAGAAATTGCGTGGAGGGTACTACCTCAAGAGGATTGCCGTATAATGTGACAGAGGGGACGGGAAGGGTTGAGGGTCTTCTTCTGCTGAAGAGCATACATTTGGTCTTGAGGGTGGAGAGAGGCGGAACCCTAAAGACGTCGCTCACCTTTCCACCCGATAGATGGCGAGCTGAATTTGCCGTTGAACGACGGACGGCTCCCGCCCCGCGAAGTAGATCGCGAGGTCATCCGCATAGATGGAAGAGCGGATGGTGGGTGGAAGGCATTTTGAGTGTGTTCATGACGATGGAAAAGCACAGAACACTGAAGATGCTTCCCTGTGGGACCCCGTCCTCCTGCACAAAGGTGTCAAAGAGGACTGGATCCACCCGAACTTTAAAGGTTTGGGAGAGAAAGCCCCTGATGAATGTCGGCAGGGCTCCGACGAGACCCAGATTTTAGAGCTGGCTGAGGATTATTTTCCGACGGGTCGTGTCGTAGGCCTTCTGTGTGTCAAAGAAAATGGATAGGACGAACTGTCCACTGTCGAAGGCATTCTCTATGTCTCGACTGAGGAGCAGGAGGGGATCAACAGTGGGGCGAAATTGTCTGAAGCCGGACTGGGTAGCCAGGAAGGAATCACTATTTTCAAGGAAGGAGGATAGTCGTGTAGCGACCATTTTTTCTAAGATTTTGCAGGCACAACACCACGTCAGGGCGACTGGTCTGTAGTTTGTGGGATCGAGGGAATCTTTGCCGGGTTTGGGGATGGAGATTACATGGGCCTCCCTCCACCGGAAGGGGAAGGTGCCCTCTATCCATATGCAGTTGCACAGGTCTAGTAGGAAAATTTGTAAGGTAGGGTGGATGTGCTGGATCATGATGTACGGGATACCATCCGGGCAAGGACAAGGGGATCGTCGAGAGGTCAGTGCCGCCTGTAGTTCACGCATGGTGAACAACCGATTGTAGGTGCTGTCTAGGGACGGTAAAGAGGAACTATTGTTAGAGGCGAGTACGTGGGAACTGTCCGCGGAGGTAGAAGCTAGGTGGTGTGCCACCGATTTGGGCTCGTATAGAAGTCCGTCGTTAGTCCGAAGGATCGGGGGTTGGGAGGGGGTACGTCGCCTCTCGACACCCCGTACCTTCTTCCAGATGGTAGCTGAAGGTATGGAGGTGGTGACGCCGGACACAGAGGCACGCCGAGAAGCTCGCGCGCTTTCTTCATTGTACGGCGGGCGATGGCCCTGGCCCGCTGCATCTCCGTGCGGTGGATGGGGAGTTGTGTACGGTAGAAGCGTCGAGTAGCCTTCTTCTTGGCCGCGTATGGCCTCCGTGTACTCTGCGGTCCACCAAGGTACCCGTCAGGTGCGGGGGTAGGTGGAGATCGTGGGATGTGAGTGCACGCAGCCGCTACAACGATCGATTCGAAGTACGCGATGCACTCCTCGGAGGATGGGAAGTGCGCAGTCGTAAGGGTTGTAGATGTATTGTTGTGGAAGCGAACGGTCTGGTCGCGCCGATTTAGCGTGAGTTGAACAGGGAAATGGTCACTATCATAGTCCTCTTGAAGGAACTGCCATGTAAAATCTAGGAGGGCATCGATCGAGACGAAGAACACGTCTATACAGGATAGAGTGCAGCTGGTGGCACGATAGATTGAAGGAGAGCCATCATTGAGGCACTCGAAGGAGAGCTCGGTCATGATAGTAATCAGGGTCGGGGCCATATAGGTGGAGTGTGTGTCTCACCACAAGGCAGGGTTGGTACCCAAAAACCCAACCTAAAAACCCACATCAATTTACTTCTCATAAATTTATTTTTAACTTGGCATTTTTTATAATATGGTTATGCAGTCTTATATATTAACAACTATAAACTATAATTAATGTGATAAGGCCAATATAAACTAAAATTTCCAGAAACTATTTATTTGACATGTTTCATTATGAACCTTATATCTAATACTGTATCTAATTTATCTATCTTCTAATTGACTATCTATATCTAAAAATAAATCATGTTTCTTTTCAGCTTTATAATTTAAATAATTTAAGTGGTACCCAATATTGATTATTGATCAGTATGTTCAGCATCTTTTGACCTTAGGTGGCGGTAGATTCGAACCAACATTTCTGCCTTTTCTTTCCCTAACCTATTTCGCATTTTACTCCATACCAAGCCAAACGTTGAAAAAAAATCTTCCCAATGATCTGGAACTGGCCGGACAACTATGAATAGATCTCATAAATTTAACAAAACCTAATGGTAACCTGGTCTCTTTTTTTTCTTTCATTTCAACAATTTTCCACCAATTACTAGCTGAAGTAGAGCTCACTATACTATCTTTGAATAAATGAGGAGGAAAAATTAGTGCGTCTTTTAAGCAGAATGCATAATATCCTGCCATGTATTCTGAATTTATTTCAATCAGCCATTCTTCAGCCTCTTACTCTTGAACTCTATTGTTAAAATTTATTTTTTGGTGTTACAAGTTACAACATATAAAATGAAGTGTATTTTAATTATTTATTAGTAGTGCTTTAGTACAGGATTCTATAAATAAAATGTGTACGTACTATAAGTCTATAAAATATCTTTAAATTAATATTGGTATTTAAAGTTAAGTAATTTTAACTGCATAATATAAACACACCTTATCTTATCCAACAAGTAAGAGTTGTGACTAAATTGAGTGCCTCTCTCTGTATAGATAAGTTATCTATCAATTTTCTGATGTTGTGATCAATGTCTTCAATATGCTCTCCTCTTATTTCTATATATAGAAAGTAATTTGACAAATAGGTTTTTATGCATTCTAACTGAGAATTCCATCTGGTTTCATTTGGTAGTTATGGCATCATACCTCCTTTCTTCATTAACCAACCCTAAAATATAAATTTTTATTACAAATATTGCTGGATTTGACAGCATAAATAAATAGCCTATGCAACTTATTAATGAGTCGTGAATTAGGATTCACACTGGTGACAGTGCTAATGCATAAAAGTAAAGCTGACAGTAGCTAATGATAAAAAGTAAAATAATTTCTCACCTTTAATTTATTTAAGGTGTTCCTCGTGTTTCTTCTCTTCTCAATATTTAAGAAAGTACCCCCACCCCGTGTATACCCAGAACAGCCGGCTATCCCCTAAATACCACGGTCTAGGTACCCCTTAGAAATAATGCTTTAGCTCTTCTTTGCAATAGATGATCTTGCGCTTCTTTTGATTCTTCTTTGTTATTAGTTCTTATTATTCAGTTTTCCCCCTTGTTTAGAAAGGGTCTTTATTATCTCATTTATTTATTTAATTTAATCTCTATCTTATTTATATATGCGAGCCTGTCTTTGGGCATATATGCACCATCACCTGTAACAACAATAAAACAATGAAAGTAATGTATTAACAATTCAAATAAAAAGTGTTACTCCCCTGAGTATGTGTGTCCTTTTCTTTGAACTACTGGACACAACTCCACCTCCTCATCTGTAGAATAAGAGCGATTTAGTCACTCTTATCCTCTTCTCTTCCTCCTTCAGTTTTTTTTCAAACTCTCTCCTCCCACGTATCTTCTTATATTTTCTTCGGCAACTCCTCTCTTGGTCAACACATCCGCCACCTGCTCCAGACCTCGCACCCACTCCACCACTGTCACTTCACCACTCTCCAAAGTTTCTTTAATTGCAGCTATATCAATTCTCAACCGTTTACTACTGACACCAGTGTTTGATTTTATCGCCTTCATTAGTGTTTTGCTGTCAGTTTTCACTCTTATTTCAATCTTTCTGCCCCCCACTATCTCCTTCCATAGTTGATTATAGTAAATTCCTCCCTCAATAGCCTCTCCAACACTCAGTGCCTCAGCTTCAATTGTAGCTTTTGCCACTCTTTTTGCCACTCTTTTTGCCTTCTTCACGATTTTTATTAATTTTCTCATATCCTGTGTTGTTCCCTCTTTAAACGCTCTACTTAGATCACTTACATCATAAGCTATTTCGGGTAAGATATGTTGTGATATCCAATTCAGTTGTCCCACAATTGATCGATAGAGAGTCAACTCTTTCCTTTTTAGGACTCTAAGACCTTGATAAAGCTTCCCTTCGGGTTCTTGTATACTCTCGATGTATTTCCTTTGCTCAATGAGTATTCTCTTTTCTTGTTGTCTTACGTGAACTCCTATATACTTGAAATTCTGCCTTCCTTGATCTCCCACCTTCAATTTTTCTTTCATCTTCGTAATAACTGTCTTAAGAAAATTATCATCTCCTCCGTAACAAAAATCGTCTACATGTGCACATAGGACTCCACTTACACTTCCTTGATCATCTTTCCAATAAAACATGTTTGGTTCCAGTTTGCTTTTAACTCCTCCAAGCTCCACCACCACCTTCACCACCTTCATATACCATGCTTTTGCCGCATCTTTAAGTCCGTAAACTGCTTTCTTCAACTGCCATAGAACACCACTTTCTACTTCACTGGGTGGTTTGACATACAACTCTCTGTATTCTTTCTCCTTGTAAATATGCAGTTGCAATATCTAAAGTATGACACTTCCATCCCTTCTGATTAATTATGCATAGACACAATTTTAAAGTTTCTGGGTTACAAGTGGGTGCATCTTTTTCCCAGTCTTCCATTTCTTCCTCGAATCCTCTCGCCACCAATCTTGCTTTACAAATTCTTTTACCTGCTTTCACTTTTTCAGTCACCACCCACCTTGTGGACACACTTTTCTGACCAACATCTTCATACACTTCGTTATCTAGCCAGCTTTGTAATTCCTTTCGTTTGGCTTCCTCTACCTTTTCATCCTCAAAACCGAGCAGGACTTCCTCCTCGTCATCTATCTTCCTTATCTCTTCGTACTCTCTTAAATCAATCCAATCTTTCCTGCCGGTATTTATTTCTTGTATATTGTAGCTGTCTCCCCACTTTTTACTCGATCTTTTTCCAGCTAAACCCAAAATCTTCCATTCTTCTCGTTCGCCTGTTTCCTTATGCCGGGCCCTGACTCTATCTCCTTTTTTCAACTTAGGTATAATCTCTCTCTCTACCTCCTCCTCACGTTCATCTTCCTCATCTTCTACCTCATCTTCTGATTCCTCTTCATCTTCCATCGCCTCATCATCATCACACACTGGATCTCCTCCATCTCTTCTCACCATAACCATGTCCCTTTCTTCTCTGTCAAAGTTGTTGTTATCGATCTCCTCTTCCTTTTCATTACCTCTTTCTCTCTCTTCTTTCATGACTTCATTTGTTCCTTGAATCCGAGTGATATGCACTCGCGCCACTTGCCTTAATGAATCCCCATGCTTCACAATCACAGTTTTCCCATCTACGCCAATTACCTTTGCTGGTCCTCTCCACTCTTTTTCATTTTCTCTTTTGTAGTAGACCTCATCATTGATAATCACATCTTCTATCTTATGTACCCGTATATTTTTCCTCAGAGCAGTCCTTATTTTTAAACAAGATTCATTCTTAATGAATATTTCTCTTGCCTTATGCATCGCTTGTAGATTTTCCCTCACCATCTGTTCTTCATTTCCTTCTACAACACCACCAATGCTGAAGCCATCATTCAGAAGGTTCGGGTGTATCGGATTATGCCCAAACACTAATTGGTTTGGCGAAAAACCACCATAATTACTCAGACAATTCTTTGCCAACACCACCCATCCTAGAGCAATCTTAATGTTTACTTCTTCCGCCATCTTCCTCAAACTCTCCTTCAGTAATCCGACAGTCTTTTCACACAGTCCATTGCTCCATGGACTTTCTGCTGGTGTAGTCATCATTTTTATCTGCCATTTTTCACACATAATTCTCATTTTTTCGTTTTGAAATTCACCTCCATTATCAGTCAGTATTTTTGCCGGTGTTCCGAAAATAGTCAACCATCCCTCCATCATTCCATTCATCACAGTCTCTGGTGTCTTGTCCTTTATCCACCTGGCTTGACAATATCTTGTCGCCATATCTACCATTACTAAGAATCTTCGTCCCTCAAGTTCTCCCAGATCAAGGGCTACCACCTCATTAAATTGTTTACTCCAACTCAAACCCACTACTGGCTTTGGTGGATTCTTCTTATATCTCTTACAAATATCGCACTCAGTTAGTTGTTCCAATAATCTGTTTTTCATCTTCTTTTTCTGCTCTTCCTCCAGTCCCTCACTCCATCCAGCATCCTCCGTCAACCTCCAAATTCTCTCTCCACTAGCGTGTCCGAATTGTAGATGTAACTTTCTTATGGCTGCACCAATCTCCTTATCTCCTTTTTCTTTCCATCCTTCTGTCCACACTTCTTCTCTTCTCCTTTGTGGTATCAAACCAATTCTCAGGTGTCCTCTTCTATCTTCTTTAAGCGTCACTTCTACGTTATTCATATCTCCTATCACCACCTTTTCCTCCTTCATGCATACCTTCATATCCATTTTACACATAGTTTCCTTCCCTATTAACCAGGGCACATCTCCTTTCAGTATTTCCGTTTTTATATACACTTTTTGTCCTCCTATATTGACAGGAATTTCCATGATGCCTCTTGATGGGAAGCTCGTCTTCCCAAAGGTAAAGACCTTTTTTGATGTTACAGTCTTTGCCCTCATTCTCTTAAGCTCCTCCTTATCCAACTCCATCACTATCTTTGATAGTCATAGTTCTCCACATACTGTTGATTTGCATCCAGTGTCTAAAATAGCTTCAATATCTCCCCATTCTTCTTCCTCAGTTATGACCTCACTCACGTAAATCTTCTCTTCTTTCTCCTCCTCGTGTTTCTTCTCTTTATCATATCGACTAACCATCCCTTTGTTTTTATAATGCTTTGGACAATCATAGGCCCAATGCCATTCGGATTTGCAGATTGTACATGTTGTTACCTTTCCCTGTTGGTTCATCGGGTTTCTTCTTCCGGCTCCTTTCCTGCTCCAATTTCCTCTCCATCGACCTCCACCTCTATTGTTTAATCCTCTTCCTCCACCATATCCACGATTCATCTGGTCATGTTCCAACCACTCCTCTCCTTTTGCTTCCTCCTCCAAGGTTTCAAATATCCTCCTCATTATTCGTGTCACCGTTTCATATTTCATCTCCTCCTTTCCACATGCTGATAAAACTAATTGTTTTTGTTGTTCAGACAGGCTCGCTTGTTCCAGCACATGAAATCCCTTCACTTCTCCTTCAAACATCTCTCTACCTAATGTTGTTTTACAGTCCTTTGCATTTTTTTCATACCGGAAAATGTAATCCTTCATCGTTTCACCCACTTCCCTCTTGATCTTGAAATACTTCTTCATATTTTCATAATTCTCCATCAAAGTCTCCTTTTTATACACTTTATCCAGAACTGACAAAATAATTGCTGCACCACCTTCTTGTTTAAGACTTCCTCAACTAATATCTTCGGTCACCTCCCATGCCTTCCCTCCTAAATTCATCCTTATTTCCAAGCCAGGGTATACCACTTCTTCGCACACGATCAACCAATCCTCTACTCTCCAACTTCTAAATTCTTCTTGCTTCCCGTTGAAATGTGGACATCCTCTTCTCATCCTCCAGTCTCCACTGTCTTTATTGCTCATGTTGTTGAATTCGAACCACGCTCTGCTACCAGTGATAAAAAGTAAAATAATTTCTCACCTTCAATTTATTTAAGGTGTTCCTCGTGTTTCTTCTCTATATTTAAGAAAGTACCCCCACCCCGTGTATATCCAGAACAGCCGGCTATCCCCTAAATACCACAGTCTAGGTACCCCTTAGAAATAATGCTTTAGCTCTTCTTTGCAATAGATGATCTTGCGCTTCTTTTGATTCTTCTTTGTTATTAGTTCTTATTATTCAGTTTTCCCCCTTGTTTAGAAAGGGTCTTTATTATCTCGTTTATTTATTAATTTAATCTCTATCTTATTTATATATGCGAGCCTGTCTTTGGGCATATATGCACCATCACCTGTAACAACAATAAAACAATGAAAGTAATGTATTAACAATTCAAATAAAAAGTGTTACTCCCCTGAGTATGTGTGTCCTTTTCTTTGAACTACTGGACACAACTCCACCTCCTCATCTGTAGAATAAGAGTGATTTAGTCAGCTAATTTATTGGATTTGTTTTTAGCTTACATGAGGTTGGTGATGGTTTCGGAAATATTTGTTAATTTCTACATGTTTGAGAACTGATTTTGGGGAGACATCTTTTTCTACCAAGTTTAGATGGTGTGCTGAACAGCCATAAGTAATAAGACTGACACTGGAGTTGTCCTCCTTAAGAATTTCTCTCATTCTTATCATTTTGCTTTCGTTATCAGTGCATATAGCAAATACCTGAAAGTAAAATGTCATGAGGAACTGAACATTTGAGTATACCAAGGTGAAGAATTACATTCAGTTTATAACTAAAATAAAATGTACCTACGAAATAGTTATACTTACATCAATGCCATATATTTCTTTAGTTTTTGTTATTGCTTCTTTAGCTAACTGTGCACAATATTCTGCTGTCTTTTTTGTACTTCCAGCATCTACTGCTGAAATCAGATATGGCTTTTTTCCATTATGAATACTGTGCGCAATAATAGGATCATTACCTACTGAACTCCAGCCATCTTGTATAAGGGTAATGGTACAATCATCAACATTAAGGTCATTCTTCATTTCATGGATTACTTCATCATTAACTTTTATTAACAGATCAGATGCCAACCTTTTCCTGAAAAAAAGAACCTTGCAACTCGTAAATCTAATTTTTCCTTTTGGTTCACAGTCGTTCTTACCACAAATGGTGTAATTGATCTTTGCCTTTTATGCTTCAGTGGTGTTGAAGGACAGAATGTGGATGATGAAGAACCTGCACTGGTGTCACTCATTTCAGGCACATTTTCACTTATAATCTTTGGATCATCTTTGCCAGAAGCCAAAGTTGGAGGAAGTGAATCAGTTTCAACTGATGCTCCAAATTCGAGTCTCAGCATACCTCTTGCCTCATTTTCAAAACATTCCACTTTGCTTTTACTGCATTTCTCTAGATGATGTTTCACTCTCTCAATTTTTTGAGTGATACTTTGCAATAATTGCATAGTACTCTAGTAGGCTGATCACTTAATAAAGTCACCTTGTCCCATTCACTAGCTTTAGATCTTCCACCTCTATAACTCTTGAGTTTGGCATCTTAAAAATTTAAATTTGAGTTAAGTCTAAATAAAGCTGAAATCTGCTGTTAAGAAATAAAGGAAAGATCTAAAATTAAAATGGAGAAAATTCTAATATGTCATTATTATCTCTCATATCTGAACTTTCTGTGAAATAAAGATGTCTTTTTAATATATATTGTAGATTAGATAAATAAATTAATAAAATAATAGATATATTAGGCACTACATAATTATCAAACCTTTCTAAAAAAATTTTCAACCTATCAAAAAACCAAAAACACAAAAAACCACGTTGGGTTGTTTTTTTTGTGAAAAACCCAGGTTTTGCCAACCCTGCCACAAGGGGTGGCGACTATTGAGTCTGGGGAGGGAGGTATATTGAGCAGATAGTGTACTGTCTGTCCATGGAAAACCAGGGAGCAATCACCTGTAACAGGGATCAGATCAGATAGAGAGACTGGAAGGGGACTGCGTGGTGTACGTGGGGGGGGGGGGGGTTGAGCAGCAGGCCAGGGTGGCATGCCAAGAGGACAGAGCCAAGGGCAGTGGCATAAGATACCCCCCAGTATTAATACTATGAAATAAAATCCTCTTTCATAGTTTTTAGTGATAAAAACAGAGGAGGCCTGGTCTCCCATGCCTCCTCTGAAAAGCCGCCACTGATAGATATATATATATATATATTATATATATATAGTGCGTTTGAAAAGTCTCTCCACAGTGGTACGTTAAACACATAGGAAATTGAAAAACTACAATGCTTTCATTCAACCATGATTTAGTGATTTTATTACATAACCTTTTGATTTTACAGCATGTGTTGAAAGTGTTTTCCATCATTTTGCAGGCACAGAGCAACTCATCTACACTTGTTGTCAAACACTTTTGACAACAAGCACGTTGACTGCAGAGAGACTTTTTGAACACACACACACACACACACACATATATATATATATATACACACACACAATTTAGAATGATATTGGCAGTTTTGCCAATATACTGGTATCAGATATTGGCAGAATTTCTATATTGGCCCATCCCTAACACACAGCATATGTTTCACAGCAAATTCTGAAAACCTTTCAAATTTTCTTTTATATAGACCAAATGACCCCATCAGTCTTCCTGCTCTATTCTCTTTCCCTTGTTCCTCTCAAAACAATAATTGATAAAAAATAGTTATACTAAAATTAAAAGGATACTGTTAACAAGAAGATAAAAAGCCAAGATGCAGTATATCCAGCAACTAATGTTAACAGTCTGGTGGAACTTAAACTTCCTTTGTACATTTGCAGTCCTGAGAAGACTAGAATACAACATACTAGAGACACTCCAAGAGAAGCACTTGTGCTGACACCTGAAAAGGAAATGCATTTCAGTAAAATGTACAGCAATTTGAAAGTCCTGCAGTATATAGATTACTTGTTACTAAACATTAACCCTAATTTTAATTCTACATTGGCCTAACACTGCTAAATGTTCAGCAAAATTTAATTATTAGATCAAATGTCCAGAGTTGGTTGGAAGGGACCCAGAGGTAGGCCAGATCAGTACCGTAGGAATTCCATACCAAATCATCATAGCTATCGAGGTTATATCTACAATTGTAAATAATGTACAGATTATTTTGGTGTCAAATGAAAGATCCTCTTAAAAGGAATCTTTCTTATATGGAGGGAAAAAGTGATAAATGTTGTTTTGGTAAAGGTCACTTTGACCTCTGACCAAACAAGCAACTAAAATATCATGTAGCCTAACCAGTAAGCAAGCAAATTTTCAGGATGGGTTCATCAGTAATTTGGGCAGAGCACATTTTGAAAGGTTAATAAATGTTATCTATGATGGGTAATCTTGAGTAGATTGTACCAATTTATTGGCTTGGAATCTGCAATGATTTCACTTACATTGATGCAGCTTAGTAATTTTTGTATGGTCTACATTTAATTTTCTTTTTAAGTGTTTAGATAGTTATAAGTGATAAAAATATAAAATTCTGCTCAAAAATTCTTCTACTCAATTTATGACAGACTTGATATTCCATAAGCTTTAACTTACAGTGTACAATAGTCTAGTTTCCCATGTGCAAACTTGTCAAATGCCTTACTAAAATCCAAATAAATGACATATGATTAGTTACAAACTAGAAAGTCTAAGAGATTATACAGACAACACCTTCCCAATCTAAATCCATGTTAGGAACTTGAAATAATATTAAAATTACCAAAGTAGTCTTCAATACTATTCTTTTTTTTAGTACAGTACTTTCCCTACAAATGTTGAGACTAATAGGTCTGTAGTTACCCAAATTGTAAAAAAAGAACTTCTTTTACCCCTACAGCCCTGTTTCAACCTTCTATTTTTCTGATAACTCATACATTTTCAAAATAGTTTCAGCTGATATCTTGACTGGTTAATCTTGTGACAAGGAGGACCTACACCCAGTGGCAAACATTACAGTTCAAAGGAGCTATGATGAATGCAAGTATTCACTGTGCTTTGGTGGTGTAGTGGTTAGTGTTGCTGACTACGAATACATAGTGATGTGAGTCGTTTTTTATTGTAATTTTTTTTTGTCATTTTTTTTTTTTTGTTTAAAACGAAGATAGTCTGTTTTTTTTGTTTTTTATTGTTTTAAACTTATTCCATATTTTTCTTCCTTTAATCTAATAAGTATATTAGTATTACCTATAATTTACTATACTACCATGCTTATACGGTTATACCTAGTATATATAGTCATCTTTTAGAAAAACTGAATCACGCAAAAAGTATATAATAGAAAGGAAAAACAAACCCTCATTTTTTATATGTATATATTTTTTAACTAGAACATAAAACATTCTTCCTCGTTTCAAACAATATACATAATTGTGATTGGCAAGAGTACCAGTATATATATTCCAGATAGAAAAGGAAAATATTCACCTTTTTTTTAACCTTTTTGTTAACCTAATGGTGTTTAACCTTCATTTCCATGGAAGAATCATCACTAGATTGGGTAGAGCATATATGCTAGTTTCAATATCACAGGTACTGGTATAATATACATAATAAAAAATACATAATACTGGTATAAAACAATATATATAATTGTGATTGGCAAGAATACCAGTGTGTGTGTATATATATATATTCCAAATAGAAAAAAAAAAAAAAAAAAAATATTCATCTCTTTCTTTAACCTTTGTGTTAACCTAATGCTGTTTAACTTTCATTATCTGATTCTATTTCCATTGAAGAATCATTATCACTAGATTGATTAGAGCATATAGTTTCAATATCACAGGTACTGGTACTTATTGCAGATTTGGATGTTGACGAAGCCAATGTAGCACCATGTTTTACTTCACTTTCTTGGAATTTTGCATTTTGGGATATAAATACTAGCTTTGCTGCTCTGTCTGTGCTTAATCAGTTTCTTTTGGCTGTATGGATATTACTGTATGTGCTAAATGATCTCGGAGGTAATGAAAGGGCGAAATAGAGGTGTATGAGTTTGTGTAGGTATATATGAGAGTATGCGTGCGTATGTATCTGGAATTCTGGATGTATGCATGTGTATGGGGTATATAATAGATATAAATATGTGTATATAAGTATTTATGTATATATTGGTATATATGTATATGGGTGTATGTGTATGTATGTATATGGATGGTCTCGGGGGGAAAATATGTCATCGCGGGTCTAAAGGATAGTTAAGTGGGAGATTCAAAATCCAAGGCATGGATGGGAGAGTCCTGGAAAGGTTGGACAATGGGCAGTCAGCTCCCAGCCAGTGTTCTCGCAAGTTTAATGGATCTCAAGATACAAGACTTTCAGTACAAGAAAGAGGCCAGTTTTTTTCTGTAAATAGGCTGTAAATATGGCCTATTTTATTATTTATTTATCTATTTTTATAATATATATCATTGCAAAAGTATACCTTATAATTAAATTGGCAATATCTATATTAAAAAAAAAAAAAAAAAAAGACTGCAGCCGGCGCACAGCAAAACCCAGCTGTTCATCCTTCCACACAATAAAGTGGTTGGTAGATAAATAGGTACCCTGGGTGGCCTAGACGCTGGGCTACTGGTGGGGGGTGGTTCGGATTCCACGTTAAACTGTAGGTCTAAGGTGGAGTGAAAAGCTTGATCTTCGTCAGAATGAACAATTCGGGCAGAAGCTAACCAAAGGTATATGTAGGGTGTCCAAAAATGAATATACCAAAAATAAAGTTGAATAACTTTTTGTTATTTGAGATAGCAACATAAATTAAATATAAATACATGCAGCAGGCCTTAAGAATTAGGTTATTTAATTTTGTGAAGGTATCATTTACATTGGTTTGATTAATTAATGAACTTCTACATGCCATCCATCACTCATCACAATCCATCTAATACTGCATTCAAATTCTAAAACAACATTTTCCAACACAGCTGTCGAGATGGATGAGACAGCATCACAAATACAGTGTTTCATTTCTTCACTGTCCCTTGGTTTGTTATGATAGACTTTTGTTTTCAAGAAACCCCAGAGATAAAAATCTAAAGGTGTTAAATCAGGTGAATGAGCGGCCATTTCAGAGGTCCTCCCCAACCAATCCAACACTCTGGAAAAGCTTGTTTTAAAAACACCTTAACAATTCAAGCAAAGTGAAGTGGTGTTCCATCCTGTTGGAAGAAAGCTCTTTGTAACAAGCTGGGATTTTCTTGGAGTTGTGGAATAAAAACCTCTCGTAGCATGTTCAGGTATGAAATGCTGGTGACAGTTTATTCAACAAAAAAATACAGTCCATAGATATGGGAATGTGACATGGCACACCAGACATTTATTTTAGGGGAATCCCTTTCATGTTCATACAATTCATGGGGATTTCTTCACCTCATATCCTGCAATTATGACGATTAACTCTGCCTGATATGTAAAATATAGCCTCATCATTAAAAAGGAGGTTTGATAAAAAGTGTTCATCTGATTCCACCCTTTCAGTTAATTCTTGACAAACACTTACTCTAGTCTCATAATCCTCTTCTAAAAGTTGATGAACTACCCACATTTTATAACATTTGAACCTTAATTCTTTATGAAGGATATTGTAGGGATTGTGAAGTTTTTCACAAACCCCACATTCAAGCAATAGGCTTGGACTAGGTTCCCAAGTTTCCTTATTAATGGCCCATCTGTTCTTTGGTCCCATTTATATTTGCTGTGGGCCAATCCCTTATATTTTTTTCTCAGTGTCCCTCCCAGTAATTTGTTAAGTTTCCTGTTCAGTCCTTTTAACTAATTCAGCAGTGGATTAGTCATTGCAAGGGTTTTCAAGTTCTGTCTGGTTCTCTGGAATTTTGTTAAGCAAATACTGTTTAAATCTAAGAATTCTCAAATTTTTCTCTTTCCCCACACAAGCCTAGTTAAATACAAGTGGTAGCTCACTATCACTTGCAACTGTTGTACAACTTGGCCCTCCAGGAAGAAGTGGCTAAGCGACAAAAGTAAAAAAAATGCCATTACCCCACCCCCTCACAACCCTTGTACAACTTGAACTTCCGGGCAGGTAGCAGTATATGTCACACATGAAAATCTTAACACAATGTGAAGCTCAAGATTTTCACGGCTGCGTTCTTTTCTGTAGTTTTATCGCAGTGCTGGGGCCTTTGGACCCAGTAATTGTGACCTAGGACCAGGAAACTTGACAGAGCACATCAGCAGCTCATGGGCTATCAGTTGGTGGTGGTTGCAGAATTTTCCAATGTGCCATTTAGTCTGTGCATGGTTCCAAAAAAAGCAGACAGATACACAGACACATTTTAGCTCAATAGTATAGACAACGGGGATAGGATTGTTAGTACCGTCATCTATCAACATGATTGTGCTCCTTGTCACTATGCCAAAATTGTTCAGGATTATCTAAATGGACGTTTTCCAAATCGCTGGATCGGACACGGAAGTAACAGACCTTGGCCAGGGAGATCACCAGATTTAACCCCTTTAGATTTCTTTGCATGGGGCTTTATCAAATCGCACGTCTATCAGATGAAGATTACGAGTCTTGAAAACTTACTTACACGTATACGAACTGCTGCAGATAACATAACCCCGCAAATGCTCCAGAATGTGTTTAGAAATGCTGCGGAACGATTTGAGCTGTGCAGGGATACTGATGGGCGTCACATCGAATCCTACTCTTAATTATTTAATAAATGTCAGCACTTTATCATTTTATGATTGAATTCCATATAATTTCCAAGTGCTTCACAAAAATAGATCCTGACTTTATGTACACCCTGTACTTGGAAACCTTTTTTAGTACTTTCAAATCAAGATATCAATATTTTCAGCAACTTACTGCCAATTAGTTTCAAAAATATAATGCTATCTGATAAAGGATAAAAATATAATGAGGAAAGATGAAGATAAAACAAGTTTTTTAAATTCATCAATGTAATGCAATTAACTTTCATAATGACTGATATGCTACTCTTGGATATACTAAATAGGTACTGAAAACCCTAAATAACAATGTACCACCCTTAATATTTAAACTAAGGCCTTAGCCTTACCAAAATAAATCATTTTTCCTGAGATTGAAAAAAAAGAAAACTAATATCAAGTAAGAAAAACCTCAGACAATTACATAAGCATTGCTATGAAAATGACTAGGAACTGGATGTCCATGATGCCTCATCTACTATCCTGGTGGCTGCCCTACCACTCAAAGTCTGTACTCTTGTGTGAGGAAAAATATGATAGAAGTAAACTAGTTACATTGATTTTGAAAACTGCATTGCAAACACAATTTAGTTTCTTTCTCCAGAAGCAAACACAACCAACACTACCAGTCAGAGTCAGACACAATAGTGACACTTAGCAACTCTGAGAGTCTGAGGAGTGAGGACTGAGGTAGACTCCAAATGTGCATATTGCATACAGCATACTCATTACATACGTGTTCCATATGCATTTAGTTCAAGGTTGTCTGCAAACTGAGTACTGTACTTGGAAATATTTGTCTCAAATGGGTTGCTAACTTGCTTGCCAAGTTTATTCCTGGTCTACTTTGTATTTTTGGGAAGGGTAATGGCCTAATGGGTATTCAGACAAGGTAAAACCAGTCATAATTTTGATTTTGTTATCTATTTTGATGGCTGTGAATGGTGATTCTTTGTATTATCCTTTAATTTTAGACAAAGTGGAAGCAGGAATACAATACAAGATCATAAAGATGTATACATTCATGATTTGTCAACAACATTATGAAAAACCCGAAGTGGGCTGGGTTTTTGTGAAAAAACCTGAAAAAAACATGTGGGTTGGGTTTTTTCTAAAAAAAAAAAAAAATTTGGTCAACCCTGGACTGCTGAGATGGTGTGGTTAAGACGCCAAGTTTGGTGGGAACTCCACCATTGGGAAGGATTCCTGAGAGCTCCCAAACCCCTCAGTAGGGCCTGGGAGGGTTCAGTAATCCCCATTGGGCCAGAGCTTTCATAGAAAGCCAGGCCTTCAGAGTTACTAAAAATGTTTTTCTTCTCTTTTTAATTGATTATAACAGCTTTGAAATTCTCTCAGTATAGAGAATAATCAGAACCTTGAGGCAATCATATGCCCATTTCTAGAGATGGGAAAGCATCTCAATTCTCCTTGATAGTGTGGTAGGTGATCCTATAGTCTTGTTTTTACCATTGGGGTTTTGTATTGTTTAACCATTAGCTATATAAGAACCATGTCTAACATATTTGGATCACTTAAAATTATCATGTAAATACTATAATCATTTTTGAATGCCTGATTTCCTTCATAAAGACCTTATTGAAAAACTTAACTTCAGTTATCAATATGCATCACAATGGATTGCAAGCTTTCTCAGGCTGTGAACTAAATTGTACCTTTAACTGCCTTAAGAGCAACATATTAATGCAAATATGGTACATATCCCAAAATTTTAGAACCTTAATTATTATTTTGTTAATTTTGCTCCCTTTTCTGGCATCATTTGCACTCATGGATTCCTGTGGGTCCACTGATGCCAGTGCTGAGGGGGATAATCTCTAAATGTTTGTTGGTTTTTTCCTCTTTATCAGGGATTTGTTTTTGGCTGGGACATTTGCTTATTGAAGTGAATTTGGACAAAGCTTTTTCTTCCCCAATACCTGCACAAATGCTAAAGCCAGTATTCACACGTGTTTTTTTGTTATAAACATTGCTCTTGTTTGCACTGATTGATCCAAGAATACTTTTAATGATTGTGATATGAAGGATAGTGTGTCAAGTTTAAAATGACACATCTGGGACTTATCAGGTTTATACAATTTGGGTAAACACTCATTGACCTTGCCCTAGTGACTAATATTCTTTGTTTTTTTGCATTAGTTATGTAAGTTCCTTTTATTCTGTAAGTCTTGTCTCCTTTGTCGGGTAATGGGGCTGGTGATTGCCAATAATTTAATGGTTTTATGTTGACATTTTTGTGTGTGGTATGGGACTAATGTTGTTTATTTCTTTTGGTTTGTAGTACAGTAATAGTTTTTTTTTTGCCCAAGTGCTTAGTTGGTTCTGAATACACATTGGTGTATGATCAATAAAATTTTTCATATTTTCTTTAATTACCTGTAAAAACTTGCCTGCTCATGCCATTAACCTTGTAAGTGTTATTTTTTGTTTCTTTGATTAAATTAGGCAAAGGATGCTTTACTTTTCTTAAATCCTCCCACCATAAGCCAAGGAGTAAGTCTTTAAAAGAGGCAGATTGGCTATGCCCCAGATATCTTAAAAGGTGAGAACCCAGTTTCAAATTGGTAGGAGCCGCCTATCTGACAATCTCAACCACACTAAAAGTAGGAACTTGCTCACCTCATTTCTCTCATTCTTAGCAGTGCAGGTGGTGCTGAAGTCAAAGGATCTATTTTTACTCAATTGAAGGCCCTCTGGGTGGTCCTCATTGGCAGCTCAATCTCCCATCTCAGCAACCAGCACCAGCTGCTGTGACCCCACTAACAGAGTATCTGGTAGGTGAGTAACACAAATGCATCTTTACACAAAACACTTGCCAGCACCACGCCCCCTTTTCAGTGCCATCAGAAAAGAATTTTTGGGGAAACCTATGCAGAAGTGGATGAATTTAAACTGACTGGAAAATTGCCACCGGGGACAGTTGTGATTGGTAGGATGCTTGCACTTCGCAAAAAAGGAGTAAATGGACAGAAAAAGTCAATGACTTGAGATGATGCCAGCTAGATAGTTGCAAATGAACTAAGATGAGATTGGATTACTAAAAATGTCTATCCCATGCATGAAAAAACAGTGGTGAAAAAAATAAGAGACAATTATGAACATTTTAACAAACTGAGAAAGAATGAACACTGCCAACAAAAACCTGAAAGTGTTGAATGGTACCAAAAAGCAAGTGGCTTTAATGATCAGCTCACTAAGAATGCCTACAACATTAGAACTGATGATGAGGATTACGAAGCAGAACTTGCAGAAGAATTTGGGATCAAAATGACTGATGAGGATAAGACTTTTTATTGGGATAATTGTTTTGGTGCATATGAGGCCATATATATATATACACATGCAGTACCAAAAGATTGGGTGGAACAGAAAAAGAGGAAAGAAACTCGGGAAAGATCAGTGGAGAAAAATAAAAAAGTAACAGAAAGCAACTTGAGAGAGCAAAGGGAGCTAGAGAGATCAGAAATTTTTGAAATGTTAGCAACTTCAGCCGATTCTGAAAACAATCAGACTTTTGAAAAACCAGCAATGGCAAAGACAGTTCCTTCTACTGATTGTAAACTTCACTCATTGGAAGAAGACCTAATCAAGGAGAAGAGTAAAGAACAACAAGCTACATTTCCAACAGTTAAAATCAGAACTGGCAAAAAAAGTTTGAATGAAAACTTGATGCAATGTATAGTCCATTGTCTTGCTGAGACAAGAACTTCTCCTGAAGAGCTTTCAAGAGTGATAGTAAGAGTAGCTAACATGGTTTTTGATCAAGATTAGAAGCTGAAGGCAGATGATAATGAGAAAGAGTGCAAGGGTGAGATGGAGAGTGAAGATCAAGATTTACAAGTCCATCACCAGTATTCAGACTTGACGTATGTATTTCCAAGCCACAGATCAATAATGCAATACTTGGAAGATGCTTCATACCATAGGCAATTCTAAGGAAATTTTAAAAATACACACCTGTGACAAAGTACAAAACAAACGAGTCAGACTTTCAAAATTAGTAGTATATTCAAAATTAGAATAATTTTTTTTAGTACTGGTAACAGTTTTTTCAATATCTGATGCTTCTAAAAACATTAACCCATACCATTGTTGAGTGTGTCTACTTTGTTGGTTTTACATCTCTTCTTACTTTGTCATTCAACCAGAGCAACACTGCACTTCTTGGATCAAAGTGTGACACAACTGGCATGTTATGCCTAACATAAAGATAGTTCATGAGTACATCTGAAGAGAGCTGTGAATGATTGGCTGTTTTGAGAACATTACAAGACTTACTGAGACTTTCCACATCTGCTGAATGCAGTTTTGCTGCAACAATCTGACCAAGTGCAAAGATCAACACATCAAATTCCTGATTTTCTAACTGCAGCTAAATCTTTTCATCAGGTTTGAAGTTTCAATACTTGAAACACCAGGTAATACACAGGCATCTCTGTACTGTAGTGCATATGTTGCTAAGTCAAGATCCAGAATAATGAAAGCATGGCATTCATTCAATTGTAAGTCAGTCACTGAGGAACCTAAGCTTCTCAAGGGGCTCAACAACTTTAAATGATCAGAATCAAAAGCATATCTTTCTTTTAGGAAGTTTATCAAGGATTCAGTAATTTCATATTGTACAGCTTTGAAATCACATGTTGTTGTTGTAACTAATTGATGGCTCACTCTGCTGTTTTTGTCAGTCAGCTGGATGCCAAAGTGTGTCAAGTTGTCCTCATCTAAATTTTCTCAAAGGAACTATCCCATCCACCATGAAGCAATTGACTCTTCAATGCATCTATTAGGGCCACTCAATATATTTTGCCCCTCCTTTTTTTTTCTTTCCAAGTTTGCTTGTAAGATCCAGAAATTTTGTACACAAGTACAGGAATACCTCGGATAAGACAGTTTCAAACAGGACGGATTTCGCAATAGGACGGATTGAATATTATAATATAAATTAATTATTTAATGTAATATTTAAGATATTTATAAAAGGAATGTCAGTGCGACGATATATTAAGTTTCAAACAACCCGCGCGGTCTATACTACAAGTTTTTGGAAAAATTATAACATCAGAAATGTTATAGAAACATCAATCAAGCGTGGCTTGAAGTCACTGCGAGTAATATGCGAGCAGTGTGGAAAAATATTCTACCACATTGTGCAACTGATTTTCGTGGTTTCGAAAATCACATTGCAGGAGTTGCAACTGACATTGTTAGCATTGGGAAGGATCTTGGATTCGAAAATGTTGATGCACCAAATGTTATCGAGTGCATTTATTCGCATTCGAAAGATCTAGAATGAACTCTAATCAATCTAGAACAACAACGAGTTTATGAAGAAGAAGAAGCGAAAGAGGAAGATAGCAGAAGCAGAAGACATTCCTACAAAAGAATTTTCACTGGTGATCTTGCATTCTTATTGTTTTATTTCACATTTAAACATGTTAAATCATTATAATTATCGAAAATAATCATACAAAAAACGTAATTTAAAATGTCTTGGAACGACCTACAGTATTTCCCATTAAAACATGCCTCGAACAGGGCAGTTTCAAACAGTGCGGCATGTCGGCGGAACGAATTAACCGTCTTATCCGAGGTATTCCTGTAGTTACATACCTTTTTTACAAGTTTTTATTTTTCCACATAGTCTCCATCCTTTTCTACGGCTTTCCTCCACCTCAAAACAAGGGCCTTTATTCCTTGCTGGTAAAAGTCCACTGGCTTCCGCTGAAGCCACCTCTTAACCTCCTCAACAGCCTCATCATCACTCTGAAACTTTCTTCCATGAATAGTATCCTTCATTGGCCCAAACAAATGGAAGTCTGAAGATGCCAGATCCAGGCTGTAGGGAGGGTGGGGTAACAGAGTTAAGCACATTTTTGTGATGGCCTCTCTTGTTTGCAAACTGTTGTGTGGTGTTGCATTATCATGCAAAAGAAGGACTTCTTTCAGTTTTCTCTCCAGTTGAGCTCGCTTTATATGTCTCTCGAGTCTCTGTAGGGTAGCAATATATGCCTCCGAGTTGATTGTTTGTCCTTTCTTTATAATGTCCACCAGAATCACCCCTTTCATGTCCCAGAAGATGGTGGCCATAACCTTTCTTGCAGAGGGAGCCATTTTGAACTTTTTCTTGCGTGGGGAGTCTGCGTGATGCCACTCCATGGATTGGCATTTTGTTTCAGGTTCAAAGTGATGTACCAAAATCTCATCCCCAGTCACAATTCGTGAAAGGAAGTCATCCCCTTCTGTCTTGTATTGAACCAATGACTCAGAAGCAATTTCTTTTCTTTCGGCTTTGTGATCTTCAGTCAGTTGGCGAGGAACAAACCATGCACACACTTTTGAGTATCCCAGTTACTGAATTATCGTATTCACACTTCCTTCACTAATTCCTAGCTCCAGTGATAGCTCCTTGTATGTGACACACCAATTTGATCGAATGATGCTGTTAGTACATTGCACAGTGTGAGATGTCACAGCCGATGCTGGACAGCTGCTGCGTGGCTCATCATCGAGGCTGGCACTCTCTCTCTGATGATCTTGCACGTTTAGACCAGTGTCCAACTGTGCTTCAATCAACAACAGCATCTCCGTAAACATTTTGTAGATGTTTGTGAATATTTCCAACTGTTTCCTTCTCTGCGGTTAAGAACTCGATAACAGCTCTCTGTTTATGACACACATCACTGTCAGAGGCCATTTTTGAAACTGCATTAACCATCAGTTTTACACAAGGGTATTTAAAAGCAGTTTTATACAAGGAGGGAAGGTTCAAACTGGAAAAATCCAGTTATGTGAAGCGCAGAAAGTTCAAACTTACTGTCCAAAAGGCATTTCAGCCACATGGCCTATTATTTAGCTAAGAAAAAAGGGTGGAGCAAAATATATTGAAAGCCCCTAGTAGATTGTCCACAAGATTCTGTACTTTGTTATCCCAATCAAGCTAAGTGTATTTATTGTCTTGCAGGGACTTTTGAAATCTTGAATATAGAAACAAAATGTCTGCAACTATGCACATTGTGCTCAACTTTTTCAGATCAGTAAGATTCTTCAGATGACCCTGAGCAGAAGCATCTTCCAACTGCTCTAAATATGCTACAATTGCTCTGGCATTCAGTAATCATTTGTGGTATTTAAGTGAATGTCTGATTGGTCTCCCTTTCTTTGATGATTGTGTACTGTACCTTTAGAAATGAAAGGAGTGATGGTCGCAGCTCTAAAAAATAAAGGAGATAAATGCCCTCCAAATAGAATTTGTCCAATAATTTCTGAAGGAAAAGATCTGTCATCATTTGTCACAGCAAACTCTCGACAACTGTTCTCAATTTTAGGGTTGGAAGAGGACTTTCTAACTTCTGTAGATCCAGCTCAATGGGAACAGATTCCAGATCATTAAAATGCTTCCAAGATTCTTTCTTAAAAGCATGAAGGTTGTCAATGATATAGCAGAAAGGGGAGTAGCATTGATAAAGGACTTTAATGCTCTATAACAATAAATGAGGAACAGACAGTTTTTGCTTCAGGTTATTGAGGAACATCGTAAAACATTCCTAGATGCAAGAAAGAAAACACGAGTTGAAGGTCTCCAAAGTTCAACCAAGTGACAATGAGTTGTTAGCACCAATGAAACCACCTCCATTGAGAGGATAATACTCACCCTTATGGGTGAGGGGGACCCAGAGCTGAACTCAAAAATGACTAAGCTAAAATCTTGTGGACTCTTGCGGCACCTCCAAAACATTTCTGATTTGTATACAAATTGGTATTCTGAGTTTTTTAGGGAATAAGAACAATATTATGTGGTCCGAACTTAACTTTTTGAAGATTATGTTTATACAGCCACCCTACTGTGCATGTAACTAATAATTTTGTGTTGTCTAGGGAACCAGTGGGAAGTCCACCAACTAGCTCAACTAGTCTGGACACATCAGGTTTGGATTGTGGATCCATCCTAGTTGGAGCTACAAAGTCCATTGGGGTTATGTCAGCTACAGTTGGCCACTCCAGGTCTACTACTGAAATCAAGTTTGTGAACCAAAACTCTTATCTAGACATTTGCTCTACGTAGAAATCTGGTTACAGGGTCAAGTTTGGAGTGTAGCTGGGCTGAGACAAAGTTCATGTACTTTAAACAAACCATTTCCTGTGCTTGCCTCCCACTTACTTTCCTTTGTTTTTCTTTGCTGAGCCTCACTAATTATTCTTTGTTTTCCAGTTTTTTTCTGTCAACTGTGTTCTGTGCATTTATACTTTTATTAAAAATTTTATTTATTCTAGCCATAATAAAAAGGATAAAAAATAGGTCAGTTTATTTTGAGATCATCCATAAATAATGTCATAAAACTTTGAATTTTTAGACTCCTCCCCCACCTTTTGTCACAAATGGTCACAAAATTTTGACCCCCCCCCCCGTCACAAACTATGTAAAATTGTACAAAAAATAGTGAAACAACATATATTTAAAAATTCATTCAAATAGTAGCTTAATTTTACTTTTCTTCTTCCCAAATTGGTTTAAAATATTCTTCCATAGCCATGATGGGCATTGAACAAGGTTCATCTTCAAAAATGTTGACACCATCCAAATCCAAATTATCTTCATCAATCCATTCTGCTATCTCTTCATTTTCAGTGGCTGCAATGACTACTATAAGTTCTCATTGTCAGCAAGCTGCTACTTGAATTGGTCTTATCCTAGGAATGATCATCTCTTTTTTTGCTTCTTCCTTGTGGATCGTTAAACATTAAAATTTAAAAAAAAAATCATATGAATAAACAAATTCACAATATATTTGCCAACAAAGTAACAACACACCTCACTAATAAAGCAATGTTTCCAAAGACAGGTTATTTTAAATTTTTTTTTGTTAATATCTAGCAATGCAAGCAGACAGATATACGAGAATTTACATTTTTCAGCTACATAATATTACACGTCAACAAAAAGAATCCTATTAATATTTTAGTTTTTACATTAAACTTTTCAAAATGTCAACATAATGCAAAAATTTTAGACCCTCCTCCCCTGTCACAAAAGGTCACAAAATTACAGACCCCCCCCCCCCCCCCCCTCTTAAAAGCGTGACATCACTTATGGACGCCCCCTTCTATCAGGTTTGCCTCAAAATTCCAGTTCCTTTCTTGGCTCTTGAGTGATTGGGATTGTTTTCCTGTAGAGATGAAGATCTAATAAATAGCTTCTTGGGAAGTAGCTTGCAGTTAATGTGTGGATTGAACCTGACTAATCACCTAGAAATAGACAGCTGATGCGAGAGAATCCTGACCCAGAATAATAAGTTGATTTGTTTAGAATTTATAATTAGCATAAGCATCAGAACTAGACTATAAGTGATTGATGGTGAAATGCAGTTGGTGGAAGATCCAGAACCTAGTGTGTGCATGTGTCCATCATCATACTAAAAGTTGGGTGTACGGAAAACCAATACCAAAGAAAACCTGATAGGATACTGGAGATTACTAACCCCTTACCCAGACATTTCACTGTCACAAACCTAGAAACTTGAAAGGGTGCTGGGTGGTTTGACAATAATGATATTTGGGAACTATGACCTACTCAGCCACTGCCGCAATATCATGGACAGAGCTTCTCAGGATGTTTAACTCGGTTGATGCTCTCCTAATTGACTTTTTCTGGCTTCTGGCAAATGCTTTCCTAATTGCATTCACCTTTGCCTGAGTTGTCTTCCTTCCAGTAGATTTCCCCTTCAGTACAGATCCACTAGCCTCAAATTGATCTAGCCATCTTCGTATGCTGTGTCTTTCAGGCGTTGGTTTGCTCATCTCACATCAGAAACACCTTAGGGCTTTAATGATTGAACTACTTTCATATAAAAATCTCAATTTTTGCTCTCTCTTGAGTTGTCATTTTATTAAAAACTGGGATTTCTTCCAAAACAAAAAGAAAAAAATTAATATATACAACAAAACAAAACTTATAAGTCTACTGCATGTATTTATCTTCAATTTATGTTGCTATGTCAAATAACAAAAGTTATTCAACTTTATTTTTATCTTAATTTTTGGACATGTGTGTGTGTGTGTGTGTGTGTGTGTCAGGGGCGGCTCGTCGGTAGGCACTGCGGAACTGCAGCACCCCCATGATCTTATGATCTTTATATTTAAATATTTAAAATAGCTTCTCTGATTGTTTTTTTCAATGAACTTTGAGTTTTTAAATCAGATTATATCATTTTTTCCTTAAACTATTTCAATGCCGAACGAATGAATCACGAAAGTAGCTTCAGCTTTCCCATGGAACTGCGTACTTAACAGTTCCAAATTTTGTTCGAAACGCTTGAAACCTCGGTGGCGGACGTATGAAGAGCAAGTCAGAATCACAGGTTTAAGAGGAGCCAAAGCACTGTGGACAGAGCAGTGCCAATTTGTTTGTTTGACGTGGTAGTTGTGTTGCTGTATCATTTGCTAATTCGAAATTTAATTTCCGAATTGCATTTATCAATGATTCATTACCATTTATTTTTTGTCATGAGATTGAAGTTAATTATATAATAATTGGATTATTTACAATATATAGTTTTCATTTCTTAGAATATTTTTTCACTCAGAATAAAAACAGAAGAATGGAATTTGTTTATAAATAACATTTTTGGCAAATTCAAAATTACCTGTTAAGCGTAAGTACCCTATAATTGATTTTATGATACTATTTTACTTATTTTTATGACTGAGTAGTGAGTAATCTATTTATCTATTCAACTTTCTCTCTCTCTCTCTCATATATATATATATATAATCAACACAATTGTTCGCAATTTCTGAGGCAGCACCCCCATAACTGAAAGTCACGAGCCACCACTAGTATGTATGTATGTATGATATATTATATATATATACTGAAGATCATTATTTTTGTGTTTACTTTCACCTAATAAACACAAGCTAGAATCATCGTATAATGCATAACTATTTTCTATTTTCTTTACTAATGAAGATAATTTTATTCCCCTGATTTGGCAAACATATCTTTAAGACAAACTTTATATATGGGTGTATATATAAACTGTATACGAGTAGTAAAAGAAAAACTTTAATGTACTGAACTTTTGAAATATGCCCTGCTGAAACTGCCAATTCTGAAATTTTACATTCATACTGTGCTGTGGGGGTTAAGTCAAGTCCCCCCCCCCCCCCCCCATTTTCAAATCACCCTGGGTGGGTTTGGAGCTTTTCACAAAAACCCCACCCTAATTTTCAAGTCTTATCTGGTTCTTCTCAAGTTTTTCTCTCCCCACAGGAGTCTAGTTAGTAAGCCTGTTAACTGTAAAAAATACTGTAACGGCTAGCCTGTATTTGATCTTGGGAGCCTATTAAAAGGTTATGAAACCCAAATAGATTGCCAGATAGACAGGTTGAGATTAATATAGACGTGTCCTTTTGGAAGCCAAGGGAATTTGGAAAGCCTTTAAAGGTATGATGTTAAGTGCTCTAGCTTGTAACCCTTGGCCAGTGTACAATAGGAATAAAGACTTCTTCATAATTCTTATTCCTAGTTATTGTAGTATTGTCATTTGTATTTCACCATCATTATTAGTATTAATTATTATTATTAAAAGTAGACATATATGTATATAGGTTTTTCAAACTGTGGCTGAGTATAGATAGGTGTATGTAATACATCTAGCCAGGTTAGAATCAGACATCAGACCTTTACTTATTGCCCAGTTTGCAGTGCATGCTGGAGCCCTGGAGTTTCCTTTAGCCAAACCCAGTCATGTAACTAGCTAGAGAACCTATTATCATTATTATAGGACACCAGTCACATTATTCCAGAGTTAGGGTTTTGCCCATGCTTGTTTGGCACTGATTATAGGTTGATTAACTCATGTGAGATAGGTTTGCCATAATTGTCAATGTTTGTAGTTATTATTTTTATCAGGGCTGTGGAGTCGGCACATAAAAAACTGACTCCGACTCCTCAATTTTTTGTCTATCCGACTCCGACTCCGAAGGTATATTAATTCTAAATCTGCTATGATGATAATTACACAAGAGGCATTTCATCACCACCACGTGAAGCATCATCATCTGTGGTCATTGTTACGGTAACTTTGTCTGTAGTAAAGAATCTTGTAAGTGGTGCTTGTCATTCAGTAGATTTCTGATCTTTTGTTAACTTTGAAGTAGTTGGAAGGTTTTTATTACTATCTTTCTCAATGACAACTTCTAAAATTTTGGGATGGAAACACTGCAAATGTCTTTTCAAATTTGATGCTCTGGTTGGTGCATTTTTATCAGAGCCAGTAAAACCACTGATTTTTGCTTCACATAATTTTTCATCATCATTCTTCTATACAATGACACACAAAATGTTTCCCATCTGTGGTTATTGTAAAATATTAAAAAACTGCAGACTTTGTTGGAAGTGTCTTTGCCATTGTGAAAGGGGTTTTAGACTTGAAAGTTAAAAACTTATGAAATTTAGAAAGAACTCGAAATTAAATAAGCATTAAAAATAAAAAATATTATCTGAAAAGAAAAAATGAATTAATGGCATTAGTGTCTGAAATGGAAAACATTGTGTTTATTATTTAAGTGGTTTAACCACCATAGCTGCCAGTGATATCACACACAAAAACATATTTTATTAAAATTTATATTGAGGTCGGAGTCGGTACATTTTTACCGACTCCGACTCCAGCACCACCAAAATTGCTTCCGACTCCGACTCCACAGCCCTGATTTTTATATTGGTTATTTATTATTTACCGTAATGTGTCTTGATTTCATGAGTAAATTGTTTCCCAATGATCAATTATGAAGGCACAATTCCAGTTAATGTTTGTTGATTAATTGTCTGTTATGTTATTATTGTGATTAATGGTGCCTGGTGCATGTAACTAATAATCTTGTTGTCTAGGCAACCCATTGGGATTCAACTCACATGGTACAGATTCATCAGGCTTGGACTGTGGATCCAATCCAGTGGGAGCTACGCAGTCCATTGAGGTTGTGTCAACCACTGTTGGCCACTGGAATCTGTCCTGGAATCAGGCCTGTGACCCTAACCCTACTAACTAGCCAGTATATAAGTGTATAAAGAAAAAAAACTCAGGTAATAGGGGGTTGTCAAGTTTGGAGGGTAGCTAGGCTGGGACAAAGGTTCACATTCTGTGCAAGTCATTTCCAGTGCTTGTCTCCCACTTGCTTTCTATCCTTTCTGCCGAATCTCACTAAGTGTTATTTGTTTTCCAGAGGTTTTGTTAATTGTGATTCACTGCCAGTCTTTTTTGTTAGGTATGTTTATACTTTTATATTGAATACAGTAATTGTGTATTTCAGATATAATAGAGAGAGAAAAAAATAGTAGTTTACTTCCATTAGGTTCACCTTTACATTCCAGCCCTTTCTTGGACTCTCCCACTCATTGGGGAGTCAGATTTAGTCACCTGAACTTGGGGAAGTCCTTTGCAGTTAACGTGTGAGTCAAACCTGAATAATCTCCTGGAAATAAACCACTGGCAAGAGAGGCATTCCTAGATACCTGAGGAGGCTACCTCTTTGCCCAGTCTCTTGACTATCATGAACCCAGACACATGAAAAAGGTGCTGGGTGGTTTGACAATATGGATACTTGGAAACTACAGCCTACACAGCCACCGCAGCAATACTGTGTAAGCCTATACGATAGACTCCTTGCATGGGTTGAAGTTTCATAAGCTCAAATTTTGCTGCCAATGTGAGATCAAAGATGATCTTGACCAAAATTATTATTTTTTTAATTTAGCTTTCTTCTTCTTAATAAAAAATATTCCTTTTGAGGGAATCTTTCATTTGACACCAGAATCATTTCTCCATGAGAATTAGAACTTGGGTTATAGCCTTGTCATTTTTACTGGCACAAGGGCACACTATCATTTTCTTGTTAACTGTATCACTGTAATAGGCCCTATGTGGTTTGCTATTTTCTTAAAATTATCAGCCCTCTACGGGGCTCCAATAAACCTTAGCACCCCTCGCCAATGGCCTAAACCATTGGAGCATGGGTCGGGGAACTTTTTTGGGTATTACCCAAAAATCTATTTGAGTAAAATGAAATTACCCCCAGACTTCAAAGTAAACAAAAACAAGCCAATTGCTCTTAAAATTGTTGCATATGGTATACAAAAAATTCAAATTAAAAAAATGTTTATTGGATCCATTATTATGGAGAAATAAAAAAAGCCCCACATGCTGGCATAAGAATAGCACACAAACAAAATTAGTAAAAAGGATTGAAGAACTGAAGAATTTCATTCAAAACATCTCCACTTCAGGTTTTGGAAAAATGATGGTGTTTCATTTTTGATACAACAACATCAAAATCAGGACGTAAATTCGTAATATTCTAAAATTTAGAATAACGCCACATTTATGTAACAAAATAAAATAAAAATATATGAAAAAAATATCAGCACAAAGTGTCAAGCACTAAAAGCACCTCTTCGTTTCATGATACCATACACACGACTGAGGCTCTGAGGGAAGTGTCTCTCATACCACACGCATTACCCCCAAAATTTTTAAATTTACCCCATTTGGGGTAATTTACCCCTGTTCCCCGACCACTGCATTAGAGGTACAGTAAAACTAAACATACCTTACAAAAGAGAATTTAATCCTGCATTTAATGAGAAACAATTAAAACTTGGTATTCCCACCATTGGCTTCCAAGACAGCCTGAATTTGCTTTGGGTAGCTTGCCAAAAGTGACGTGAATAGATCTTGATCGTTACGCAAATTTGCTAAAACAGTTTTAATGTGTTGCGTCATTGTATCCTTCGAAAATCAATTTGCTGCAGGTTCTTGAAACAAGAGACATTCAACCTTGTCCTTTATAACTGATCCAATGTGTTCACAGACATTCAGGTCAGGAGAATTTCCTGGCCATTCTTCATTTCCAAAGAAATCAATCTCATGGTTCCGCAACAACTGTTGAGTGGCCAATGCCTTAAAGCAGGGGGCCTTATCGTGCAGAAGTGTGACTTGATCAACATCCATAACGTTGTTTGGGTTTCTTAGAAAAAGAATGACATGCTGGGATAGAATAATATCACAAAAATACTGTCCATCCCAACTCTGACCATTTGGCTTCAGCACCCACATGAGCTTCTTTGCAGTGAACAAAACAAACACACAAACACAGTCTGAACTTTTTAATAATTCGCGATAATGTTCATTGTCATCGATTTCATCTGGTGTTGTGGCCCACACTCGATCATTTTGATAGTTAGGCCGATGTGTTACATAAACAAAAAATTCATCGGAGACAGCTAAATGCATGAAATCATCCACATCCCAATCTTCAAGATAATGGGCAAACCACATTCTGTCATCGATGTTGAGTTTTTCTTGGCTTTGGAAGTTCATGCCAAGGCTTTAAACCTTGCCTATGACGGTACAGTCGAATGATCTCACCACTAACAATCTTTCCTCTCAACACTTCGATCTCTCTAGAAAGTTTAGCACAGCTGTTTTTCCGCTTACACGTACCGCTTTCAATATGTCCTTTGTTTCCTGAGAGAGTGGCAAATTTGGGTGCCCAGATTTGGTTGTATCCATTTCACATTCATCCAAAGTTTTATTCCAATTTCTTTTGACGAAGTCCTCACTTCTTCGCAACTTTTTGGCAACCCATGAACGTGTTATAAAGGTGGCTCCAGCATCACGAGCTTCCCGAAATGTTATTGCTCATATGCGATCTATCACACGTTGCCTCTCCAAATCACCAATTAATTGAGAAGCCATTATATTATCACTTTATCAGCTAGAGTAATTTTAATACCTGCAATAAATAAAGAATTTTATATATTTTTATAATCACTAAAAACTATTTCGATATAAGTAAACATGTAAGCTGCAAATGGGGGGGGGGGGGGGTAAGGTTTTTTGGAACCCCTTACTTGAGAATCTCTTCCTACTAATTGTATAGGCTTACCGTATCTATGAATCAGGAATGGGAAACTGAATCAAACTGGAATCGCTAAACTGATAAAACTGATATCATTTTATGAACTGAAATCGAAAAAAACTTGAACTGAAAAAAATTCTGACAACTAAAATCAAAATTCAAACTGAAAATGAAAAACAATCAGAAACTGAAATTTGAATAGATTAAAACTAACAATTTTGCATTTCAGTTTTGAGGAGCATTTAGATTGCAAAAAAATATAAACAACAAATTATTTTCCTTTTTTTTGCAACAGCATTTGTATGGATTTAAAAAAAAGGAATCAAAATTTAAATTGAATCAAACCAAAAAATATAAAACTTGAATCAAAAAATAAACTTGAATAAAAAAAAATTTTAAAACTTAAATTGAAACTGAAATCAATATTTTTGCATTTTTGCAAACTTAAACTGAAATAAAAAACTGGACTTAAAAATTTATCAGTTTCCCATCCCTGCTATGAATATTAACAAAAAATAAATGCATGCCCTACAAACCAGCAAAATTTTTTCTTTCACAACCAGATTCCTATACTGGCTGCCTGAAATTACCCACACACCTGGTCAAGTACAGCTGTGTGGGTTGAACCACCACACACATGAGAAGCATACTCCAATCCTGTACAAAGACAGCAACTGAGTGGAGGTGAAGAAACTGCAGAGGTGGTCCAGCACACCTAACCTCTTAGAAGCTGTTTTAGAAAGAGTATATGTGATCTTTCCAGGAAATGCCAAGAATGTTAAGAAAAGAGGAAGGACTGAGTTTTGTTGTTGAAGGTAAGGGGATAGTCATGTGGAAGATTGCGACGAGTAGACAGATAGAGGAACTGAGTTTTTTGAGGCACTGAAAGCCACAAGGTTTTCTCTGCCCCAATCAGAGGTCAGATGCTCCATAGCCACACTATGTGAATCATAGAGTGACTGTTGAGAGGGACGCTTTGAGAAGTGGGTGGAGAAGTGAAGTGGAATCATTGGCATAGAAGTGAATAGGACAGGAAGTGCAAATTAAAAGATCATTAATAAATAAAAGGAAAAGCGTGGGTGACAGGACAGAACCCTGAGGAACACCACTGTTAATAGCTTTAGGAGAACAACAGTGGCCATCTACAACCACATCTATAGAGCAGCCAGAAAAGAAATTAGAGATGAAGGCACAGATAGAAGGATAGAAACTGGAGGAGGGCAGTTCTGAAATTAAAGATTTGTGCCAGACTCTATCAAAAGCTTTTAATATGTCTTGTATGATAGCAAAAGTTTAACAAAAATCCTGAAAGGAGGATGACCAAGAGTCAGAGATATATGCAAGAAGATCACCAGTAGAGTGTCCCTTGTGGAATCCATACTGACAATCTGAAAGAAGATTGTGAGAAGAAAGGTGTTTAAGAATCTTCCTATTAAGGATAAATTCAAAAACTTTGGAAAGGCAAAAAATCAAAGCAATTAGACAATAGTTGGAGGGTTGAGAGCAGTCACCCTTCTTTGGAACAGGCTGAATGAAGGCAAACTTCCAGCAGGAAGGAAAAGTACCAGATGAGAGAGAAAGATGAAAGAGTTTGCTTAGGTAGGGTGTCAGCACAGAAGCACAGTTCTTAAGAACAACAGGAGGAACACCATCAGGACCATACACCTTCCCAGAGTTGGGCAGAAAAAAACATCTTCAGAAGAGATTCTAATTTCAGATATAATACAGTCAGAGGGGGAGGAGATGGAGGAACAGCACCAGAATCATCCAGGGTCGAATTGTAAGTGAAAGTTTGAGCAGAGTTCAGCTTTGGCAGGAGAAGAGATGGCAACTGTGCCATCAGAATGGAAAAGAGGAGGGAAAGAAGAGGAAGTTGTTGAAGAGGTTCTTAGCTAGATGGCAGAAAGAGTGAGAAGAATTACAATTGGATAGATTTTCACATTTTTGTCAGATGAAGGAATTTTTGGCGATTCTTAAGAACAGATTTTGCATGATTCCAGTATCACACTATATCAAAATGGTGTAGGGTTTTGACGATTCTCATTTCTCAAGTCTTTTTATTTTTAAATTAATGTGTTTTTTTCTTTCCAGCCACTCAGCTTTCACAGCCTCTAGTTAAGTGTATTCATTAAGTCAACCTAGTCAAGCATAGGCAGATACTGTAATTCATGCAATAGTGCTTAAATCATTGTAATAGGGCATCTTGCTAGAAACAGCTCTGGACTAGTGTAAAAACCTAGTCCAGTATTTAGCCCTGATAGTCCCTGTTGAACTCAAGAAAAGGCAAGATCATAGTCCATTACTGAAGCCAGAAGGTACAGTATGTTTTGAAGTTTAGCACTAAGGATCCAGAACTTAAGTGCTCCTTCTAGGTAGACAATCCAGTATTGTGCACGAGTCCAAATTTCTTGAAGCATTACTAGTGTGCTTTGGCTTATAAACCTTTAATTAAGCTATTAATAGCATGTGAATTCATTAAGTGCCTATACACATTGTCTTGTCCAGATAAATTGGGAAATAAACAAGTGAGAAGAATTCCAGTAAATACAATACTGTTAAAATCTAGAAAGTTAAGACTCTCCAAAGGTTAAGAAAGTTATTTAGAATTTTGAAGTTTTGTACATAAATCATCTTTATATATATGCTCATTATCATAACTAACCTTATTAACCTTATCATCATTTAATTTAAAATTAGTTTCTTATTGTCTAGAACATCGAGAAGAAATTGTAAATAATTACTGTTAAAGTTTTTGTTCAAGTCTAGAAATGGGAGGTTTCAAGTTGTTCTGTTAAATCAAGTTTTAAATAAAACAGAAAAACATAAATTTCTAGTTTGCATTCTTAAATCATTAAATATCAGTCATGGTACATAATGGAGAGATCAGTTCTACATTTGATTATCACAGGGAATAAGACTACATAGATAAAGTCATACACTGGAATAAGGTTTACTAAATTTGGTGATACTTTCAAGTCAAGGGAAAATTCTTGAATTAATTTTCAGTAGCATAAGTCTTGCCTGTACTGTGTTTATTTCTGTTTATTCTTGTTCATCATGAAGTCCTTTCTCTTCCTTTTCTGCCTGAACACCTTTTTTCTTGCACCCACTCTTTAACATTCCAGCATATACTGTTTGCTTTCCATTGTTTGAATGCACTGTGGTGGTCTTGCTCTTCCTGCTTGACATTTTTGGGTCATTCCAGCTCAATTGGTACAGGGATGGTCGAGTGAACATCTCCGATTTTCTTCAAATTTTCAGAGTTGATTCATACACCATTCAATAGCTTAAATCTAAAAGTTTAGCTTCCTCAGTCAAAAACTTTTAATTTTATGGTCGCTTAAATGGCCCCCACCTTCAACAAAAAATGCCCATGTTGGGCTTGATCGGCCAACGCCTTCATTTTGAGAGGCCTTGAAAAGTGTCTTCTAATAGGAGTAGAAGCTTCAAATTTGTCATGCCAATACAACTTCTGGTGGGCTTTTCAATTTTGCAAGCAAAAAGGCTGTGGAACAAAGAGTTTCTAAGTTACAAGGGCTTAAATATGGCTCCATTTTGAAGCTTGCATCAATTCCTCCCACTTTTACGACTCTACCATTTTCAAAAATTTTAGTTCTACATCAATCACAGCTGTTTTAATACTCCTAATAGTCTCTATGGGTTGTAAATTTATGAGTGAAATAAAAATATAACCAAAAAAAGATTTATTTCTATTTTTAAAAATTTCCAAAAGTTGATATTTTCACAAAATTTGCAAAATTAACATCAACTTTGGGGCTTAATATAAAGGTGTCCGAAATTAGTCGGAGTTGATACTTCTAGTAAAGAAAGATACATATGTGTAAAAAAATATACATTAAGGAATAGATCTCAACTCAACTCCTTCATATAGTTTTGGTGATTCAAAGAAAAGTGCTTTTTATGAAAAATCTCAAATTTTTAAATTTCTATTTATGACATTGAATTGTAATTTTACTTCCATTTTATTACTTATTAAGTTGATTTACAATTGTAATAATATATAAATAAGTCTAAAACATACAAGAAATTTAATATGTCTGTCTAAACAACCAGCGACTCAAAGGGCTCTGGGTAGCTCATTTCGCTTTGTATATTCTTATAAATGTAAACCATGATGGTTAATCATTAATGTCCAGGCCTATTTTATAAATCATGATCTTTTATTTTCAGAAAATTTAACTACAGCAATTAACTTAATTTTACTGCCTGTAATAATGGCTTATTCTAATCAAGAATCAAAGTGCAGCTTTGGTATGTACTTGGATGATCCATGTCATGAACACAGACTCACCAGGAAGGTGGGTATGTATACCTTACATGAGCTGACAGATGAAACAAGGAAACTGCTATTGTGGAGAACAAAAGCAACTGTAATCAACCCAAATAGTGCTACTGTATGCTACCACCATGAAAAAATGTTTGGAATGCATTACCAACAAATGCAACGTAGCTGCCAAGATCCATGGAGAAATCATCGAAAGAAGATAACAAGTAAGTAAATATAGGTACTAATATATTTATATTTCATAAAGAAGTTTATATTGTAAATTGTAACCTAAATTAGCTATTTAATTTTAATAGGGTAGGCTATATACTGTGCTACTGAATGCATATGTTTTGAATATTTTATACGAATAGCCTATAACCAAATGTTGAGGTTTTAAAATTATTTTCCAATGTGTTTAGAGTTTACATTACCCTACTTTATTTGCAGAATCACTACAAATTATTGACAAAGACATAGCAACTAGACTGAATCTGATACCAGGACAGAAACTTTGCTCAACATGCTTCTCTAGAGCCAAGACGATTGAAGATGAAAAAGACTCAGGTAGTGATGAATATGTTCCAGAAGAAATAGTTAAGGAGACATTTGACGAAAGTTAGGTTCACTAGAATGCTCACCCATTAAGTATGTAAGAGCAAGAGATCGAAAGTTTTACGCGAAAAGGAAACTAAAGCAAATTGAAACATCAACAAAATCAAAGCTGTCAAAAGTACTTCATATGAAGCCTAGCATTTTGGATGAGGAAGCGGAGAAACCTATAGAGAGTGAGGAAGAAAAGTGTTATCAGCATATGATAGAGGAACTGAAAGAAAAGTGTAAAACTAGTACCAGACAAGAAAAGATACAAATTCTAACACTCCTTCCAATTGGTAAAACCTGGTCCAGAGAAAGAATTATGAAAGAATTTGAAGTGTCAGCCAGAATGGTTAATGCTGTGAGGGCCTTAAAGAGAAAAGAAGGTATCCTTCCTATAATGAGAAATAAAAAGAGTAGCAAGGGTATAAGCGATGAAATAAAGGAAAGAGTGATAGAATTTTTCCAAAACAATGAATATACTAGAGAATGCCCTGGTAAAAAAGACTACAAATCAATAAAAACACCACAAGGGAAGGTTCACAAGCAGAAAATACTGTTGTTGACAAATATCAGAGAATTATATACGCTTTACAAAAATAAATATCCAAATGACAAAATCTCCAAATCAAAGTTTTTTGAACTGAGACCAAAATGGTGTATGGGTGTGGGGAGTAAAGGATCACACAATGTATGCATTTGTGAAATACACCAGAACTTTAAACTTTTATGTGAATCACTCCCCGTCAAAGTAGAATTAAGAGTTACTAGGGAAAATAGTCTGCAACACTGAAACCAGAAACTGCATGATTAATAACTGCAAAACATGTCCTGGTTTAAATGAATTACGGGATTGGCTTCTTACCATTTTTGAAAACAATGATTATGACATGGATGATGAGGTTTCCTTTAAGCAGTGGCTTCATACAGACCATACCCAACTGGTCACAATGACAAAAAGTGTTTCGAATGTAGTAGAAGACATATGTGAAAGTGCAAAAAAGTTGAAAGTACACCATTTCATAGCAAAAGCCCAATCAAAATATTTGTCCGACTGTAAAGAAAACCTCAATGATTCTACAGCATTAGTGCTTGTTGACTTCTCTGAAAACTATAGTTTTATAATTCAGGATGCCGTACAAGGGCATCACTGGGACAATACCCAGGCTACCTTGCATCCGGTAGTCTGCTATCAAAAAGTTGATGGTGAACTAAAAGTTACAAATTTTTGTGTAATATCAGATTCACTTACACACAACACAACTGCAGTTCATTCTTTTTTATGTGAAGCCTTGAAATTACTTAAAAGTCAGAATCCTAAACTAAAACATATTTGTTACTTTAGCGATGGCGCAGCAAGTCAATATAAAAACTATAAAAACATCATTAATTCAGTGTTACATGAAAAAGATTTCCAACTAACATGTGAATGGAACTTTTTTGCCACCTCTCACGGAAAGAGCCCCTGTGATGGTGTTGGTGGCACCGTCAAAAGGTTAGTTGCCCGGGCAAGTCTACAAGCAACAAGTAAAGGTCACATCACCAATCCAAAAGAGATGTTCGATTGGTGCAAATCTAATATTAATGGTATACAATTTCTGTACATTGATTCAGCTAAAATTGAGGAAAATGCTAATTTATTTGAGTTAGAAAAAAGGTATTCCTTAATTAAGACAATCCCAGGAACCCTTCATATCACTGCTTTAGACCTTCATCAACAGGCATTAAACTGTACAAAATTTCTAGTGATGAAAATTTCTTTAACGTACAACTTTCCTTCCTCAATGCTACACAAGAAAATGTGGCTTACCAATATAAACCTGGTACATATGTGGCCTGTTTCTATGAAGGTGACTGGTTTGTTGGAAACATAGTTGAAGTGTGTGATACTGAGAAGGATCTATTAGTAAATTTCATGAAAAAGAATCCTTTTAAATGGCCTGAACAAGAGGACGTTTGCTGGATTCCATTCCAACATGTTTTGTGTTCAATTGAACCACCTACAGTTGCTGGGAAAATGGGGAGACAGTACAAGTTATCAAATGATTGTTTATCTAAAATTGAGGAGTATTTTAAAAAAAGCCTAAGTAACTACAGACCTGTATCAAGCTGAATAATAAATTGCCAATTTATGGCTGTGAGGCCATGGAGTGTTGAAGACAATCAGACTTAAAGCCTGAGTACAATAATAAATTCCTGAGTCAGTGTCTAAACATAAGAGTTATTAGCTATATATAAGTTTACATACGAATTTACATAAAACAACACTATTAAAAAAAGAATATGAACTTATAGCCAATAATTCACATGCTTAAAAACTCAGGAATTCATTATTGTATATAGCTAAGTACTGTACACTTGTATTAAGGGAAGTAATACAACAAAGCTACTTAAATTTAAGGTTTTGTACTGAAAATGGTGGTTACTGCTAGTTTATCTGTACTAACTGCATAATTTAAATTACTAGGATGTGCTTAAAGAGCAGTAGAACACGGTTCTACATGATTTACTTAGGTAGATCCAAGTATTGAGCCTACAAGCTGGTCCATCTGTTGTGTTAACTGCAAATGTAGTAATAATCTAGGTATATCGGGTGGCCCAAAAAAAGTTCTCATTTTTCAACTAGTCATATCTCAGTAACCCGTGGACCTATATAGATGATATTTTAACACAATTTACACCAAAGCCTTGTCTCACTATGGTTAAAATTTCTAAATGATATCATTTATGCTTTTCTCACAATTTAGAAAATAAAAACTTGTGTCAAAAAAACAAATATCATGAATATTTTATTTATTTTAGCCAATTAAATGATCGATTGGACCACCGTCCTGTTGACAAACTAATCGGAGTCTCTTCTTCCACACAGAGATGCTTCGTTGCACCTCATTACTGTCAATTTCCTGCCATGATTGTAGTATTTTGTCCTTTAATTCACGTTCAGTAAATTTTTTGCGCTGCCCACGATAAACTTTCTCTTTCAGCAACTCCCAAATCGAATAATCCATTGGGTTACAGTCCGGACTTTGAGGTGGCCACTCATTCTTGGTAATGAATTTGTGCGTATTATCATTCAGAAATGCCTGTGTGGCCTTGCTTGTATGTGACCATGCCCCATCTTGTTGAAAACAAAAATCATTTTCTGGATAGAGACGACGGCAGTCTGGCAACAACTTTGTGTTTAAAAGTTCCATGTAATTTACGGAATTCACTTTTGTCATTTCCGTATCAATAAAATGAACGTCAGTTTTACCGTTCCAAGAAACGCCTGCAGATATCATCACTCTTTTTGAAAATCGCGATGTCTCATGATACAGTCTATTCACCGGAATATCGCATTTTTGACCACATCCGTAGACAACGTCATTTTGAGGATTTCATGGAATTTCTAGTGTAAAATCCTTCTCATCCGTGAACACTATCTTCTTAACACCATCAACTGAAAATTTATTAAGCAACTGTCTGCACCTTGTTTTTCTTTTATCCTTCACATTTTCGTTTTTTCTAGATGTGGGAATCCTTTTGAATGGTTTTAGGTTCAGTGATTTTACTACACGTTGCACAGAACTCCTACCAATACTCAGATTTTTGGCAATTGTCCGTTGCGATAAATGAGTCCCTGGTTCATTTTCTTGAGAGCAGATTTTATCATTTATGTAATCCACATTTTCTGGTGTTGTTGCTGTTTTTGGCCTGCCACTTCCTGGTTTCCTGGTGGTGGTTCCTGTATCGCGAAGCTTCTTTAACAGTATGTCTAGTGTACGTCTCTTCCAACCTCTCCCTGGAAACTCTCGTATTAATCTTCCACTCTTCCATCCTTTGTCAATGTAGCAAGCTTTAATGAGAGCACAGTCTTCTTCTGACAATGTCATGATTGCGACTGAAGGACTGAAGGATATGTAGTCTGTAAGCTCGTAAACTCTGAAACAGGCATAGCCTACGCATGGCCTAAAATTCACCAAAAGGCCGAGCATAGACTACAATCGATATTTGTTTTTTTTTTGACACAAGTTTTTATTTTCTAAATTGTGAGAAAAGCATAAATGATATCGTTTTCAAATTTTAACCATAGTGAGACAAGGCCTTGGTGTAAATTGTGTTAAAATATTGTCATATAGGTCCACGGGTTACTGAGATATGACTAGTTGAAAAATGAGAACTTTTTTGGGGGCCACCCGATATATTGTCTTTTTTATGAGTAAAACTTATTTAGATAATTTAACATTTGTGAATTAACTTACCAAGTAATAAAATGGAAGTAAAATTACAATTCAATGTTGTAAAAAGAAATTTACATTAACATTTCAAAATTTTGAACAAATTCAGAATTTTTCACAAAAAGTACTTTTCTTTGAATCACCAAAACTATATGAAGGAGTTGAGTGGAGATCTATTCCTTAATATATGTTTTTGTACACATATGTATCTTTCTTTACTAGAAGTATCAACTCCCTGACTAATTTCAGACACCTTTATATTAAGCCCCAAAGTTGATGTTAATTTTGCAAATTTTGTGAAAATATCAACTTTTGGACATTTTTAAAAATAAAAATAAATCCTTTTTTGGTTATTTTTTTATTTCACTCATAAATTTACAACCCATAGAGACTATTAGGAGTATTAAAACAGCTGTGATTGATGTAGAACTAAAACTTTTGAAAATGGTAGAGTCGTAAAAGTGGGAGGAATTGATGCAAGCTTCAAAATGGAGCCATGTTTAAGCCCTTGTAACTCAGAAACTATTTGTTCCACAGCCTTTTAGCTTGCAAAATTGAAATGCCCACCAGAAGTTGTATTGGCATGACAAATTTGAAGCTTCTACTCCTATTAGAAGACACTTTTCAAGGCCTCTCAAAATGAAGGCATTGGCCGATCAAGCCCAACATGGGCATTTTTTGTTGAAGGTGGGGGCCATTTAAGCGACCATAAAATTAAACATTTTTGACTGAGGAAGCTAAAATTTTAGATTTAAGCTATTGAATGGTGTATGAATCAACTCTGAAAATTTGAAGAAAATCGGAGATGGTCACCTGACCAACTTTCTGAAATCTGTACCAGTTGAGCTGGAATGACTCTTTTGTAAATGGTCCTTGCTCACTTGATGTCCAGTGTACTGCTTGGGAAAAGATCTGAGTCCAGCTTCATCTCCTGCCTTTCAGTCCATTCACTTTGCATGTACTTTGTGGCTGGCCAGTAGAATTGGATTCCTACCATAGGAAGAACTGTTTCCAGAGTTAAATCCAGGTGGGTTTTCCAGTTTTCCCGCAACAATAGTGATTCCTATTCTTGGATTTCATAAGTTATTTTAAAAAGAACAGAGGGAATGGGTATCCTTCAGTAACAAATCAAATTCCTGTACTTTATGTTGTGGTTGTCCTGCATGACACTATTTCATCTTTTGTAAAAGTTATGATATTTTGATGATATCAATAAATGCTGAATTAAAGATTTGCATGTTCTTTGATATATCTTGTCATAATTTTAAACAAAATGACTGATTAGAGCAATGTCCAACCTCAAACTTGGATGTTATTCAGAGATGTCTAGTATGACAAATGAGACTAGTAGCTGACTATTTTTAAGATGCCTGATAATATTTTTAGGTTAGTTTCAAGAATTTTTCCCTGATCAACTCAGAGTTTTCCAGCTGCACTTGTCAAAAAATGTCTCTCTTCTCTGTGTCCTGTATGACATGCCACTTTGTTACAAATTTCATCTACAAAAAGCAATTATTCAGTGCATTTGGTCATTTAGCAAAGTTGCCTTGTGGCAACATTCTGTTATGGTCATACATCAGTTCTTCTTTGCCTAGTTGTTTGCTCACCAGGCTGGACACATGGAATTGCCCTTTTGAAGATTAATCGTAATTACCACTACAAGCAGTATTTTGCCAGATATCTTTTCTTGGCAAACAACAGTAACCATCACACAGTCCTCCATACATTTTTAAGGATAATAAGCTGGTTTACCCTCTGACTGAACAATACAGTACTGAGGTAGGATTTATGTCATTAGGTTAGGTTAGGTTTATCATAATATTTTTTTTTTTATAGTAGTATTTGACAATTTACTCAAATCTTATATTTATTTACTGCTCAATTGAGCTAAACCATCATGATTTTAAACTTCAAATAAAATGGGTTTCAGCTCATTTACAGTGCTCAAATGAATATCAGATTTGAATAAATCACATCAAATACTACTAGAAAAATGCATTTTGGCATGATTTTGCAGGTGATATTTCCTTAAGATTTAACAAAACTTATAAATAGTTGGAACTCTTTACACAATTAGTGTATAATATACATTATACCACCCATAGATGCAAAAGAGAAGGCCATCTAAATGGTTTTGTCCTGATGTACATCCCCTGAAAACATTCAAAGTGAACTGCTCACAGCATACTCAAATGGAGCCTGTGAACTCCTAAATCATCATGCTCAGTATAAATAAAGACAGAATACTAATGAATATCCATAGCCCCCGCCAGATAGCTCCCATCTAGAGTTCACTGAAGTTCTGGAAAGAATCAGGCAATGCCCAGCTATCATAGACTCAACAAGAGATTTAATCATTACAGGAGACTTCAATCTCCCAAATTGCACCTGGAACCAATATAGTGGTATGAAATCAGGGACAAAAAGTTCCAAATCAAAACATCTGGATGAATTTATGGAAAAACTCCTAGTACAGCATGTTCACTGCCCAACTAGAAAAAAAAAATCCTGGATTTAGTGCTGACAAATAATGCAACTACAATTGACCACATTGTTATAACACCAACTATACACTCCAACCACAATGTCATGCACATACTCACAAACTTGTCCCTCCACAAATGTAAGCAAGACATACCAAATGGACTTGCCATACTATGACCTAAACTTGCACAAATCAGACTGGACATCAATAAATAACTGCCTGGGAAAATGAATTAGAAAATCTAGAACCAGAAGAATGCTGGAGTAGAATACACCTGCTATCATCAGCATTATACAAGCACACACCAAAGAAAAATGATATTGCAAAGAAGCACCTGACAAAAGAACACAGATACAGGAGGACACTTATGAGAAAGAGAACAAAACTATCTAAATAACTGACAAAGC
The DNA here is from genome assembly GCA_023014485.1 of Bathynomus jamesi. NCBI lineage: Eukaryota > Metazoa > Arthropoda > Malacostraca > Isopoda > Cirolanidae > Bathynomus > Bathynomus jamesi. The sequence goes on from JAJOZX010000250.1 coordinate 496,237, forward strand.
AATTGATACAAGATGTAGTAACATCCAGAAAGAGATACTGATGTTAGAATTTGAAATAAAAGGAGTCAACCATGAGAGAGAATATTGATAATGAACACAAAGCTATTGGCACTATAAAAGAAAATAGCAAGTTCTTCTTTAGCTACATGCTAAACGCAAAGCAGTTATCAAAACAAGTACAGTATTGGCCCATTGCTTGCTAAAGATGGACAAACTCTTACATCTAATCCACAAGAAATGGCAAACATTCTACAATCTCAATATGCTTTAAGCTGGAGTACCCCTGCAGTAGCTAAGAAAATAAAAACTACAACATTTTTTGATAGAGAAGAAAATGACCAAGACAAACCATTATTGGAAGATATACAAATAACCACTGGAGACATACATTTTATTTATTGTTAAAATTAACCCTGGCATCGCAACAACTGGGTCATTTGATGCCAAACATCACAGTTATAAGTAAATAAATAAAACAATAAAAATATAAAAACACTAAAAACTAAAAATAAAAAAGGAGAAAAATATCAGCTAAAATGAATCATAAAAATTTGAGGAGGCCAGCTTCCTCAATAAAATAAAAAATCCCACTCCAGGGGAAAGAGACATCAGGTCCAAGCATCTAGGGGAGGAGGTAATTACCACCCTCCCCCCTGCAATGAGAAAGATGCTTCCTCCTGAGGGCACTCGAGGAGCAAGTGTCAGATGCTGAGGGGAGTACCACACCCACACTCTGGCCTTGCTTCCCCAGCCATCAGTAACTGTGTTAGGCATAAGTGGCCAATGTGGAGACGCATCAGGGCCATCTCCCATCTCCTGGGCATCCTGGAATACATCCATGTCCCAACAAAATCTGTGATCTCCCCCATCTTATTAGGGGTGGTGTTCTCCCACCTCCTCTGCCAGGAGTCTAGGACAGATACACAAACCTCCAGGAACAGATCATGGTGTGGGAGGGAACAGCAGACAGGTGCAGGGTGAGACACAGCTGCCTTCACCACCTCATCTGCCTGTTCATTGCCCTGCACACCAACATGTGCAGGGACCCAGCAGAAACTGACCACACAGCCATGATGCCCAATTGAAATCAGCCACTCTAAAATGTCTACAACAATGGGGTGCTGACTAGTAAAAGACTTAAGAGCCATAAGAGATCCTCTGGAGTCACTAAAAATAGTAAAATGCCTCCCACCACAATTAAATATATTCTTTAGGGCTAAAAGAATGGCTGATAACTCAGCAATAAAAACAGATGCTGAGGCAGGGAGACTGCCCCAGTGGCTAAATTCAGGAAAGATGACCCCAAACCCAATGCCAGCATCAGATTTGGAGCCATCAGTAAAAACAGGTACCATACCAAGTCCATGCCATGTGGTGGGAAGTATGGTCTAAAAACATATTTCTTAAAATAAGGTCAGCCCAGTCCTCCTTGGTACCAATAAAATGCCAACAGAACTTTACCTCAGGCAGTACCCAAGGTGCAAGCTTCAGTGGTGTCACAGGATGGACTGGGATCTGTGGGAGGGAGAGGTCAGCCACCACCAATATTGCCCTAAAACCAAAGGGTCATGGAAACTTGGGGTGGGCTTCATAAAAACCATTAAAACATTCATTAAAAATATTAAAATAAGTGGGTGAATCAGGCAGTCACTGCACTCAATAAAAACAACTGGCTATCAAAGATCAACATTGAAGGTCCAGGGGCAGCTCCCCAGCATCCACAAGGAGGCTAGAGATGGGAGAGGAGTGAAAAGCACCCGTGGCCAGACAAATGCCAGCATGATGCACAGCATCTAAAATTCAAAGTTGGGCCGGGGTTGCTGAGGTGTACACCTCAGCTCCATACTCCAATTTTGATAAAACTAAGGCAGTGTGTAGCCATAAAGGAGTCACCCTGTCAGGACCCCAGGTGGTGTGCCAGGACCTTTAGGAGATTTAAGGATCTCATGCAGGAAGCTTTGAGAGACCAGAGGTGAGGAGCCCAGGTAAACCTTTGGTTAAAAATTAGCCCAAGGAAGCATGCTTCCTCAACACAAGAAATTCTGTGACCATACAAAGAGAGGTCAGAGTCTGGGTGTACACCACAAATGCAACAAAAATGCATAGCAATGGTCTTAGCCTGGGAAAACCAAAAACTGTGCTTGTTCACCCACAGTGAGATGCGGTCAATGGCTTCCTGCATTTGCCACTCTGCCACTGACATTCGTGAAGTGGCGAACCAGATAGCCAGGTCATCCACAAACATGCTGTTGGACACACCCACAGGCAAGGATGATACAATGTTATTTATTGCTAGAGCAAAGAGGGTGACACTCAATACACTGCCCTGAGGGACACCCTCCTCCTGTATGGCAGCAGCAGAGAGAGAGGTTCCCACTTTGACTTGGAACCTACAGTTACGGAGGAACTCCTGCACAAACCTAGGCAGGTTGCTGTACAGGCCAAATTTATGCAGCTGCTGGAGAATATGGTATTTCCAGGTTGTGTCATAGGCCTTTTCCAGGTCAAAAAAGACGCATTAATAGATGTTGTTTGGAAGCAAAGGCTTCACAAACTGAGGACTCAAACCGCAGTAATGCATCAGTGGTGGAATGCATTCTGCGGAAACCAGACTGAGTCAGGGACGAGAGACCTTTCCTTTCCAGGTGGTACATTAGCCGGATGTTTATCATTTTCTCCATAACCTTATGTACAGAGGCATGACGTGAGGGCAATGGGGTGGAAGCTGAATGGAAGGGAGTGATCTTTACCTGGTTTAGGGATGGGGATCACTGCCAACCACCAACTGTCCAGAAAGACCCCTTCCTGCCAAATTCTATCAAAAAGGTCAAGTATGAACACCATCGTCCCATCTGGAAGGTGGCGCAACATGGCATAGGGGATGTCATCGTGTCCTGGAGAGGTGTCACTGCACCCTCTCAGAGCATCTCACATCTTTTTCAGTTACTAAAAACAATGTTATAACTCTCCTTCCCACGAGAAATAAAATGAATTAAAATAGATTCCCAACACCGGCACTGTGCAACATAGGGAGACTGTGGATCTCTCCTGGCTATCCCAGCAAAGGTCTCCGCAAATGCACCAGCTACCACATCAGGCTCAGCCACAGTGAGATGGTGTGGTTAAGACCCGAAGTTTAGTGAGAACTTCCACAGTTAGGAAGGATTCCTGAGAGCTCCCAAACCCCTCAGTAGGGCCTGGGAGATTTCAGTAATCCCCATTGGGCAAGAACTTTCTTGGAAAGCCAAGCCTTCAGAGTTACTAAAAAAATTTTCTTCTCTTTTTAATTGATTATAACATATTTGAAATTCTCTCAGTATAGAGAATAATCAGAACCTTGAGGCAATCATATGCCCATTTCTAGAGACAGGAAAGCATCGTGCTTTTCCTTGATGGTGTGGTAGGTGACCCATAGTCATGTTTTTACCATTGGTGTTTTGTATTGCTTAACCATTAGCTATAAGGACCATGTCTAACATATTTGGATCACTTAAAATTATCGTGTAAATATCAATCATTTTTGAATGCCTGATTTCCTTTATAAAGACCTTGTTGAAAAACTTAACTTCAGTTATCAATATGCATCACAATAGATTTTGAGCTTTCTCAGGCTGTGAACTAAATTGTACCTTTGACTGCCTTATGAGCAACAACATACACAAACAAATACCCCAAAATTTTAGAACCTTAATTATTATTGTTGTTAATTTTGCTCCCTTTTCTGGCATCATTGCACTCATGGATTCCCACAGGTCCACTGATGCCAGTGCTGGGGGGATAATCCCTAAATGTTTGTTGGTTTTTCTCTTTATCAGGGATTTGTTTTTGGCTGGGACATTTGCTTATTGAAGTGAATTTGGACAAAGCTTTTTCTCCCCCAATACCTACACAAATGCTGAAGCCAAAGTTCTCTTACATTTTTTTTTTAACATTGCTTTTGTTTGCACTGATTGAGCCAAGAATACCTTTAATGATTGTGATATGAATGATAGTGTGTGTGGAGTATAAAATGACACATCTGGGACTTATCAGGTTTATACAATTTGGGTAAACATTCATTGACCTTGCCCTAGTGTCTAATATTCTGGGTTTTTTTGTATTAGTTATGCAAGTTCCTTTTACTCTGTAAGTCTTGTCTCCTTTGTGTGGTAATGAGGTGGTGATGGCCAATAATTTAATGGTTTTAGGTTGACATTTTTGTGTGTGGTATGGGACTAATGTTGTTTGGTTTCTTTTGGTTTGTCATAATATGCCAAGATGATACTCTTCTTGGCCTGAATTAATCCTTAACAGTTCATTTTCAATGCCCAGTTTATTAAAGCTATTAAAGCTAAAATAACCAAGACTATAAATTTACAACTTAATTCTACTCCCACACTGACCCTTCCTAAATGATCAGTATTCATACATTCGTTTCCGGAGAAGCAATATGTTATTTGTATGATGAGTCATCTCTAACCTCACTTCTGTTTGAGATACATTACCTCCTGGTGAGTACAGCCTGACTTGTCTTGTAACTTTTATTCTTTATTTTATTGTTTAGAATTTGTGATGTTTTAATATTTGTATTATTGTGATTCTTTTTTGTTTGCTTTAATTATATAATATAAATGTCTTTTTGAATTTCAATATAACTTGCATTCATAATTCTTATTCTAAGGTTCTTTCTGAATGCTGGTACTCTCCAATACCACATCGGCAAAGAAAACATTCTTTTTAAATAATTCACTGATAAGAGAAATACACTTGGAGGCTGTCGTCTGCATCTCAGCATCCACTAGATTCCATTTTGGGGTTTTCTAGCCTCTAATTCTGATTTATATACTAACTTGAGCAATAAGCTTTCCTGCACATATTTATATATGGGTAATTCTATGAGAAATAGACAAATGAAGTACACGGTCACCTCTTCAAAATTCATGAAACTTGGTGTGAGGGTTGGTTTAGGTCCAAATTACAAATTTCTGAATTTTTTTGAAAATTGGTTAAGTTGGTCAAATTTTATGGCTTGACCAAATTTTGGTCAAATGAAAAAACCAATAATCTTCAAACGTAAATATCTCAGCTCCTAATTGTGGTAGTGTAGTAAGTCTTAAACGATAAAATATGTAAAATTAACTGTAGTTTCTAAATATGTATCATTTTTTTAGGGTAACAAAAATTAAATTATGATTTTTTGGAAAAAATATTTTTTTTTTTTTTTTTGCGATTTGGCAGCGAAGATATTTTTAGAAAAAAAGACCAGGAATAAAAAATGTTTATTTGATGTATGTACACCATAATAAGTAATAAAAAGTCAGCTTATCAATGATTATTATGAAAAAAAAATGACAAAAAAAAATCCTCCAAATTTTAATAATTTTTTGCTTTCTTTCCAGATTTTCAGTATACAGTATACCTAATTTTCTAGTATACGTAAATTTACCTAACCCTTAAAATGCCTCAAAACACAAAATTTTGTTGCGATCCTATGAAAAAACTCAAGAAGAATTTTCTGTAACATCAAAAAAGTAAACTCTGCCATGGCAGCTGCAAGCTATGGAATTTTGGAAGAAAATCAATTACTATGCAGCAATTGCTATGTCACAATTAAAAAGAAGCCAATTGTATTAGAACATGTTCAACGTTCATCCAGAGAGCCGGAACCTGCGCCAATACCCGAGCCAGACATACTTAACGAATCTATGGGGCAAAGCAGTAGCGATTCCATGAATCCAGCACCAGTGGAAGAATTTGTCATTCAAGACAGGCAATTCAATAAAGATTTGCTCAGCGACAATATTTTACCTTTATTTGATGAAAGCCCTATTAAAACAGGTAATAAAACAATAGAGACTCCATTCAGGACATTTGTTTCTTAATGCCAAATTCGTAGTTTTCTGTTTTTAAATATTAGCATCAGCACTTGAATACATATATACAAAATATTTGATATTTGATTATTTCACGCAACCTAAATTTGGGTCATTCCATGTCAAGTCAGCCACCTAAAACACACACCCCTTTCAATTTTGCTCATACTTAGCACAATAGCAGATATACATGCCAAACTTAAATTCCCAAATTATTAGAGCTGACTGACCTTTGGTTACTGAGATACAAGGTCACAAAGTTGTGACATTTTGACCTTTTTTGCGTTAAATGACTATTTTCAAAATGGTGTAACTAAAAAACTAAAGCTAGAGCATTGATTTTGGTCTCATTTTAAAGCTCTTTAGTAGCCCCTTGTTTATTGTCTCTCGTTAAATATCTCTACTATGAAAAAAAAAAATCCCTTCAAAAGTTGACGTTTGACCTTGAATAAAAAAAAAATACCTTCTCCTAAAAAATTCAATTTTTTTACATTAATACCTTGAGTCATGTACAACAAAATCCCAAGAAGCTGTAAGTGGCTGATAACTAGTTCAATGTATAAAAAATAATGAATTCAAGCAACATTTTGAAAAGTCATTTTATACAAAAATTGTCAAAGTCATTACTTTGTGACCTTGTATGTCAGTAACCATTTTTGTCTAAGGTCAGCTCAATCTCTTACAAATACAACCCATATCTACATACTATCTGCAGCCTTCTACAAACAAGCAAATGCTTATTTTTAAATATTTGTTCTTTACCCACCTCACCTGTATGTTGTGCATGTATGTGATGGTTTTCAGTAGTTTACAAGATTCTTGTGGGCCACCCAATTTATTGTGATTTCTAGAAGAGAAAACAATTTTTAATGTATACCTAGATAGCTACCTAATTAACAAATACAAGTAACATATTAAAATGTACATACAATATGTATAGGTATAGTGCTCATTGATTTCCATTTATCACAACTTAAAATGTATGCAGTGTATATATAGTTACATGACCATTTTAATTTTGAATTCTTACCTTTCTGTGCTGTAGATCTGCCAAAGCTTTGGATGCCTTCAAAGTAACTTCTTTGCAAATCCTGTATGTTCGTCCATTAGTAGTAGATGCCTCAACTTGTGTTAGAATATCTGAATATGGTAAGATTAATTCATCTGGTCGACCAGGATACACAAATGATGGGTTTGGGCCATGAGGATGAAGGAATGTGACTTTTACTTCTCTATTCTCTGGTATCTTTTCCAGCACATATGCCACCCACCAATGGCCATCATATGCAGGAGTAACAAAACCATGTATTTTCTCCTCAGTCACAACTTCTTCCTTTTCAGTAACTTTCTCAATATTTGAATAATCTGATAATGAATAATGTTTAACCTTAAGAGAAGTCAATGAAACTGGCTGTAAATGGTACAATTTCTGTGTACCAGCAATAGTCCTTGCAGTTGAGTGTCTTTCTTGGAGAAGTTGGCTTTCCTCTTCATGCTCTTTATTGGTTGAAAAATGACATTTTATATTTACAATATTTTCACTTGCAACTGTATATAACTGTTCTGCAGTAAGGATCTGTTCATCATAAGGTCGTTGTAGACTAGCTTTTGCCTCAATTCCAAAATCATCTCTGTGATGGCAAAGATTCAAAAAGTTTTTGCAGTTCTTATACTGTCCTGCACACCCATCTGAAAAGTAAATTATTTTGTGGATGGAACCGATGGATGAGATATTATCTTTTAGGAATTTTATCAGATGCTTTTGAAACAAATGTACAGCAACTGTGTTATGGATGTTACACTCTGAAATAATAACAAAGCTAAGGTGAGCAATCTCATCTTCCTTTTTATAGTAAATAACAAATGGATGTAGAGTAGCCATCTCCTTGTTCCAGTGAAAGCTCTGAACCTCATCTTGAAGAATAAAGGAATAATTTTCAGCAAAATCACACACAGCAAGGACCTCACCATCTTTCAAAGACATTTTTGTTTCACGGTAATAAGTTGCTTGCATCTTTGTCTTGAAGTCATGTATCTGGTATTCTTTCAGTTGGTTACAGAATTGGTCAATATATTCATCTGTATTCAGTTCTACTGATTCAAGATTTGACCGATCTGTATTGGTCCACTTTTTAAAATTTATGATATCAATGAAGTTGTTTGTAAATATGTCCAGTAGTCTGTTTTTTAAATCTGATGGATCTCCACATTGTTCACATTGTCTGAGGCAGCATTTCTGTGAGGCAGGATTGCATTCCATAAAGGCAACACAATGACGTACATTCTTAATAGGTGTGTCATCATTTGCAGTTAGTTTTTCTAATTCAGCTCCTACAAACATAAGTTTGGCATTCTGATGAATTGTACAGACACATACTGAGTGAGTTCCTGTTGCTCCAGCAATAACACACTGCTTTGGACGCAATTCTGCAAATTTACTGAATCCCACCTTAACCAAAGGATTTCTTTCTTTGAAAATATGATAGGCTTCTTTTAAATTGCAAAGTAAAGATGCTTCTGAAAGATAAAATGCTTTAATAGCATCAACAGTATCCTGTTTAATTCTTTTCCCACCCTTTGGATTTGGGTCTGAAAGGACACCTTTTTTCTTCAACTATTTTTTTAGCAATAGATGCTGTATGCCTTGTTGTGTTAAATTCTGAAGCAATTTTCCTAATGCTCCAACTTTTGGGCAATACAGTGAGGATTTTTATTTATCACTTCTTTTAGTATTTCATTTTGAATTTTTCCTCGAGTTGATTTATTATTTCTAAACAGTCTACATCTCCAGATGGCTCCTTAAATTGTGAGTCAGAAATCTCTTTTCCTGCAACTGTTTCCATTCTCTTCTTAACTGTCTCTGTCACCTTGCTTAGTTTTTTAGCTCCATATGACTTTTGCTCTACAAGCTTTCTCTTTTTTATGGGTGATTCACCAATTGAAACAAAAGAAGCATTCAAAGTACACATCTCATGGTTTTGCTCTGAAGTTGATGCATCACTATTATCAACATTTTCAATTTTCTCAAGATCTTCAGGTGGTTCACTACTACAAGAAGAATCATCATTTATGTCTGAATTCAAAGTGCCTATTCCTTTCTCAGGCAAGGACTCAAGATGTTCTCTACACTGCTTACGAAGTCTGTGATATAGTGTTAAGTGCAGATCGGGAAACTTATTTACAAGTTCCTGCGGTACAATTCTCACTCTTCTTTCGACACTGACCTTTGTGACGCAGCAAAGGATCAGCACACTTCTGTTTCAGTTTTAAATGTTCCATGTTTGTACTCTGAAATCACAAAAGCACAAAGAAAATCCTGAAAAGAAAACAATGAACAATTAATGAATTATTAAATAAATTTTTATACATGTATTTAGTAAAAATAAATTAACTTTAACTTGAAGTCAGGAGTCAACTCTGTGAAGTTGACAGTACTTATATACTAGTTGGGCCTTTGGATCAGCGCTACTCCAGTAGATTTGGGGCTGTCGAGGGGTTTAACCCTGGTTGTCTTTTAAAAGACTTCTTTTGGCACAGGTCACAAAAAAGGTTTTTGAACTAATAATGTTAAGTTGAACTAAGTCTTCACTGACACTATATCAGAACAGAACTTTTAAATAAATGAACTGACAAAAAAAATCTAAAATTGAAGAATGATGCCAACTTCATTTATTTTTTATACATTGAACTAGTTATCAGCCACTTACAGCTTCTTGGGATTTTGTTGTACATGACTCAAGGTATTAATGTAAAAAAATTAAATTTTTTAGAAGGTATTTTTTTTTATTCAAGGTCAAAGGTCAACTTTTGAAGGGATTTTTTTATTTTTCATAGTAGAGATATTTAACAAGAGACAATAAACAAGGGGCTACTAAAGAGCTTTAAAATGAGACCAAAATCAATGCTCTAGCTTTAATAGTTTTTTAGTTACACCATTTTGAAAATAGTCATTTAACGCAAAAAAGGTCAAAATGTCACAACTTTGTGACCTTGTATCTCAGTAACCAAAGGTCAGTCAGCTCTAATAATTTGGGAATTTAAGTTTGGCATGTATATCTGCTATTGTGCCAAGTATGAGCAAAATTGAAAGGGGTGAATGCAAAAAGTGCCATTTTATGGCTGAGTTGACATGGAATGACCCATTTATGAATTTGTTTTACAGCTGGATTGAAGCCGGGACAAAAACAGATGAAGGCTTCTATGAAGTTATAGATGTAGAGCTTTCTTTGCAAAAATGTCTGACTGAACCTATTACTTCTATCAAAGGTACTCAACAATTACATCGCTTCGTCCCAATTTCCAAGAATTCATTGAAGGTTTATCCACTCTCTCAGAGTGCACAGTCAGTCGAAATAAGAGAGCTCATTAGAGTTTCTGCTTCGGTTCAAGAACATAATACTGTCTCTCAACGCGAAATTGAAACAGGCTCTTTTGTGGGTTGTATGTATGAAAATAAACTATGGCTCGGATTAGTCCAGTCCTTTGACTGTGAATATGATGATTTTCTGATAAAATTTCTCCATCCTTCGGGCGTATGTCCCTCATACATTTTTCCTGCACAAGATGATGTTTGTCACATTCCAACAGAAAATATATTTGGGAGTATTGAAGCAAGTTTACGAGGAGGAACAAGAATACAATACATTTTTCCGCTTCAAGAATTAAATAACTTTTCAAAGATGATAAAATAAATTCTATCAAATGTATACTATTTAAGATTGTCTATATAATATTTCTAAAATTTTTATCTAAGATTTGTGTATCTACTTAATAGTTATAAAAATTTTCAAATCTTTTTTCTTATTATTATATTATTAGTGTCTAAAATTTGGATTCACTGGATGAGAATACTCTCTCTTAATTCATTCTCAAAGACTGTGTGTACGTGTAGTATTAGGAAGAGTATTTTATACTCTGATAAGCGCTTTATAAATTAAACATTATTATTGTCAATATATTCTGTCCCTAAATATAAGAGAGGTTATGTATGTACATTGTATATATATTTTAAAAGATTTTTTCTCCTTTGGTTTATCTACATGATTTTTTTATATGAATTGAAAATTGTCTTTTTTGGACCAACAAGTCTGTAATAAATCTTCGTCATCTGAAAAAAAATTTATTACTTAATTTCAAACTCAGTTTTGAGCCTTATAATAAACTATAAGCTGACTTTTTATTACTTATTATGGTGTACATACATCAAATAAACATTTTTTTATTCTTGGTCTTTTTTTCAAAAAATGATATCTTCGCTGCCAAAAAAAAAAAAAAAAAAAAAAAAAAAATTGACATTTTTCCAAAAAATCATAATTTATTTTTGTTACCCTAAACAAATGATACATATTTAGAAACTACAGTTAATTTTACATATTTTATCATTTAAGACTTATTACGCTACCACAATTAGCAGCTGAGATATTTACATTTGAAAATTGTTTTTTTTTTCATTTGGCCAAAATTTGGTCAAGCCATAAAATTTGACCAACTTGACCAATTTTCAAAAAAATTCAGATTTTTGTAATTTGGACCAAAACCAACCCTCACACCAAGTTTCATGAATTTTGGAGATGGTGGAGTGTACATTTGGCACTTTCATTTGTCTATTTGTCCTGGAATTACCCATATCATTTACCTTTTCTTTTAGTCATTTATGTTTAGTCAATTTCATTTAGCCACTTTAGCCATTCATTTAAGTTAATTTCTGTGTAGTTTAATTATATATCCTTTTGTTATACCCATTTAATTAGTAAACTAGTTTTCATTATAAATATAATTTAAATTTTTTTTAGTAATTTTCTTTAAATCCTAACCACTAAGTGTAACTTTTAAATTCCAATCCTAGATTTATTAAGATAAATCTAGGATTAGTTGGTTCTGAATGCACATTGGTGTATGATCAATAAAATTTTTCATATTTTTCTTTAGTTACCTGTAAAAACTTGCATGCTGATGCAATTAACCTTGTGTGTTATTTTTGTATTTTTTTCTGATTAAATTGGGCAAAGGAGGCTGTACTTTTCTTAAATCCTCCCACCATAAGCAGAGGAGTAGGTCTTTAAAAGAGGCAGACTGGCTATGCCCCAGATATCTTAAAGGTGAGAGCCCAGTTTCAAATTGATAGGAGCTGCCTATCAGACAATCTCAACCACACTAAAATTGGGAACTTGCTCACCCTGATTTCTCTCATTCTTAGCAGTGTAAGTGGTGCTGAAATCAAAGGATTTATTTTCACTCAATTGAAGGCCCTCTAAGTGGTTCTCACTGGCAGCTCAATCTCCCATCTCAGCAACCAGCAGCAGCTGCTATGACCCTACTAACAGAGTATCTGGTAGGTGAGTAATGCATATGCATTCTTACAAGAAACACTTGTCGGCATCACACCCCCATTTCAACAGGAGTACCATTAATTTTTAAAATAGGTGGAGAACTGGGTGTGTACCTAATATCTTCCGTACCTTCATACAAGAGGCAATAGCAGAGCTACCAGGGAGTTCAGCCCCAGGTCCAAATAAAATTGGAGCCAAGATTCTTAAGGAATACAAACATACTTTATCTCTGCCTTTGCAAATCCTGTGGAGATCTTCACTAGATACCAATAGAATACCACCAATCCTGAAACAAGTAAATATTACCCCAATCTACAAAGGAGGCAAAAGAAAAGCCAAGAACTATAGACCCATATCCCTGACTTCCCGTATTATCAAAATATTTGAGAAAGTCTTGAAAAGCCACATTGTCAATTTTATAGAAAATGAACTTGGAATTTGTGGAAAAATAGGAAAAACAAATAACAATTGTAAATGGAGCAAGATCTACAGAAAAAGAGGTGGTCAGTGGAGTGCCACAAGCTACAGTAAGTACCGGGACCAATACTATTCATTATAATGCTAAAAAATATAAACTGTAACCTAGGAAACTCTCTCCTGTCATTTGTGGATGATACCAGAATACTAAGACCAATTACAAAAAAAGAAAACTACAGAGCTACAAAAGATTTACATACCATACCTACTATATATACATGGGCAGATGCAAACATGGACTTCAATGAAGCCAAATTTGAACTAATTAGGTACCATATGGACCAAATAAATGCCTAAAAGAACAATTTAACTACACTGGACCCACAGGAAAAGATATTGAAACTGATCAAAGGACCTAGGGGTCATATTATCTGAAGATGCAACATTCAACAGGCACATTGACAAAATAATCTCATCCTGCAAACAACTAATAGGATATAGCTATCCTGAGGACATTCAGAACTAGAGACAGTAAGACCATGCTTACCCTATGGAAATCACTTGTTCTTCCACACATTAACTACTACTCTCAATTATAGTTTCCCCATAAACAGAATGAATTGCAAAAATTGAGGGCCTACAAAGAACCTTTACTTCATATATTGAACAATTTGATGAGTAACAGGTGGGTAAAAACAAATTAAACTACTGGGATAGGCTCAGAAACCTTGGCCTTTATTCCATAGAGAAGAGGTTTGAGAGACATTCTGATCTATACCTGGAAAATTCTAGAAGGGCTTTTAGTTGCCCCTAATACTGAACCAATTGTGTCTACCTTGACAAGAACTAGAAGAAAGTGTCAAAAACATTACCTCCCACCAAACAGCCTGAGAAGGATTCAAAGTTCAAAAACCCTTCAATATATTATCTCTAGGAAAGGGGATCTCACTTTTTCAACTCCATGCCTCAGTACCTTTGAGATATAAGTGCAGGGCTATTATGCAGCTAAGGGGTATTGCAGCTTTATAAACATATATTATCCTTTTTTGACTTTAGAAATATATGTATATCACACTACAATTAATTATATACTCAGGAAATATTATTTTATGATGAAGTGTAAGGAAATTATATTAGAAAAAATTTGCATTTGCCACTATCACCACCATGATCAACATGGCAAATGTCAATCACCAAGCAACAAGCACTCTTTTGGCATCATCCAGCCAATCAAATTTAAATCTGGCTCTATCCCAGGTTTAAAATTACTCCATTTCTCAGTCTAGATTCCAACATGGTTAGGTTAGGTTGCTTTAATTGGTGATAATTCTTGGTTTTTTCCTACTACTTTTTTTTGCTTTGTGCAGTGGTACAGTACTTGTCTATCCAAAACACCTTAAAACTGGTGTTTTTTTCATAATTCCACAACTATTGACAATATCTACTGCACAAAGTATGAAAAAACATGCAGAAAAAACAAAAATTATCACCTAACTCAGCAATGCCCCTTAGCTGCATAATTACTCAATTATCCCAGTGGATACTTTTAAAAAATATTTGGACATGTTTTTACTCAGCATACCTGACCAACCCACTTGGCAAGGTATTCCTCTGCCAGACCATCCCTCACAAATTTGATAGTGGACAAAATCTTATGGCATGAGCAAGAGAAAAGGGTGGCAACTATATCATGGCCATGCCTCAGGAGGCACTGAGCAGACTTTGTGGGAGCAGCACACCCTTGAGGCAGAAGCGCTTCAAGGTAAATTATAGTAGGTATATAGGGTCATTTGGATTTGGTTCTTTCTTTGGTAAAATTAAAAAATCCAGACACAGCTCAGAGTCCATTGGCCCTAATTACTAACCTAACCAACATAACCTAGCTTAATCTAACTTAGTCCATAACAGCTTGATAATGTGTTGTCTCAGAACTGTCTGGATTCTTGAAATGAACTTTCTTATATAATGAAGAATCCTCACAAGGAAATACCGGCAACTGTCAGTCAAGACACAAACCACTCATTTGGCTTTTGCACCTAAGGGCAATACACCTGCGAAACTTCGTTCTACGCCGATGTGGTCTGTGGCTGTCAGTGAATAAGTAGGTTTTCTATGACAAGTGCAAGTTTTCCAGTCTGTATATGGACTTTGGGTTCTAATGTCAATTAAAGTAGACCTACACTAAACTGATTCTGAATAAATTCAGCATCTTATATACCCTAAGTGTTTTGGAGAGCCTAAATAATTTAACATCTTACCCATTTCGAAATAAGCTAAAGGATTAGATCCTCGGATTTAATTGGCTGCTGCAACAGAGAAAGAAAATCCTATCATTAAAACGACCAAGGCCTAATTTATATACTTCTTAAGGATACCAAAATTCAAGAGAATTTGTTGTTCTAAACTGAGATCTGGCTAACACTTTTTCTGGCAGGTGGTTGGCTAGACAACTTTTACCTACATTAATGATTTGACATGCAGTAAGACCTAAAATAGTTTTGCAATTAACTTTATAAAGGAATGAATTTGATATAAAATTTAATGAGCACTCATTAATTAGGCTTCAAATTATATTTCTTCAGGATCAAAACAAAGTCTACGGTTGGCAAGGTACTGGTATTGATGGATAACGTAATGAAATTGACTGGATTCTTTGGATCTGATATATTTGCATGTTGGTTATAAATAGCAGTGGTGGGCACGCGCAACGATTTTTGTAGCGCCGCAACCGCAACCGCAACTCTGCTGAAATAGTTGCGCCGCACGCGCAAGCGCAACCCTTTTCAAAAAGTTGCGCCGCAAGCGCAAGCGCAACCAAAAATGTTGCGCCGCAAGTTGCGCCGCAACTTTTTGCGGCGCAACTGCCCACCTTTGCATTTAACGTATATCTGCAGTGGTGGGCACGCGCAACGATTTTTGTAGCGCCGCAACCGCAACCGCAACTCTGCTGAAATAGTTGCGCCGCACGCGCAAGCGCAACCCTTTTCAAAAAGTTGCGCCGCAAGCGCAAGCGCAACCAAAAATGTTGCGCCGCAACTTTTTGCGGCGCAACTGCCCACCTTTGCATTTAACGTATATCTGCAGTGGTGGGCACGCGCAACGATTTTTGTAGCGCCGCAACCGCAACCGCAACTCTGCTGAAATAGTTGCGCCGCACGCGCAAGCGCAACCCTTTTCAAAAAGTTGCGCCGCAAGCGCAAGCGCAACCAAAAATGTTGCGCCGCAACTGCCCACCTTTGAATTAAATAGATATAGAGTGTAACATATTTGTGGATAGTAGTCTATTATGACTTGATCCTCTGGATCCAGAGATTCTATCTTTAGTTTTAAATTGATAATTAATTAGTTTTAAATTGATAATTATTTAGTTTTGTAAAAATTGGTTGTTGCCAATGTACAAGCAGTTTTTACATAGTGGAGCCGCCTCGATGGGCCGAAGTGGCCCCTAGTGTGCCCACTATAAAAATTTCTTATGTTCTTTGTGGTTCGGAACCCACGTAAAATTGTAGGTCCCCTCCGCCACCACGGAGGACATGCACAATACACAATTACGAACACAGTTAGGTAGACCAGCCATGAGTGGATCCTAGGGTCTTTGTTGGTCTGAAACATTATAACCAGTGGTGTAGTCGTAATTTCTTCAGTGGGGTAACGCAGTAGGGTAACGCTAAAAGTAAAATAAAACCAGTAGGGTAACGCTAAAAGTAAAATAAAACCAGTGGGGTAACGCCGTTACCTTGCGTTACCCCCGGACTACACCACTGATTATATATATATATATATATATATATATATATATATATATATATGAAAATTATTTCACGAAAGTAACACGTGAAAACCTTCTATCGTGTGAATAATAACACTCGCATCTTGTCAAAGAATATTTTAGTACTTCCAGTTTTCCCGGGCTTCTTAGGCTTAAGGAGTTAAAATTGACTACACTCGAGACTAGGAGGCTAAGGGGTAATCTAATCCAGGTTTTCAAAATTATGAATGGGTTCGATAACGTAGATAGAGATAGCTTTTTCGAAATATCTCAATATAATAGGACTAGAAATAACGGGTGTAAGTTGACAAGTAGAAGGTTCGAGACAGCAGTCGCCAAAAACTTTTTTATGCATAGAATAGTAAATAGCTGAAATAGTTTGCCGGTAGAAATAATTAGTAGCACGTCTATAAACATGTTTAAAAATCGATTAGACGCATATGTTGATAGATTGGGTATAGTTTAAGGTAGTAAAATTAAGGCTTTGTGGTGATATATCCCACAGCTCAACACAAGTGTTGTGGGATATAGGGAGGCAGCATCTTGGGTTAGGGGATACTCTCTGTCCTTACACACCCCATTTAAAGAGATTCCTCTGCCGAGCGGTGCCCCCCATAGTACTGTGAGGTATTGAAAAACTCATGATCTTCACTTGCCCCACAAACACCTTGAAATGGGAGACCCAAAATGGGTGCACACACATTTCTACATTACTGTACAGTCTTTACAGCCACACCTACACTTTTCCTCCTAAGTATATATATTGTAATGTATATGGTTGTAAATGTTGACTTGGTCCGCAATCGATATGGACCGTGACTTATTTTTGGTTGGCACGGTACTAGTATTGATGGAAGTAGTATAGCTGAAAAAGGGGAGAGTGCAAGAATGTTGCAGGTTATTATGTAATGTTGCAAAGGGGGTGGGGGTTGTTGCAAAGGGGGGTGGGGTTGCAAAAAAATAAAAAAATTAAAAAAGAAAAAAAGAAAGAAAAAAAGAGTACTGGCCTTTGTTGCCAACCTAGGTTGCAAGTGTCATGCACCAACCTAGGTTGCAAGGGGCATGCAACTTGGAGGCCTTCCCCAAGCTATTCCCCCCAAAGGGCCAGAGAGAAAGGAGGAGAGAAAGGAGGAGAGGTGTTCACCTGGCAGGAGCCAAGTGCACATTAAGACTTCAGCCGAGTAGGCGTTGTTTTATAGGCTCCTAATCAGCCAGTTGACTGAGCCAAGGGGGGATGGGTACACCTGAAGGAGAGAGAGAGAGACGCCTGTAGGAGAGAGAGAGACGCCTGTAGGAGAGAGAGAGAGACACCTGAAGGAGAGAGAGAGAGAGACACCTGAAGGAGAGAGAGAGGAGTTCTCCCCCAAGTTATTTTCGTTTTCCTAACCTAAGAGGCCACTAAGGGGTTTTACCAAAGGGCCTGAAAGAAAAGGACCAGAGGTCCTTCCTCGGCTGGGAGCCGAGGTGGAATGAGTCTTCCACCAACTTCGCGGTCTTTTATAAGCCTCTATTCTGGCTGAATTGCCAGATAGCGCAATGTGTTCAGTTGTCAGATCGCACCATGTATGCAGATGCTGAGTTGCTACATCAAGCCATGTAATCGGGTGCTGATGTGCCAGATTGCACCATCAGATAGCGCCATGTATTCCAGAAATATTAATCATCCATTGTGTAACAATATGACGATAGTTATTCCAATTAAATTCTGTTTAAATACACCTTTATTAATTGCATGCCTTTCCAGTTTTTTGCAATGATCGGATTGCTAGATATATATATATATATATATATATATATATATATATACATTCTTTTCTTATGTTAGGTAACTATATATATATATATTTATTTTTATAACATTTAATTTTAGTTTAGAAGCAAATTTAACATTAACTTCATTGAACTTTTCGAAACAAATAACAGTTTACCTTCGAAAACGTCATAATAGAAAATAATTAATTTTATGGTTAACTAGTTTATTTCGTTTACTATAATTATGTATATACAGTCTTTTAAGCAGCTTATGATACATATATATATATATATATATATATATATATATATATATATATATCTGAACTCTTTCAGCTAAAGAAGCCTTATGTATAGCATTGGTTGTGTAATAGCTCATTGTGTAACAATATGATGGTAGTTATTCCAATTAAATTCTGTTTAAATACACCTTTATTAATTGCATACCTTTCCAGTTTTTTTTTGCAATGATCGGATTGCTAGATATATATTATTATTATATATATATATATATATAGAGAGAGAGAGAGAGAGAGAGAGAGAGAGAGAGAGAGAGAGAGATAGGATCTGTAGTTAATCTTACGCGAGGTATGAAAATCAGGAAAAAATGCCAAATGTGTATTATTTTAAACATCTTATGTTAGGTAAATATATATATATATATATATATATATATATATATATATATATATATATATATATATTTATTTTATAACATTTAATTTTAGTTTAGAAGCAAATTTAACATTAACTTCATTGAACTTAAACTTTTCGAAACAAATAACATAGTTTACCTTCGATAACGTCATAATAGAAAATAATTAGTTTTATGGTTAACTAGTTTATTTCGTTTACTATAAATATATATACATGTTCTGAAATATTTTCTCGAAAACTATGGGTGCTAGAAAACTTCTGAAACCATATTTGGAATCAGTATCAAAAGTTCTATACGAATAACCAAATAATTTTCAAAGGAGAATACGAGCATTAAATCTATTGGTGAAAATATATATATGTTACTCGTCAGGTCCCGTTATAGCGGATTGGTACACGTCATAGCTCCACCCAGCTACATCGGCAGCCAATCACTACGAACATCTGGTCTTTTGGGGCGGAGCTTGGCGATTTTGCCTATAAAAGGGGATATTTTTCAGTTTGGAGTAACAGTAGCTATTTTCGCGTCAGTGAATAATCATTCCCTCCACCATGGACCTGTACGTCTCCCAGACTTGTATGAAGAGAGTGATACTGCAGCATTAACCGCAATTAGCCTTTTTAATGCGGTTGACCGTGATGAATTATTTACAACGCAAACCGTAGAAGACATGTGCAGTGACGCTCCTTACAATCCGACGCAAGGGACTACCATAGAAATGTAAGTGTCTATAATTAGAATTTATATATGGATGGGGTGTAGTATCTCGTCAAATAGATAATCGGCAAAAATGTCAATCAATGTTATTTGTTACCCATTATGCTAAAATCGAAATTTTATGGCATTCATTCCTCGAACCAAAGATATCTTCACATAATGGGGATCTGTCTGTATACTCTGTATATGTTTTAAAAGCATTATTCCTTTAAGGTCCGATGAGGATTTGACACGTGTTATACAATCTTTTGAAGAATCTCGGAATACGGGGATATACTGAACAGTCAACAATGTCACACATCCTCCACCATGGACCTGTACGTCTCCCCGGAATTGTATGAAGAACGTGATACTGCAGCATTAACCGCAATTAGTCTTTTCAATGCGATTGACCGTGGCGAATTATTTGAACGCAAACCGTAGAAGATATTTGCAGTGACGCTCCTTACAACCCGACGCAAGGGACTACCATAGAAATGTAAGTGTCTATAATTAGAATTTTATATATATATGGAGAGTTGTAGTATCTCGTCAAATAGATACTCGCCAAAAATGTCAATCAGTGTTATTTGGTTATCCCCATTATGCTAAAATCGAAATTTTTATGGCGTTCACCCGAACCAAAGATATCTTCACATAATGGGGATCTGTCTGTATACTCTGTATATGTTTTAAAAGCATTATTCCTTTAAGGTCCGATGAGGATTTGACACGTGTTATACAATCTTTTGAAGAATCTCGGAATACGGGGGATATACTGAACAGTCAACAATGTCACACATCCTCCACCATGGACCTGTACGTCTCCCCGGAATTGTATGAAGAACGTGATACTGCAGCATTAACCGCAATTAGTCTTTTCAATGCGATTGACCGTGGCGAATTATTTTGAACGCAAACCGTAGAAGATATTTGCAGTGACGCTCCTTACAACCCGACGCAATGGACTACCATAGAAATGTAAGTGTCTATAATTAGAATTTTATATATATATGGAGAGTTGTAGTATCTCGTCAAATAGATACTCGCCAAAAATGTCAATCAGTGTTATTTGGTTATCCCCATTATGCTAAAATCGAAATTTTTATGGCGTTCACTCCCCGAACCAAAGATATCTTCACATAATGGGGATCTGTCTGTATACTCTGTATATGTTTTAAAAGCATTATTCCTTTAAGGTCCGATGAGGATTTGACACGTGTTATACAATCTTTTGAAGAATCTCGGAATAGGGAGGTATACTGATCAGTCAACAATGTCACACCGAAATAATGTAAGTGTTTTTCGATCTTTTTGGGATAAGAAGACACAATATATTTTCATAAATTTATTAAATGAAAGAAATCAGTACAATAAACAGCTACAGAATATATCGTTACAATATACGAACAAAAACATTATAATATACAACGAGTACGTACAATTGGAAAACGGTTTTTTATCTGTCTGCATACCATTTCATCGTTTCGGCGAGTGTGACACGGGTCAAATAAATTTAAAAAAATTATAAATTATTTATCATTTGACATATGCATGAGAAATGAGACGTAGTACATTCCGCAAACATTAGTAAAATATCCTTGCATGCGAAATGGGGTCCACACAACTTCGGGAATATGTAACTGAGCGAGAAATTTTACAATAATAGGATCACTCCAGGGTTGAGTACCGAGTGAATCAAAATAGTACAGGCGCTGTCTATTTTTAAAATAGACAGCGATCCAGTGAATCCCTTCATTACCGATGATGTCTGTGTTCACAATAAGACTACCGCATTCTCGCGTACTTGGCAAACTCAATGTTTCATTCTTCGCAAACACGCCGATAAATATGGAACGTGTGACTCGCTCCATTACTTTCTGAAGTGTATTAGCATCCATTTTAAAAGTCAGTGATAACGCTTCTAAATCTATCTACTTCTATTAGGGCTTGCGATTCGAGATATACTAGTACACTAATAGGAGCGTCTATAGGCTTGGCGAATTCCAGCCGCACTGAGATGTTTCCGCTCTGCTGTGGTGTTAAATGGGTATTTACGTTAGCAGATAAGTCAGGTGTAATGTCAAACGGGTAAAGGTTAAATTGATCAATGAATTCTTCCTGCGTTACCCCATTACCAAGCTCATCACAATCACCTGCAATATGGGTCAGATTACTATAGGCTCTGGCACAAAGCGGTAACACAGCGTCTGATGAATAGTCCGTACCCATTGTTCCACCCAAAGCAGTGCCATTAACGTATAGAGTTATATTTTTAAGTCCGAAATTCTCGAATTTAAAGGCACTCTTTTTATATTTTCCATTCACCGAAGCGTGGTCCTGCATGCCGATTAATATCCTTTTAGGAAGATTTCCCAGGGCAATGTTTTCTATCTGCTTCGATGCCAGCCCTGCAGGAACCGTATATAGTTTGATCTGCACTCTGTTAATAGGATATTTCACTGTAGCGTTTAGTAAATTTTTCTCAATTTCTAGTTGTTTTGGTGAACTTAATTTCACTCGCCGTACGCGGAGGTATGTGTCCATAATGTGAACCACAACGGACTTTGCACCCTCTTCTTGATTCACATCCAGATTTAAGCAGATCTCAGGACTCGTGCGGGTGAGCTTTATTTTCATATCCACCCCGTTCACAAGCAACTTCTCCTGGAAAGTGAAATCTGTGTGCAACCGTCCAAAACACTCGTATATTTTCTTTTTAGAATTTTTAAATTTGTCCTTTATACTATTTTCATCTTTAGTTTGATAATATCCCTCCGCACTTAAAAAGGTAGCCTTCGCTTCTTTGGAAAAGTTGAGGACATTTTCCAAATAGGCTCGTAGATGATAGTACCCCGTGCCTGCCGATATGTTGGTCTGATTTAAATATACGTCACACTGGTTGAATATGGCGTGCAGAAAGTTTGTTTCAGGGTATACAGCATATTTGTCATCGCAGACCGTTCCATCAGAATGGGCTATACGTAGCTTAGCGTACATGTGCACACAGCTTGGATCAAAAAAGTAAGGACCTGAGCTGGGTATCACGAATTCTATAGGTGCACTCGGGGAACTAATTGTGTTTAAAGGGTTAATTGTAATAAAGTCACTGTGCTCAATAGAAACTTGGGTTGGCGGGCTCAAAAAGGACAGCTCCGATTTACAGCATTGTGAACTACATGGGTGGATGAAGCGTGCCATGGCGAAATAGTGACTCCTCTCTCGACAAGTAGTAAACAAACTATGATTCATGAGATCAATATCCTTAGCTTATATCAGTCAAAAAAGTGGTCAACCATAGGTTTCATTCGCTTACAGCATTTCTTTTTTGATAGCCTTTTACGTTTAATACCACGTGACCCCTTCTTCCGGGGAGCCCTCTTCTTCTTCCCGCCACCACGCATTTTTCTCTTTGCATCTTTGATGATTTCGTTCCGTGTACGCTTTAAATGTTTTTTTAGAGCTTCTTTAGGTTTAGCCCCGGCCAATATGTCTTCTGCAGTGTTAAGGCCTGATTGTAGCGCTTTCCTTCCAAGGTATCTGGCACCCCTCTTCAGCAAAGGAACAGCCGTACGTAGTATGGATGAAAAAATGGATCCAAGTCCACTACCGCGCTGGTATCGCATCCCTCGATAGACGGTGAAAGGCTTTCTATCCATTATAACTCAGTGCGTCGAAAGTGTAGCTTCACTCTTAAGCTCCCGTTACCGAATGGGAAGTTTTCGCCCTCAATCGTTCTTATATATATTGTGATATTGGTTATTAAATTAGTTGCGACATTCACATAATGGGGTCTGTCATATGTAATACTCAAACTCCTTCTCTATGGTTGGGGATGTGAGCAATGCGCAGCAGGCGTGCCTGGGTATCCCCAACAAACTGGTGCTCCACTATATTACTGTAAATATAGCACATGTCTGGGGACCTTTCAGCCAATTTCTCCATCTTCAATTGATACATTAATCTGGACAAGTTATACTGTGTCTCGTGAAATGTGTCTCTTTGGAAGGCTGCGCTATATCGGCCGTTGGTTAGAATTTTGAACTTTCTGTGTTCTTTAAGACGTCTGTTAGTCTTTGATTTTAGGATTAGTGTATGTGCAGGGTTGTTTACGATTTCATATACTAAATCATTCGTAAGGTTTGAGTTTCTTAAACTTACGTTTAAGCCTCTCACAACATCCTCGGCCGAACCATATTGACCCGGCCCTAGTCTTACTTCTGTACTGTAATACCGTGCAATCTTAGTCCGAGCGATGCGCATAGTTTCATCCATAGCTACCCCAGCTTTTTCACACTCGTCAATGTCTCTAAGAATCGTAAAAACGGTTTCTTTATGTTCAATATTTAAAAAGACGGTGTCCAGCTGATTTCGCATATCCCCACCTCATACGAATCACGACCCAATTCAATGTGCCCATGGAGTTCTGTTACAAAGTTGGCTAGCGTGTTGTTAGGTGTACAGACAGGGACGAGGAGGACGGGAGTGTGACGTAGAAATGGTTAGGAGCCATGTTGCATACTATTTAAGCTTCATTATTGCATCAGCTTTTATATAGGTGTTGAAGCTTTCTGGGTACCCTAGCCATTTCACCAGGTACATTTTTCTCCTTCCTGAACCTTTGCTTCCTAAAATTTTCTCAATTTTAAACACATTTTTTTCTAAATTAAACGCAACTTTCTGCAATTCCTCGCGGTAAAAGCCTCCTGAGATTTTCTTCCCCATTCAAATCTTCAATGTAATACATCATTATCTCACCTTTAGGTCTCACAGCCCTAACTTTAAAATCTCGCGTGTCCATCCTTGCTCAAAACCCTTTGCGAATTTATTCCCCGAACGCGACAGCCTTACATAATCATTGATTTTGAAGCGCGCAGAGTGTGGTGGTGGTGGTGGTGATCCATCTCTTCTCGGGAGCGTACCTCTTTCTAAAACTTCGTTAGGTGTTGCCACAATCGTGCGATGGTGTGAGCGGTTGTAGGATGATGCCAATGATTCCAGAATGTCTAGAAATCTGTATGTGTTTTTATGTGTAAAATAACGGTGCATGCGTTCCTTTATGGTACGCTGAACTCTTTCAGCTAAAGAAGCCTTATGTATAGAATTGGTTGTGTAATAGCTGATATTAAACTCTGTCAACATATTCTGAAAAGCACGGCCTATAAACTCCTTCCCCATATCCGTACAAAAATAGCCAGGAACCCTGTTTTCTTTTAACATTAGCGTTTTGGTGGCTTTAGCAACTGTTTCAGGTGATTTATTTTCAAGGAACTAGCCACAGATATCTAGAGAATACGTCTATTATGAATAGAATGGAGCGGTAACCATCGTTATACACAGAATATCTTTGCATGTCTGTTAAATCTGCTTGCCAAATAGAATCAATCGAGGAAGCCGTTGTCTTGGCTGTTTTAAACCTTTTTCTCACAGGCTTATGAAGCGTATAAGCGTCCTGCTCCTCAAAAATCTTTCAACATCTTTTTTTCCTACTCCGTAAACACTTCTGTACAGTCTATCTACGCCGCCGTAAGAGGATGGGGTAGAAATGTCATAATAGCGTTTAGTTAATACGTTAGCCATTTGCGTATTTTAGAGGCACGTGGGTAGGGTTGGTTTAACCTCTTCTTGCTCCTCTTCAAAGGTGTTACCGCCGGGGGTGACGGCGCCTTCAATTGTGTCACAGGCGTTGCATGTTCCAAGTCTTTTAACCTGTTCAGATTTCCTATCAACGTTTTAGAGACATTTATTTGTTGTAGTCTTGCTTTAATATGCTTCCATCCTGATGGTGATGGCCTATCCCACTTTCTCACCAGATCATGGACAATGTCTACGATATTCGATCCCTGTACCTTTGATCCTTCCACAATGATCTCCCCTGTATCGGTCCATTGTATGGCGGGATCCTCATTCAATAGATTATAAAGACTTAAGCCTTTACTCCTCAATGTAAGTGGGAGGGTATTTTTTAATACATGTTCGATATGTTATGTGGCTAATCTTTTTGGTTGGTCAGCTGTGTCGTCGGGTACAGGTCCTATGTCGCCATCGTCCCCCGTGCTGTGCCTAATAACCACAGGAATCTCTGTAGGGCTCTTATAATTTTCGTACTCGTGAAGAAATTTCTGCAGAGCTTCTTGATATAAGATTCTTTTCTCATCAGGTGTTTTTTCACTGTTTAATAGGGCTAACAATTCGCTTTCCATTCTTTTAAGTCTGCTTTTACGGGGATCTAGATACGTGTCTGGATTCCTTTGCAGTGAGGCGTACATCTCGTGGGGAATCACTACCACTTTCTTCATTATATTAATCTAGTCAGTAAAGGACCCAAAACTGAAAATAAGATGGGGAGAAATGACGCTCCTGTTTGTACAATAATTCGTTTTTTCTTCGCTACAGTTTGGCTTTTACGAGCGAGTGCACGTATTATGTTCTTGTAGCGGCGTAGGCGAGCCTTCTGATGGGTTTTCATTGCTACATTGCAATTTATAACGTTAAGACAGATTTCACAGATGCATTTTCAAAAGTCGGCATCGATTTTTTAATAAATCTGCTGCATTGCCCGGGGCAGTCGATGATAGATTTTATTAATTCACGGTATTTTCTTTAGTCTCTTTGTCATTCTGGAATATACACCGTTTCAGGCTCGTTTGGAAATATATTCGTTCGCAGAAGCACTCTAAACGTGTTTCGCGGATGAAGGTCGCAAAGCAAATATCCGTAACGCGTGCTTGTAGCTTCTTTATAAACTTCCAAAAACTCCTTACGCTGATTCGGGAACATTTGATTGGCTAATACCCCAATTTGTGATACATCTCTACGTTGCGCGAATAAGACTAGATATTGCGTATTTAACGACACATCGCGCATGTATCTATTTTTGAAAAATAGATTCTGATTGATGAAGAACACGCTTATGTTAAGATGGTGGGAGAATACTGTAAATGTCTCGGCAAACGTTTTATCCATCTCCAACATGAGATCGTCAATTACAACGATTGTATGTTCATTTCCCTTTAACGAATTAACGTCATATACGCCTTTGTGGAACAAAATATCATCTTGGTACTCGTTGAACACTGATTGATACGTCGAATAGCACCATATAACTTTATGCACAAATTTCGAGAACATCTCCCCCTTTTCTTTAATGATTTTAAGCATAAACACAGCTTTACCACATCCTGTAGGTCCAGATATAATACATTGGATGGGCTCATGAATCTGAATTTTTCTACAGAGTCCATTTCTAACACGTCACACTCCTAAGTGAGTCATTTACAAAATATTACAAATTTTGAGTGCTGATCCTTATATTTCTTCTCCCACAGAACCGTGAATGACGATGAGGTAGAGCAGCCCATCATTACGGATGACCTCGACGACAGTGTAGTTGTGATCTCCTCCCCTGAACCCTCACCAGCGATACCGGTAACACGTCCAAAGCGGAGGTATGAGATACCCACGTCAGGTATAAAGCGACCGAAATACGCGTCTGTTGCAGCGGTAATAGATCCCCAACCCTCAACCTCTTACGCAACACACCCCAGCAGCACCTAATATATCCCCTTATTCATCCGCCGCCCCCCGTTCTGTTAAGTCTACAATAATAGAGCCCCAACCATCAACCTCCTACGCAACAGGGCCCCCATCAGCAGCACCTTCCGCTAATATATCCACTAATTCATCCGCCGCCCCCGTTCTGTTGAGGATGGTATAACGCTGGAATTGGTGCGATCCGCAGCCCCCACCCCAGCCTTGACTAGAAATCGGTATAGAGTCAGGGTCGACCCTAGAGTCATGTATAGCAGTGGAATTGAGCGCGGACTACGCCGGGTTGTAGAGCATATTATAGAGTTTGCTCTTCAGAATCGTGACGAGCGTGAAGTCAGGACGAGTCTGTCCTTTGGATTCGGGTCAGATGACGGTGATGTAGACGATTATTGGGTGATAGTGCCATTTAGACGTTTGGCGGCTGAAGATGTAGAATATATATTAGGGCGTATAATGCAAGCCGCCCAAAGTAGTATAGCCTTCAATATGGACAACTTCACGTAAATATTGACCATGTATACCGTGTTGCGGGTCATAGTGCCATACCGTATACTCTTAACTTCAATTCTCAAGCTATTTATAGACGGCATATAAACGTCGATCGTGGTTGCGGCTTTATAGCAGTACTCTTAGCACGTATGTTTACTGTACAAAATACACGAACTCAAAAAATTTGGTTGCCTACAGTCGTGGAGCGTGCCCGTAAACTAGCTGTAGACTGTGAACTTGAATTTGACTGTAATATGGGTCCTGAAGAGCTGAGAAGGGTAGAACAGGAAATGAATGTCCGCATAGTTGTGTTTGGGTTGGATGATCGTCGTAGGACTGTGTATGTTTTTTAAAAGCTGTGTGAGAGATCGTACAAGGCCCCTACTTATTTTAGGATTGTCAGGGACAACGTATCTCCCCATCCGTATAATATAAGGTGGCTTTACGCGAGTTATGACAAAAGTCGAAAATATGGGAGACATCATGATTTGTGTAAGGGATGCCTCGAGTTTGCGGATGATATAGTGAGACATTGTAAAGAATGTCACATGGTATGTGAGCAGTGTAAAAGCACCAAATGTGAAAGCCGTGTAGTTGAAGCTGAGAAGAGAGACTGTGATGTGTGTAGACGCACATTTTTCAATAATAGCTGTTTTGATTTCCATAAATCAATTGGCACGTGCAGGAAAATGAGAATCTGTGAATGTGGTTTCACACAATGGATAATTGGGGAAAATTTAAGCACAAGTGTGACGTAATTCACTGTCCTACATGCCAGGAGGAATATAAGGCGGATGGAGTAAAGCATGTATGTTATATGAAAGATGCTAAGCCTAAAAATAACCCTTGTATAACTGTATACTACGATATAGAAACATATACGAACGCTGAAACCAAAGAGGTAATTCCACATTTACTTGTGAGCCAGACTATCTGTGATGAGTGTATGGATATCGAATGTGACGAGTGCCCCAAATGTGGTAAACGGACAAACGTTTTTAAAACGAATGTCAGCGATAGTCCTGTGAAACTATTTGTGTCCTATATTGTCAAGTTAGCCGACAAGTTAAAAAAAATGACTGTGTATATTCTCGCCCATAACGGGCAAAGTTTGACACGCAGTTCCTTTATAAGGAGTTGCTTGAACACGAATCCTCTGAGATATTTACAGGTGATCCATTGAAAGAGGCAACAAATTAATACAGATGCAGATAAGAGGCAATGTACAATTTAAAGATACTTTATATTCACACCTTGTAAATTAGCAAAGCTACCCAAGGTGATGGGAGTAGCAGCTGAAGTTTCCAAGGGATACTTCCCATACACTTTCCTCACCAGCGAGACTTTAAACTACGTAGGCCCACCACCCCCCAAACATTATTTTGACTGTATGGATGAACGTGAAGACTTTGATCGATACTACGACAGTTTTAATGAAAGTAACCCTTATAATATAGCTGATGAATGTGAGCGTTATTGCGTGAATGATGTGCGCGTGCTTAGAGTATGTTTCCAGGCCTTTAGAAGGATGTACATAGCCCGTTTCAAATGCGATCCACTGCAAGTCGCAACCACCATCGCATCATTATGTTTTACGGTGTTCAAGAATAACTTCATGCCGAAAGACACCTTAGCCATTATTCACCGAAACAATCCCCGCAGTTACGGGCACAAGGCTATTTACTGGCTCATACACCTACAGCAACAGACAGTTGTATACATAAAGCACGCCCGCAACACGGGTGAAGTACCCATTAAGATTAATGGACGTGTTTTTTGGGTTGATGGGTTAAGTGAAAACCGTGTCACTGGTGTGAAGACTGTGTACTCCTTTAACGGTTGCTGGTGGCATGGATGCCCCCGTCCTGAGTGCGGAATCACCGGAGATATCCACGGTAGGTCTCCTGCCGACTGTCTTGCATCGACCCGCACCCGCGATCAACTTATAGGATCACAGTTCACTCACAAAGTCTTGTGGGAGCATGAATATGATGCACGGATGGAGACAGACGAGGTGTACCGTGAGGAAATAAAAGCGATCAAGCGTTCAATGGTGCTGGATCCTCTCAAATGTGGTGATAGCTTGTTTGGAGGACGTACAAATCCTTTCAGACTATACTTCCCACCTACGGAGGGCGTGAAGCTCCATTACTACGGTTTCTGTTCTTTATACCCATACGTGATGAAGAGCAATCCGTACCCCGTGGGCGCTCCTGAGAAACTGGTGGGACCTAGCCTACCATCCATCAATGAATTTTCAAAAAATTTGAATGATCGTTACTTTGGGCTCTCTTTCGTAGACGTACTCCCCCCACGCAAATTATGGATGCCGATCTTACCTGTCGTTATCGACGACAAGCTCATGTTTCCCCTGTGCGTGAAGTGCGCGGAAGAGGATAACGGCGAATGTAACCATATACCCCACCAGCGTAAGATCAGAGGCGTATATACAAGTCCTGAGTTGGCCCTAGCCGTGCGCCATGCTTATAGAATACTGAAGATACATGAGGTGTGGAGGTTTCAGAAGCTACCCAACCTTTTCACACCATATATAAACACCTTTTTGAAGGATAAGGTTGAGGCATCAGGGTATCCGCGAGGAGTTGATACCGAAGATGAAAAGTCTGCCTATATTCAACGTTACCGCGACCGCGAAGGTATACAACTTGATCGTGTCCAAATTGTAAAGAATCCTGGCAAGCGCTTTAGTGCAAAGTTGTGTCTAAACAGTTTATGGGGAAAATTTGCGCAGAATACCGGCAGAGGGAGCATTCATTTGGCACAAAGTTATAGCGATGTCTGGGATTATGCCAATGCCCCCGATAAAGAGGTCATGGAGATCGTAAATGTAGGTAATACTTACGTAATAAAGTACAACAACACTGAATTTGCCACAGATACCTCAAGGGTTACAAACATACCTGTGGCCAGCTTCACAACAGCCTACGCCCGTATAAAACTTTGGGGTCTATTGCATTCTCTTGGGCGGAGAGTATTGTATGCCGATACAGATAGCGTGATATTCACAGAGAGGGAGGGTGAATACATGCCCACTATTGGGGAGTTCCTCGGCGAGCTCACTGATGAGATCAAGGATGAGTATGTGGACAACGCATACGCCGACTCTTTTGCCTCAACAGGACCTAAGACTTATGGGGTACGGGTCAGGGTGGGGGAGGAAATGAAATATATCGTGAAGGCAAAGGGTATTACGCTCAACCATGCGAATCGGGAGGTTGTTAACTTTGAGTCGTTGAAGGATCTAGTATGTTTGGATGAACAACCTCACCAACTAATTGTAGGCACCCACAATTTTCGGGCGCAGAAGCTGGGGTGTGTGAAGGAACTTAGGGGTACGATGGTGTGCCGTAACACCTATAGGAAACGTTACCAGTTACCTGGTACCTATGATACCGTACCCTTTGGATACCAATGATGCTTCTAACTCACACGTCTTGTATATAATCGTATCTATTTGTAAATATATATATATATATATATATATAACTTGAATATCTCGTTTATTAAATCGTATTTGTAAATATATATAACTTGAATATCTCGTTTATTAAATAAATCATGTTTCAAATAGCGTTTCACTTTCTCCTTTGTGTGTGTGTGTGTGTGTGTGTAGGTGAAAGTTCTAAGCTCCGCCCACTGTAAGACCGTGAGTCATGCTACTATCTGGGAATCCCTGCGTGGTCAGTCGACCGCAGTAAGCCCGAGATATCAGACGTGTATTCAGATCAGACGTGTATTCAAATGGCTACCTTTAATATTGCTTGTACAACGTTTACGAAATGGTATTCAGTAAAGTGCCAGGCTGTGGTGGATACCGAAAAACTTCCTATTCATCCCTCCTATGCCTCTTTTAAAAACACATTGGATTGTGCGAAGTTCCAAGATGTACAAATACTCTACGGATGTTCTGGTGAGACCGTTGAAGGCTTTCGTTGCACAGACGATGTGCTGAAGTATACTGCAGAGCTAAACTTTATAAAGTCTCACATACACCGTGAAGTAAAAGAAACAACGCGTGCAGAAGAGAAGCAGCAGGTATGGATAATGAGTCTTGCTGATGGGTGGTGTGACAAGCGGTATTACGTCATGCTACACCATGTCGATTACTCATACCCTACGACTGGAAATGTGAATCTCGTGATCATGGACAATCTTAAGTATTTTTATCACTATATTAACGTATATCATGATGAGGTTCGTAGTGAGGTTGTGGCTAGTGCCCTGCGTGAATTTTTAACAGAGTTTAGAGACGAGTATCGTTTGATGGGCAGAAAGGAAAAATATGAACATATGTTCCTCTCAAATAGTGCGCCGGAGTGTGGAGATATTTAGTAAAACATAAAATGTTCCTAGTTCTTATCCAAAATGTCTGGTGCGTAGGCTGGTAGTGATATTCTTGTACCGGTACAACAATTCGACTCGCGGAACAAGCCCATTCACGTATCATCGAGTCAGCCGCCCGTCGAACCATTCCTGCCTACCTGCGTGCCTCACACGGCTCATAGTTATCTCAGAGCTTGAGCCGAGTGGACGTGCGCTCCTCGAATACGATGGAATTTCCTTTGAGCAGCATTCTCAACGCCTCGTACGATGTGTCCGTGACGAAATCGTTGCGCGTGTTCAGGCGTAATTCCGGTACCATTAGCTATGTACTGGA
Organism: Bathynomus jamesi; assembly: GCA_023014485.1. Taxonomy (NCBI): domain Eukaryota; kingdom Metazoa; phylum Arthropoda; class Malacostraca; order Isopoda; family Cirolanidae; genus Bathynomus; species Bathynomus jamesi. Next base: position 528,428 of record JAJOZX010000250.1, read on the forward strand.
AACGGAATGTAGACCGACAAACAAACGGGTTTATTTAAGTATCGAGGAGATGAATAGAATCTTTGTGATAGTTGAGAAGTGGAGTGAAGATCGTTATAAAATACCTGCTAACGTAGGTACAAGAAGAGAGCAGATGACGCACCCTCATACGCCGTTGTATGTACGTTGTGTATAAATAACGATCGGCCGTGCATTGATATACGGTTGATGTGGAAGAATGCTTCTGATAATAACGCTCTTATTCCTACGCGAAACCGTTTCATCCTCGACAGAATGTTTGAAATCGTCGGATTCCGTAAACTGAAACCTATATTAGACGCGCGTGTTACGGATATGTTTTATTTTGATACAGTACTTGAATACGCATACACCGCTCTGCTCGATGGGTTTACCGAGTGTAGGGCTGGTGAGAATGGTCTAGTGCTGGATGTTTATTTAAAAAGTTTAGACTCTTTGAAATACCATGAACTTTGGTACAAAGCAATTGATCGGTACAAGGCTGAGCTCACCTACACCGTTCACCCTGAAGAACTATTTCTTTATATAACGCGCAGTTGTCGTAACGATTTAGAAGATTATTTCAATTGCCGCTATGTTGAGTGAGTTCACGATTGAAAAGCTCGAGTCGGTAGAAATAAACCCTCGATTGGAAAAGCGTTCTTATAAACTTGTGTTTAATAATGTAGCTAACGATGAACTCTTTGTGCGTGCTTTTGATTGTATTCTAGACGTATTTAAAGATGACTTACCAACCGGTTGTAAAGTGGGAACAAAAATAGTACTGAACGATATGAAAGCCCTTCATATCGAATACAGGTTTCCCTATACTTTAAGCGGTGAAATATTATTAAGCCGCATATACTGCGTAATGCAGAGCAATAATGATGTAATTGTAAACTCGATTAAGACCGAGTTTAGTATTTTGAAAAAAAAGTGAATTGTATTTACATTTTGCTTGACATTTCTCCTGTACTGATTATACGCATATTTCTATTGAAATGTATATTTATTTCTATTTGAAAAGTATATTTATTTTATAAATATATCTCCATAATGTGTGTGTGTGTGTGTGTGTGTGGTGTGTGTGTGTGTGTGTGTGTGTATATTTCTCCTGTACTGTTATGTACATATTTCTATTGAAGTGTATATTTATTTGAAATGTATATTTTATTTTATATATATCCATAATTGTGTGTATATATTTCCTGTACTGTTATATGCATATTCCTCAAATGTATATTTATTTTCTATATATTTATAATAAAAAGAATGATGCAATGTTGTTTTACTTAATTGTTATGCCTTCTACTACCGGTATTCGAAATATAATAATGTATACAGTGGTATTGCGGTATCTGGCAACATTTAAGCCTTCTAAGCCAACTGGCTGATTAGGCGTATATAATAATGTATACAATAATACTGCTAAAAGAGGTATCTGGCAACTCAAGCCATTTACAGCCAACTGGCTGATTAGGCGTATATAATAATGTATACAATGGTACTGCTAAAAAGAGGTATCTGACAACTCAAGCCATTTACAGCCAACTGGCTGATTAGGAGTCTATAATAATGTATGCAATGGTATCGCGGTATCTGGCAACTCAAGCCATTTACGCCAACTGGCTGATTAGGAGCCTATAAAACAACGCCTACACGGCTGAAGTTTTATGTGCACTTGGCTCCTGCCAGGTGAACACCTCTCCTCCTCCTTTCTCTCCTTTCTCTTGGGGGATAACGCCGCCTCCAAGTTCTCCCCCACCCCCCTTTGCAACACACCCACCCTTGCAACAATCCCCACCCCCTTTGCAACAACCCCCTCCCCACTTTGCAACAATCCCCACCCCCTTTGCAACAGCCCCCACCCCCTTTGCAACATTACATAATAACCTGCAACATTCTTGCACTCTCCCCTTTTTCGGCTATACTACTGATGGATACCGTAATGAAATTGACTGGATTCTTTGGATCTGATATATTTGCATGTCGGTTATAAATAGATATAGAGTGGAACATATTTGTGGATAGTAGTCTATTATGACTTGATCCTCTGGATCCAGAGATTCTATCTTTAGTTTTAAATCGATAATATAATTAATTAGTTTTAAATTGATAATTATTTAGTTTTGTAAAAATTGGTCGTTGCCAATGTACAGGCATTTTTTACATAAATTTCTTATGTTCTTGTGGTTTAGAACCCACGTAAAATTGTAGGTCCCCTCCGCCACCACGGAGGACATACACAATACACAATTACGAACACAGTTAGGTAGATCAGCCATGAGTGAATCCTAGGGTCTTTGTTGGTCTGAAACATTATAACATTATAACATTATAACAATGTACTTACACTTTTGGATATCAGTGTAGTTTTTTCATATTACAATATTGTGAAAAATATAGTAAAAAATAGCCCTACCAATAATTGGTAGATAAATGGGTACCCTGGGTAGCCTAGTGGTTAAGACGCTGGGCTGCTGGTGGGGCGTGGTTCGGATTCCACGTTAGCTGTACGTCTAAAGTGAAGTGTAAAGCTTGACCTTCGTAGAATGAACAATTCGGGTGGAAGCAAAACTAAGATTATACAAAGGACACCAATCAGCAACAGACCGGCTGGTCTCTACGACTACGAGGCTTGTTTGTTTAAGAAGGAAGACAAGTGAAAATTTTAAAGCAAAGCAAAGAAGGGAGGTAGAAAGAAAGAAATTAAAGATAAGTGAAAATCTGAAGCAAAGCTGAGAGAATCGGAGTGAATTTCTATAATACTTTTATGCGCTTTTAAGCTCTAACTGGGAGCGTAAGGCAAGATAAGTACAGTATCTAGTCTCTTTTTAAAGAAGTTTACCAAATTACTTCGAACTACGCTGGCTGGCAATACATTCCACAAGTTAAGTATGCAAATGAAGAAAAAATGCTTAGGGGCTGTTCACAATTATCAACATTTTCACAAATGTACAAAGAGTACACTTTTTCAAGACCTCCACCCTGCCCCCAAAAGTGTACAAAGAAAATTTTTCATTTTTCTTACAATGTATTGTATTGAAAAAATAGAGATATACAAGTTAATATTCATATTCAAATTTTAAAAACAAAGGAATTTAGCACTATTAAAATAAAGGAAACGTACTCAAAATACAGAATCCAAAATCCAATTGCAAAAACTACATCTCTACGAAATTGGCGGTAGAGATTATTCATTATTATTGATTAGTGTCTTCATGTTGATGTCTTTATTTTTCATGTATGTGTTTATGTTTTGTTTGTATGTTTCAGAGTTCCATTATTGTTTAGCGTTATGGATATTGGTCAATAAACGTAATAACAAAAGGTGGAAGCTTATTTATGATGGCACTTTATACAAAACAATAATGAATCTCAACAGGTCAACATGCCCGTGGTGAAATGTCCAATTGAGGGGTGCGCATATGAGACCCCCGCACACAGCTACGTCATTGTAGCAGCACTCCTCACAGCCCACTGCATTGTCCATTCCGTGTCCGCTGCCGGCGCCACGGCCCAAGTGGAAAAGGTGAAGAGATCAACAATATCTTCAGCCGGTACGAGCAAGGAATAGTCCTACTTCACATCGCGATGGATAGACTATATGGATGCCACCAAAATCACGTGTCGTGACAAAGTGGTGCAGCTACTGGAGTGCTGCGATGAACCCTTTCGCAAAGACCTCACACGATCAGCCGGTGGTAGTCTGACAGAGAGAAGTGAAAATGAGTTGCTCGCAGCCATAAAGAAACTCGCAGTCAGAGAAGAGAGCACCATGGTTGCTAGAGTGGCGCTGCACAACATACACCAAGACCGTGACGAAACCGTGCGTTCATTCGGCCCCCGACTCCGTGGCCAGGTAGGGGTATGCAAGTACATCACTAAATGCTCGAGCTGCGATGCGGATGTGAACTACAGGGAGGCCATCTTGCGCGACGTCCTGACCCGCGGCATTGAGGACCCCGAGATTCAACTGGACCTACTCGGCAACACAAACCAGAACATGACATTAGAGCAGGTCTTCCAGTTCGTCGAGGCCAAAGAATCCGGCAAGCGCTCAGCATCACGTCTCCTCGACTCTCAGGGCGTCGAGGCTGCTAACAGCGCCTACAGACGGAACAAGAAGGACGCTCTGAAGGAGATGACAGTCGGCAACCATGAGGTGTGCTCATATTGCGGCAGGAAAGGGCACGGCAAAAGTGCCCCAGGCAGGGTCCGAAAGAAAGACTGCCCAGCCTATGGCCACACATGCAGCCACTGCAATCGTGAGAACCACTTTGAAGCAGTGTGTAGGAGCAAGCACAAACCATCAAGAGTCGAGATAGTAGCGAATTCACATGCAATATGCGAAGAAGGTGCTGTATTCGAGGCCCTCTGCTCGATTGCCACAACTGGCCGACGCCGCATCAGGAGAGTCATCGCCCTTGACCATCATCTTTATCATCGCCTTTCCGACACATGGATTAAGCAAGCCTCCAAACCTCAGCCATTCATAAACCTCACAGTGACAGCCGTCGATGAAGATTACGCTGCATTCGGATTCGAGCTAAAGGCCGCGCCCAAGATTGCTACACTCGGTGCGATGGCTGACACCGGCTGCCAGAGCTGTCTGGCAGGCATCAAAGTCATCCACCGCATAGGCCTCAAACAAGCCAACCTTATCCCCGTCACGATGAGAATGCACGCCGCCAACAACGGATGCATCAAAATACTCGGCGTCGTCATCCTGCGACTCTCTGGAAAGGACAAAACCGGTAAAGTGGTAACAACTCGTCAACTCACCTATGTCACAGACAACTCCGACAAGCTGTTACTCAGCAGGGACGCATGCATCGCGCTCGGCATGATCACCGACAACTTCCCGATGATCGCTGAGACGTTTTCGCATCGACTCGAGGCAACCTTGGCAGCCGACACCGCGAGCGATGAGGTGCCGGCGAGAGATAGTGTTATCAGCAGCGAGAGCGGTCAGACCAGCCCATGCGACTGCCCGGTACGTCAAACACCTCCCCGGCCGCCATCATAACTACCGTTCCTGGCGACTGAAAAGAACCGCGACAGACTGCGGCAGTACTTGGTCGAATACTACAAGTCAAGCACATTTAACACGTGTGCGCATCAGCCGTTGCCAATGATGGAGGGCCCTCCATTGAAACTTATGGTGGACCCTCTAGCTGACCCGGTGGCATATCACACCCCGGTACCCGTCCCTCTTCACTGGCAAGATGACGTCAAGCGTGGACTCGATCAAGAGTCAGTGCCGGTCGGCGAACCGGTGACATGGTGTCACCGGATGGTGGTGTGCGCCAAGAAGAACGGGAAGCCACGCCGCACGGTCGACTTCCAGCCCCTGAACATACATGCCACCCGCGAGACACACCATACTCAGTCACCGTTCCACCAGGCACGGTCGGTGCCCCATGGCAAGAAGAAGACCGTGTTCGATGCCTGGAACGGATACCACAGCGTGCCCCTCCGCGAGGAAGACCGTCACCTGACTACCTTCATCACTCCGTGGGGCAGGTACCGGTACCGCACGGCGCCCCAGGGCTATATCGCCTCTGGTGATGGCTATTCGAGACGTTACGACGAAATAGTATCCGACGTTCCAAACAAAACCAAGTGTATCGACGATACGCTGCTCTGGTCGGACGACCTGAGACAAAGTTTCTTCCAAGCAGTCAACTGGCTTGACATCTGCGGTAGACACGGCATCACGCTGAACCCTGAGAAGTTTGTATTTGGACAAGACACTGTGGAGTTTGCTGGCTTCGAAATCACACTCGACAAAGTACGACCCTGCGAGAAGTATCTGCAGGCCATCCGTGACTTTCCTACACCAAAGAACATAACCGACATTCGCTCATGGTTTGGGCTAATTAACCAGGTGGCGTATGCTTTCGCTATGGCAAAGAGAATGATACCTTTTCGCCAACTCTTGAAGCCCGGCACGCCCTTCCGATGGGATGATCAACTCAACAATCTGTTTGAAGAGTCGAAGGTGGTGATCATCAGTGAGATCGAGGAGGGTGTAAGTATATTTGACAAAACAAAGCCGACCTGTCTTGCGACCGATTGGTCGAAGTCAGGGATCGGATTCTGGCTATCCCAGAAGCACTGTGAATGTCCTGGTGCTGAACCCTTTTGCTGCCGCACTGGTTGGATGGTCACCCTCGTTGGCAGTCGCTTCACCCACCCCGCCGAGTCACGCTACGCGCCGATCGAGGGGGAGGCTCTGGCAGTCGCTGACGCACTGGACAAGGCCAGGTACTTCGTCCTCGGCTGCGATGACCTCATCATCGCGGTTGACCACAAACCGCTGCTGAAGGTGTTTGGCGACAGGTCGCTGGAAGACTTACCGAATGCTCGACTGAGAAATCTGAAGGAGAAGACTCTCCGCTACAGATTTCGCATGATCCATGTACCTGGTGCGAGGCATCGCGCTGCTGACGCTACGTCCCGCCACCCCACCGGCGACCGCCAACTTGAAAAGATGCTCCTGGCAGACGACATCTCCGCTAGTAGCCAAGACGCTGTTGCTGATGATGACCTACCGTCGGCAGCTGCTCTGCGCCACTCATTCTTAGCTGGCACACGCACAGAAGGAACGGCTGCGTACAACGACGAAGCCCTCGACGACGAGGTTATGGCCTCCGCGATCTCAGCTCTGAACACGCTGCAGTCCGTTACCTGGGACCGGGTAAGATTGGCGACGAGCAGCGACCAACACATGACAGAGCTCATCTCGATAATCGAGTCAGGCATGCCTGACTTCCGTCACGAGCTCCCACCCCCACTCAGAGAATATTACCAATTTCGAGAGGACCTGTACACGGTGGACGGCGTCGTCATATTCAAAAACCGTGTTGTGATCCCTCCCTCTCTCCGGCAGGCTGTACTGAACGCGCTCCACGCGAGGGCTGAGGTGTCCGTGTTCTGGCCCGGCATCACCCCTGCTATCACTACCCTCAGGAACAGTTGCAACCATTGCAACCGTATGGCACCTTCGCAGCCCAGTGCTCCTCCAATTCCTCCGGTGTCCCCCGTCTACCCTTTCCAGTGCATCTGTGCCGATTTTTTCCACTATAAAGGTACCAACTACCTGATGATCGTCGACAGGTACTCAAACTGGCCGATTGTGAAGAGGACCACGGATGGCGCCAGAGGCCTCATCGACAGCCTGCGTAGGGTGTTCGTGACTTATGGCATCTACGACGAACTGTCATCTGACGGCGGCCCTGAGTTCACATCCACGGCTACTCGTCACTTCCTGGGGAACTGGGGCGTACACCACCGTCTGGCTTCGGTAGCTTTTTCACATTCAAACTGCAGAGCCGAAGTTGGCGTGAAAACAGCGAAACGACTGATCACAGACAACACAGGACTGAACGGTGAGCTCGATACAGACGCTTTTCAGCGAGCCATGCTACAATACCGCAACACGTCTGACAAAGATACCAAGCTGTCTCCCGCTATGTGTGTGTTCGGCCGTCCGATCAAAGATTTCATCCCGATCGTGCCCGGCAGGTACAAGCCACACGATACCTGGCCCGGGAAGTTGGCGGCGAGGGAGGATGCCTTGCGGAACAGGCACATGAGAGCCACTGAATACTGGTCCGAGCACACCAGACGGTTACCCCCTCGTGGTCGGAGACAGGGTCAGAATCCAGAACCAGATCGGCCCCAACCCCAGGAAATGGGACAAGACTGGCCTGGTAATAGAAGTGCGACAGTTCGATCAATACGTGGTGAAGGTTGACGGTTCAGGCAGAGTGACTCTGCGAAACAGAAAATTTCTGAGGAAATACGTGCCCGTCCAACCGCACAGACGCCGCCTCACCATCGGGGACGACTCCCACCTTCACCTCTCCAGCCCTGCGCCCGGATCGGGGCAGTGCGCGACCTCACCCCCAAAACCACGCATGGACGACTCCCGCCTTCACCTCTCCAGCCCTGCGCCCGAATTGGAGCAGTGCGCAACCTCACCCCCGAAACCACGCTCCCCGTCCGCAGTCGAGCGATCATCCCCTACCGCCCACCAACCGGCTGGCAACGTAACCTCACCGACCAGCCCCACATCACTTCCACTGCACACCCCACCACGAGGCCTGCCCTCCAGACCAGCTGCGCACCCTCAGCAGTGCCCACCAACACCGTCCCTGGCACCCATTGAGCGCTTCCAGCAACGAGATTCCTCGCAACCTGCTGCTCCAGGTGCTGCGTCCAGGTGTCCCGCTTCTCCAACCGATGCCCCTGCCGTCAGACGCTCCGGACGCGATAGGAAGACACCTTCATGGCAGAGCGATTACGATATGACGAACACGCTACATACTACATGAACAACCCCCTCTCGCCATCGACACCCATACCCTGTACCAAACTACTACATATATAACAGTCTTTATTCCCCTTTTTTTCACTATACTATATCAAAGAGTGTTAGGCGAATTTGTCTACAACAATTTGTCTAAAGATACAATTCATCTACAACAATTTGTCTACAACAATTTATCTACAACAATTAGTCTACAGTTACAATTTATCTACAATAATTTGTCTACAGATACAATTTGTCTAGAGAAACTATTACTAATATTGGACCTAGTATGTTTCATGGACTGCTCTCGATTTTCCTACGAAATTGAAAACAAGGGCAGTCGATGACCCTGATTTTGTTTCTTTGTTTCTGCAATCGGTTTTCTTGAGAAACCTAACCTAACCTAACCTGACCTAACCTAACCTAACCTAACCTGACCTAACCTAACCTGACCTAATCGAGTTTCTTATACTATTGTTTTTTGCAAGATATCGCACTAATTCTTGTCATTTTTTGTGAATTTGTATGGCGTAAGCGCCACACCAGCTCGGACTTATTCAAAAAGATGTTGGAGTGTATTGCGTCGTTTCAGTAAATAAATTTATTCAATATCCAATAACATTTTTCTTTATCATTTCTCAAGAAAACCGATTGCAGAAACAAATTTTTCATTTTTTTGAAAAAATTAATAATAATTAACATCAAATAGCTTTCATTTTTCCTCTCTAGACAAATTGTATCTGTAGACAAATTATTGTAGATAAATTGTATCTGTAGACTAATTGCTGTGGATAAATTGTTGTAGATGAATTGTATCTTTAGACAAATTGTTGTAGACAAATTCGCCGGACACCATATCAAAGACTCGGGGGGAGATAGAGAATATTCGTTATTATTGATTAGTGTCTTCATGTTGATGCCTTTATTTTTCATGTATGTGTTTATGTTTTGTTTGTATGTTTCAGAGTTCCATCATTGTTTAGCGTTATGGATATTGGTCAATAAACGTAATAACAGAAAGTGGAATCTTATTTAGCGGGAAGATATAGATCGACATTTTTAGCATTTCTAAAAGCGTACAATGGCTCTTAACCCACTAACTCCCAACGTTCTGTTTGTACGCTTGTGAAAATGTTGATAATTGTGAACGGCCCCTTAGCTTCATTAGAATTAAAATGTTTACTGACTAATTTCAGATAATTACCGCAAGTTCTATCTGCATTTCTGAAAGTGAAATATTTTTCGCCGTCGATGTTATAAAAACCTTTAATCATTTTAAACACCTGGATTAGGCTATATCAAAGCCTGATTAAATCTCCTCAAATCCGCCTTTTTACAAGTGAGAAATTTAGCATTTTTAAACGTGTAGCGTATGATTTGTTTCTAAGTCTGGGAATCGTCTTTGTAGCCCACCGTTGCACTCTCTCCATTCAGGCTTTGTCCTTTTGTAAATATGTGGACCAGAACTGAATGTAGTAGCCTCTAGTATTTCAGGTAGGGGCACACTAAGGAAACAAATTATATAATTGTTTTTTCAGACTTATGAAGGATTCGGGATTCCCGGGTTTTTAATGAGGACTGCAGTGGTTACCGTTCTATCCCACCATCATGGAATCAATAAAGGGTTCAGGGTTCGATGAACCGTTTATTGATTCGTCTGTGTGTTGGTGTGTGACCCTTTATACACCCACACTCAGGGTGGTAACGTGACCAATGATCTTTTACTAGTTCCAGTTACGTTCAACTTTGGTTTAACTTTGTTTTTGCACTAATGAACCACAACTAAGTAAATATTTGTTTTTAACATTGTAATAGTACCTTCAGAATTTTACCATTAATATATAATCTGTCTTATGAAACACCAAAATTTTTCTACTTTTAATCTTATGTTCACAAATTAATTTAACTTTACACTTACGTTATACAATTTAAGATACAAGGTTGTGTCTTAACAAAAAATCAAGTAGGCCTTTAAAAATTATACAGCCTCGCGCGTAACATGAATAAAAAAGCCTAGGGCTCTGTTAGAAGATTCTTTCGTTGGTAGCCCTAGTCGACAATGAAGTTAATTTTCTGTTATGAATTCATCTTAATATAGGCCCAACTTCTCACGGGCTCCGATTGAAAAATTTTAAACAAATTAACAACAACGGAAGGCAAAACGATCTTAAGATTAACAACTGCTTCCAACGACTCTCCCTGCCTAACTCTTTTCTCTCTCTGCTTCTCTCTGTTTCTCATGCTGCGTGGCCTTTTTCTTCGTTTCGACTTCATAAACTAAAACTTAAAAGACAGTAATTAATACGTAATTTTGATACTGTTTATATTTTCTACCTACTCTACCAGAGCATTTTTTAAGCTTTTCCCACTGGGCGACAAAGGCAGATTGGGAAGTGGGGGTGGGGGTGGGGGGGGGGGGGGGGGTATTAAGGCAGGGGTGTGCTGCCAATTTCTTAACAACCGGTTCTGATACAGATAGGGGCGTAAATCGGCGAGCGCCAATGGCGTGAGTCATTAAGCTAGGGAGTCTGGGGTGAGCGGTAGCTCCCCCAGCGGGGTCTGGGGCAGAGCCCGGAAGCCAACGCATTTTAGCTTTTCCAAACAGCATTTTGTAACATTTTGGCAGAAATTATTTAACATATTCTTTATACTCTCTAATGACATAATTATCTAAAAATAAACTAATTTTTCATCAAAAAATAAATAAATATTGAAAAGACCACTGCTTGTGATACTACCTACATTTTTCTATAAAATCCTGAAAAAATGAAAAAAAATTTAGATATAAATAAATTTCTATTGACTGTTAAATATTTGTTAAAAACAAACAAACGGTTCGGTGATCCAATCAAAATTTAACACCCGGTTCGGGCAAACCGGACCGAACCGGTCCCAGCACACCCCTGGATTAAGGATACTATGGATCCGGATGTTCCCTAATCAGGCCACCATCCCCGTGTGGTCTGAAATAACACTAGCATTATCTATATAAGCACACCGGACAAAAAATTAGTCACCCCTCTCAGAATGTACCTAATAACGTGTGACGGCGCCTCTGGCCTTGATAACCGCACGAATCCGGCGAGGCAGAGACTCTACGAGGTTGTGCATGTACTGAACATCGATTTGCTGCCACTCGTTCATCAGCCGGTCCCGAAGTTCCGCCAGAGTCCTGCGCTTCACTTTCTGTTTCCAGCCTGAACAACACCTTCGACGCATTCAGGATTAAAGGCTTCATTGGACCTGCGATGTACTCGTCGCCTCCCATCATTGGAAAAAACAAAAACGGGACTCATCGGACCAAATTACACGTTTCCAATCTGCCGCAGTCCAGTTTTTGTGCCTCTGAGCCCATTTATAACGTGCCAATTTGTGACTTGCTGTTAACAGCGGCCTCTTCCGTGGTACCCTGCTCCAGATGTCCATCGCATGCAGTTCTCGTCGCAATGTCCGTTCGGAAATTGGTCGCTGGAGAACCTCATTGGTTTCTTGGAGCAATTGTTCTCTGGTTTGAAAACGATTTGCAGTTACTAGACGAGAAACATGGCGGAGGCCCCTATTGTCGAGAATTGTTTTCCGGCCACAGTTACGCCGTCGATTGTCAGTTGATTGCGAACTACACCACTCTTTGTAAACTCGCTGGACAGTACGCGTTGACACACCAACAAATTGGGCTACTTCAGACATTTTGTGTCCGTGGGCTCTGCCAAACGATGGCTCCTTTTTGCCACTGAGTAACGTCTGCCTCACGACCCATTTTGCAGACTATATCCAACACACCTTTGTTCTTCACCACCTCACGAAACAGATCTGATCCTGTGTGCTACGTCATCGCTACTTGTCACTTACCAATGCTACATCAGCGCCCTCTGTGTGACCTTGAACTTCCTACTATCGGTGCTATTAGGGGTGACTAATTTTTTGTCCGGTGTGCTTATAAACATTCAATGTAAATTTCATATTTACATTTAGGATAAACAGTTCTAACAAACGGTAGCTCGCTATCGCTCACGACCGTAGTACAACTTGGCCCTCCGGGAAGAAGTGGCTAAGCGACAAAAGTAAAAAAAACGCCATTGCTCCCATTACCCCCACCCCTCTCCCCCATTACCCCCACACACAAAAATAAAAAACGCCATTACCCCACTCTTCTCCCCATTACCCCCACCCCCACTCCCCCAATTACTCCACCCTCTCGCAACCGTTGTACAACTTGGCCCTCCGGGTGGGTAGCTCTGTGACATATACATGATATACTGCTACCCGTCCTCCGGGCGAGTAGCAGTATATGTCACAGTATATGTAGCAGTATATGTCACACATGAAAATCTTAAGATTCAGAAATCTTGACACAATGTGAAGCTCAAGATTTTCACGGCTGCGTTCTTTTCTGTTGTTTTATCGCGGTGCTGGGGCCTTCGGACCCAGTAATTGTGACCTAGGACCGGGAAACTTGACAAAGCTCATAGGCTATCAGTTGGTGGTGGTTGCACAATTTTCCGATGTGCCGTTTAGTCTGTGCACGGTTCCGAAGAAAGCGGACAGACACACAGACACATTTTAGCTCAATAGTATAATAGGTTGTGGCATGTATTATATGTATTTATATGGCTTCCAAGATAATGCTCCCAAGACAATTCTATTTTTACAAATTTTGAAAATTCCTTGTCGCCCAGTACCCTAAAATTTCATTTACTGGGCGACAAATTTTCTTCATTGGGTGACATTCATGTCACCCACTCACTAGGTTAAAAAATGCTCTGTATTCTATAGTATTCAACTAATTTTATTGGCCTATTTATATTTAATTGCTAACTTGTGTAAATCTAGTACTATCTAAAAACTAACCTATCTTAAAGGACCTGTTTGAACAGGAATAGAGGAGGGGGATCACGTGATACCAACCAATGCCTGATTGGCTGAACATGAATACGAGTATGAACCAAACGAAACCTGTTGTTCTTGCTTCGTGGTTTATGTCACGTACGCTCGTCCAAATTCAGAATAGGCCTATTTCCTATCTTTTATAATCTATTTATTAAACCTAATTTACATTTATACATTATGACTTGTTATTCTATATTCATCATTAAATCCCATTTTTACGCTCCCAACACTTAAATTCAAATTATCTACCAATGAATCCTAAGATTTTACTGTATTTGCTTTACTAACCGCTTCGATACACTGCTTACTCTGTTTAAGAGTGTCGGCAACAATATAGTCTAGGTCGGAGATCCATGAAAAAAAAGTTGACGTAGCACCCCAGTATTCAAAAGGTTTGGCATTTGGACATGCTTCCTAGGTGTCTTGGGAACTATTTCACTCCTGCTGTACTAAAGAATTGTGGTACAGATACTTTTGTAAAGAGATTTTGTATAACATACTGCAGTGTCAAATGAAAGCATTGTATTTAAGGGGTAGGGGAAAGTGGGGCACAGTGGGACAAAACAAATTTGTGACGTCATAACTCGTTTATTTGAAAACTTATTACAAAATTTAAAAGTGGAAAAATAACTATCATCATAAAGGATTGATATGCATATGTAAAAGTAAAGAGAAGCTTGTTCCAAAAGGCTGTTTTTCGCCAATAAACTATAAAGGTGATTTTGTCCCACTGTGCCCCAGGTCGGGGCACAGTGGGACAAGCACTGGGGTACATTGGGACATGATTAGTTTATATCAATGAAACCAAAATTGAAATCAAATTTAAGATACGCATTCTGTCTCTTTGTTGATCCACATGTTTCAGGCTTGGGGAGGTTGGTTTTAATATCACTGAGCTTGATAGAAGCCATATCGTGGACTTGTGGAAAGAAGAATTCCATCGACTTCCGCTTTTTCCTAAGATACGAAACTTCGTAGTCCCCTTCATCATCTTTGTCCTTAGTTACAAGGCCCACATAATATTTCTTGGATGGAGTAGCAAACTCAGCCAGAATGTAATCATTGACTTGGGGCTCTCCTTCCAATGTTGGTAACTCCTGGTCTTCATCGTTTGTCTCATCATCAAAACCATCAGATGAATGATCTGACAAAACTAATTCTTCACCAGATGATGAGTCCTCCTCAAAAACTAGTTTCCTGGATTTTGGCTTGATATTGGTATCTTTTGTGCGTTGGTTTTGTGTAGAGCATCGAGCTTTACACTGAGCGAGTGCTTCTTTCTCTGGAGTGTCAGTTGCAATCATACTACGTCCTCTCTTTCGGCCTCTTCCTGAGGCATAGCCTATAATATACATATTACATAATATAAAATAAATATACATATAATATATATATTCACATCATTATGGGGCACAGTGGGACGCTGTCCCACTGTGCCCCATTTTAAGTGTCCCACAGTGCCCCGTGTGATATTTTTTAAAATTGAGTCAGCTACATCAAAAACTTTGAAAGCAAATGCTAAGAACAACAGCTCACTATGTAGACATATAGTTTTTTAAAATTGAGTCAGCTACATCAAAAACTTTGAAAGCAAATGCTAAGAACAACAGCTCACTATGTAGACATATAGTTGTTATACTTATGCAATTAATATTAAAGAGTTATGTCAACCCACATAAATCATAGAGACTTCCATACTTACAGCAAAATATTTACTTTCTTCCGTTCAAAGAGCAATGGCCTTGACCACAGAGAATCAGGAACAGCTAACCCTCCCAATGCAACGCTAGTTGAGGCACTAATCAAAAACTGTTACGTAGCCGAAAGCACCGCTGTCAGAGTTGCCAAATACTTCTGAAATCCCATTTGTTCCACAGTGCCCCGTGTCCCACTGTACCCCACCTTCCCCTACGGTTTAATTAATCTCTCATAACTCCTTTAATAGTTCATCTATCTCCATCATATTTGTCACATGTATGGACAATCCACTAATATATATAAATAATTAGTTTTTATTGCATATGCAAACTTATTTTACACATATAAATTAATATATTTATTTAAATATTTCAGATAAAAATGGCTACTGAGGAATGTGACGGGGAGGCTGCTTTTCATCTCTTACCTGAGAACAGACTGGAAAAATGTTTAATATGTCAAGCATACACCAATGAAGCTGTAAGCAGGTCATCTGAAACTGGCATACCAAAATTTATCGAGGCTACAAAATACAGAGAAGATGAAGTGTACACAAGCATAAGACAAGATTTAGACAATCTCGCCAAGTCATGCATTGTTTGGCACACAAATTGTTATGTCAAATACACAAGTTCACACAACCTGAAGTTCGCTAAGCGATCCATAACCCTATCTCTATAATTCCTATGGATGACGAAAGTAGAAAAGAGGATAAATTCACAACACCAAGGTGTTCAAGGTCACTCATACCAAATATTGACTGGTCTTTATATATGTTTTGCCAGAAGGTTACTCATAAAAAACCCCAAAACTCTTATCAGTTGCAACATTCTAGAGGCAGCAAAGAAAAGAAATGATTTTGCTTTGCTGACTAGAATACAAGAGGTTGACCGAAGAGCTGCAGAAGCCAAGTACCACCAAGTGTGCAAAGCTCAGCATGTTGCAAGGAGAAAATGAAGGTATGTTCTCTAAAGCATTCCAAGATCTGGTAGTAGAGATACCAGAAAATGAAGATATGTTCTTTAAAGCATTCTAAGATCTGGTAGTAGAGATACGCTCTCGAGAGAAACGCTCTCCTTTCCTTAGGCTTTAATCAACTTAACTGAACAACATTCCTGTTAATATAAATAACAATAATATAGTTATAGTATGCAAAATATATGTAATGAATGACACAAGTTATCATAATAATAATAATAATAATATAGATATAGCAAACATAGGACATTTATATGAATTGTTTGTACTACAGAGTAGGATTAATTACATCAAAGAAAATATCATTACCTTGATCTAATAAAGTATATTACATCTCATCAGTTTAATTCAGGCATCATCAGTTTAATTGAATTGAATATAAACATAAATGATTTTACTTAGGTATAACATTCTAATAAAGTTATCATAAACCTGCAAAATAATATTACATTTTTCCCTTTTACTCAGATTGAACAATATAGTCCTTAAAATAACTAGGCGGGCGCCAAGTAAGCCCTGATTGCCGTACCTCAGTCATAGGGGCCTCTGTATTTTGATTATCATCTACTGAAGTCTGAGGAACGTTGACTGGTGAGGGATTGGAGGAGCAGTGGTGGGTAGCGGATTTGAGGGCAGGATGGTAGGTGACGGAGGATGGTTGTTTAACACACCATCAGGAAGTGCTTCGTTAGTATTTTCATATTCTCGAGTTTCAGATTTCACAGCAGGGGGGGTGAGGTGCTTAAGCGAGACAGTAGTCTCTCGGCCTCCCGGGAGACGAACATGAGCATATTTGGGATTAGCTTCAGTGAGTTGTACTTCTTCAACCAGAGGCTCATATTTAGACTGACGTGTATAATTTTTCAATAATACTTTACCCGGGGCAGTAAACCAAGTAGGTATGGAATGGTCACTTGTAGATCGACGCTGATAATTAAATAATCTCTCATGAGGGGTGTAGTTTGTAGGAGTACATAAGAGAGATCGTATGGTGTGTAATACATTGGCAAAACCGTCTCCCAACAGCTAACAGGGAGTTTTCTCGAAGCCAAAGCTAAATTTACTCCTTTCCATATAATTCCTTTATATCTCTCAATTAAACCATTTCCCTGGGGATTATATGGGGTCGTTCTACTAGTGGCCACTCCGCGTGAGTTCAAAAACTGTTTAAGTGTATACGACATAAAGGAGGAACCTCTATCTGAGTGCACATACGCGGGTGCACCAAAGATAGCAAAAAGTTGACTAAGACAACCAACTACAGTTTCAGCAGAAGTGTCCGCACATGAAAACGCGAAAGGAAATCTCGAAAATTCGTCTACTATCGTTAGCAGATAATGACTACGGGAATTGGAAGGCAAATGACTTTTAAAGTCAATATTTAATCTTTCGAAAGGTTGTGTAGCTTTTATTAACTGACCTTGATTACTATTTAAATACTTCGGTTTACCTGGGCGCATACAGTGCATTTTGAAATAACGTTTTTTACATCTTTAATTGAATATGGGAGGTTCCGGCTTCTAACAAAGTGCCACATTCTAGTTTACGTTAAGAGGGAGAGGGTATGTTTTATTTTCAACCAAAGGTCGCACTTTCTCGGAAAATTTTCTGATCCATTTAGAATAGTGGGCAAACATACCCATTACTCGTTTCATGTCTTTAGCATTATTAGGAGGGGGTATTTCGAGCAGTGGTTTTAACCTCTCAGGATCAGGCTTTAAAGAACCATTACTTATTCTATAACCTAGTAAATCTATAGATGACTTAGACGTAGAACTCTTATTTTCGTTAATATGAAGATTATATTTTTTTACAACATTTAAAAATTTTGTCAAATTATCATCATGCTCCTTCTGATCGTGTCCACATATAGTGATATCGTCCACATAAATGAAAGTATCCTTTAAACCCTCTTTACGAATTATGTCATCGATTACTCTGAAAACAGGCTACGCCGTTTGTTACACCAAACGGGATTCTATTGAAATGAAACAGCTGGCCACAGGCTTCGAAAGCAGTGTATAACCTATCCTCCTCCTTGATAGGGATCAAATGATAGGCGCGCTTAAGATCTATTGTACTAAAGATACTATATTGTGCAATTTCGCCCACCAATTCACTTATATTAGGCAGAGAATAAGTGTTCAACTGCGTGTATCTATTTACTGTTTGAGAATAATCGATAACTTTTTTATGAGATTCATTGGCTACCACTAAAACTTGTGCCCGCCAAGGACTTCGACTGGGTTCGATAATGCCTTCCTTAAGAAGGCGATCTACTTCAGACGAAATAAAACTCATATCTGCCTGACAATATCGGCGTGACTCAATAGTAATGGGTTTGCATTCAGGACTTAAATTATTAAATAAAGACGGAGGTTCCACCTCGGCTGCTGCAAGGTTAGACACAGTTAAGGAAGGTTCTTTTTCCCCAAAAGGTATCTCAACTGATTCATGTCTAGACAAAAAATCATGGCCAAGAATAACATTAGTACATAGATTAGGCAGAAGTGATAACTTAACATTTTTATAGGTACGATCCTTGAATGTCAAATCTACACAACAAAACCCATCAACTTCAGTTTCATGAGAAGTATTAGCCATTGACACTTGACTTTTACAAGGATACTTTCCATTTGTTTTCTGTTACAATATTTATACCAATAAAATTTTCGGTACTACCTGTATCCACTAGCGCCTTCAAAGACAAACCATTAGCTAAAATAGTAAGAGTTGCCTCTTTCAAAGAATGAGAAATAGAACCTGATAGAGAAGCTAAAGTACGAGTATTAACAGAAGCAGAAGCTTTTGAATTAGAGCGACAAACTCTGGCAAAATGGCCTTTAATACCACATTTATGACATAAACTATCTCTTGCAGGACATTTAGCTCGCGGATGCACATTACTCCCGCAAAATAAACATTTACGAGACTATGGAAAAACTATACGCACTCACAACATGGTATCATATGTGGTACATTTATTTCATAATTAAATATAAATTATTAATTAATTGAATTAAATATCTATACAAAAATGCCTCGGGATTGGCGACATAGCCTATTGGGAATGAAATAATTGAATTGCCATACCCCCTTCAGGGGTTTATATAGTGACTGCCTATATTAATTACCTTAAGTAAATTCGCCGCGTAACTCCATCGTGGCGGCCCTACATCGAAAATGATCGTAACGCCCTACATCGAAGCAAAACAAAGACCCAGCAAAAATAAGGTGAGGCAATTTCATTTTCATTAACATAAGGCTTCCCAAATCCCGGCGCTGAAATTACCGTAATCACTTAAATATAAAAAGGTCCTTTTAACAACCTACATATTTATAACTCTCTAACGAAAAAGCATAGGGCTTTTGTCGGTAACCCTCCACTGAAGTCTGTTGGAAATTTCCAACGGATGAGGGCACAGGCAATCAACCCATAGCCCTATATAGTTCTTTCACATGGTGGCCCTGTGTATGGGGAACTAACCCCTCTACAATTTACACTGACACGCAGTGGCTAGGTTTAGCTCATTAGGCCTAACCCCAATTTCAACTGTAACCCCACTATAGTTTTTTCATATGGTGGCCTAAAACTGGGAACCGATCCCTTTACCTTTACACTAACCGAAAACAAAGGCTTGTTCATTTAACAAGCATAACTCAATTTAGGTCCTATAAAAAAATAGGCCCACAACATTAAGCCTATTTAATAGGTCCTACTCTTCAAACTAAAAACAAAGCCTTGTTAATTTAACAGGCTTAACTCATGCAAGGTCCTATAAAATAATAGGCCCAAACATAAGCCTATTTGGTAGGCCAAACAAATAGGTCTATTTAGTAGGCCCACCTAACTTTACATTACATAATAGGCCTACCTCTTAAAGTAGGCCTTACTCTTTACACTCAAGGCCTATCCTAATTAAAAACACTAAATTTATAATTGAACCTGTGGTGTAGGTTATAAAATTTATTTCAGCAATTTAACTTACTCATAAGACTCATTAACATCACAAAATTCGACTCAGACCTGTAACATCACAAAATTCGACTCAGACCTGTAACATCACAAAATTCGACTCGAACTGTAACATCACAAAGACCTAAAGCAATTGCACGAATTCAAACCTACACCCACCTAACACCTATTCGTGACCCTATTCCAACCTATTCCAAATCCTATTTGACATATAGGCATACCAAGTCCTATTTGACATATAGGCCCAACCTATTACCTATTCGAAGTCCTATTTGACATAGGCACACCAAGTCCTATTTGACATATAGGCCCAACCTATTCCAAGTCCTATTTGACATAGGCCCAACCTATTCCAAGTCCTATTTGACATAGGCCCAACCTATTCCAAGTCCTATTTGACATATAGGCACAACCTATTCCAAGTCCTATTTGACATATAGGCCCAACCTATTTCAAACCCTATTTGACATATAGGCATACCAAGTCCTATTTGACATATAGGCCCAACCTATTCCGAAGTCCTATTTGACATATAGGCCCAACCTATTTCAAGTCCTATTTGACATATAGGCCCAACCTATTCCGAAGTCCTATTTGACATATAGGCCCAACCTATTTCAAGTCCTATTTGACATATAGGCCCAACCTATTCCGAAGTCCTATTTGACATATAGGCATACCAAGTCCTATTTGACATATAGGCCCAACCTATTCCGAAGTCCTATTTGACATATAGGCCCAACCTATTTCAAGTCCTATTTGACATATACTGTAGGCACAACCTATTACAGACAAGGCTTGATATAAGGGTCTCAAATGCAACGTTTGAGGGTCTTTACTCAGCCAAATTGATTAACCTAATCCAAAACCCAAAAATAAAACCCTATAACAAAATACTGTACACATTTACACACACATACGTACGGTACAGTATATAAATATATACATACAACTTCAAACATCCAATTCTTCTTTTAAAAGAAGAAACACAACAGATTTCATTAACAGACACAAACATTCCTCGCAAACAGATTGGATTCCTTCAAAACCCCAAACCTTCCAGACCTACCTGTAGGATACACAACATTTACTCATTTATAACTACGGGTATTAATTTCATTGGAGTGGTGAATCCAAGTTTTGAAGACCAACTGGATTCGGAGGAATAATACACACACACACACACACACACACACACACTACTCTTTCATGTGTCTCAAACACAACAACCTGTCTAAACATAACCAAGGATCGGAGAGTAAAAGCTTTTATTGCTGCGCTCTGATTCTGTGCACATATTTTGTGCCAAAAATTATATGGTTAGACAGTGACACGTACAAACAAACTACTCTACTCCAAAGGGCCTTGGCCTACCTTGGCCATAGCCCAACAAATTCATCAAAGGGCTGATGGCCTACCTTGGCCATAGCCCAACAATTCATCAAAGGGCTGATGGCCTACCTTGGCCATAGCCCAACAAATTCATCAAACGGCTGATGGCCTACCTTGGCCATAGCCCAACAAATCATCAAAGGGCCTTGGCCTACCTTGGCCATAGCCCAACAAATTCATCAAAGGGCCTGGCCTACCTTGGCCATAGCCCAACAAATTCATCAAAGGGCTGATGGCCTACCTTGGCCATAGCCCAACAAATTCATCAAAGGGCTGATGGCCTACCTTGGCCATAGCCCAACAAATTCATCAAACGGCTGATGGCCTACCCTTGGCCATAGCCCAACAAATCATCAAAGGGCTTTCGCCTACCTTGGCCATAGCCCAACAAATTCATCAAAGGGCTGATGGCCTACCCTTGGCCATAGCCCAACATATTCATCAAGGGGCTGATGGTCTCACTTGGCCATAGACCAACATATTCATCAAGGGTCTTGTGGCCTCCTTTGGCCAGAGACCAAACAACAAGGGTCTTGTGGCCTCCCTTGGCCAGAGACCAAACAACAAGGGTCTTGTGGCCTCCTTTGGCCAGAGACCAAACAAAAAGGGTCTTGTGGCCTCCCTTGGCCATAGGCCAAACAACACAAAAACAGTACAGGATTCAAAGCCCCAAGCCCTCCAGATCTACCTGTGGAGGAGTAAATTTACTCCACTAAAACTACGGGTATTGACTAGTCTGAAGTGGTAGGAGGTTTGAATACAGTACAAACTCTTTCTAATTCTCCTAAATTAAATGAACAAATAACAAAAGACAACAATGGGAACATTGAACCAAACAATTACACGAAAACACTTGGAATGCTTTGGTT
Organism: Bathynomus jamesi; assembly: GCA_023014485.1. Classification (NCBI taxonomy): domain Eukaryota; kingdom Metazoa; phylum Arthropoda; class Malacostraca; order Isopoda; family Cirolanidae; genus Bathynomus; species Bathynomus jamesi. The sequence continues at coordinate 550,545 of JAJOZX010000250.1, forward strand.
TTTAAAACAGAATTCCGAACACGATGACACTCTTTGCACAAAGAGTTATAACTTAAATCCAAATGCCGATACAAAAGACAAGTGCTTTCAGAATCATCCAAAATTTTCGACCCCATTGGATTATATTTACCAGCAACCATAAGATCCAAAACCCTTTTGCAAGACTTATGGAAAAAGAAAATTGATTGGGATGAACCACTTTCAGTGGAAGACCAACTTCATTGGAAAAAATTAGCCACAGACTTGAACAAAGTTCAAGACATCTACGTACCAAGATGTGCTGGCTACAGATTGAAATCGCAAACACTACACATTTTTACAGATGCCAGCACACAAGCCTACGGGTGTTGTGCCTATTTAACAAGTGAAAATGAAAGTAACTTGGTTAATTCAAAGGCAAAAGTGGCACCCTTAAACCAAAAGAAAACTGTACCACAACTTGAATTATTAGCTGTCTCATTGGGAGTTAAAACAGCAGACTTTCTTTCACAAGTGTATAAAGAAGTTGACATAACAAACATTTACTTAAGGACAGACAGTCAAATTTGTCTAACATGGGTGACCAACACAGATACAACTTCTTGCAAAAATATATTTGTGAAAAACAGACTAACAGAAATCAAAACTGCAAACACAAACCTTGGTATCAAATTTAGGTACATAAAAACAAAAGAGAATCCTGCAGATTTTTTGACAAGAGGGCTCTCTTACAAGCTGTTGAAAACAAATAAAATCTGGTATGAAGAGCCCGAATGGCTAACATGTGAGGATCTTTGGCCAGCTAAAGTAGTTAACCTCACACTCAACTCTACAACAACTGAAAAGATCACTGAGGACAAACCTATATTTGACTCTCACCTTTATTCAGACCTCAACAAACTCTTGAGAATTACAGTCTATTGCTGCAAGTTTGTCAATAGCTACCTTCTCAAACACTGTCCTCAGAAGGCCTTTTCTAACTTAACAGAAACTGCAACAAAATACTGGCTCCAACAGATACAAGCTTCAGAATTTGACAAGGAGTTGAAGTATCTTAGGTCCAGTAACACATTAAACAAAGGAATTCCTTCACTTGTCATGGATCTAAATCTGTACCTGGATACAGAGGGTCTGATAAGGTGTAAAGGAAGGCTTAACAAGTCAACTTTGACTTACAACTCTAAGCACCCAATTCTTCTTCCAAGGAGAAATCACTTCACAAATCTCATCATCAGGGATACCCACAACAAAATACACCACATGGGGGTCCCACATAAACCAGACAGACCTCAAAGAAAGACTGCTTTGAAAGCCAGAAAACTTTTACAAGAAAAAATTAAAACTGGTGACTTATAAACCTTACACAAATTGAGCAAAGTTAAAATGCTTAATAACTTTACTTTAATTCCATAAATTTCCTATACCTAAAGGGAGTCAAACTGATTGACATAACTTTAACTAAACTTGAGAAGTTGGCCTCTTGAACTTTTATATTTAAATAGGTCTTGAGTAACCTCTCTCTTCCTAAATTCCTATTTCATTCTTTTCAATCCATTTCACATGGTTTAAAACACAGTTTATCAAAAAATTTGATCTACAACATACAAATTTTTCTCCGCCCCCCCCCCAGTATATGGAAAAACTATACGCACTCACAACATGGTATCATATGTGGTACATTTATTTCATAATTAAATATAAATTATTAATTAATTGAATTAAATATCTATACAAAAATGCCTCGGGATTGGCGACATAGCCTATTGGGAATGAAATAATTGAATTGCCATACGTACAAAGAACCTGTATGTATGAATCAGCCTCACATAGCAACAAGAAAACTCAATTTATTGTTTAGTCTACCACAGGAGTAGACCAAACAAAAATTTTGCTAGTTCGGCAAATAATACACCAGAACCAAGGAACGGCTCTCAGGGCTGTTTATGTTACAGCGAAGCTTTAAACAGGGAGGATGTCTTTGTCCCCCCTAAAGTTCTGAGTGAATTCCTTATAATATAAAACCTAGTGACTATAAAAGGATAGGCCTATTCCTTCAGGGGTTTATATAGTGACTGCCTATATTAATTACCTTAAGTAAATTCGCCGCGTAACTCCATCGTGGCGGCCCTACATCGAAAATGATCGTAACGCCCTACATCGAAGCAAAACAAAGACCCAGCAAAAATAAGGTGAGGCAATTTCATTTTCATTAACATAAGGCTTCCCAAATCCCGGCGCTGAAATTACCGTAATCACTTAAATATAAAAAGGTCCTTTTAACAACCTACATATTTATAACTCCCTAACGAAAAAGCATAGGGCTTTTGTCGGTAACCCTCCACTGAAGTCTGTTGGCAAATTTCCAACGGATGAGGGCACAGGCAATCAACCCATAGCCCTATATAGTTTTTTCACAGAGACCTTACTGCAGCAGTAGAAGACTCCTCGCAAAGAGTTTCATCAGCACCTTGTTTAGCCTCATGTTTTTGTATTGTAATTGTTTCAGTTTCACAACTAACTGAATTTAGAGGAGCATTAGAACGAATATAAGTATCAGACTGAATCTGAGCCAACTCAAGGCTGTGAGCTTGATCAAAAGCGATCTGTAAGCTGAGAGATTTGTTTTCAAGCAATCGTTGCCTAATGAAAAGAGTATTCAAACCGTTTATAAAGGCATCTCTTATATACTCATCTCTGTATTAATCTGCAGAGACCGATTGAAAGTTACAGTCTTTACTCAGATGCTTTAATGCATTCATGTAATGGTCCAAACTCTCTCCCATCATCTCCTGACGACGGGTGGCTAATAGGTGACGAGCAAATATTTCATTTTTCGGTTTTATATAAAGTTCATTGAGCAACTTTATAGCATCTTCATAGGTAGTACAATCAACTATGTACTCATAGACTAAAGGAGATAAATGGTTTACAAGCAAACTTAGCTTTTGAGTCTGAAGATCAGAAGGTAACGCGGCCAGAAAGTTCTGAAATGTCTTGAACCAGTGACTCCAGAGACTAGACGAACTTGAGGATGAGGGATCAGCATCAAATCTTTCCGGCTCCAGAACTTGTCCATATCGTCTGATCTTGAAATTAAGTTGATTAAATTGAAATGAAACGCTTTCCTTTTCTTATGCTTTAATCAACTTAATTGAACAACATTCCTGTTAATATAAATAACAATACTGTAATATAATTATGGTACACAAAATATATATAATCAATGACACAAGTCATCATAATAATAATAATAATATAGATATGATAAACATAGGACACTTATGAATTGTTTATACTACAGATTAGGATTAATTACATCAAAGAAAATATCATTGCCTTGATATAATGAAGTATATTACATCTCATCAGTTTAATTCAGACATCATCAGTTTAACTGAATTGAATATAAACGCAAATGATGTTACTTAGGTATAACATTCTAATAAAGTCATCATAAACCTGAAAAATAATATTACATATTGATTGGTCCTTATATATGTTTTGCTAAAAGTTACTTATAAAAAACTCAAAAACTCTTATCATTTGCAACATTCTGGAGGCAGCAAAGAAAAGAAATGATTTTGCTTTGCTGACTAGAATACAAAAGGTTGACCGAAGAGCTGCAGAAGACCAAGTACCACCAAGTGTGCAAAGCTCAGTATGTTGCAAGAAGAAAATGAAGATATGTTCTCTAAAGCATTCCAAGATCTGGTAGTAGAGATACATCAAAGAATATTGGACAATAAAGCGTATGCCATGGATTTCCTGTTAACACGGTATAAATATTATCTAGAGAAAAGAGGTGTACCAGCAGACAACTATCGATCTGAAAGGCTGGGGATCAGACTCCAAAAACACGATCACCGTTGTTTTTCATCAGCCTTTAAATCCTTCCAAACCAGAATTGATTTACTCTGGTGACAATCTTTGCAGGATTGCCTAAATGCAACGTCAAGAAAGAGTTTACAAGAAGGTAACGAATACAGTAAGCTGAAGAGTAACAGCATGAGCCCAACGCAAGTTCTCTCCCAATACAGTACAGATAATACAGCAGATTTGAAAAAAGACGAAAGGAATAGGCATAAGACCAGTAGATATTGATGATTTAAGCTTGCAAAGGTCAAAAGAAGTTGTTCCATAAAGTCTCTGTTGGTTTCTCAGATGGGTGATTTCTACACAGCCCTCAGACTTTCACTAGTATGGAGATATCAATTCAAAATGTGCCAGTGGAGCAGATGAACGCCATTACTGGTCAAGATATTGTACACAGCGCATCACATGCAAGAAAGAAAATGCCCAAGTACATAAGTCTTGCTTTGACAATAAAGAATATTACAGGTTCCAAACAGGCAGTCACCATTCCTAACCGCATGGGACGCTGTGCCTCTTATGATGACGTAAAAGAGATGGATACAAGTCTTGCACTTAAAATTATTGCACAGTCTGAAAACAACAGTGTTGTGATTCCTACAAATCTTACCCATAATATCTTCAGACAAAAGGCTTCAGAAAACAATAATATACTTGAGGAAACATTGGATGGAAAACAATCGACAAACTCTACAACGTTAGTGATGTTTCAGAGGGGACAGCTTGGACCAAAACCAAGAGATACATGCTGGTTGATCATTCTTCTAAGCAGAGAACTATGAAGGTAACAGATTTCGGATGGAAAACTGAAGACGGAAAACTGAAAACGGGCAGCTTATCCCACTTCTGATGTCAAAGGAACCTACTCCTAGCAAACTTGTGGAACTAACGTCTTGCAGATGTAAAATGTTAGCTGGCAAACGCGTTGATTGTGTCAGTGCCAAGCCAGTAATCTTGCATGTACGGAAGCATGCATCTGAATGGCTGGTGAACTATGTGAAAATATTCAAGGAGTTACCGATGACATTGATTCTGATTCACACAGGGATGATTAAACAATATTATGCACGTCATAGATAGGGACTGAATTCATTTTTCTACAGTTTGACATTCTTTATTTTAGATCACTATACTTGGGGAAAATTACATTTATTTGTTTTCTTAAGTAATAATCATACATTTTATTAGAACTAGTGGGATGCTACTGTTATTTTTTATTTTATTGGGTTCAGAATCCCAGCTGAGCGGTGAACGGCCAAGCTCTGAAGGGCCAGTTCAACCTACAGCCCAAGTTAAGCTAGAATAACACTTACGGACTTTGAGGTCCTATTAGGTCCTACCGCAGGGTTGCTGACTCGATGTGGGCTTATCTTAGGCCTCACTTGCATAAAATTAATAAAAAAACAAAAGGGACACTATTTATGGTCTTCTTTCTAAACCTTGCAACAACACACAACTTGCACCATTGCACGATGCAACAATCTTGTATCTAAACAACTAAACAATTGCAAGAGAGCTCTCTATAAGACCACGCCCTGTAAGTGCCGCATTCAACAAACGAGTAAAATACAGATAGTCAAGATGAAGCATTTGGGTTACAGCCTCATGGAGAAGGCTTGGCTAAACTTGCAGAAGGTAATGATAACAATGCCTCTTCGGTGGAGAGTGTCAGAAAATCTAGAAGAGGAAGAACTATTGTTGTCCCAAGGCGATATGATGACTAAGCTGATTGATGCAGCATTGCTTGTATATATTTTAAGGTGTATATATACAGGGTGGCCCAAAAAAAATGGCACCAATTTTGAGAAGTGATATCTCAATAACCATTGCAGCTAGGGCCTTAAAAAAACAACCAAATGAAAGATAATTCTTTTCTCTTTAAATACTTATTCTATAGCTTGATGGTTATAAGCCCATATAATGCCCAAAATTGGCTTCAAAAAACAATATACAAAAAAAGTTGCGCATTTATATTTATTCCTTGATCCTAATTTTAAATGAAATTTTTCTATTCCAGACCCCTCAAGATGGGATTGAGAGAATCTGATAAGAACATTATACAAGCACTACGTGAAGAAAAAGGATATTCATTAAACAGAATCCTTTACGAATTTCCAAATAGAAATTGGAAAAAAAGAACTGTGGCACATTTTTCACAAAAACTTAAAGAAACCGGCAGCAGTCAACGGCGTCCGGGAAGTGGTCGACCAAAAAGTATTAGAACGCCAGAAAACATTGAAAAAGTAAATGAAATGGTTTTAAGTCAAGAGGAACAACCGGGAACAAGTAAAAGTGAACGTGAAGTTGCGAAAGAAACCGGGATTTCACGTTCATCAGTACAGGGAATAATTCGAAAAGATCTTGGGTTGAAAACATTTAAGAGGGTGAAGGTTACTGCTTTATCGGAGCCTGTGAAAGAAAGACGTTTCCATCGATGTAAAAATCTATTGCGAAGATTTCGGTCAAATGAGTCTGTGAAAAAAATTTGGTTTTCTGATGAGAAACGATTTACGGTCGAAACACCACGAAATACCCAAAATGATCGGGTTCGTGCAGCAGTGGCGACAAAAACTCATGTTGACCCAAAACGACTTTTGCGTGGAAAAGAACACTTTTCAGATTCGATAATGGTTTCCCTTGCAGCGTCATCTGAGAACAAAACATCCATCATTTTTATTCAGCGAGGCGTTAAAATTAACTCAATTTACTACTGTAATGACATTTTGTCTCCAATGTTGTCAGAGATCAAGGAGACGAGCACTGATTTTGTGTTCATGCAAGATGGAGCCCCATCTCATACAGCCAAGGAAACAATAACATTTCTCAATAATAATTGTCCTGGTTTTATCGAAACAAATAATTGGCCACCATGCAGCCCAGATCTAAACCCCATTGACTACTTTGTGTGGTCTGCCTTAGAGAGAGAAGTCTACCATGGTCAGAAAATCCGTGATGTGAACCATCTTCGTGAACGAATTCAGGCTGCATGGGAAAATCTCTCACAAGTGACGATCTCAAAGACAATTTCAAAATGGAGGGCGAGATTACAGGCTGTGGTTGACTATAATGGAGGGCAGATTGAGCCATTTATTGAAAATTAGGTTTAACTTAAAACCACAGAACTTCGTTTAAAGACCGTAAATTAGAAGATAATTAATTAGAAAAAAATAAAAGGAATAAATATAAATGCGCAACTTTTTTTTGTATATTTTTCTTATAAGCCAATTTTTGGCATTACATGGGTTTATAACCATCAAGCTATTGAATAAGTATTTAAAGAGAATTATCTTTCATTTGGTTGTTTTTTAAAATCCCTAACTGCAATGGTTATTGAGATATCACTTCTGAAAATTGGTGCCATTTTTTTTGGGCCACCCTGTATATATATATATATATATATATCCATCTCATAAGTGTAAGGTTAGTGAAATTTTCACTTAATTTAGAGCTAGCATTTTTGGGCTCTTGTGCATCATTGTTTGGGCACTCTTGTGGCATCATATTTTTGGGGCACTGGAGCGTCCTTTCTTGCTGATTTCTAAAGCATAGAGTTTTTGTATAGGTCTCTTTAATTTTCCTCCTGATGTCTTTACCAGTGCAGACCTAACTAAATTGTCTTTGCCAACAAACAACTCTTCAGTTATGCCAAGCTTCCAGCATTGCCTTGGTCTTTCATCCCCAACCATTACCACTTCTCCCACCTTGATACAATTTGCATTGGAGCCCTTTACATTGCCTGATGGGTAATAATTGAGTTATGGCAAGTATTCCATCTGCCACCTCTTCCATAACTGATCTTGTAGCTCTTCAAGGTACTTGAAACTTCTGGTTAACTCTTCTTGACTGCTCTCGATAGGCTGTAAGTCTCCTGGCAAACTGGGGTTTGATGTTAATCGTTTACCACAAAGAAAATGATTTGGTGTCAATGGCTCTGCATCCTGCATACTGTTATAAACAAAGGTGATAGGCCTGCTGTTCACCATTGCTTCTACTTCACACAAAACAGTGCAGAATTCTTCTTTGCTCGAGCATTAGCTAAAAGTTTCTTTAATGGACACTTTACACTTCTCCCTAGCCTTTCCCAAAATCCACCCCACCATGGTGCTCTCTCAACAATAAACTCCCAATGAACTTCATGGTGTGAAAAGTAGGATTGGAATCCCTCCTCTTTTAGCAAGGACCAAACTTCTTGGAGTTCCTTTGCAGCCCTTTTGAAGGTTTTGGCATTATCCGACATGATTTTATTTGGGAAACCCCTTCTGTTCACAAACCTTTTAAAGGCCAAAAGAAATACATCACTACTTAAGTTTCTTACCAACTCCAAATGGATTGCTCAGGTGGTAGCACATGTGAAAAGACATATATGACGTTTGTTAGATTCCCCTTGCTCATACACATAGACTGGACCTACAAAGTTTACTCCCACTACATCAAATGGGGCAGTATAGATACACCATTCTCTTGGAAGTGGAGCCACCTTTTCATGATAAGGCTCTACACTCCAACGCTTGCTAACCACACATCTTGCAAGACCTTTTTTACTACTTCTCTAATTTTGGGAATCCAAAACTGTTGTCTGAGCTCTATTACCACTTCTCTAACTCCAGCATGCAACAACTTATGATGCGTATCCAGGATCAAAAGTTCCACAAAGTGGCCTCCAAAAGGTAGCAAAATTGGATGTCTTTTCTCCTCTGGAAGCCCAGAAAACCGTAATCTACCTCCTACTCTCAATAAATCCTGATCCAAAAACACATCCATACCCTGGAGAGAAGGTGTTGTTAGAACCTGTAATGGACTGCTGGTGAGCAATTCCCTCTCTTCACCAAATTTTTCCTTCTGCACATATACCACCCAGTATTTCCTGGCTTGCTGAATCTCCTTACTGTTCAGAATTCCTTCCTTTCTTGTTTCTCCCTTAATATTGTTGGTAAATCTATATACCCATGCTGTCACTCATAACAACCTTTTCAGACTGCTAATGTCCTCAAGCCTCAATATGGGGTCCTGCTGCTTAACTTGACAGCTGTTCACAGTGCATTTTCTCATTTCACTCACCCATTCTTCTTGAGCCTGGCATTCTCCTACAATAGGCTGATTAGGCCAGTTTTCGCTTCCAAGTTTTAGCCACTCTGGCCCATTCCACCACAATCTTGACTGTGCAAGATCTTTCACTGAAATTCCTCGTGTTGGTAAATCAGCTGGGTTTTGCGTGCCTGGACAATGCTTCCATTGCTTGGGATCCGTGTGTTCTTGAATTTCCTCCATCCTATTGGCAACAAATGGTTTCCATTTCCTTGCCTGGCTTCTTAATCAGTGCCAAACTATAGTGGAGTCTGTCCAATAATAGCTTAGAATTTCATAGAGGGCAAAAGACTTTTGCACTGTAACTGCAAGCCGACTAGCAATAACTGCACCCATCAATTCCAACCTTGGAACAGAAAGCCTTTTCAAAGGTGCTACTCTGCTCTTTGCAGCAACCAACCTGCAACTTACTTCCTCTTCGAATGTGCCTCTTATATAAATACAAGTTGCATAGGCTTCCTCACTTGCATCACAAAAGATGTGCAGCTCCAAATTATCTGGACTATTGTTCAACTCTCCAAAGTACCATCTTGGGATTTCAATGTCTCCAAGATGTGCCAATTCTTTGAACCAATATTTCCACCTTACCACCATATGATCAGGTAACTCTTGGTCCCAACCAAGTCCAATTTCCAAGAGGCTCTGAAACCAAATTTTTGACTTTATCACAAATGGAGCCAGGAATCCAAGAGGATCAAAGACCTTTGAAGCCAAACTAAGAGCTGTACGTTTTGTCCACCTTGTCTCATTCCAGCCAGCTCTACTAAAGATTTCCCATTGAAGGTAAACAAACCCTCTCCTTGCTGCCAAACAATGCCTAGCACCTTGGTGTCTATGGCCCACAACTCCTTAATACCAGAATCCTCAATACTTTCTGTTGCATCAGGTCCTAACACAGGACTGACTCATAAACTGTTGAACTGAGAATGACTGATCTGTCATTTTCTAAGCTCCATGCCAGCCTCCCTCATTATAGCTCTAGCCTCCATGAATATCTGTCTAGCCATTTCTGTGTTATCCACTGAACACGGCAAATCATCAACATAAAAATTTTTCCTTATGTGTTCAATATTATTAGGATAGACTTCAGAATATTTCTTAAAATGGTACTGCATAGTAGCTGCCAACAGATATGGACTAGAGCTGAGGTCAAACAACACTGACTTTATTCTATATGCTTGAACCTTGGGTTCATTTTCCAAAAAGTCTTTCGTATCCACCCACAAATACCTTACTGCATCTCTGTCCTCTGGTTTTAACTTTATCCTCAAAAGGCTTGCTTTACATCTGCAGTCAATACTACTTTACCAAACCTGAATCTCAGTAACAAGGAAAATAAATCTGCATTTAAATTTGGCCCAGCATCCAAACAGTTATTCAAAGACACACCACCTTTGTCCTTGGCTGAGCCATCAAAAACTACCCTCAGTTTGGTGGTAGTTTTGTCTCGCCGTACCACTGCATGGTGTGGCAGATAATGTGCCTCCTGGCTCAGCAGCTCACCTTGCACCGTTTCAGCATAGCCCTCCTTTACATAGCTTAGGATGGCCTCATTGTATTCATTTAACAACTCCTTATGTTTTCTTAGCCTGTGCAATGAAGTCTCCAACCTCCTATTAGCTAGCTGACGGTGTGAGCTGGGTTTGCAAGAATCCTTCCAATGGAGGCCAACTTCGTAGCAACCATCTCTAAACCCAGTACCTTTTTCAAATTGCTCTAAAACATCACTGTTCACTGTACTTGTCTGCTTCTTCTGTTTGTCCTTTATGCCAGTGGATTCAAGTTCCCAAAAGGCTTTCAAATGCCTTTCCAAACCATGGCTGTTCTCCTCAATCTTAAAAAAAAGAGCTTCAACCTCCATTTCATTGCAATAGCTACCATGTAGCATCCAGCCTAACTTACTTTCAATAGCTACAGGACCTTGAGATGTGCGGACAATGTTACCAGTGATGAAGTCCCAATAATAGTCAGCTCCAATCAAAAGACTAATAGCTTCTGTTCCTTCAAACAAGTAGTGACTGGAGCACAAAGTTCATCAATCTCTACAGTTTGGACCTTGATAGTGGGACTTTATGTAACAACCCCTTAACCAGAACTTCTACCTTCTTAACTTTGGTTCGGTTTTGAACTGAACCCCCGAAACCCAGAAATTCCTAAATTTTCCCTCTTAAGTTCTTTAAACTTTATTTTTATGGAAATTCTGGTCTTAATAAAGCTACACTGGCTACCACTATCAAACAACACTCTTACAGTAGCTTCTCCATCATTCCCAATTAATAATGCTGCAGCTGTTTGCAATAATTCCCCTTTACTTTTACTCCCTTTCATAGCAGTGGCATGTGCCACTGATGTCTCTGCTTCTGGGGTAGGCCTACTAGGAGTGTTTTCACACAATAATGGCTGATGCCGGCCATGGCATTTTTTGCACAAAATTTTAAGCTTACAAAACCTTGCTCTGTGACCTTTCAAAAATATTTAAAACATGCTGTGGACTTAGTTACGCTGTTCTTTCTCTCCTCAACAAGTAAAACCTCCTGCCATCTCACATTTATATGACTTGTGGTTGCCTTCGCAAAATAAGCATTCCTTGATTCCCTTTAATTTATTCTCAGATGATGCATGTAGAGCTGACACTGTACCTGAGCTATTCCTTTTTGTAGAAACTTTGGTGCTGTGACTGCCTTTGTCCCCTTGTTTAACATCCCAATGTGCAAACTCAATTCCCTCTCGTCTTGCTAATTCTGTGCCTAAAAGGCCTAAAATGCTGGTGGCCAGTCTTTTCTGAATATATTTCATCTATTGACTTTATTCAGTACTATATTATTTGATTAAACTAAGGTGTGCACGTGGCTTGCCTCGTTTGTTTTTCAAATCTATCAGGAAACGAGGAGTCATAAGGTTCATTTTCCCTTCCTTCGAGAGGTCAGGTAGAATGTGGTCACACCGTGGAAAAAAAGGAAAAAAGTCGGCCCAATCGCGGACAGATAAGTACTACTAATACTTTCTTTTACAGACCTTTCGTCGGTAGCTTAATTATATATTCATTTAGTTTAAATTTGTGTTAAAAGAATCTGTTTCTGCGTTTCAGGAACATTTTTGCGAGTTTGCGCAGGTGACGGCGCAATAAACACGCGGTAGCCCTACGTTGTAATTTATTAATTTCCAAGCGCTCGTTTTTTTGTTTTTGTTTTTTGTTTTTTAACTAATTAAGAGTATGGCACCCCCGTCAAGTACTTGCAGTCGCTGTGAAGGGAAATTTGCCGCTTACGCGTTTACTTCAGCTATTAATAATGAACAGTTAGTTTGCAGGTGGTGCTCAAGCATGGAAGTGCTGAGGAACGAGTTAGAACGTGAGAGGGAGGCCAGAGTGAGGCTTGAAGAAAGCGTGATGCTCCTGACGGCAAGATTAGAATCCCTTGAGACTCTAGTTACGACCCCTCCTGCCTCAGTTTCTACTAATAATATAAATAGTACTAATAGCCCTCTCTCTTCCCCTAGTTCCCAATCCTTCGTTCGAGTGCGTAATGGAGCCCCATTGAGAAAACCTAAGACTCGTCTACCAGTAATAACAAACAATAAGTTTTCTGTTTTAGGTTTCGAAGATGCTGATGAACCGGAAATACGACTCGTTGGCGATTCCATTGTTCGAGGGCAGCTCGAGGAATTCTGTGGGAGAAACCCTCGTCGTAGGCGCCGTTACTGCTACCCTGGTGCAAGGGTGGAGGATATAACTAATAGTGTTGACCATTTTACAGACGGTACCGCCGAGGACACAACGTATGTTATTCATGTCGGTACTAATAACGTTTTAAATTCTAGATCGGAAGAACTGCTGGCTAGGTACAGGGACTTACTAGAGCGATTAAAGGAAAAAACTAATAAGATTGTTTTAACAGGTATACTTCCTCGAATTATCCAACGTAACGATTTCTACAGCAAGGCGACCTATATTAACAATAACCTAAAGTCTCTTTGCCAACAGGAAGGAGTGCATTTTGCGAATTTTTGGAACAATTTCTACGGCAGGAGGGACTTGTTCCTCGGAGATGGACTTCATCTTAATGACGTTGGAGCTGCGCGTTTAGGAAGACTATTTCATAATACTGTCTCTTCTTCTTAGGCTGCCGTAACTCGAACGGTCCCAGCGTAAATTCCACAAATTTCCCCTGCGCTCGCGAAGGTGTCGCAATTACAAACAATTTGAAGGTTCTATCCTTAAATGCTCGTAGCTTACGAAATAAAATAAACGAATTTTTTTCTTTAATTGCTTGTAAAGACTATGATTTAATTGCGATAAATGAATCGTGGCTTAGCACTGAAACACGTGACTTTGTAGGGGAGTATCAAATTAGAGGTTATAGACTTTTTGTTAAAAACAGAATAGGTAGGCGAGGAGGCGGTGTTATGTTGTATATCAAAGATAATATTGCGAACGTTATAGAAGTAAAGCACACAATTCCAGAACCAATAGATTCGACTATAGCAGAACTTAAATTGAACGATTTCAAACTTGTTGTTGCGGTTATATATAGGCCCCCTAATCAAACAGCTGATACGGACGAAGCGTTATATCGTGAACTAAAGAGAATAATAGGTAGTGAGCAGGCTTTAGTTATGGGTGACTTTAATTGCGCCAACGTGAATTACGATACAATGCAGGGAGACGCGGAAGGTAATCGTTTAGTTAATTTTCTCGAGGATAGCTTTCTTATTCAAAAGGTTGGGGAACCTACGAGGTTGGACAGTATTTTAGATTTAGTAATAACTACGGATGATAGGCTAATTACTGATCTTCAAGTAATAGAACCGTTAAGCAATAGCGATCACAATATGGTAGAGTTTGTCCTCTCAGTAAGTCACTCGAAACCAGCTAACTCGACTAAAATTCCTAACTTCCAGCACGCAGACTTTTGTAAATTTCGAAATAAATTGTCACACGTCAATTGGGAAAACGTAATGGGGAACTCCAACGCAAAACTAATGTGGGAATCGTTTGAAACAGTATTTAGGACTATAAATGAGGAAAGTGCGAAAGTAAACAAGAAGCCCTTGTGGTTTACTTCTAGAGTAGGAGACATTATAAAGAGTAGGGATAGGGCTTATAGGCTACATAAGTGCGATAAAGACAATTTGTGGTTACGAAACAACTACATATCTCTAAGGCGTGAAGCGAAAAGTGTAATAAAAAAGTCCAAGCGCGAATTTGAAATCTCCATAGCTCGTGACGGTAAAGAAAACCCCAAGCGATTCTTTCAATACGTCAACAATAGAAATCCAGTAAAAAGTGTCTTGGGGCCGTTGAAAAATGTTAACGGAGATCTAGTTTCTGAAAACAAGGAAATGGCTACCTTGCTAAACGAATTCTTTACGTCAGTTTTTACTATAGAAGATGTAACGAATATCCCTACGGTCATAGACATAATACCTTTGATAATGGTAATATTTTGGATAATATTGTGGTTAGTGAAGGGAGGTAATGCGCTATATTGATAAAATGAAAACGCGTAAATCACCGGGGCCGGATTCCATATATCCCATACAACTAAAAGAATTAAAAGATAGCATTGTTGTGCCGCTAACAAAGATTTTTAATGCGTCTATTTCTGAGGGGTGCGTACCAGATAATTTCAAGTTAGCAAACGTAACACCTATCTTTAAGAAAGGCGATAAAGGTGCGGCGGGAAATTATAGGCCAATCAGTTTAACGTCTGTTGTAGGTAAGCTACTGGAATCAATAATTAGGGATCGTATAGTCGAACACTTAGAATTGCATAACTTAGTTAGAAATACGCAGCACGGTTTTAGGCGAAACAAATCTTGCTTAACTAATCTTTTAGAATTTTTTCAAAGCGTGGTTGACGTTTACGATAGTCATCGGGCGGTTGATGTAGTGTATTTAGATTTTCAAAAAGCGTTTGACACCGTACCGCACAAAAGACTCATTGAGAAAACTAAGGCTCATGGAATCAGGGGTGTAGTAATAAATTGGATAGAAGAGTGGTTGCGAGGTAGGAAACAGAGGGTGGTCGTTGATGGAGCGGAGTCGTGTTGGGCTAATGTAGCGAGTGGCGTTCCTCAGGATTCTGTATTGGGCCCCTTGCTTTTTCTTATATATATTAACGATTTAGATGTCGGCCTAGTCAGTACAGTTTCAAAGTTTGCGGATGACACGAAGCTGGGTGGTAGGGCGATTAACGACAAGATAGAGGTAAAATCCAGAATGATCTCAATAAAATCGTTGATTGGTCAGTCACATGGCAAATGAGATTTAACGTCGATAAGTTTAAAATTTTACATATAGGTTGCGTAACGGTAATTTTGTATAGTATGTCAGGAAAAGAGTTCATAAACGTAGAGCAGGAAAAAGATTTAGGAGTTATAGTCACTGGTGATTTAAAAGTAGCGAAACAAAGTACAGCAGCGGTCAATAAAGCGAACAAAGTGTTAGGTTTTATAGCTCGGAATTTTGAGTACAAATCGCGCGATATTATAGTTCCTCTTTATAAATCATTAGTTAGACCCCATTTGGAGTACGCGATCCAATTTTGGAATCCGCATATGCGCAAAGATATAGACAAAATCGAAAGAGTTCAAAGACGAGCAACTAAGATGATTCCGTCGCTTAGGTCAAAGTCGTACGAGGATAGGCTTAAAGAGTTAAAATTGACTACACTCGAGACTAGGTGGCTAATGGGTGATCTAATCCAGGTTTTCAAAATTATGAATGGGTTCGATAACGTAGACAGAGATAGCTTTTTCAAAATATCTCAATATAATACGACTAGAAATAACGGGTGTAAGTTGACAAGTAGAATGTTCGAGACAGCAGTTGCGAAAAACTTTTCTACGCATAGAATAGTAAATAGCTGGAATAGTTTGCCGGTAGAAGTAATTAGTAGCACGACTATAAACATGTTTAAAAATCGATTAGACGCATATGTTGATAGATTGGGTATAGTTTAAGGTGGTAAAATTAAGGGTTGGATAAGATAGATTTTTATTCTTTTTCATTAAAGATCATAATAACCAGACTAGAGGTCATAGCATGAAATTATTTAAGCCAAGATGTAGAACAAATTTAAGAAAACAGTTTTACAAGTGTTGTGGGATATAGGGAGGCAGCATCTTGGGTTAGGGGATACTCTCTGTCCTTACACACCCCATTTAAAGAGATTACTGTTATTTATTTAGTTATTGGGTTCAAAATCCCAGCTGAGCCGTGAACGGCCAAGCTCTGAAGGGCCAGTTCAACCTACAGCCCAAGTTAAGCTAAAATTAAAAACTTACGGACTTGAGGTCCTATTAGGTCCTACCTCAGGGTTGCTGACTCGATGTGGGCCTACCTTAGGCCTCAGTTGCATGAATTTAAGATAAAAACAAAAGGAGCACTATTTATGGTCTTCTTTCTAAACCTTGCAACAACAACACAACCTGCACTATTGCACGATGCAACAATCTTGTATCTAAACAACCAAACTGAATTGCAAGAGAGCTCTCAATAAGACCACACCCTGTAAGTACGGCATTCCACAAACGAGTAGAAAAGACGCGCAGCGCCCCAAAAAATGATACCAAAAGAGTGCCCAAACAATCATGCCACAACAGCCCAAAAATGCTAGCTCTAAATTAAATGAATTTTTCACTAACCTTACAATTATGAGATGGATATATATACACACCTTAACTTAATATATACAAGCAATGCTGCATCAATCAGCTTAGTCACCATATCGCCTTGGGCCAACAATGGTTCTTCCTCTTCTAGATTTTCTAACACTCCCCACCGAAGAGGCATTGTTGTCATTACCTTCTGCAAGGTTAGCCAAGCCTTCTCCATGAGGCTGTAACTCAAATGTTTCATCTTGACTATTTGTGTTTTTGCTGATTTCTAAAGCGTAGAGTTTTTGTATAGGTCTCTTTAACTTTCCTCCTGAAGTCTTTAACAGTGCAGACCTAACTAAATTGTCTTTGCCAACAAACAACTCTTCAATTATGCCAAGCTTCCAGCATTGCCTTGGTCTTTCATCCCCAATCATTACCACTTCTCCTACCTTGATACAATTTGCATTGGAGCCCTTTACCTTGCCTGATGGGTAATAATTGAGTTCTGGCAAGTATTCCATCTGCCACCTCTTCCATAACTGATCTTGTAGCTCTTCAAGGTACCTGAACCTTCTGGTTAACTCTCCTTGAGTGCTCTGGATAGGCTGCAAGTCTTCTGGCACACTGGGGCTTGATGTTAATCGTTTATCACAAAGAAAATGATTTGGTGTCAATGGCTCTGCATCCTGCATACTGTTATAAACAAAAGTGATAGGCCTACTATTCACCATTGCTTCTACTTCACATAAACCAGTGCAGAATTCTTCTTTGCTCAAATGAGCATTAGCTAAAAGTTTCTTTAATGGACACTTTACACTTCTCACTAGCCTTTCCCAAAATCCTCCCCACCATGGTGCTCTCTCAACAATAAACTCCCACTGTACCCCTTGGTGTGAAAAGTAGGATTGGAATCCCTCCTCTTTTAGCAAGGACCAAATTTCTTGGAGTTCCTTTGCAGCTTTTTTGAAGGATTTTCCATTATCCGATATGATTTTATTTGGGAAACCCCTTCTGTTCACAAACCTTTTAAAGGCCAAAAGAAATACATCACTACTTAAGTTGCTTACCAACTCCAAATGGATTGCTCTGGTGGTAGCACATGTGAAAAGACATATATAACCTTTGTTAGACTCCCCTTGCTCATACACATAGACTGGACCTGCGAAGTCTACTCCCACTACATCAAATGGGGCAGTATAGACACACCGTTCTCTTGGAAGTGGAGCCACCTTTTCAAAATAAGGCTTTGCACTCCAGCGCTTGCAAACCACACATTTATGCAAGACCTTTTTTACTACTTGTCTAATTTTGGGAATCCAAAACTGTTGTCTGATCTCTATTATCACTTCTCTAACTCCAGCATGTAACAACTTATGATGCGTAGCCAGGATCAAAAGGTCCACAAAGTGCCCCCCAGAAGGTAGCAAAATTGGATGTCTTTTCTCCTCTGGAAGCCCAGAAAACTGTAGTCTACCTCCTACTCTCAATAAATCCTGATCCAAAAACACATCCAAACCCTTGAGAGCAGAATGTGTTGGTAGAACCTGTAATGGACGGCTGGTGAGCAATTCCCTCTCTTCACCAAATTTTTCCTTCTGCACATATACCACCCAGTATTTCCTGGCTTGCTGAATCTCCTTACTGTTCAGAATTCCTTCCATTCTTGTTTCTCCCTTAATATTGTTGGTAAATCTACATACCCATGCTATCACTCTTAACAACCTTTCCAGACTGCTAATGTCCTCAAGCCTCAATATGGGGTCCTGCTGCATAACTTGACAACTGTTCACAGTGCATTTTCTCACCTCACTCACCCCTGCTTCTTCAGCCTGGCATTCTCCTACAATAGGCTGATTAGAAGGCCAGTTTTCACTTCCAAGTTTTAGCCACTCTGGCCCATTCCACCACAAACTTGACTGCAAGATCTTTCACTGAAATTCCTCGTGTTGGTAAATCAGCGGGGTTTTGGATGCCTGGACAATGCTTCCATTGCTTGGGATCTGTGTGCGCTTGAAGTTCCTCCACCCTATTGGCAACAAATGGTTTCCATTTCCTTGCCTGGCTTCTTAACCAGTGCCAAACTATAGTGGAGTCTGTCCAATAATAGCTTGGAATTTCATAGAGGGCCAAAGACTTTTGCACTGTAACTGCAAGCCGACTAGCAATAACTGCACCCATCAATTCCAACCTTGGAACAGAAAGCCTTTTCAAAGGTGCTACTCTTCTCTTTGCAGCAACCAACCTGCAACTTACTTCCTCTTCGAATGTGCCTCTTATATAAATATAAGTTGCATAGGCTTCCTCACTTGCATCACAAAAGATGTGCAGCTCCAAATTGTCTGGACTATTGTTCAACTCTCCAAAGTACCATCTTGGAATTTCAATGTCTCCAAGATGTGTCAATTCTTTGAACCAATATTTCCACCTTACCACCATATGATCAAATAAATCTTGGTCCCAACCAAGTCCAATTTCCCAGAGGCTCTGAAACCAAATTTTTGACTTTATCACAAATGGAGCCAGGAATCCAAGA
This sequence comes from Bathynomus jamesi, assembly GCA_023014485.1. Classification (NCBI taxonomy): domain Eukaryota; kingdom Metazoa; phylum Arthropoda; class Malacostraca; order Isopoda; family Cirolanidae; genus Bathynomus; species Bathynomus jamesi. Next base: position 569,614 of record JAJOZX010000250.1, read on the forward strand.
GGATCAAAGACCTTTGGAGCCAAACTAAGAGCTGTACGTTTTGTCCACCTTGTCTCATTCTCAGCCAGCTCTACTAAAGATTTCCCATTGAAGGTAAACAAATCATCTCCTTGCTGCCAAAACAATGCCTAGCACTTTTGCGTCTATTGCCCACAACTCCTTAATACCAGAATCCTCAATACTTTCTGCTGCATCAGGTACTACACAGGACTGACTCATAAACTCTTTTAATTGAGAATGATTGATCTGCCATTTTCTAAGCTCCATGCTAGCCTCCCTCATTATAGCTCTAGCCTCCATGAATATCTGTTTAGCCATTTCTGTATTATCCACGGAACACGGCAAATCATCAACATAAAAATTTTTCCTTATGTGTTCAATAGTGTTAGGATAGACTTCAGAATATTCCTTAAAATGGTACTGCATAGTAGCTGCCAACAGAAATGGACTAGAGCTGAGGCCAAACAACACTGACTTCATTCTATATGCTTGAACCTTAGGTTCATTTTCCAACAAGTCTTTCGTATCCACTCACAGATTCCTTCCTGCATCTCTGTCCTCTGGTTTTAATTTTATCCTCAAAAGACTTGCGTCACATCTGCAGTCAATGCTACTCTACCAAACCTGAATCTCAGTAACAAGGAAAATAAATCTGCATTTAAATTTGGTCCAGCATCCAAACAGTCATTCAAGGACACACCACCTTTGTCTTTGGCTGAGCCGTCAAAAACTACCCTCAGTTTGGTGGTAGTTTTGTCTCGCCGTACCACTGCATGGTGTGGCAGATAATGTGCCTCCTGGCTCACCAGCTCACCTTGCACCATTCCAGCATAGCCCTCCCTTACATAGCTTAGGTTGGCCTCATTGTATTCAATTAACAACTCCTCATTTTTTCTTAGCCTGTGCAATGAAGTCTCCAACCTCCGATTAGCTAGCTGAAGGTTTGAACCGGGTTTGCAAGAATCCTTCCAAGGGAGGCCAACTTCATTGCAACCATCTCTAAACCCAATCCCTTTTTCAAATTGCTCTAAAACATCATTGTTCACTGTACTTGCCTGTTTGTCCTTTATGCCAATGGATTCAAGTTCCCAAAACGCTTTCAAATGCCTTTCCAAACCATGGCTGTTCTCCTCAATCTTAACAAAAAGAGCCTTAACTTCCATTTCATTGCAATAAGCTACCATGTAGCATCCAGCCTAGCTTACTTTCAATAGCTACCGGGCCTCGAGATGTGCGGACAATATTACCAGTGATGAAGTCCCAATAATAGTCAGCTCCAATCAAAAGACTAATATCTTCTGTTCCTTCAAACTTATTATTGCAATAATTCCTTTAACTGCAATTCTTGGACACATGCCATATCTAAACAAGTAGTGACTGGAGCACAAAGTTCCTCAATCTCTTCAGCTTGGACCTTGATAGTGGGACTTTGCGGTAACAACCCTTAACCAGAACTTCTACCTTCTTAAATTTGGTTCGGTTTTGAACGGAACCCCCAAACCCAGAAATTCTTAAATTTTCCCTCTTAAGTTCTTTAAACTTCAATTTTCTGGAAATTCTGGTCTTAATAAAGCTACACTGGCTACCACTATCAAACAACACTCTTACAGTAGCTTCTCCATCATTCCCAATTAATAAGGCTGCAGTGTTTGCAATAATCCCCTTTACTTTTAATCCCTTTCATGCAGTGCATGTGCCACTGATCTCTACTTCTGGGGTAGGCCTACTAGGAGTGTTTTCACACAATAATGGCTGATGCCTGCCATGACATTTTTGCACAAAATTTTAAACTTACAAAACCTTGCTCTGTGACCTTTCAAAAAACATTTAAAACATGCTGTGGACTTAGTTACCCTGTCCTTTCTCTCCTCAAAGGTAAAGCCTCAGCCACCTCACATTTATATGACTTGTGGTTGCCTTCGCAAAATATGCATTCCTTGATTCCTTTAATTTATTCTCAGAGGATGCATGTAGAGCTGACACTGTACCTGGCTATTCCTTTTTGTAGAAACTTGGTGCTGTGCCTGCCTTTGTCCCCTTGTTTAACATCCCACTGTGCAAACTCAATACCCTCTCGTCTTGCTAATTCTGTGCCTAAAAGACTTAACATCTGCTGAAGGGGGATGTACACATGTTCTGTAGAGTGTCCCCTACTTAATTCAAGCAAATTGAGCTAGGCAATTTAGACTCTAGTATAATACAACATTATACCATACCTTTCCATTCCTACACCCAAGTTGTCCAGGGACCTAGTTCTAACTTCAAATTCATCATATAACTGCCGTAACTCCTTGACACTATTGGATTATTAACAGGAGGTATAGCTAAAAGTTCACGGAGGTGGCTTTTAATTAAGATCTCTGGCTTACCAAACCGTTTCTTTAATATATCCCAAGCCACATTATAATTAGCCTCTGTTAATGCTAATCCTGCTATTGTCTTTGCTGCCTCCCCTTCCAAGAGGGACTGCAAATAATTAAACTTCTCCACCGCACTTAACACTTGACTAGAATGAACTGCTGATTGAAAACTGTCTGCCCATCCTTGCCATTCCTGAATACTCCCAGAAAATGTTTTGAGTACAAGCCTCGGTAATTGAAACAGATCTGTTAACCTTAACTTCACAAACCATTTGTTGAGTGTTGTGTTTCATTATTAGACCTGGTCTCTAACTGTACTGAGCTGCTAAACTCTTTTGCTCGTGGCCTACTTTAATTATATCATCAATAATCTCTTCAAAGTAAATTATGTTATTTTCTATTTCATCCTCTTCTATAAGAGCCTCAATTTTAACATTTACTTCACTTAGAGCAACCTTTTTAGTTTCTAATATGGAAAGCTGCGCAGTCACTAAGCTTAAATCCTCTTGCTCTATGGCAGAATCTATAGTGGCAATGACCTTTGTAATTAGACCTTTGTAGGCGCTTCTCCTTTTTTAAACTTGTTCAATTCAGATGCACTCATCTTCAATGCAAACAACAATTGGGCTCAATGCCAAATGAGCTGAATTGGCAAAATACTTAACCAAACTGATCAAACGCAAATTTTGCTTTTCAAATAAACTGAATTGCTGGGTGGGTACTAACCAACACCAGTATGGAATACCAAATTTTCCACCCAAGTAACTGGCGCACCGAAGTCTGCAACCTTGCCTACGATAATAAACCAAAATTAACCAAACCGGTAAAATGTAGGCCAAAAACAACGACAGACAAGTGGCCAAATTTCGCAATTGGGCGACCAAACTTTCTACCCTGGGACCTTAATTCAATAATAAACCAAAATTAACCAACGGTAAAAATGTAGGCCAAAACAACGACAGACGATGGCCAAGTTTCGCAATTGGGCGACCAAACTTTCTACCCTGGACCTTAACTCAATAATGTCAACCCTTCTAGGCCTAACTTGGGCTACAATTTGCACAATCAGAACTTTGCCGAAAAATAGTCACTGACTCAGTCTTGGGCTAGAATCCGGTTCTGAAGGACCATGTTATTTATTTAGTTATTGGGTTCAAAATCCCAGCTGAGCCGTGAGCAGCCAAGCTCTGAAGGGCCAGTTCAACCTACAACCCAAGTTAAGCTAAAATTAAAAACTTACGGACTTGAGGTCCTATTTAGTCCTACCTCAGGGTTGCTGACTCGATGTGGGCCTACTTTAGGCCTCAGGTGCATGAATTTAAGATAAAAACAAAAGGGGCACTATTTATGGTCTTCTTTCTAAACCTTGCAACAACAACACAACCTGCACTATTGCACGATGCAACAATCTTGTATCTAAACAACCAAACTGAATTGCAAGAGAACTCTCTATAAGACCACACCCTGTAAGTACGGCATTCCACAAACGAGTAGAAAAGACACGCAGCGCCCCAAAAAATGATGCCACAAGAGTGCCCAAACAATCATCCCAAGAGCCCAAAAATGCTAGCTCTAAATTAAGTGAATTTTTCACTAACCTTACAATTATGAGATGGATATATATACACCTTAACTTAATATATACAAGCAATGCTGCATCAATCAGCTTTGTCATCATATCGCCTTGGGACAACAATGGTTTTTCCTCTTCTAGATTTTCTAACAATTACTCTGCCGAGAGGTGCCCCCCATAGTACTGTGAGGTATTGAAAAACTCATGATCTTCACTTGCCCGACAAACACCTTGAAATGGGAGGCCCAAAATGGGTGCACACACATTTCTTCATTACTGTACAGTCTTTACAGCCACACCTACACTTTTCCTCCTCAGTATATATATATTGTAATGTATAAGGTTGTAAATTGTGACTTGGTCCGCAATTGATATGGACCGTGACTTATTTTTGGTTGGCAAGGTACTGGTATTGATGGATACCGTAATGAAATTGACTGGATTCTTTGGATCTGATATACTGTACAGGGTGTCCGAGAATTATCTGTACAATATTTGGCTGTTATTAAAAGTCAACCATGAAGTGTAGAAATTCCAGTGTTGTCCCATTTTACAGAGAATCTCATTAAGTTTTTTCTGATACCAAGTTTTGACAAGTTTTTTAGAAATTCCAGTGTGTCTGAACATTATCTGTACAATTTCATCTTTTAATAAAATTCTTGATAACACACGTAAAATTCTTAAACAAGATTATTTAGAATTTGTATTTTCAAAAGTTTCTTTTATTAAAGTAACGTTGTTACAAACATTCGATATGTGCACCATTAGTGATTCGCAAAACATCCAATCGATACTCCAAATGTTGCCATGTACGCTGCAGCATATCCACATCAATTCGCTCAATAGCAGCTGTGATTCTTGCTTTTAAATCATCAATGTCTGTCACCCGCGTACATTTCTAAAAAAGTTGTCAAAACGTGGTATCAAAAAAAACTTAATGAGATTCTCTGTAAAATGAGACAACACTGGAATTTCTACACTTCATGGTTGACTTTTAATAACAGCCAAAAATTGTACAGATAATTCTCGGACACCCTGTATTTGCATGTCGGTTATAAATAGATATAGAGTGTAACATATTTGCGGATAGTAGTCAATTATGACTTGATCCTCTGGATCCAGAGATTCTATCTTTAGCTTTAAATTGATAATTAATTAGTTTTAAATTGATAATCATTTAGTTTTGTAAAAATTGGTCGTTGCCAATGTACAGGCAGTTTTTACATAGTGGATCCACCTCGATGGGCCGAAGTGGCTCCTAGTGTGCCCACTATAAAAATTTCTTATGTTCTTATGTTCTTGTGGTTCGGAACCCACGTAAAATTGTAAGTCCCCTCCGCCACCACGGAGGACATGCACAATACACAATTACGAACACAGTTAGGTAGACCAGCCATGAGTGGATCCTAGGGTCTTTGTTGGTCTGAAACATTATAACATTATAACATTTGCTGAAGGGGGATGTACACATGTTCTAGAGTGTCCCCTACTTAATTCAAGCAAAATTGAGCTAGGCAATTTAGACTCCAGTATAGTAACCAACATTATACTATACCTTTCCATTCATACACCCAAGTTGTCTAGGGACCTAGTTCTAACTTCAAATTCATCATATAACTGCCGTAACTCCTTGACACGCTTGGGATTATTAACAGGAGGTATAGCTAAAAGTTCACGGAGGTGGCTTTTAATTAAGATCTCTGGCTTACCAAATCGTTTCCTTAATATATCCCAAGCCACATTATAATTAGCCTCTGTTAATGCTAATCCTGCTATTGTCTTTGCTGCCTCCCCTTCCAAGAGGGACTGCAAATAATTAAACTTCTCCACCGCACTTAATACTTGACTAGAATGAACTGCTGATTGAAAACTGTCTGCCCATCATTGCCATTCCTGAATACTCCCAGAAAATGTTTTGAGTACAAGCCTCGGTAATTGAACTGCAGATCTGTTAACCTTAACTTCACAAACACTATTTGTTGAGGGCTGTTTCATTATTAGTATGAAAAAACTATATAGGGCTATGGGTTGATTGCTTGTTACCCTAATCCGTTGGAAATTTCCATCAGATTTCACTGGAGAATTAACGACAAAAGCCCTACGTTTTTTCGCTAGAGAGTTATGTATGTGTAGATCTTCAAAGGACTTCTTTCGTATTGTTTTTAGTGGTTAATGTTAAATTTATTTTCCTTCGATATTTTAGTGCTGCCTAATGGTAAAGAAAGAAATTGCCTTACCTTATTATTTCGTTGAGCCTCGCTTCTGTTCGTAGGACGCGACGATGTTTTTCGATGTAGGGCCGCGGTACGATGGAGTTACACAACGAGTTGGTTTGATGTAATTAATATAGGCATTCACTACACTTAAATACCTGAAGGAATAAGCCTATCCCTTTGTGTTATTAGGTTTATATCACATGTTATTCACTCAGAAGTTATATGAAGATAAAGTACATTTTCCTTGCTTAAAAACAGGGCTTAACATAAGCAGCTCAGAATGTCGCAAAATATAAATCGTTAGGAATCCGCTGATTCTTCACAGTTCGTTGACTCTTCTCTTGATGTAATTTTCATGAATCAGCAATGGAAAATGTTGAATACGAAATAATAAATTTGGTTTTCTTGTTGTCAAGCAGGCCCAATATGGGCCTACATATGGGGTTCTATGTATGGTAATTAATTTCATTCCCAATAGGCTATGTCGCCAATCCCGAGGCAATTTTGAAGTTATTTAATTCAATAAATTAATAATTTATATTTAATTAAGAAATAAAGGTATCACATACGATACCATATTGTAAGCATATATATAGTTTTCCATACACTGGGGGGGGGGGGCGGAGAAAAATTTGTATGTTATAGATTAAAGTTTTTGACAAACAGTGTGTTTTAAACCATGTGAAATGGGTTAAAAAGAATGAAGTAGGAATTTAGAAAGAGAAAGGTTACTCAAGACCTATTTAAATATAAAAGTTCAAGAGGTCAACTTCTCAAGTTTAGTTAAAGTTATGTCAATCAGTTTGACTCCCCGTAGGTATAGGAAATTTATGGAATTAAAGTAAAGTTATTAAGCATTATAAGTCACCAGTTTTTAAATGGTGGTTTACTAATGTTGTTTTGGAGTTTTGTCATGTTTTGTTTTGTTAACGATTTATGTTTTAAAGTGACTTCTATATTGGTGAGTTAATTGAAATGTACTGTACTTCCATGTTATGTTGTTTGATTAAAAGAGTTTGTACTGTATTCAAACCTCCTACCACTTCAGCCTAGTCAATACCCGTAGTTTTAGTAGAGTAAATGTTACTCCTTCACAGGTAGATCTGGAGGGCTTGGAGCTTTGAATCCTTTACTGGTTTTGTGTTGTTTGGTCTCTGGCCAAGGGAGGCCATAAGACCCTTGTTGTTTGGCCCATGGCCAAGGGAGACCATAATACCCTTGTTGTTTTGCCCATGGCCAAGGGAGGCCATGAGACCCTTGTTGTTCGGGCCATGGCCAAGGGAGGCCATAAGACCCTTGTTGTTTGGCCCATGTCCAAGGTAGGCCATATGACCCTTGTTGTTTGGCCCATGGCCAAGGTTGGCCATAAGACCGTTGTAATAGTTTTGTCTCTGGCCAAGGGAGGCCACAAGACCCTTGCAATAGTTTGGCCTATGGCCAAGGGAAGTCATAAGAAAGACCCTTGTAATAGTTTGGTCTGTGGCCAAGGGAGGCCATAATACCCTAGTAATAGTCTGGTCTCTGGCCAAGGGGGGCCATAAACCCTTGTTAAATAGTGTGGGCTATGGCCAAGGTAGGCCATCAGCCCCTTGTTGAATAGTTTGGGCTATGGCCAAGGTAGACCATAAAACCCTTTAGAGTAGTTTGAGCTATGGCCAAAGTAGGCCATAAAACCCTTTAGAGTAGAGTAGTTTGGGCTATGGCCAAAGTATGCCATAAGACCCTTTAGAGTAGAGTATGTGCCACTGTCTAACCCAGTGGTTCTCAAAGTCCCAGATCGCATTCCTCCCTTAGCGGTCCCAGGCTCTTCCAAATCCTCCGCACCATAAATCATGAAAAAGAAATAAATAATTTGCATCATTAGTTATACTTTATTTTTACAATATTAATTATTAAAATTCAGTTATTCTACAAAACAAAACACTTAATTAACGAATGTCTAATAAGTTAAAGGTGGTTATTTGACCAAGAAATGAAAAGAAAAAAGAAGCAACTTTTATTTCAGAATTGCAACTATTATAATCAGATTTTCGTTCGAATCATACAACTTTAATGAGAACCGTGAGCATCGTGCTGAGAAACTAAATGAGAAAATCGAGGAACAAAACAAGTCAATTTTGCTCGAAGATCGCCACGCTCACAAATGTTGATACGTCCTCTTTTCTTCGTCAAAATGTCCGTAACAGCACTGAAGGCACATTCAACCAAGTATGTAAATATAATCCTCCCCAATTCCTCCCCTGGCCAAATTTCCTCCCCTTGGACTTGAAATTCCTCCCCTGGGGGTCCAAGTGGACCCCCTTTGAGAACCACTGGTGTAACCATATAATTTTTGGCACAAAATTATGTGCACAGAACCAGAGCGCAGCAATAAAAGCCTTTACTCTCCGATCCTTCGTTATGGTTCAGATAGGTTGTTGTGTTTGTGGCACGTGTAAAGAGTACAGTGTGTATGTACACACACACACACACACACACATATATATATATATATATATATATATATATATATATATATATATATATATTTTGCATTCTTCTGAATTCGTTTGGTCTTCAAAACTTGGATTCACCACTCCAATGAAGTCAATACCCGTAGTTATGATTGAGTAAATGTTATATGTCCTACAGGTAGGTCTGGAAGGTTTGGGGTTTTGAAGGAATCCAATCTGTTTGCAAGGAATGCATGTGTCTGTTGATGAAATCTGTTGGGTGATTCTTCTTTAAAAGAAGAATTGGATGCTTGGAGTTGTATGTATATATTTATATACTCTATGTATGTGTGTAAATGTATATTTTGTTGTAGGGTTTTATTTTTGAGTTTTGTGTTAGGTTAACCAATTTGGCTGAGCAAAGATCCTCAAATGTCATTTGAGACCCTTATATCAAGCCTTGTCTGTTTTATGCCTATATGTGAAATAAGACTTAGAATGTTGCGCCTATATGCGAAATAGGACTTAGAATAGGTCATGCCTATATGTCAAATAGGACTTAGAATAGTTTATGCCTATATGTCAAATATGACTTAGAATAGGTTATGCCTATGTGTCAAATAGGACTTAGAATAGGTTGCGCCTATATGTCAAATGGGACTTAGAATAGGTTGCGCCTATGTGTCAAATAGGACTTAGAATAGGTTGCTCCTATGTGTCAAATAGAACTTAGAATAGGTTTGTTATTATTTCTTTTATTGGGTTCAAAATCCCAGCTGAGCCATGAACGGCCAAGCTCTGAAGGGCCAATTCAACCTACAGCCCAAGTTAAGCTAGATTAAAAACTTACAGACTTGGAGGTTCTATTAGGTCCTACCTCAGGGTTGCTGACTCGATGTGGGCCTACCTTAGGCCTCAGTTGCATGAATTTAAGATAAAAAACAAAAGGGGCACTATTTATGGTCTTCTTTCTAAACTTTGCAACAACAACACAACCTGCACCATTGCACGATGCAACAATCTTGTATCTAAACAACCAAACTGAATTGCAAGAGAGCGCTCTATAAGACCACACCCTGTAAGTACGGCATTCTGCAAACGAGTAGAAAAGACGCGCAGCGCCCCAAAAAATGATGCCACAAGAGTGCCCAAACAATGATGCCACAAGAGCCCAAAAATGCTAGCTCTAAATTAAGTGAATTTTTCACTAACCTTACAATTATGAGATGGATATAGTGTATATACACCTTAACTTAATATATACAAGCAATCAGTGCTGGGCACTTGCGCAAACACTTGCGCAAAACGCAAATTGCGCAATTGCGCAAGTGTGATTTCGGTTGCGCATTTGCGTTTGCGCCAATTCTTGCGCAAACTTGCGCATTTGCGTTTGCGCAAGTACTTGCGCAAACGCAAACTTGTGCGCAAACGTGAAAAAAAACAAATATTAAAAATAGTGGATTTAGCTCATAAACACGTGACTGCCAGACAGGTGGCGCCGCCAGACAGCAGTGAGCACTCAGTATAGTATACCAACAACGCTAGTGAAACACGTTTGTTTGATTAGTTGATTTTAATTTTATTTCAGAGTTCAAACTACTAACTACTCTAGTAACTTCTAGAAACTTCATAAGTCATAACTACTGTCTTAACTAGTGAACCATGGACAGCCTCAGACACCAGTCTCTGTCCAGCCCCACCTCTGCCCCCAGCCCGGCCGGCAGCGTGACCAGCCATGGCTCAGAGCCTCACCAGGAGGAAGAGGACCTCAACAACCCCTGGCCCCACCTGAACACCTTCTTTGGACCTTTGACCAGCAAGAAGAGGGTGGTTGAGAGGGGCAGGGTGGTCTACAGGGGCAGCATCATCAGCAAGGAGCTGGAGCAGGGGATGTTCCCCGCCTTGTACCGCGCCGCCTGGGTTGAGGTCTTTCTGAAGTACAACATGGCCATCCCCAGCTCTGCAGCTGTGGAGAGGGTGTTCTCCCAGGGGTCTGACATCATGAAGCCCAAGAGGTCCAGCCTGACCTCTGAGAACTTTGAGAGGTTTGTGTTCCTGAAGGGCAACATGGACCTGCTCACGATGGAGTTGGAGGAGGACTCTGAGGAACTTTGAAGTGTTTTTTTTTGTAATATTGTAATTTCTTTTTTTTTTATTATTATTTATTTAACATTGTAATTTTGTATCTATTCTTTATTGATATATCTATGGATCGTGTGTCTGTTAATAAAGTCTTTTGATTTGATTTGATTTGATTTACTATTAATTTAATTTTATACAGGGTGTCCCAAAAAAACCGCACCTATTTTTATTTTTTTAAAACCCAGTATATATAAATAGTTTGCGTTTGCGTTTGCGCAAGCGCAAGTTTCGAGAAGTTTGCGCATTTGCGCTTGCGCAAGGTATGGGTTTGGGTTTGCGCAAGTGAATTTTCGTTTGCGCTGCCCAGCACTGCAAGCAATGCTGCATCAATCAGCTTAGTCATCATATCGCCTTGTGACAACGATGGTTCTTCCTGTTCTAGATTTTCTAACACTCCCCACCGAAGAGTTATTGTTGTCATTACCTTCTGCTAGTTTAGCCAAGCCTTCTCCATGAGGCTGTAACTCAATTGTTTCATCTTGACTATCCGTGTTTTTGCTGATTTCTAAAGCATAGAGTTTTTGTATAGGTCTCTTTAATTTTCCTCCTGAAGTCTTTACCAATGCAGACCTAACTAAATTGTCTTTGCCAACAAACAACTCTTCAATTATGCCAAGCTTCCAGCATTGCCTTGGTCTTTCATCCCCAATCATTACCACTTCTCCCACCTTGATACAATTTGCATTGGAGCCCTTTACAATAATAATTTAGGGTGGATCGATTTTACATATTCTAATAGAGACAAAAACTTGCGCATGCATGAGAAAATAGCCTCTGCAAAATCTTAGCTTAATAGGTAATCATCTTCTGCCCCCGGCAGAGCGATGAAAATCATATTTTAGTAGTCAAAAACGTATTTTTCTTATAGTTTTTAAAATATTTCAATATGCATCAAAATTATTCCTAATAACAATAAAGTCGATGAAAAAGACCTCATATGATCGTTTTTCCAAGCGCGTTGTCCTACGTTAATATCTTTTGCCCCCGGCAACAACGTCAAATGTTGAAAAAATAGGTAATTTATATACATATTTTCAGATCGGCTCTTTGTCTTAAATAATGCATTTATATATTTCCCATAGCATTTATATCGTTGCTTAGGCATGAAATAACACACACGCAAAATTTTATGACTCTAGGCTAGGGTTTAAAGGTCATCTCTGGTGAGTGCTGCCAGCAGCAGCAGCAGACTAACAATATTAGCACGGACGACATTGTGGCTATCGGCTGTGATGGTACCGCAGTGAACACGGGTCGAAAGGGTGGAGCCATTCGTATGATTGAAATGAAACTACAAAGGCCAGTTCAGTGGATCATATGCCTATTACACGGTAATGAATTATCACTGCGACACCTCATTCAAGACTTGGACGGCAAAACAACTTGGCCAATGGGCTTTACTGGACCAGTTGGAAAACAACTGAACGACTGCGAAAAACTTCCAATTACAGAATTCGATGCCATTCCATCTCCCGACATTGACATAGATGATGCCGAGTTGAGCACTGACCAAAAATATTTGTTAGGCATCTACAGAGCAGTGTCGAGCGGTAGCTGCTCTTCAGCTCTCGCGGCTCGAAATCCAGGTAAGATGGCGCATTCCAGGTGGCTGACAACAGCAAATAGATTTCTGCGCCTCTATGTTTCAACCAGTGAACCCTCCAGCACCTTCAACGAAATTGTGCGATTCATTATGACAGTTTACGCACCAATTTGGTTTAAGATAAAGAAAAACTCCAGTTTCACTGAGGGCGCAAAACATTTTTTCGAAATGATGCGTCTCTCTCAGACCATGCCTCAAAGATCTAAGACAATCGTCAACAAAGTCCTCCGTAGAAATTCTTTCTTTGCTCACCCAGAAAATATTTTGATCTCCATGGGATGGAGAAGAATATTAAAAGCACGATCAAAACAATCACCAGCGGGGGAAATTCGAGCCTTCGCCATGCCTGAGCTGCTCTACGATAGTCAAAACTATTACGAAATGATCAACTGGCAAACGGCTGAGGTGACCGAACCCCCCGTCACAAAAACAATACCTGATATCCGAATAAAAGAGTTTGTTGAGACGGGAGACCAGCCTGATGGACGGATCCCACTATTCCCTTGTCATACTCAAGCGGTCGAGAGACTCATCAAATTAGTAACCGAAGCCTCTGCCAGTGTAAGTGGAATAGAAGAGAGGGACGGATTCATCCGCTCCCGTCTTCACTCCCGAACAAAAATTCCACGATTTGATTCTAAGAAAGATTACCGTATGTAAATCGACATGCAGCCAAAGGAAGGGTGGTTGGGGCTGGATAGGGTGGAACTCGACGTACAGCCACCTCCTCGTGGTGAGTTCTGGGTTGCTAATTTTATAAAATTAGCAAGCGAGGAGCTGTACTTAGTACTTATCGTACTTATAACATCGCATTAACGTAACTATAATCCACATTTAGACTTTTCTCGGGGACAGAAGATATTACTCTAGAGTCATAAAATTTTGCGTGTGTGTTATTTCATGTCTAAGCAACGATATAAATGCTATGGGAAATATATAAATGCATTATTTAAGACAAAGAGCCGATCTGAAAATATGTATATAAATTACCTATTTTTTCAACATTTGACGTTGTTGCCGGGGGCAAAAGATACTAACGTAGGACAACGCGCTTGGAAAAACGATCATATGAGGTCTTTTTCATCGACTTTATAGTTATTAGGAATAATTTTGATGCATATTGAAATATTTTAAAAATTATAAGAAAAATACGTTTTTGACTACTAAAATATTATTTTCATCGCTCTGCCGGGGGCAAAAGATGATTACTTATTAAGCTAAGATTTTGCAGAGGCTATTTTCTCATGCATGCGCAAGTTTTTGTCACTATTAGAATATGGAATTCGAAAAAAATGTAAAATCGATCCACCCTACGTTTACATTGCCTGATGGGTAATAATTGAGTTCTGGCAAGTATTCCATCTGCCACCTCTTCCATAACTGATCTTGTAGCTCTTCAAGGCACCTGAACCTTCTGGTTAACTCTCCTTGAGTGCTCTGGATAGGCTGCAAGTCTTCTGGCACACTGGGGCTTGATGTTAATCGTTTACCACAAAGAAAATAATTTGGTGTCAATGGCTCTGCATCCTGCATACTGTTATAAACAAAAGTGATAGGCCTACTGTTCACCATTGCTTCTACTTCAGTCTTCACTAAACAGTGTAGAATTCTTCTTTGCTCAAATGAGCATTAGCTAAAAGTTTCTTTAATGGACACTTTACACTTCTCACTAGCCTTTCCCAAAATCCTCCCCACCATGGTGCTCTCTCAACAATAAACTCCCACTGTACCCCTTGGTGTGAAAAGTAGGATTGGAATCCTTCCTCTTTTAGCAAGGACCAAACTTCTTGGAGTTCCTTTGCAGCCTTTTTGAAGGTTTTTGCATTATCCGAGATGATTTTATTTGGGAAACCCCTTCTGTTCACAAACCTTTTAAAGGCCAAAAGAAATACATCACTACTTAAGTTGCTTACCAACTCCAAATGGATTGCTCAGGTGGTAGCACATGTGAAAAGACATATATAACCTTTGTTAGACTCCCTTGCTCATACACATAGACTGGACCTACGAAGTCTACTCCCACTACATCAAAATGGGGCAGTACAGACACACCGTTCTCTTGGAAGTGGAGCCACCTTTTCATAACAAGGCTTTGCACTCCAGCTCCAGCCCCAGCTCCAGCTCCAGCCCCAGCTCCAGCTCCAGCTCCAGCTCAAACTCTGTAACTCCAGCATGTAACAACTTATGATGAGTATCCAGGATCAAAAGGTCCACAAAGTGCCCCCCAGAAGGTAGCAAAATTGGATGTCTTTTCTCCTCTGGAAGCCCAGAAAACTGTAGTCTACCTCCTACTCTCACTAAATCCTGATCCAAAAACACATCCAAACTCTTGAGAGCAGAATGTGTTGGTAGGACCTGTAATGGACGGCTGGTGAGTAATTCCCTCTCTTCACCAAATTTTTTCCTTCTGCACATATACCACCCAGTATTGCCTGGCTTGCTGAATCTCTTTACTGTTCAGAATTCCTTCCCTTCTTGTTTCTCCCTTAATATTGTTGGTAAATCTATATACCCATGCTGTTACTCTTAGCAACCTTTTCAGACTGCTAATGTCCTCAAGCCTCAATATGGGGTCCTGCTGCATAACTTGACAACTGTTCACAGTGCATTTTCTCATTTCACTCACCCATTCTTCTTGAGCCTGGCATTCTCTTCTCCTACGATAGGCTGATTAGGCCAGTTTTCGCTTCCAAGTTTTAGCCACTCTGGCCCATTCCACCACAAACTTGACTGTGCAAGATCTTTCACTGAAATTCCTCGTGTTGGTAAATCAGCTGGGTTTTGGGTGCCTGGACAATGCTTCCATTGCTTGGGATCTGTGTATTTTTGAATTTCCTCCACCCAATTGGCAACAAATGGTTTCCATTTCCTTGCCTGGCTTCTTAATCCGTGCCAAACTATAGTGGAGTCTGTCCAATAATAGCTTGGAATTTCATAGAGGGCCAAATACTTTTGCACTGTAACTGCAAGCCGACTAGTAATAACTGCACCCATCAATTCCAACCTTGGAACAGAAAGCCTTTTCAAAGGTGCTACTCTGCTCTTTGCAGCAACCAACCTGCAACTTACTTCCTCTTTCAATGCGCCTCTTATATAAATACAAGTTGCATAGGCTTCCTCACTTGCATCACAAAAGATGTGCAGCTCCAAATTGTCTGGACTATTGTTCAACTCTCCAAAGTACCATCTTGGGATTTCAATGTCTCCAAGATGTGCCAATTCTTTGAACCAATATTTCCACCTTACCACCATATGATCAGGTAACTCTTGGTCCCAACCAAGTCCAATTTCCCAGAGGCTCTGAAACCAAATTTTTGACTTTATCACAAATGGAGCCAGGAATCCAAGAGGATCAAAGACCTTTGAAGTCAAACTAAGAGCTGTACGTTTTGTCCACCTTGTCTCATTCTCAGCCAGCTCTACTAAAGATTTCCCATTGAAGGTAAACAAACCCTCTCCTTGCTGCCAAACAATGCCTAGCACCTTGGTGTCTATGGCCCACAACTCCTTAATACCAGAATCCTCAATACTTTCTGTTGCATCAGGTCCTAACACAGGACTGACTCATAAACTGTTGTAACTGAAAATGACTGGTCTGCCATTTTCTAAGCTCCATGCCAGCCTCCCTCATTATAGGTCTAGCCTCCATGAATATGTGTCTAGCCACCTCTGTGTTATCCACTGAACACGGCAAATCATCAACATAAAAAATTTTCCTTATGTGTTCAATAGTATTAGGATAGACTTCAGAATATTTCTTAAAATGGTACTGCATAGTAGCTGCCAACAGAAATGGACTAGAGCTGAGGTCAAACAACACTGACTTCATTCTATATGCTTGAACTTTGGGTTCATTTTCCAACAAGTCTTTCGTATTCACCCACAGATACCTTACTGCATCTCTGTCCTCTGGTTTTAACTTTATCCGCCGCACTTAACACTTGACTAGAATGAACTGCTGATTGAAAACTGTCTGCCCATCCTTGCCATTCCTGAATACTCCGAGAAAATGTTTTGAGTACGAACCTCGGTGTTAGAAAATCTAGAAGAGGAAGAACCATCGTTGTCCCAAGGCGATATGATGACTAAGCTGATTGATGCAGCATTGCTTGTATATATTAAGTTAAGGTGTGTATATACTGTATATCCATCTCATAATTGTAAGGTTAGTGAAAAATTCACTTAATGTAGAGCTAGCATTTTTGGGCTCTTGTGGCATCATTGTTTGGGCACTCTTGTGGCATCATTTTGGGGCGCTGCGCGTCTTTTCTACTCGTTTGTGGAATGCCGTACTTACAGGGTGTGGTCTTATAGAGATAGGGTTGCCAACCGTCCTTTTTTGTAGATTTTTGTCCTTGTCCTTTCTTGAGTTCGGAAAGGACGCCATTTGTCGTATTCTGATAACAATCTTGTTCCAAACAACAGTTTTATAACAAAACTTTTGTTTAAAAAGAAATAATTATAAAGTCTTAAGTCGAGTAACATTTTATAAATTCATTTCTTCACTTAAATGTTAACGTTCCGTGTAGCGGAAAAGTATAAATTTAAAAATAAATATTGTTACCATAAATTTTGTCAATGCATGACTCAATGGGTCAATATCTGTATATCAATAAAAATATTTACTTTAAGAAAATATGCAATAAAAAAGCATGCAGTATAAATTGTAATAAATTATAAATAAAATTTTACTTCTTTCCCTAACCTTGTAGAGTGTAGACAGTATAATGGAATTGATGTTCTTGTCCTTTTTTTCAAACATCATGGAGTTGGCAACCCGATATAGAGAGCTCTCTTGCAATTCAGTTTGGTTGTTTAGATACAAGATTGTTGCATCGTGCAATAGTGCAGGTTGTGTTGTTGTTGCAAGGTTGAGAAAGAAGACCATAAATAGTGCCCCTTTTGTTTTTATCTTAAATTCATGCAACTGAGGCCTAAGGTAGGCCCACATCGAGTCAGCAACCCTGAGGTAGGACCTAATAGGACCTCAAATCCGTAAGTTTTTAATTTTAGCTTAATTTGGGCTGTAGGTTGAACTGGCCCTTTAGAACTTGGCCGTTCACGGCTCAGCTGGGATTTTGAACCCAATAACTAAATAAATAACATGGTCCTTCGAACCGGATTCTAGCCCAAGACTGAGTCAGTGACTATTTTTCGGCAAAGTTCTGATTGTGCAAATTGTAGCCCAAGTTAGGCCTAGACGGGTTTATTATTGAATTAAGGTCCCAGGGTAGAAAGTTTGGTCGCCCAATCGCGAAACTTGGCCACTTGTCTGTCGTTGTTTTTGGCCTACATTTTTACGGGTTTGGTTAATTTTGGTTTATTATTCGTAGGTGAAGGTTGCAGACTTCGGTGCGCCAGTTACTTGGGTGGAAAATTTGGTATTCCATACTGGTGGTTGGTTAGTACCCCACCCAGCAATTCAGTTTATTTGAAAAAAGTAAAATTTGCGTTTGATCAGTTTGGTTAAGTATTTTTGCCAATTCAGCTCATTTGGCATTGAGCCCAATTGTTGTTTACATTGAAGATGAGTGCATCTGAATTGAACAAGTTTAAAAAAAGGAGAAGCGCCTACAAAGGACTAATTACAAAGGTCATTGCCACTATAGATTCTGCCATAGAGCAAGAGGATTTAAGCTTAGTGACTGCGCAGCTTTCCATATTAGAAACTAAAAAGGTTGCTCTAAGTGAAGTAAATGTTAAAATTGAGGCTCTTATAGAAGAGGATGAAATAGAAAATAACATAATTTACTTTGAAGAGATTATTGATGATATAATTAAAGTAGGCCACCGAGCAAAAGAGTTTAGCAGCTCAGTACAGTTAGAGACCAGGTCTAATAATGAAACACAACACTCAACAAATGATGTTTGTGAAGTTAAGGTTAACAGATCTGCAGTTCAATTACCGAGGCTTGTACTCAAAACATTTTCTGGGAGTATTCAGGAATGGCAAGGATGGGCAGACAGTTTTCAATCAGCAGTTCATTCTAGTCAAGTGTTAAGTGCGGTGGAGAAGTTTTTTTGCAGTCCGTCTTGGAAGGGGAGGCAGCAAAGACAATAGCAGGATTAGCATTAACAGAGGCTAATTATAATGTGGCTTGGGATATATTAAAGAAACGGTTTGGTAAGCCAGAGATCTTAATTAAAAGCCACCTCCGTGAACTTTTAGCTATCCCTCCTTTAATAATCCTAATAGTGTCAAGGAGTTACGGCAGTTATATGATGAATTTGAAGTTAGAACTAGGTCCCTGGACAACTTAGTTGTAGGAATGGAAAGGTATGGTATAATGTTGGTTACTATACTGGAGTCTAAATTGCCTAGCTCAATGTTGCTTGAATTAAGTAGGGGACACTCTACAGAACATGTGTACATCCCCCTTCAGCAGATGTTAATCTTTTAGGCACAGAATTAGCAAGACGAGAGGGAATTGAGTTTGCACCGTGGGATGTTAAACAAGGGGACAAAGGCAGGCACAGCACCAAAGTTTCCACAAAAAGGAAGAGCCCAGGTACAGTGTCAGCTCTACATGCATCCTCTGAGAATAAATTAAAGGGAATCAAGGAATGCATATTTTGCAAAAGCAACCACAAGTCATATAAATGTGAGGTGGCTGAGGCTTTACCTTTTGAGGAGAGAAAGGACAGGGTAACTAAGTCCACAGCATGTTTTAAATGTTTTTTGAAAGGTCACAGAGCAAGGTTTTGTAAGTTTAAAATTTTGTGCAAAAAATGTCACGGTAGGCATCAGCCATTATTGTGTGAAAACACTCCTAGTAGGCCTACCCCAGAAGTAGAGACATCAGTGGCACATGCCACTGCTATGCAAGGGAGTAAAAGTAAAGGGGGATTATTGCAAACAACTGCAGCCTTATTAATTGGGAATGATGGAGAAGCTACTGTAAGTGTTGTTTGATGGTGGTAACCAGTGTAGCTTTATTAAAACCAGAATTTCCAGAAAATTGAAGTTTAAAGAACTTAAGAGGGAAAATTTAAGAATTTCTGGGTTTGGGGGTTCCGTTCAAAACCGAACCAAATTTAAGAAGGTAGAAGTTCTGGTTAAGGGGTTGTTACCGCAAAGTCCCACTATCAAGGTCCAAGCTGTAGAGATTGAGGAACTTTGTGCTCCAGTCACTACTTGTTTAGATATGGCATGTGTCCAAGAATTGCAAGTTAAAGGAATTAATTATTGCAATAATAAGTTTGAAGGAACAGAAGATATTAGTCTTTTGATTGGAGCTGACTATTATTGGGTCTTCATCACTGGTAATATTGTCCGCACATCTCGAGGGCCGGTAGCTATTGAAAGTAAACTAGGCTGGATGCTACATGGTAGCTATTGCAATAAAATGGAAGTTAAGGCTCTTTTTGTTAAGATTGAGGAGAACAGCCATGGTTTGGAAAGGCATTTGAAAGCGTTTTGGGAACTTGAATCCATTGGCATAAAGGACAAACAGGCAAGTACAGTGAACAATGATGTTTTAGAGCAATTTGAAAAAGGGATTGGGTTTAGAGATGGTTGCTATGAAGTTGGCTTCCCTTGGAAGGATTCTTGCAAACCCGGTTCAAACCTTCAGCTAGCTAATCGGAGGTTGGAGACTTCATTGTACAGGCTAAGAAAAAATGAGGAGTTGTTAATTGAATACAATGAGGCTATCCTAAGCTATGTAAGGGAGGGCTATGCTGAAAGGGTGCAAGATGAGCTGGTGAGCCAGGAGGCACATTATCTGCCACACCATGCAGTGGTACGGCGAGACAAAACTACCACCAAACTGAGGGTAGTTTTTGATGGCTCAGCCAAGGACAAAGGTGGTGTGTCCTTGAATGACTGTTTGGATGCTGGGCAAAATTTAAATGCAGATTTATTTTCCTTGTTCCTGAGATTCAGGTTTGGTAGAGTAGCATTGACTGCAGATGTGAAGCAAGCCTTTTTGCGGATAAAGTTAAAACCAGAGGACAGAGATGCAGTAAAGTATCTGTGGGTGGATACGAAAGACTTGTTGGAAAATGAACCTAAGGTTCAAGCATATAGAATGAAGTCAGTGTTGTTTGGCCTCAGCTCTAGTCCATTTCTGTTGGCAGCTACTATGCAGTACCATTTTAAGAAATATTCTGAAGTCTATCCTAACACTATTGAACACATAAGGAAAAATTTTTATGTTGATGATTTGCTGTGTTCCGTGGATAATACAGAAATGGCTAAACAGATATTCATGGAGGCTAGAGGTATAACGAGGGAGGCTGGCATGGAGCTTAGAAAATGGCAGACCAATCATTCTCAATTACAAGAGTTTATGAGTCAGTCCTGTGTAGTACCTGATGCAGCAGAAAGTATTGAGGATTCTGGTATTAAGGAGTTGTGGGCAATAGACGCAAAGGTGCTAGGCATTGTTTGGCAGCAAGATGATGATTTGTTTACCTTCAATAGGAAATCTTTAGTAGAGCTGGCTGAGAATGAGACAAGGTGGACAAAACGTACAGCTCTTAGTTTGACTTCAAAGGTCTTTGATCCTCTTGGATTCCTGGCTCCATTTGTGATAAAGTCAAAAATTTGGTTTCAGAGCCTCTGGGAAATTGGACTTGGTTGGGACCAAGAGTTACCTGATCATATGGTGGTAAGGTGGAAATATTGGTTCAAAGAATTGGCACATCTTGGAGACATTGAAATCCCAAGATGGTACTTTGGAGAGTTGAACAATAATCTAGACAATTTGGAGCTGCACATCTTTTGTGATGCAAGTGAGGAAGCCTATGCAACTTGTATTTATATAAGAGGCGCATTGCAAGAGGAAGTAAGTTGCAGGTTGGTTGCTGCAAAGAGCAGAGTAGCACCTTTGAAAAGGCTTTCTGTTCCAAGGTTGGAATTGATGGGTGCAGTTATTGCTAGTCGGCTTGCAGTTACAGTGCAAAAGTCTTTGGCCCTCTATGAAATTCCAAGCTATTATTGGACAGACTCCACTATAGTTTGGCACTGGTTAAGAAGCCAGGCAAGGAAATGGAAACCATTTGTTGCCAATAGGGTGGAGGAAATTCAAGCGCACACAGATCCCAAGCAATGGAAGCATTGTCCAGGCATCCAAAACCCCGCTGATTTACCAACACGAGGAATTTCAGTGAAAGATCTTGCACAGTCAAGTTTGTGGTGGAATGGGCCAGAGTGGCTAAAACTTGGAAGTGAAAACTGGCCTTCTAATCAGCCTATTGTAGGAGAATGCCAGGCTGAAGAAGCATGGGTGAGTGAGATGAGAAAATGCACTGTGAACAGTTGTCAAGTTATGCAACAGGACCCCATATTGAGGCTTGAGGACATTAACAGTCTGAAAAGGTTGTTAAGAGTGACAGCATAGGTATATAGATTTACCAACAATATTAAGGGAGAAACAAGGAGGAGTCGGCTTGCAGTTACAGTGCAAAAGTCTTTGGCCCTCTATGAAATTCCAAGCTATTATTGGACAGACTCCACTATAGTTTGGCACTGATTAAGAAGCCAGGCAAGGAAATGGATAGATAGATAGAATAACCTTTATTAATAATAAAATAAATACAGTAGGCTTTTTACAATTTACAATTTTTACAATGACATAAATAATTGTGAAGCTCGACTATTTAATTTTTTTTATTTTTTATTTGGCCCTTAAGCTTTAGGCTTTACTGGGCTCTTATTAAAAATAAGCAGCTAGCCGTTATAAATTAATAATAATAAAATAAATAAATAAGTAAATAAGTATTATTAATAGTTAAAGCCTGTATTTCAATATTAAACAATATTAATGGACAATATTAAACATTATTAGTGGACATTAATCCAAGATTTTTGTTAGTATCCCATTATTAATCGGGATTTTAACTTGGTTTTAAACAAATTTACATTCGCAATATTTTTTATATCGGCATGCAAGTCATTCCATAGTTTCAATCCAATGAAAATGGGTAGTTTTTGAGATGAAGACAATCTAAATTGAGGTATAACAATCTTTGATCTATTTCTGGTCTGATACGGGTGGATTTCTTGATGAGTTACAAAATATCTATTTACCCATTGCAAATTAATGATTTTGCTCTTACACTTGTAAATAAAAATAAAATGTGCCAGTTTGGTTATATCATTGAGCTTTAGTAGGTTTAGCTCTTTAAATAATGCACTAGAGTGATCAAGGAAATCAGCATCAGATAATAACCTTATTGCTCGTTTTTGGATGACAAAGATACCATTTAATGCGTTGTTAGCGGAGTTTCCCCAAACAAGGGTGCAGTATGTTATATAAGGAAGAACAATAGTATGATAAAGAGTCAATAAAACTTGTTTAGGGACTACATTTCTAAGTTTAAACATTATAGCAACGCTCCTTGAAATCTTTTTCGCGATATAATTTACATGATCACTCCATTGCAAATTCTTATCTAGCATTACACCAAGAAATTTTGTTACAGTACACTCCTTTATGGTGATTTCATTAACATTGAGTTCATCAAGATATACATTTCTTTTATTAGGAAAAATCATGAAATTTGTTTTACTGGTATTTAGGAAGAGTTTATTGGTGGTCAACCATTTCATTACACTGATGAATTCTGAATGAAATATATTCTTAGCTGTATTAACATCTTTGCAAGAAAAGGAGAGAGTTGTATCATCTGCAAACATTATGAAGTTCAGTATATCAGATGAACGTGGAAGGTCATTTATATATATAATAAAAATAACAGTCGTTAAACAGTTGTTGAAAATAACAAATGGAAACCATTTGTTGCCAATAGGGTGGAGGAAATTCAAGCGCACACAGATCCCAAGCAATGGAAGCATTGTCCAGGCATCCAAAACCCCGCTGATTTACCAACACGAGGAATTTCAGTGAAAGATCTTGCACAGTCAAGTTTGTGGTGGAATGGGCCAGAGTGGCTAAAACTTGGAAGTGAAAACTGGCCTTCTAATCAGCCTATTGTAGGAGAATGCCAGGCTGAAGAAGCATGGGTGAATGAGATGAGAAAATGCACTGTGAACAGTTGTCAAGTTATGCAACAGGACCCCATATTGAGGCTTGAGGACATTAACAGTCTGAAAAGGTTGTTAAGAGTGACAGCATAGGTATATAGATTTACCAACAATATTAAGGGAGAAACAAGGAGGAGTCGGCTTGCAGTTACAGTGCAAAAGTCTTTGGCCCTCTATGAAATTCCAAGCTATTATTGGACAGACTCCACTATAGTTTGGCACTGATTAAGAAGCCAGGCAAGGAAATGGAAACCATTTGTTGCCAATAGGGTGGAGGAAATTCAAGCGCACACAGATCCCAAGGAATGGAAGCATTGTCCAGGCACCCAAAACCCCGCTGATTTACCAACACGAGGAATTTCAGTGAAAGATCTTGCACAGTTAAGTTTGTGGTGGAATGGGCCAGAGTGGCTAAAACTTGGAAGTGAAAACTGGCCTTCTAATCAGCCTATTGTAGGAGAATGCCAGGCTGAAGAAGCATGGGTGAGTGAGATGAGAAAATGCACTGTGAACAGTTGTCAAGTTATGCAACAGGACCCCATATTGAGGCTTGATGACATTAACAGTCTGAAAAGGTTGTTAAGAGTGACAGCATAGGTATATAGATTTACCAACAATATTAAGGGAGAAACAAGAAGGGAAGGAATTCTGAACAGTAAGGAGATTCAGCAAGCCAGGAAATACTGGGTGGTATATGTGCAGAAGGAAAAATTTGGTGAAGAGAGGGAATTGCTCACCAGCCGTCCATTACAGGTTCTACCAACACATTCTGCTCTCAAGGGTTTGGATGTGTTTTTGGATCAGGATTTATTGAGAGTAGGAGGTAGACTACAGTTTTCTGGGCTTCCAGAGGAGAAAAGACATCCAATTTTGCTACCTTCTGGGGGCACTTTGTGGACCTTTTGATCCTGGATACTCATCATAAGCTGTTACATGCTGGAGTTAGAGAAGTGATAAGAGAGATCAGACAACAGTTTTGGATTCCCTAAATTAGACAAGTAGTAAAAAAGGTCTTGCATAAATGTGTGGTTTGCAAGCGTTGGAGTGCAAAGCCTTATTTTGAAAAGGTGGCTCCACTTCCAAGAGAACGGTGTGTCTATACTGCCCCATTTGATGTAGTGGGAGTAGACTTCGCAGGTCCAGTCTATGTGTATGAGCAAGAGGAGTCTAACAAAGGTTATATATGTCTTTTCACATGCTCTACCACCAGAGCAATCCATTTGGAGTTGGTAAGCAACTTAAGTAGTGATGTATTTCTTTTGGCCTTTAAAAAGTTTGTGAACAGAAGGGGTTTCCCAAATAAAATCATCTCGGATAATGCAAAAACCTTCAAAAAGGCTGCAAAGGAACTCCAAGAAATTTGGTCCTTGCTAAAAGAGGAGGGATTCCAATCCTACTTTTCACACCAAGGGGTACAGTGGGAGTTTATTGTTGAGAGAGCACCATGGTGGGGTGGATTTTGGGAAAGGCTAGTGAGAAGTGTAAAGTGTGCATTAAAGAAACTTTTAGCTAATGCTCATTTGAGCAAAGAAGAATTCTGCACTGGTTTATGTGAAGTAGAAGCAATGGTGAATAGTAGGCCTATCACTTTTGTTTATAACAGTATGCGGGATGCAGAGCCATTGACACCAAATCATTTTCTTTGTGGTAAACGATTAACATCAAGCCCCAGTGTGCCAGAAGACTTGCAGCCTATCCAGAGCACTCAAGTGGAGTTAACCAGACGGTTCAGGTACCTTGAAGAGCTACAAGATCAGTTATGGAAGAGGTGGCAGATGGAATACTTGCCAGGACT
Source organism: Bathynomus jamesi (assembly GCA_023014485.1). NCBI lineage: Eukaryota > Metazoa > Arthropoda > Malacostraca > Isopoda > Cirolanidae > Bathynomus > Bathynomus jamesi. The sequence continues at coordinate 594,725 of JAJOZX010000250.1, forward strand.
CAATTATTACCCATCAGGCAAGGTAAAGGGCTCCAATGCAAATTGTATCAAGGTGGGAGAAGTGGTAATGATTGAGGATGAAAGACCAAGGCAATGCTGGAAGCTTGGCATAATTGAAGAGTTGTTTGTTGGCAAAGACAATTTAGTTAGGTCTGCACTGGTAAAGACTTCAGGAGGAAGGTTAAAGAGACCTATACAAAAACTCTATGCTTTAGAAATCAGCAAAAACACAGATAGTCAAGATGAAACATTTGAGTTACAGCCTCATGGAGAAGGCTTGGCTAACCTTGCAGGAGGTAATGACAACAATACCTCTTCGGTGGGGACTGTTAGAAAATCTAGAAGAGGAAGAACCATTGTTGTCCCAAGGCGATATGATGACTAAGCTGATTGATGCAGCATTGCTTGTATATATTAAGTTAAGGTGTATATATATCCATCTCATAATTGTAAGGTTAGTGAAAAATTCACTTAATTTAGAGCTAGCATTTTTGGGCTATTGTGGCATCATTGTTTGGGCACTCTTGTGGCATCATTTTGGGGCGCTGCGCGTCTTTTCTACTCGTTTGTGGAATGCCGTACTTACAGGGTGTGGTCTTATAGAGAGCTCTCTTGCAATTCAGTTTGGTTGTTTAGATACAAGATTGTTGCATCGTGCAATGGTGCAGGTTGTGTTGTTGTTGCAAGGTTTAGAAAGAAGACCATAAATAGTGCCCCTTTTGTTTTTATCTTAAATTCATGCAACTGAGGCCTAAGGTAGGCCCACATCGAGTCAGCAACCCTGAGGTAGGACCTAATAGGACCTCAAGTCCGTAAGTTTTTAATTTTAGCTTAACTTGGGCTGTAGGTTGAACTGGCCCTTTAGATCTTGGCCGTTCACGGCTCAGCTGGGATTTTGAACCCATTAACTAAATAAATAACACTCGGTAATTGAACTGCAGATCTGTTAACCTTAACTTCACAAACACTATTTGTTGAGGGTTGTGTTTCATTATTAGACCTTGTCTCTAACTGTACTGAGCTGCTAAACTTTAATTATATCATCAATAATCTCTTCAAAGTAAATTATGTTATTTTCTATTTCATCCTCTTCTATAAGAGCCTCAATTTTAACATTTACTTCACTTAGAGCAACCTTTTTAGTTTCTAATATGGAAAGCTGTGCAGTCACTAAGCTTAAATCCTCTTGCTCTATGGCAGAATCTATAGTGGCATTGACCTTTGTAATTAGACCGTTGTCGGCGCTTCTCCTTTTTTTAAACTTGTTCAATTCAGGTGCACTCATCTTCAATGCAAACAACAACTGGGCTCAATGCCAAATAAGCTGAATTTGCAAAAATACTTAACCAAACTTATCAAACGCAAATTTTGCTTTTTTCAAATAAACTGAATTGTTTGGTTAGGGTACTGACCAACCACCAGTATGGACTACCAAATTTTCCACCCAAGTAACTGGCGCACCGAAGTCTGCAACCTTCGTCTACGAATAATAAACCAAAATTAACCAAACAGGTAAAAATGTAGGCCAAAAACAACGACAGACGAGTGGCCAAGTTTTGCAATTGAGCGACCAAACTTTTTACCCTGAGACTTTAACTCAATAATAAACCAAAATTAACCAAACCGGTAAAAATGTAGGCCCAAAACAACGACAGACGAGTAGCGAAGTTTCGCAATTGGGCGACCAAACTTTCTACCCTGGGACCTTAACTCAATTATGCTCGACCCGTCTAGGCCTAACTTGGGCTATAATTTGCACAATCAGAACTTTGCCGAAAAATAGTCACTGACTCAGTGTTGGGTTAGAATCCGGTTCTGAAGGACCATGTTATAATTTTTTTTTTTTATTGGGTTTCAAAATCCCAGCTGAGCCGTGAACGGCCAAGCTCTGAAGGGCCATTTCAACCTACAGCCCAAGTTAAGCTAAATTAAAAACTTACGGACTTGGAGGTCCTATTAAGTCCTACCTCAGGGTTGCTGACTCGATGTGGGCCTACCTTAGGCCTCAGTTGCATGAATTTAAGATAAAAAACAAAAGGGGCACTATTTATGGTCTTCTTTCTAAACTTTGCAACAACAACAAAACCTGCACCATTGCACGATGCAACAATCTTGTATCTAAACAACCAAACTGAATTGCAAGGGAGCTCTCTATAAGACCACATCCTGTAAGTACGGCATTCCACAAACGAGTAGAAAAGACGCGCAGCCCCCCAAAAAATTATGCCGCAAGAGTGCCCAAACAATGATGCCACAAGAGCCCAAAAATGCTAGTTCTAAATTAAGTGAATTTTTCACTAACCTTACAATTATGAGATGGATATATACACACCTTAACTTAATATATACAAGCAAATCAATCAGCTTAGTCATCATATCGCCTTGGGACAACAATGGTTCTTCCTCTTCTAGATTTTCTAACAAGGTTAGAATAGAAAAGAATAGAATAGAATAACCTTTATTAATAATAATAATAAAATAAATACATTTTTTCAATTTACAATGACATGAATAATTTTGAAGCTTGACTATTTATTTAATTTAATTTGGCCCTTAAGCTTTAGGCTTTACTGGGCTCTTGTTAAAAATAAGCAGCTAGTTGTTATTAATTAATAATAATAAATAAATAACTAAGTAAATAAGTATTATTAATAGTTAAAACATGTATTACAATATTAAACAATATTAGTGGACATTAATCTTAGATTTTTGTTAGTATGCCATTATTAACCGGGATTTCAACTTGGTTTTAAACAAATTTACATTCACAATATTTTTTATATCGTCATGCAAGTCATTCCATAGTTTCAATCCACTGAAAATGGGTAGTTTTTGAGATGAAGACAATCTAAATTGAGGTATAACAAGCTTTGATCTATTTCTGGTTTGATACGAGTGGATTTCTTGATGAGTTACAAAATATCTATTTACCCATTGCAAATTAATGATTTTGTTCTTACACTTGTAAATAAAAATAAAATGTGCCAGTTTGGTTATATCGTTGAGCTTTAGTGGTTTAGCTCTTTAAATAATGCACTAGAGTGATCAAGGAAATCAGCATCGGATAATAACCTTATTGCTCGTTTTTGGATGACAAAGCTACCATTTAATGCGTTGTTAGCAGTTTCCCCAAACAAGAGTGCAGTATGTTATATAATATGTTATATAAGGAAGAACAAGAGTATGATAAAGAGTCAACAAAACTTCTTTAGGGACTACATTTCTAAGTTTAAACATTATAGCAACGCTCCTTGAAATCTTTTTCGCGATATAATTTACATTTTACATGATCACTCCATTGCAAATTCTTATCTAGCATTACACCAAGAAATTTTGTCACAGTACACTTCTTTATGGCGATTTCATTAACATTAAGTTCATCAAGGTATACATTTCTTTTATTAGTAAAAATCATGAAATTTGTTTCACTGGTATTTAGGAAGAGTTTATTGGTGGTCAACCATTTCATTACACTGATGAATTCTGAATTAAATATATTCTTAGCTGTATTAATATTTTTGCAAGAAAAAGAGACAGTTGTATAATCTGCAAACATTATGAAGTTCAGTATACCAGATGAACGTGGAAGGTCATTTATATACAGGGTGTACATAAAGTCAGGATCTATTTTTGTGAAGCACTTGGAAATTATATGGAATTCAATCATAAAATGATAAAGTGGTAACATTTATTAAATAATTAAGAGTAGGATTCGACGTGACGCCCATCAGTATCCCTGCACAGCTCAAATCGTTCCGCAGCATTTCTAAACACATTCTGGAGCATTTGCGGGGTTATGTTATCTGCAGCAGTTCGTATACGTGTACGTAAGTTTTCAAGACTCGTAATCTTCGTCTGATAGACGTGCGATTTGATAAAGCCCCATGCAAAGAAATCTAAAGGGGTTAAATCTGGTGATCTCGCTGGCCAAGGTCTGTTGCTTCCGCGTCCGATCCAGCGATTTGGAAAACGTCCATTTAGATAATCCTGAACAATTTTGGTATAGTGACAAGGAGCACCATCATGTTGATAGACGACGGTACTAACAATCCTATCCCCAATCAGCTGAGGTTCAAGGAATTGCTGCAACATGTCCAGATAAATAAGCCCCGTAACTGTAGCTTGAGCAAAGAAAAAAGGACCATAAACCTTAGATTTTGTTAAACCCATCCAGACATTAACTTTAGGTGAGTCTCTTTCCCAATTTTGAATGAAATCATTCGGTCTTTCATCTGCCCAAATTCGACAGTTATGGCGATTTACTTTTCCACACGTATGGAAAGTGGCTTCATCACTAAAGAGAATGTTGTCCATTAAATTATCACTCCAGATTTGTTCTACGAGATCAGCACACACAGCACTTCGTCGAGGGAAATCTTCCTCATGTAAATCATGTAAAACCTGCAACAAATGATAGCTTTTCTTCTGCAAATTAACTTTCAGAATTTTGTGCACAGATGACGTCGGGAGGCCGAGTCTGCGTGATGCAACACGAACGGACGTACGTGGCTCCTCAGTAGGGTGGCCCACTTTTCAATTTTTTTTTAAAAGTATAGGTTATCGTAGTTTTTCCCATTATTTGGCACTATACTAGCACATTGGTACCATTTTTACAAAAATTGATCAATATTTAGGGGTCTCGCATCGACCTTGAAATTAAGAGTTTTTTTTTTAAAATGCGTACTTTTTAACTTTTTACTGAATCAAGATAAATCATTAAGTAGGGATGTTTTCTGAATCCTCTTGATCAGAGAAGTCGTTTGGTGTGGCTTCCAATGTCATACGACTAACGGTTTAAAAGTTGTGCCTGTATACAGGTAATACCAATGTGCTAGTATAGTGCCAAATAATGGGAAAAACCACGATCGCCTATACTTTTCAAAAAAATCAGCAAATAGCAGACAAATAAGGAAGAAAGAAACAATAACTTAAACAATCACTTTTGCATTGTATTGACCACTATCACACGTCACTGGCTCCAACGTTGTCCCTCTGTGCTATGTCTTCGTGGCGAGTGATGACTTCTTGAAGTCGCCGAGCTCTTTCCGGTTCTTTTCCACCACTTGCAGAAGATCCTGCAGCTGTGCCTCGTCCTTTGTGACCGTGTTCGCATAGTCTTGTATCAGTTGGACTCCTCTTTCAGCGACGTCATTGGTGACCTGGAGATTAGAGATCACATCCTTCAGACGACAAAAGTCCTCGTTCTCGTCCCACTTATCAGTTGGCAGGGTGAGCCACGAAGACCCATACATCTTCAGACCTGCAAATAAGAACCAGGAGGACTCGTCGGTCAGGTCGGGGAGTAGCGTCATCTCGTCGACTGAGACGTTCTCGTGTGTGAAGTCTTTGGGTACAGGGAGGTGGGACAGCTTCTCTGCCATCTGTTGCTTCACAGTGCCATCCACCTTGTTGCTGCATAGAGCGAAGATGACGGTCTGAGGCCTCAGATACCAGAAGTGCCGCCTCATCACTGCCAGTGACGCTTCTGCCACCTCGCGGTCCACTGCCCTATACCTCAGAAAACGCTGGTATAGTACCAGGTCATTCAACGGCGCATCAGCTGCTACAGGGGCTGCCAACCAAGCTGGTACGTACAGAAGAGCGATTAACACCACGATCCTGTGCAGTTTGTCGACCAGCTCGGCGTCGAGCTCCAGCTGCCTACTGAACATCAGCAGTTTTGTGTAGTAGATTACCTGAAACAGAATAGGCACCATTGTAAGTAAGACAGGTTTATTGTTACCAATTACTTTGTTTGCGTTATAATGAAATGTTTATCTTTGAATAACATTTAAACTTATCTCTAGATTATTTTTGTTTGAAAATACTAACTTTAGCCATCCATCTTGCGTGGTGGTAGGCTCCTGGGCGCATGAGGTGAATACCACGGCGTGGTTGTGTCCCGAGTACCAGGAGCGTGATCTCTGCCACTTCCCGGTAATCGTCTCTGACGAAAGCAGAAGCTGTGCTCAGGAAGCTGACCGCCGCGTCCCGGAGTTCTATAGCCACGTACTCTCCGCCAGATTCTCGACCTGCAGCTTGCAGTAGGTCGAGAGATCGAGCTCGTCCCATCTTCAAAAATAATAAACAAGAAAATTGTGTGAGAAAACTCTGAAGTTCCGGTTTGGCTTGCTGTTTTATAAACTAGTGGAATATCATGTGTGTCCTAACTTTATCTTGCACAAAAAATGAACTAACCTTCTCTTCAACTGCTGAAACAAAGGATCAGTTGGTGCCGTAGTCCTTCCGAGCAGGGTGACGGCTACTGCCCCCACGATAAGCTCTAGGACGTGATGACGGCATCCCAGCTGGAGTAGCGGTCGCCCGAACAGTTTTCCAGCCGGACAACTGCACCTGCACCCCCCGTGTTGGTGGAAGTGGTGTCGAAGCAGATTCCGATGACGCTCTCCTCACATCCCAATCTTCGAGAGCATGTATGGTTGCCCGCGCCTGCGACAGTCCGGTGCCGTCAGCAACAGCTGGGACTGACAGCAACTTTCCTTCTGTGCAATGAGGAGCCCCGGAGATGAGAATTGCTTGGCGGTGCTCCGCCGTTCCAAGGAAGTTCTGAAACACATGCCATATATTTCAATTCATGGTTGTAAAGTAACCTATTTTTGTTCACATTCAGTTCTCTTTTTAATTGACATTATGCTTCATGAATCTCATTACTAAATTGATAGCTATGAAAACTTAATCAACTGACCTTGACCATTTTGCCATCCCAGTGGACAACAGTGTGCCTCGGTGGCGTGAAGGAGCCTTCACAGCCGTCTTGATTCAGTAAAAAGTCAAAAAGTACGCATTTTTAAAAAAAAAACTAGTAATTTCAAGGTCGATGCGAGACCCATAAATATTGATCAATTTTTGTAAAAAATGGTACCAATGTGCTAGTATAGTGCCAAATAATGGGAAAAAACCACGATCACCTATACTTTTCAAAAAAATTGAAAAGTGGGCCACTACTCCTCAGTGATAATTCCGCGTACTGCATTCACGGTAAGATCTGACATACACGGTCGTCCTGATCTTGCTTCATCATTTACAGATCCCGTTCGTTTAAATTTGTTCACCAATTTTCGTATTGTCTTGTCTATTGGCCCCGGCTTATGAAATCTCCTTCTAAACTTCTCTCTGATGTCATTGTATTTCTTTCCCTCGATTCGCCAAATTACTATTGCCACACGCTCTTCTGTATTCATTCTAAGGGCTTCTGAAAAGAAAAATAGAAAAAAATAATTATTTCACAAAAATAGATCCTGACTTTATGTACACCCTGTATAATAAAAATAACAGTGGACCCAGAACTGAGCCCTGTGGCACACCATGTTTGACAAGCGCTTTAGTTGAGCAAACTTTATTTACTGATACAAAATGATATCTATTGGACAAATAACTTTTAAACCAATCACTGATTGCTCCTCTAAAGCCGTAACAATATAATTTATTAAGTAGAATATTATGGTCTATTACATCAAACGCCTTACTCAAATCCATAAATATTGATATCATTAGGTCTTTGTTCTCCTTAGCTATATTTACTTATTCTATAAGATTTAAAATAGCCATTTCCGTTGTTTTATTATTACGGAAGCCATATTGATTTGGAGATAAAAAATTGTAGGATTCTAAATATCGCTGCATTCTACTTTTTACAATTTTTTCAAAAACTTTGCTGAACACAGATAACACTGCCCAACAAAAAAAAAATTTTTTGCTGCTGATTTAATCCTAAGACCTGTTTCTGGATAATATTGATGTGCTGATTTCAAAAATCACCTTAGATTTTGTCCATCACATCAGGTTTTCATGCAATGCAATATGCCTATTTTGGGTGATCCATGAAGGGCGCTTATCAAAATTGATGATTTTTGAGACCTGTTAACAGCTGTTTTGCTGTTAAAATTTTACCTGTGGAATACGCAAATCTGTGCATTAAATCTAAAGGTCATGTACAACATATTAAAATCTTGGGTATCTGTGATTTCACCAGGTGTGAGCGTGACGTCATGATCTGAGAGAGATTTCCCATTGGCGGAGTGAGAGCAGCCGGTTCCGCTAGTGACGTTACTTTTAAACTTTCAGCAGTTGGGTTGCAACATGAGCATTAAAGTTCACTATCTCAACAGTCATCTGGATAAATTTCCAGAAAATCTTGGTGATGTTAGTGAAGAGCAAGGTGAAAGGTTCCACCAAGATATCAAAGTGATGGAAGAACGATACCAAGGAAGATGGGATACCCATATGATGGCTGACTACTGCTGGAGCCTGCAAAGAGATTGTCTTGACATCTCTCATTCTAGGAAGTCCTATAAGAGAAAATTTATCAGCACTGAAAAGTAAGAAAACAAGAAAAAGACAATGTTAAGAAAACTGGTCCCGTGCTTGCTTTAATATGGATTCATTTTTTGCTTATTTAAACACTTTTAATCACTTTATGTGTCAATATTACCACTGTATATTAAAGTTCACTCCCTGCACAATTGTTTACTTTTCCATGCTGATTCTGAGTATGTAAAAACTTATTTTTTGAAAAGAAAAAAAATTGGGCATAACCCTGCCAAAATGCGATATCTCCAAAATATCCGTATTTGATTGCTCGAAAACCTGACGTGATAGGCAAAAACTAAGGTGATTTTTTAAATCAGCATACCAAAGTTACCTAAAAACAGGTGTTAGAATTAAATCAGCAAAATTGGTGTTGGGCAGTGTAATGAACACACCGGCCTGTAATTTGTTGCTAGTGTAGGATCACCCCCTTTAAAAAGGGGTGTTGTACAACCAGTTTTTAGCATTGATGGGAATATTCCTTTGGAAATACTTTGATTGATAATCTTAGCCAAAGTTACAGATATCTTATCTTTAACAAGTTTCAATTTAGGTACAGGAATGTTATGAATGTTATTTTTTGTATTTTTTAATTTACCAATAATATTCTGGACCTCGGTAGAGGTAGCAGGAACAAAAGAAAATGAATTTAGTGGGCTGGGTGGCATATATTCTAGAGGTGAGTGATCATTATTTATTAATTGTGAACGAAGCTTATCCGCTATTGAAGTAAAATGGGCATTTAAAGAGTTTGCAATAGCAGTATCATCAGTAATTTCTTTATTATCAACATTTAATTTCTCTATTGAATTTTTCTTAATTTGTTTTCCGAGAAGATTGTTTATGGTTGTCCAAGTGTTTTTCATGTCTCCTTTATGTTTGGAAAATTAATTGTTATAAGTTATATTTTGCAATTTTGATTATTTTAGTTAATTTGTTTCTGTATTGAGTATATTGTATTTTAGGAATTTTGCCCTGTAATTGCAATTTGAATAATTTATCTCTGTTCTTTATTGAAATGATAATTCCTGGAGTGATCCATGAATTTGCGACACTTTTGGGCGAAACTGCGCCTATATGTCAAATAGGACTTAGAATAGGTTGCGCCTATATGTCGAATAGGACTTAGAATAGGTTGCGCCTATGTGTCAAATAGGACTTAGAATAGGTTGCGCCTATATGTCGAATAGGATTAGAATAGGGTTAAGAATAGCTGTTAGGTGGGTGTAGGTTTGAATTCGTGCAATTGCTTTAGGTCTGTGTGATGTTAAAGTTCTGAGTTGAATTTTTTGATGTTAAAGTTCTGAGTTGAATTTTGTGATGTTAATGTTTCGAGTTTAATTTTATGATGTTAATGAGTCTTTTGAGTAAGTTAAATTACTTAAATAAATTTTATAACCTACACCACAGGTTGAATTAAAAATTTACAGTGTTTTTAGTTAGGATAGGCTTTGAGTGTAAAGAGTAGGGCCTACTTTGCGAGGTAGTCTTCTTGTATATTTAAGTTGTAGTGTTTGAAGTGGCCTTTAGTGTATGAGTATATTAGGCCTATTAGGTAAGGTAAAGTGAGGCTTACTAAATAGGCTTATGATGTGGGCCTACTAAATAAGCTTATGTTGAAATTGGCCCATTTTTATAGAACCTAAAATGAGTTAAGCCTGTTAAATAAACAAAACTTTGTTTTGAGTTTAAAGAGTAGGACCTATTAAATAGGCTTAAAGTGAAGTGGGCCTACTAAATAGGCTTAGGTTGAAATTGGCCTACTTTTTATAGAATCTAAAATAAGTTAAGCCTGTTTAAAGAGTAGGACCTATTAAATAGGCTTAAGGTGAAGTGGGCCTACTAAATAGGATTAGGTTGAAATTGGCCTACTTTTTATAGGACCTAAGATGAATTAAGCCTGTTAAATAAACAAGGCTTTGTTTACGGTTAGTGTAAAGGTAAAGGGATCGGTTCCCCATGGACGGGCCACCATATGAAAAAACCATAGGGGCTTATGGTTGAAATTGGCTTCAACCTTCGCCGATTGGAAATTATCATGTAGTTATTGTATAGAGAGTTAATAACAAAAGCCCTACGTTTTTTCGTTAGAGAGTTATGTGTGTGTGTAGATCTTCAAAGGACTTCTTTCGTATTGTTTTTAGTCGTTAATGTTAAATTTGTTTGCCTTCGGTATTTTAGCGCTGCCTAATGGTAAAGAAAGAAATTGCCTTACCTTATTATTTCGTTGAGCCTCGCTTCTGTTCGTAGGACGCGACGATGTTTTTCGATGTAGGGCCGCGGTACGATGGAGTTACACAACGAGTTGATTTGATGTAATTAATATAGGCATTCACTACACTTAAATACCTGAAGGAATAGGCCTATCCTTTTGCGTTATTAGGTTTATGTCATATGTTATTCACTCAGAACGTATAGGAAGATAAAGTACATCTTCCTTGCTTAAAAGCAGGGCTTAACATAAGCAGCTCAGAATGCCGCAAAATATAAATCGTTAGGAATCCGCTGATTCTTCACAGTTCGCTGACTCTTCTCTTGATGTAATTTTCATGAGTCAACAATGGAAAATGTTGAATACGAAATAATAAATTTGGTTTTCTTGTTGTCATGCAGGCCCAATGCCTACATATGGGGTTCTATGTATGGTAATTAATTTCATTCCCAATAGGCTATGTCGCCAATCCCGAGGCAATTTTGAAGTTATTTATTAATAATTTGTATTTAATTAAGAAATAAAGGTATCACATACGATACCATGTTGTAAGCATATATATAGTTTTTCGATAATTAGACCTGGTCTCTAACTGTACTGAGTTGCTAAACTCTTTTGCTCTGTGGCATCAGGGCCGTGTCCTGGCATAAGCAGACTAAGCGGCCGCTTAGGGCCCCGCTGCTACTAGGGGGCCCCTAGACAGGCTCCCAGGTCATAGCTCAGTGGGCAAGAATAGGAATATAGCTGAAGTTATTTATTATTATTATTATTATTATTATTATTATTATTATTGTCGTTGGCAGGGAGATTTCATATGATGATGTTATTGATGATTTCGCCCAGAAAAAATCTAGGAGGCAAAAATTTTGAAGATACAAACTGTTCTGCATAACTGTTAGCTATTACACGATTGTATCGTAGAGTTAGTAATTGTTTGGTAGTTGAGAATTGCATTATTATTTTAGACATAGTTCTGTGTCATTTATTCTAAATAATGTATAAGCTAATTTTCAGGAATTTCATGAAGAGTATTTTTTCTGTTTGTCTTCTGAAAGTACATATTTGTTGTTTTGGACATAAATGTTTCACTAAAATTGTTTCATAATTTTTTTTATTAACACAGCCATTTTTTGTATGTGTGTGCTGAGGTGATGTAGTAAGGCGTGAGTTGGTGGATGGAGGGGTGGGGCCTCAAATGGGTATACTGCTTAGGGCCCCCTAATGGCTAGAAATGGCCCTGTGTGGCATGCTTTAGTTATGTCATCAATAATCTCTTCAAAGTAAATTATGTAATTTTCTATTTCATCCTCTTCTATAGGAGCTTCAATTTTAACATTTACTTCGCTTAGACTCACTGAGCAACCTTTTTAGTTTCTAATATGGAAAGCTGCGCAATCACTAAGCTTAAATCTTCTTGCTGTATGGCAGAATCTACAGTGACAATGCCCTTTGTAATTAGACCTTTGTAGGTGTTTCTCCTTTTTCTAAACTTGTTCAATTCAGCTGCACTCATCTTCAATGCAAACAACAATTGGGCTCAATGTCAAATAAGCTGAATTGGGGAAAATACTTAACCAAACTGATCAAACTCAAATTTTGCCTTTATAGGCTAAATGGTCTAGCCTAAACCTAACCTAATCAAGCCTAAAGTAACAAACTTGCCTAATTAGGTCTACAACCTAGGTCCTAGGGCCTAACTAGGAAACATTTACATTTAAAGAGTCCCATTCTTTTATAAGCTTAGAACTGAGTGCCACATACAGATTAACCAGAATCAAACTTACTTTCTCTTTCAAAGATTAGGGTACTTATTGGACTAAATCTTGACATTAATTAAATACTTGGGGGGATTTAACCAAATTTAAAACTTGACTGTTTGTCTAATTACTCAATTTATTTGATCTTTCATCTCTGATAATTTCTTCTCACCTTATATTTCATTACAATCCCTAGTTAAACTATTTTGACTTAAACATGGAAGTACATTTCAATTAACTCACCAACAAGTCCCTTTAAAACATAAATAGTTGACAAAACTCCAAAACAACATTAGTAAACAAGCATTTAAAATGTATACAACTCCAACCATCCAATTCTTCTTTTAAGGAAGAATCACTCAACAGATTTTGTCAACAGGCACATGCATTCCTTGTAATGAGATTGGATTCCTTCAAAGCCCCAAACCTTCCAGACCTACCTGTAGGGTACATACAGTGCCGTAACAAGGGCGAGGCGAGTGAGGCACTTGCCTCGGGTGCGCAAAGCTGAGGGGCGCAGAAAAATGAGGGGCGCAGAAAAACTATATAAAATATGTATCTACTATCCCAAACACGCCAAGCTATTAGGGAAAGGGCGCATTTCTATAAATTTTTTTTCAGTACTTTTCAGTACTTTATTTTCTGTTTTCCATCCATATTATTCGATCAGCGCTTTTCCAAACCGAATATTGCAAATCAGAAAACAGGATTCAATGAATGGAAAAATTTAAACCGTATTGTAGAACATGAAAATTCAACTAATCATCGTGAAAATTTCTGTAAATGGAAATCCCTACAAAAAAGACTATTGTGTAGACATTGTATCGATGATGCACTCATAAATTTACCACTTAGAGGATCGTGTAGTGTTATAGTAATAGGGGGGCGCAAGTGTAGGGGGGCGCAATTTTATGATCTTGCCTTGGGCGCAAAATTAGCTAGTTACGGGTCTGTATATATATATATTATATATATATATATATATACACGGTGTGTATTTATACTCTTTACATGTGCCACAAACACACACAATCTGTCTGAACATAATCAAGGATTGCATGGGCTTACTCGGGATAGCATAGAGTTACTCAAAAGGGTCTTATGGCCTACCTTGGTCATGGGCCAAACAAACACTGAAGGGTCTTATCGCCTACCTTGGCCATGGGCCAAATAAATACTGAAGGGTCTTATCGCCTACCTTGGCCATGAGCCAAACAACAAGGGTCTTATGACCTACTTTGGCCTTGGGACAAACAACAAGGGTCTTACGGCCTCCCTTGGCCATGGGCCAAACAACAAGGGTTTTATGGCCTCCCTTGGTCAGAGACCAAACAACACAAAACTAGTACAAGATTCAAAGCTCCAAGCCCTCCAGATCTACGTGTGGAGGAGTAACATTTACTCTACTAAAACTACGGGTATTGCCTAGTCTGAAATGGTAGGAGGTTTGAATACAGTACAAACTCGTTTAAACTAAACTTCCTTAAAGAACATTTTTATGTAGACAATCTAATAGGCTCAACATCAACCAGAGGCGTACCGATGGGGAGGGCGACAGGGGCGATCGCCCCCGCCCCTTGAGCTAATAAATTATTATTTTGATTATTTTTACGTATTTAATTTACATAATTTACATATTCAATTAAATATTTTACATATTTAATTTCATTATTATTTTTATTATTTTATTATTACTTATTATTTCCATTATTTTTACATATTTAATTTACATATTTAATTTCATGCGCCAATCGAAAAATGTTAGCTAGCTTTCTAGCGATTTTGTGTTTCATGAGTATTGCGTCATTTTTCATGGCACCTGGCAACCACAGTTTATCGATTTTTGTTTACATTCATTTAAATATTTAGTTTGTGAACTTTCTAAATTTTGATAATTTTAAGTATTGATTAAAACTTTGTGTGTATGAATGTGTATGTGTGATCATGTGTGGAGGCCGCTTGGTCTCAAACATGTAACTAATAAATGAAATGAAACATTAAGTTTTTTACACATTTTAAAATTTAGTTTCAAAGTTTTCATTTAATTTACAATTTTTCACATTGTATTGCATACACAAAATTTTGTGTGGATTTTGTTTGGATTTTTTATTTCATTATAATGGACTTTAATGTTATGGTTAGTAATAATTCCTACTTCTATTTGTAACTTTGTAGAGTACTATTTGCAGGTGTCGCAGGACTAAAGATAGTGGACCTTTATAAATTTTTCAAAAGAAAAATGTCCAAACTGACAGTGATTCTACAGAGCATGATGATCAAAGTACTGTTAATCCCAATAAAATTGCTAGGTTGCAACAGGATGAGAATGAAAGTGAAAAAATTTCGGCGCCTTCGGCGCTAGCTCTTGCCTCCCCTACTACTAAAAATCTAAAATGGTTTAGGATCAGTGGCGTACTAAGGGGGGTGCGAGGGGGGCGGTCCGCCCCGGGTGACAGCCAGGAGGGGGGTGCCATCGGGAGAGTTGAAATACCAGTACAAGTTTTCAAACCAAATGAAAAATTCGCCAAAGTAAGAAATTTTTTTTAAAATTGTTCAAACTATTACAACAGCTTAATGTCAATTTCCACTATAAAATAAATTTTTATTTTTATTGGCAATACAAAATTTACAAACGAAAAATTAAATATTTGATAAAAATTACATCGAAAGGCGAACGTTTGTTGACGTTTTAGTCATCAGTTTGTTGAGCATAGCCAGCTGACTGCAACTGACATTCCAAGTCTTGTTCACTTGACACTGTGACTCCACATACATGAGGTATGTTTCATTAAATAATTATGATAAAGCATAAAGTGCTGGTGTTTGTAGCAATATCATGGTACTTATACCAGTGTCCAGTAATTTTTGATAATGTGGTATCATAGTGATGTTTAAGTGTTTATAAATGCATCGTCGTGATGTTATAATACCCGGTAAATGCATACTGTTAATTTTCATTTTGTCAGTGGTCTAGTTATTTGTGAGTAATGCTCATAGTTTTCTGCTTTTTTAGGAGTCGTGTTTGCACTTAACCTCCCCCCCCCCCCCCCCAAAAAAATATGTGTGACTTTTTTGTAACTTTGGAGAGAGAGTCTATTCCTTCTTTTCAGTCTCAACTCATCGATGGGAAGTGCTGATGGAGAATGTAGGCATGATAGTCAAAAGACTTTCCCAGACAAAGTGGAGTGCTCATTATGACGCTGTGAAACCAGGGAAGGTAAATTTTGAAAAGCTGACCTCAACCCTTGAAGTACTGTGCGATCCCAAAGAAAATGTGGACACAAGAGGATCAGCTCAGATTTTGCTGTCTGCTGTATATGATTTCTCTTTTTTGAGTTACCTTTCTTTCTGGTGTGAAGTCCTGGAAGAAATTAATCTCACACAAAAGTATTTGAAAACAGTTGGAATCAGCCTTGAAAAGTGCATTGTGAAGCTCCAAGCTCTAAAACTGTTTCTTGAAGATCAGCGCAATGAAATTGTGGAGAGGGCCATTCATTATACAACTACAAAATGTGAGGAAATGGACATTTCTGTGGAGAGAAGAGAGAGAGTAAAGCTCCGAAAAAGGATGCCAGGAGAGATGGCAAAGGATGCTGGTCTCACATTGCCAGAGGAGGTAAAAAGGGCTATGTTTGAATGTATTGATTTCATCAAGAATTGGAGATTCGTTCTAAAGCAATGGATCAAATGCTGTCAATCTTCGCTGTTATTCAGCCAAACACTTTGGTTGTTGCAACAGAAGAAGAACTTCGGAAGTATATTCCAAATTTGACTCAGATTTTCGATGAATTTTCTGATGAAAATATCAGTGTGGAAATTGGACGATTTCGGAGGCATTTGGAAGCTGCCCAAATCAGCGTTGAAGAGGCAAAGAAATGGACAGCATTGCAGTTTCTGGAGTTTATTGTGAAATGGGATTTTTGTGAATCTTTGCCAAGCTTGTCACTGTGTTTGAGATTCTTTTTGACTGTCTGTGTGTCTATTGCTTCATGTGAAAGAAGTTTTTCCAAATTGAAAATGATAAAAAATTTCTTTCGCTCGACCATGAGTCAGACAAGATTGACAAATCTGGCTTTACTTTCAATTGAACATGAATATGCAAAGAAGGTGAATTTTGGTGAGGTCATTGATCAATTTGCAGAAATTAAGGCTCGAAAGCAGAGACTGTGAATCCTCTCTATTTACCTTTGAAGAATAGGCTGAGCGTTGAGACTGGATTTCCTGTGTTTTTTGTATAAAATAAAATACAGTATTACCTGAAAATAAAAACCCACTCTAATAGACAGAGTTTATTTCCACGACAGTTTCGACGCCCACTGGCATCCTCCTCGGGTGGATACAGAAACACGAATGAACCAAAACAAGAGGGAAAAACAGTCCAGGGACCGACCGTTAAGAAAATCGCACCTAGGATAGATCCCATTCTCCCGACACCTGAAGGGCATTTTCATTAAGTACATTCGCGCAAATTTAAAACTATCTTCCTGTTCTAAACATACAGATTCTATTATATTTTTCTTACATAATTATTGAATTTATTATTAATTTTATTACATTTAATATTGCATAATTATTTATTACAGAAATTATAAATTTATTATTACATTGGTTATTACATTATTGTTTATTATACAGAACTTATAAACCGAAAAACGAATGAAAAAGCCGATTAGGAAACAATCCAGAGAAATTCGCACCTAGGTTAGATACCGTTCTCCCGACACTGGAAGGGCATTTTATTACAGGGTCCGCTTATAAGTACATTCCCACAAATTAAAACTATCTTCTTGTTCTATACATACAGATTCTAATATTTTGACATAATTACTGCATTTATTATTACATTTACATTTTTTTTTTTTAACATTTATTATTATTACCTTTACCCTAATTATTAAATTTATAATATTACCTTTATTATTACATCTGTTGCATTTATATTTATTTCCACATTTATTACTTCCATTATTACATTTACTAAAGGCGAGTAAGGAAATATTCCAATCCAGAGACATTTAAGAAATTTACACTTAGGTTCGAACACGTTCCCACAACTCCGTAAGGGATTTTTTGACCAAGAATCTCATTAAAGGGTCTAACTTATAAGTACCTTCGCACAAATTAAAATTATCTACTTTTTCTATACACACAGATTCTATTATTTTTCTTTTGACATAATTATTACATTTATAAAGTACCTTACTTGATTCCCAATCTATAGCATGATTATTTTGGCTGGCGTGATAAAAAATGGCATTATTAGTATTACAACTTCTGAAGGCGTATTTGTGTTCTTTAATACGGTTTTCAATATTTCTTCCAGTTTCTCCCACGTATACTAAATCACAACTTTTACAGGGAATGCTGTAGACACAGGCTTGTTCCTCTTTTGCCACGTTATTCCTAACCAATTTACTTTTCACGGTAGACGAATATTTGAACGCCAAAGCAAACTTAAAATCTTTCGTCAACGGTTTTACTCTTTCTAAGCCGGCAATGTAAGGCAAACTCACGTATTGTTTTTGGTTAACTGAAGGTTCCCGAGGGGCATAAAAATATTTTCTGGCTTTAAAATACGCCTTTCTGATAAACCACTCGGGATATTTTAAATCCTTAAAAATGTTCCAAATCTTTGAATTTTCCGGGTCCAGCAAATGTGGGCTACAAATCCTGAGTGCTCTTAGAAACATGGAAGAAATAATTGAACTTTTAACCCCTTCATCATGATATGAAAAATAATGAATGTACGAATTACAATGAGTAGGTTTTCTATAAACCGTGAAATTGGGCTTTCCGCTTTCGTTAATGACCAAAACATCTAGAAAAGGTAATTGTTTGTCGTTCTCCCATTCATATTTAAATTTAATAGAGGGAACAAGATTATTTAATGACTGAAAGAAAGTTTCAAAGTTGTTCCAGTGGTCAGGCCAAAATGAGAAAATATCATCTACATAACGAAACCAAATTAGATTCCTGGGACATATTGTTTGCAACAATTCCGACTCATAGTATTCCATGTATAATGTACTCAGTATTGGGGATAAAGGAGACCCCGTTCCCATACCAAAACGTTGCAAATAAAATTCTTCACCGAAGGAGAAGGCATTATTGGTGACACAGAGTTTTATCAGTTCTAAAAATACAGATGTGGGCATGCCTAGTTCTACGTTACATGTTGGCAATTTTCTATCTAAAAAACTAAGTACATCATCAATGGGAACTTTCGTAAACAAGGACTCAACGTCAAACTGATCATTCTTCCCCGTTTTAAATCTAAGGACATAACTTTGTTAATAAAGTCACAGGAATTAGTGATGTGCGAGCCTGAAAATTTACCAACTAATGGGGATAATTTATCTGCAAGAAATTTAGATAACCTGTAACTAAAGGAACCCCTGTGTGAAATAATGGGACGGAGTGGTATATTAATCTTATGGGTTTTGGGTAGGCCGTAAATGTGGGGGAGTTTGGGGTTAATCTGTAGAAATCTTTTAGGATCAATCGCCGGGACATCTTTTAATAAGTTCCTGATGGTTTTGTTGAATTCGGCAGAAAGACGCTTTAGGGGGGACGATCTCACTTTGGCGTAGGTGAATTCATCACTAAGTAACGCTTCCATTTTTTGTTTATAATCACACTTGTCCAAAATAACCACAGTGTTACTTTTGTCCGCTTTAGGGACAAATATTGCTTCATTCTTCCTGAGCTTGTCTAAAGCTAACCGGAATCTTTTGGGAATAGAGTCCAATGAGTTGAAATGTTCTAGAAACTTGCTCAGAATCAAACCATTTAAACACGGAATATCCACCCTGTTTTTCCCTCTTGTTTTGGTTCATTCGTGTTTCTGTATCCACCCGAGGAGGATGCCAGTGGGCGTCGAAACTGTCGTGGAAATAAACTCTGTCTATTAGAGTGGGTTTTTATTTTCATATTTTGACCTTCACGTAGAAAAAAGTGAAGTTTTTTGCATTTATTATGGATCCCACGATCAGACGCCATCTATTCGCCTTCTTAGTTACCTTTCCCCAACTTATATCTTCCTATCGTCTTTATGAAAAAACACTAGTGGCTGTGAAGACCAAGAAGCTGCAACTCAAGTTCCTGCAAGTGTTTAGTGGAGCAAGTGTGCCCGAAGTCCTTGATACCGTTTACCTTCAGGAAGGACCATACACCGTTTCCGAATTTTGCCAGGGAAATTTTGAAGGAACGTATTCCGTGTGTTAAAAGAGAAATTGACCATACGTATTTCAAACTAAGAAATTGTCTACGCGTCCTTAAATCGCATGTGTCGTGTGAACTACTTGTGGCGCTGTTTCAAACTGCAGATTATAAATGCGACGTGGAGACTAGACGCACTGAACAACGACTTAACAGAAAGCTATCCTATTTATGTGATGAAAGTGCTTGGTCAGAGTGTGCGGTGGAAGGTTCCGTTTTAAATTTATCGACATATGTCTTATCCAAATCCGAAAAGGAAGTTCTTAATTTAGGGCTGTCGTTTGCCCTTAAACCCGACAAAAATATTGTTTTAGATTTTGTGTCTTCCGTAGTTAATTCCAGGGTGGATATTCCGTGTTTAAATGGTTTGATTCTGAGCAAGTTTCTAGAACATTTCAACTCATTGGACTCTATTCCCAAAAGATTCCGGTTAGCTTTAGACAAGCTCAGGAAGAATGAAGCAATATTTGTCCCTAAAGCGGACAAAAGTAACACTGTGGTTATTTTGGACAAGTGTGATTATAAAACAAAAAATGGAAGCGTTACTTAGTGATGAATTCACCTACGCCAAAGTGAGATCGTCCCCCCTAAAGCGTCTTTCTGCCGAATTCAACAAAACCATCAGGAACTTATTAAAAGATGTCCCGGCGATTGATCCTAAAAGATTTCTACAGATTAACCCAAACTCCCCCACATTTACGGCCTACCCAAAACCCATAAGATTAATATACCACTCCGTCCCATTATTTCACACAGGGGTTCCTTTAGTTACAGGTTATCTAAATTTCTTGCAGATAAATTATCCCCATTAGTTGGTAAATTTTCAGGCTCGCACATCACTAATTCCTGTGACTTTATTAACAAAGTTATGTCCTTAGATTTAAAACGGGGAAGAATGATCAGTTTTGACGTTGAGTCCTTGTTTACGAAAGTTCCCATTGATGATGTACTTAGTTTTTTAGATAGAAAATTGCCAACATGTAACGTTAGGCCTGTTCAAAAATCAACTTTTTCTTATTTTCATAGGTTTCTGTACATTTTCCCATGTTTTTTGACCTGAAAAAGCCGAAAATCACAACTATTTTGACCTAGGATGTTGGGAAGCATTGCCGCATGGAGCTTTAAATTTCCTGCCTTGAAATCGGCCAAAGCGCCAATTCCGGGGTCCTTGAATTATGTTTTGCACTTTAACTTTTGATCTAAACAAGATAGAGCAACAAATTAGGTATCAAATGAAAGAGCATAAAATTAATAAATAATAATAATAAAATAATAATAATAATAATAATAAATAAATCAAATAATAATATAATAATAATAATAATAATTATCTATCATTTTCAGGAAACAACAGAAACTCAATCAGAATCTAGAAAACCATCTACAAGTTACAACTTCACAATGGCATTAAGCAAGGAACTGAGGGAGCTCCGTGGGCGCACAGTTGATATCTCGGAACCTCCACGTACTGTCCACAGGCAGGTGTCAACTGGGCCATCTACCAGATCTCTCACTGAAACTTTCCTGGTTGGATACCCTTCAGCTTTTATCAGTGGTTCCCAGCTTCCCACCAACAGACAGGCGTTCCAGTATTTCCTTAATCTTCAGAATTTACCGGAAAATGCAGGGAGGCCCATGGTTCAAGACCTTGCATATGAAACAGTTGAATCTATCATCCCATTCTGGCAGATGGCTAGGATCAAGACAATGACCAAGTACAACGCAATGAAGCTCTTCATGAAACTACATGAGAAACATCGTGCTCTGGTGAAAAGCAAAGGAAGAGCAAGTAACCCTGGAGGAAAAAGAGGAGCATTTGTGCTGGAATTAGACAGCCTGTTCGATATAGGAGCTCCAGATGCAATCCAGGAAATACAGAACAACAGACTGTTATCCAGAGAGAAGAAAGATGAGGATATCAGGTTCTACGAAGGCCAAAAGACTGAGAGGAAAGGTCATATGTCTGGTCATGACAAGATTTTTGAGACAAGATCCCTGCAGCAAGCAGCGAGGAATGAAAGACTGCAGCATAGACAAGAACAAGGTAAAACTAATTACTTTGAACGTTACAAAAAGTTTTAAGTTTTACTCCATTGCGATATTTAGCATGTACTTAACAATTACTGTCTTAACATGTTGTACTATTTTACAGCTGCAGCAGAACAAGAGGCAGTTGTTCATGTGGATGACATTACCTGGGGTGACTCAACTGACAACGACGCTAACACAGAGGACATGGATTACCATCAGCCTCGTCCTGGATGTTCTCACCATCAAGACACTGTGACTAGTGTGACTTTGACGTTTCCAAGGAAGGTCATGGAATGTGATGTCATCTGCAATACAGCTGATCGTCTTGGTTTATCAGACAATCAAGTTACTGCCATGGTTTCTGCCACCTTGAAAGCTGGAGGGGCTGATCTGGATAACTTCGTCATCTCAACCTCAACAACACGTCGCAACAGAATGCTGTCCAGGTATAATATCAGCCAGAGTCACATGTCCAAGTTTTGTGAAAACCGCCCACAGTACGCTGCCTTACACCGGGATGGAAAGTTGCTTAAAGATGTCTTGGGCAGTGAACCTGGAAGTACCTCAGAGACTTTAGCTGTGCTAGTGTCTGGTCCACCTTCATACACTGAAGGAAAGTTATTGGGAGTACCTGTCATCGCAATTCTTCTGGCACAGCTCAGGCTGAGGCTTCAATGGATTTACTGGAGACATGGGAACTTACGGATAATGTTACTACCCTTGTTTTTGACACTACATCCAGTAACAGTGGAGTTCACAGAGGAGCTGCCAAACTGCTAGAGAAAATGCTGAACAAAAAGGTGTTTTATCTGGCCTGTCGACATCACATCCTGGAAATCCTAGTAGGAGCAGTTTGGGAGAAGCTGTTTGGGAAGGTGAAGGGGCCAGATAATCCCTGGTTTGAGCATCTGAAGGATGTTTGGACGGACTTGTCCAAGGAAAACCCAAAGATGCTGGCTATCAACAGCAAATGGCTGAAGGAAAAGAAGAAGAACAGTGAAGAAATACTCCAAGACATTCTAACAGCAGAAAGGCTTCCAAGAGCCGACTACAGGGAAATGGCTGAACTGACAGTCATTGTTCTTGGAGGAACGCCTCCTCGAGGTATTCACTGGAGTCGACCAGGCGCCATTCATCAGGCCAGATGGATGGCCAGAAACCTGTACTCCATGAAAATGCTGATGTTTGCAGATCAACTTGAGTACGACGAAGACACTGTATCAAAGCTGGAAAGACTCAACACCTTCCTTGCGCTGTTCTACACTCCTGTATGGATGATGTCAATGTCTGCTGCAGATGCTCCCGTGAATGATCTAAGTCTAATCCAGGACATGTTGAAGTACAAGAAAACTGACCCAGAGCTTGCTGATGCAGTACTTAATAAGATAGAAAACCACAAATGGTACCTGACGCAGGAAGGCGTGCCATTTGCCCTGTTCAGCAGTAGATTGAGTGACACATTGAAGCACGACATTGCTGCCCAGTTACATGCCACTGAGAAGCCAGACAGCTTCAGAACAGGAAAGCCTCTATTCCAGAGAGTCACAGCTAAGACCACCCTGGTTGATCTCATTGGCCCAGAATCACATTTCCTGCTGGACACACTGAACATTGGATCCGAGTGGCTTCTGGAACCTGTCACGTCTTGGCCACAGAATGAGGACTACAGAAAAGCGTTGGACTATGTTAAGAATCTGAAAGCGGTGAATGACATTGCTGAACGTGGTGTCAAGATGATGAGCGACTTTGCAAATGTCATAACAACAGATGCCAAGCAAAGGGACTATCTCCTTCAAGCTGTGGAGTTCAACAGACGCCGCTTTGACAGCTTCAAGAAACAAACTCTCAACAACTGACTGTGTAAATGTCATTATGAAATTAATCATCATGTAATGCTTTCACTTCTTGATCGATTAGACTTGTGACAAAATGTTAATCTCAAATTTGTGTCATGAATAAGGCGCCTTGTCTGCCTTGAGTGTGAGAAAACGAATTTTGTGATATTTCTGAAATCTTTGTATGTACCAATGTGCCATTTCTTGTTCCAAGACTATCATAATTGTATAAGTTAGAAAGAGGATTAAAAACACTTTAATTTGGTGCCTATTTTGTTGCTCTATCTTGTTTAGATAAAAAGTTATAGTGCAAAACATGATTCAAGGGACCCCGGAACTGGTGCTTTTGGCCGATTTCAAGGCAGAAAACTTAAAGCTCCATGCGGCAATGCTTCCCAACAACCTAGGTCAAAATGGTTGTGATTTTCGGCCTTTTCAGGTCAAAAAGCATGGGAAAAAGTACAGAAACCTATGAAAATAAGAAAAAGTTGATTTTTGAACAGGGCTAATGTAACGTAGAACTAGGCATGCCCACATCTGTATTTTTAGAACTGATAAAACTGTCACCAATAATGCCTTCTCCTTCGGTGAAGAATTTTATTTGCAACGTTTTGGTATGGGAATGGAGTCCCTTTATCCCCAATAGTGAGTACATTATACATGGAATATATGAGTCGGAATTGTTGCAAACAATATGTCCCAGGAATCTAATTTGGTTTCGTTATGTAGATATTTTCTCATTTTGGCCTGACCACTGGAACAACTTTGACACTTTCTTTCAGTCATTAAATAATCTTGTTCCCTTCATTAAATTTAAATATGAATGGGAGAACGACAAACAATTACCTTTCCTAGATGTTTTGGTTATTAACGAAAGCGGAAAGCCCAATTTCACGGTCTATAGAAAACCTACTCATTGTAATTCGTACAATCATTATTTTTCATATCATGATGAAGGGGTTAAAAGCTCAATTATTTCTTCCATGTTTCTAAGCGCACTCAGGATTTGTAGCCCACATTTGCTGGACCCGGAAAATTCAAAGATTTGGAACATTTTCAAGGATTTAAAATATCCTGAGTGGTTTATCAGAAAGGCGTATTTTAAAGCCAGATAATCTTTTTATGCCCCTCGGGAACCTTCAGTTAACCAAAAACGATATGTCAGTTTGCCTTACATTGCCGGCTTAGAAAGAGTAAAACCGTTGACGAAAGATTTTAAGTTTGCTTTGGCGTTCAAATATTCGTCTACCGTGAAAAGTAAATTGGTTAGGAATAACGTTGCAAAAGAGGAATAAGCCTGTGTCTACAGCATTCCCTGTAAAAGTTGTGATTTAGTATACGTGGGAGAAACTGGAAGAAATATTGAAACCGTATTAAAGAACACAAATATGCCTTCAGAAGTTGTAATACTAATAATGCCATTTTTATCACGCCAGCCAAAATAATCATGCTATAGATTGTGAATCAAGTAAGGTACTTTATAAATGTAATAATTATGTCAAAAGAAAAATAATAGAATCTGTATATAGAAAAAGTAGATAATTTTAATTTGTGCGAAAGTACTTATAAGTTAGACCCTTTAATGAGATTCTTGGAAAAAAATCCCTTACGGAGTCGGGGAACGTGTTCTAACCTAAGTGTGAATTTCTTAAAGGTCTGTGGATTGTTTCCTTATTCGCTTTAGTAAATGTAATAATGGAAGTAATAAATGTGGAAATAAATATAAATGCAACAGATGTAATAATAAAGGTAATATTATAAATTTAATAATTAGGGTAAAGGTAATAATAATAAATGTTAAAAAAAAAAAATGTAAATGTAATAATAAATGCAGTAATTATGTCAAAATATTAGAATCTGTATGTATAGAACAAGAAGATAGTTTTAATTTGTGGGAATGTACTTATAAGCGGACCCTGTAATAAAATGCCCTTCCAGTGTCGGGAGAACGGTATCTAACCTAGGTGCGAATTTCTCTGGATTGTTTCCTAATCGCTTTTTCATTCGTTTTTCGGTTTATAAGTTCTGTATAATAAACAATAATGTAATAACCAATGTAATAATAAATTTATAATTTCTGTAATAAATAATTATGCAATATTAAATGTAATAAATTAATAATAAATTCAATAATTATGTAAGAAAAATATAATAGAATCTGTATGTTTAGAACAGGAAGATAGTTTTAAATTTGCGCAATGTACTTAATGAAAATGCCCTTCAGGTGTCGGGAGAATGGGATCTAACCTAGGTGCGAATTTCTTAACGGTCGGTCCCTGGACTGTTTTTCCCTCTTGTTTTGGTTCATTCGTGTTTCTGTATCCACCCGAGGAGGATGCCAGTGGGCGTCGAAACTGTCGTGGAAATAAACTCTGTCTATTAGAGTGGGTTTTTATTTTCATATTTTGACCTTCACGTAGAAAAAAGTGAAGTTTTTTGCATTTACAGTATTACCTGTTCACTGAATTTTTAATGTCCTGCATTTTTCCTATTTCCAATTTGCTTATGACAGTACTGTACTGTTTAAAAATCTACTCGCAAACATTATATATTTTTCTGTGTTTAAATTTTAAAATTATTTATGGGGGGTGCCAAAGGAAGGATTCGCCCCGGGTGCCAAATACTTTAGGTACGCCCCTGGTTCTTTGGGCAGGACATTAAAAAGTTTGGGACCTCAATATTTTGAAGATAGTTTCTATCTTCGTTTTCATGACCCCTTTGTCCCACCGCAGATGGAACAGTAACGAATATAATAATAAATTGTGTTTTGTTCTGCTGGAGTGTCATTTAAAAAGAAAAGGCTGAGGTGCAACACACACACACACACACACACACACACACATATATATATATATATATATAATATATACCGAGAAATTTCAGCTAATACGGTACGGAAAAAGAGAAGACCTAAAATCCATGGAATATTATACCCCAAATGGACAGGAAATTCAGAGAAATTCCAGAGCAAAAGATTTAGGGGTTGTAATGACAGATGATGCGAAATTTGAAATACAAAATAAGATAGCAGTAAACAGAGCAAAGAGAATAACGACTGGAAAGGAGAAGAGAGAGATACACCATTATTTACACTTGGAAAATAATGGAGAAACTAGTCCCTAATCTTACTCTGAATCCCATAACTCCCCAAACAACGGTGGAAAGTAGAAGCGGTAGACTGTGTCGTATTCCCAAATTGAAGGTGAGACAGGAAACATCCTTAACCCTGAAAGAAAATATTTTTGTAGTGAGAGGACCAAAACTGTTTAATCAGTTGCCCAAAGACCTAAGAAACACGAAGGGAGTTGCATTGGAAATCTTCAAAAGAAGACTAGACGCCTGGCTCAGAACAATCCCCGATGAGCCGGGCGTACCTGGCTATGTGAGGTGGAGAGCGCAAGAATCCAACTCACTACTTCACCAGGCCAACTCGAGAGGAGGGGCGACAAGCTTGACCTTCGCGAAATGAGAAATCATCGCGCGGAACCTTTGTAAGGTAAGGTGAGGTGTATATATAATGTTAAAGTTGAAAGTTAGTAGAAATGTTTTTATTTATAAAAAGTTTTGCAAAAATTGCTTGTTTCAAGGTTTTATACCTCAGGCAACATTCTGAGTTCATTCTCATTCCCATATATATATATGGTAATTTTTTTACTGATCTGACCATTACAATTGTATATAAAATTTTAAAAATGTATTTGAAAACATGGATTATTTATGACAATTATATTATTATGAAATAAAAGAAATTTACACTTGATGCCAAACCTGATTTATAAATTCATTACTGCCATTATTACTATAGTAATTAAGTAACCATTATAATTAACTGTCTAAAATATGGTAATTTCATTAAATGCTTGTAATTTTACAATTTATCCGATTTTTTTTCTCAATACGCAATCATTTATTTTCTACTAAATATGTAATTGATCATTTCATTTCTAATTATCACAGGCCTGCGATGGTTTTGTCCGAAATATTTTATCACTTATATAGTAATTTTTGCACGCTGATTCCGAAAATAATATTCGGTTTTCGCCATCACTTACCGATTTTTCACAAAATGTCATATTTCATATTACATATGTAAGTAATTTTCATTAAAATTTACTCAATTAAATTTTGATTAAAAACTACTGCTTATAAATGCTTCCAAATCAGAAGTGACGTCATAGCGTCTTCTAGAACATTCGAGAAACGCACCGCTAGTATATAAGTGATTGACAAGCCACGAGATGAGTCAGTCTGTCTAGTGCAGGGGTCACCAACCTGGGCGGTAGCGCCCACTAGTGGACTCACATTAAAGGTAATTAAACATTTATTTCATTATTTATTTTATCGATTATGTTGATTTATTCTTTTTGATCTAAGGTGGGCGATAAGCTTTTTTAATTTTCAAAAGTGCGCGGTGACTATATTTCTCTTTTGAAATTTGTTTATTTGTCGCTATGGCAACCACAGGGTGTGTAAATAGCCCAAACATTTTCTGTTATATTTGTGGAAAATTTACTGTGAAAAAACAAAGGCGAGATATTACAAACTTCATCAAGAAAGCATACTAGGCGTACTTCGGAATGAAACTTAGGGATCAAGTTTGCAGTGTTTGTATTAAACAACTTAGACTGTGGAGTAAAGGTAAAAAGGATTCTTTACCTTTTGGGATTCCAATGGTCTGGCGTGAGCCTAGAAATCACAGCAATGACTACTATTTTGTTCATGTAACGTGCAAGGCTACAATACTAAAAATAAAAAGGAAATTTCTTATCCAAACTTTGTCTCCTATAAGACCTGATTCTCATGGACCGGGCATACCTGTATCTACTAAACCAAATACTCTTGATATAACTTCATCTGATTCGGTGTCTGATGACGATGGAGACGATGATATTAATTGTTTTCAAACTGAAACATCTGGTGAACCCCAATTGTTTACACAAAGTGAACTTAATGATTTGGTAAGAGATTTGTGTCTCCCTAAGGATTCTTCAGAGATTTTGGGATCCAGACTTCGTGCAAAGAACTTGCTTTCTGCAGGGACGTCATTTTACTGGTAGATAAATTGAGAAAAAGAATTCATCCAATATTTTTCTCAAGAAAATTCACTGGTATATTACAACAATGTTTCGGAACTAATACTTAAGCTAGGCGCTGCAATCTATGACCCAAATGAGTGAGGACTTTTCATTGATTCCTCCAAAAGAAGTCTAAAAGGCGTCCTCCTTCACAACGGTAACTTGTATGCATCTGTTCCTGTGGTTCATTCGGTTCACTTGAAGGAAACGTACGAAAATCTTGAGCTTCTTCTAGCTAAAGTTAAATACAAAGAACACGGTTGTCTACTTTGGACTTAAAAAGTGGTTTGTATGTTATTAGGTCAACAATCAGGTTATATGAAGTTTCTATGTTTTTTGTGTGAATGAGATAGCCGAGCAAGAATTCAGCACTGGAAAAAAAGGAATGGCCACGCAGAGTCAACCTGACACCTGGTTCTAAAAACATCCACCGTGAAAGTTTGGTTGACACGAAGAAAGTCCTTTACCTCCGCTTCACATAAAATTGGGCTTGATGAAGCAATTTGTTAAGGCCTTGGACGAAGATGGAGAGTGTTTTAAGTATCTGTGTGGTAAATTCCCAACTCTTTCGGAAGCAAAATTGAAAGAAGGAATTTTTGTTGGTCCCCAGATTAGAAAACTGACTTTGGATGAACACTTTGAAAGAACAATGAACAATCTTGAAAAGGAGCGTGGATTGTTTTTAAGGATGTTATCAGCAAATTTTTGGGGAACAACAAGGACTCAAATTACCAAAATAGTGTGAACAACATGATAAATAAGTTCAAAGAGTTGGGTTGTAATATGAATTTAAAATTACATTTCTTACATTCACAATTAGATTGCTTCCCTGAGAATCCTGGAGCACTCAGCGAAGAACAAGCAGAACGGTTTCACCAAGACATCAAAGAAATGGGGAAGAGATATCAGGGAAGGTGGGCCATCAGCATGGTGTCTGATTACTGCTGGATGTTGAAACGGGATACTCCAGAATTATTACATAAAAGAAAAGGAACAGCGCGTACATTCGAGACAAGAAAACTGAGGACAAATAAAGATGAATATGTAATTGACGTTAATAGTCTTCTTTTTTTTTAAAGTTGTTTGCATTTGTAATTAGTATAACAAAGCGAAATAGGTACCTAATGTAAATTGAAATAAATAATATTTATTTATGTTGTTGTTTTTTCCCTTCCAGTTTGCAGAAAATCCTTACGTGATAGAAAAAAGGGGACACCTTATTTGAAATCAGCGTAGTTGAATTATATAAAATCAGTTATTAGTGAGAAAACAACTCTTACAACGTTCTCATTCGCAGGCCTGTGTTATGTAAAGAATCAAACACTACATTTGTAAATTCTTATCGTATTATTATTATTATTATTTATTATTATTATTATTATTACTTGCCATTTGCAATTTTTTCAATCAATAAATAAATTGAATCCCATTAATTTTGGCTAAAAAGCTTCCATGCTTCCAACGGCATATTCAGATTAGAATACTGTGAATATATTAATGCCATATCAAATATCTAAATTTGGAGGTTTGGCTTGGCAACCCCTGTCTTGTCTCCTGATTTAAACTCTTGTGACAATTTATATTCTTTGGAGATACTTAAAAGAAAAAGTCTTCGATTCCAACCCACACAAATACACACACACACACACACCCTGGTAGCTTTGAGAGCGGCAATCGAACGAGAAATGTCTCCGATCTCGACAAACGCACTGAGGGCTCGGTTACACAATTGCATCATCCGATTGCGACAAGTTTACGACGATTGTACGATTGTACGAAGAGGAGGACATAATATATTGAATATGTTTTGGCATTAAGCATAAAATTCTCGTGTGTGATAAACTGATGATAATTTTGATAAGTGAGTCCTGTTCTTGAAACGCATTTTTTAAAATTGTATATACAATTGTAATGGTTACATTAATAAAAAAGCACCCGATATATATATATATATATATATATATATACAGGGTGTCCCATAAGTCCGGCATCATAGGAGAAATTCATATTTTTCTATTTCTACAAACCATAATTCATATGCTCGGGATGCCAATTTCCCATCCACCATTCTGTTCAGTGACGAGGCTGTTTTTTATGGAAATGGTGAGGTAAATCGACAGAACACCCGCTACTGGTCTCAGAACAACCCTCACTGGTATACCTCTTCAAAGGAACAAGGTGCATCTCGGGTGATGGTATGGTGTGGCATTTGGAAGGATCGCATCATAGGCCCCCTCTTTTTCGATGAACATGTCACTGGAGGTACCTACCTACGTATGCTCAAGGAAGAAGCATTTCCCAGTGTCTTGAACGAAGAAGGAAATTTCCCAACATGGTTCCAGCAAGACGGCGCTCCTGCACATTACAGCACCCAAGTAAGGGAATACCTGTACCAACAATTCCCTGGTCATTGGATAGGACGTCGAGGGCCTGTGGAATGGAAAACTAGAAGCCCGGATCTCACGCAACTAGATTTTTATCTCTGGGGCCACTTGAAAGCGCTAGTATACGCAGAGAAAATTAGGAGTGTTGAACATTTGCGGCAGCGCATTATTGGGGCATGTAACACCATTACTCCTGACATCATTCACCGTGTGCTTGCTGACTGGGTATCACGTCTGAATTTGTGTATTGAAAACAATGGTGGACATATTGAGCACGTTCCGTAAATAAAATCTTTTGCTTTACCTTTTTTTATTATTTTTCCTATGATGCCGGACTTATGGGACACCCTGTATATATATATTCAATGTTTCAGATAAATATCAACAGATTAATTATGTGTGTTTGGAAAAGCTTCACTGTTTTACATAGAGCATCGTCCCGCCCATACACCCATTCAAAGTATAAGCAGCTCGCATCATCATCACCAAGTGTACCTTACCTTAAATTTTACCTTAAAGCGCTTCTGCCTCAAGGGTGCGCTGCTCCCACGAAGTCCGCTCAGCGCCTCCTGAGGCGGGACCACGACGGGGTCGCCGTACTGTTTATATATATATATATATATATATATATATATATATATATATATAACAGATTCTATGACTATTCAGTTATATCAGTTAACATTTTTTCATGTAATTAACGGGCAGAGAAAATCAGTGACATCGTAGGTTTTAAAAAGAAGTCCGCTTTTTTTCTTTTTTAAGTAGGGTAGAACGCACTTGTTAAATATGCTTCATCAAGTGTATAAGTTAGGTTAAAAGTTAAAACAGCTGATGCGCCCTAATCTGCGTGCGCATGTGATTTTGCAGTCTCTGACTCCCTGCTCGCTCAACAGCTCAAGACTCGCTCGCCATAGTCGGCGGCCAGACCTGAAACGAGTTACGAGTATAGAGCATTTGCAGACGACACATTATTCGGAGTGGTTGGTTTTGCTCAAGTGTATCATTGTGCTTGTGTGTCAGTGAATAGTTTTGACAAATCAATAAACTTTTTATCCGTTCCACCATCAGTAAGTTCTCAAAGTTTTATTTTAGTTTTGGCCCAATGAATAATGTTAATTTGGAACAGAAATAATTACTTCTCTAGCTAATAATTAGAGCACGAACACGTGCATTTTGCTATTGCCTCAAAGAAATATATAAGCGTACCGTACCGTACTCATGGCTACTGAGTACTGTATCTTAGAGATAATGATAATAGGGGTTCAACTCTATGTGTATGAAGTGCGGTCGCAATTTGAAAAAGGCATCATAACTGTGCGTATGGGTGTAGGGCTGTAGGCTGTTTTGGAACATTCGATTATAGAATAGTAAACTATCGCTTTATATTTGGAACTCTCTCTCTCTCTTATATATATTATATATATATATATATATATATATATGAATAGAAACGACGTAAATAAGGAGCGTCTCTGCACACGGGGAAGAGAAATAACGAATAAATGAAAAATGATTTTTCATTTATTCGTTATTTCTCTTCCCCGTGTGCAGAGACGCTCCTTATTTACGTCGTTTCTATTCATTTATATACTGCGTGGTCATTGCAGTTAAATGCATATATATATATATATATATATATATATATATGAATAGAAACGACGTAAATAAGGAGCGTCTCTGCACACGGGGAAGAGAAATAACGAATAAATGAAAAATGATTTTTCATTTATTGTTATTTCTCTTCCCCGTGTGCAGAGACGCTCCTTATTTACGTCGTTTCTATTCATTTATTACTGCGTGGTCATTGCAGTTAAATGCATATATATATATATATATATATATATATATATATATATATATATATATATATATAAAAGCAGGTGTGAAAGCAGCTATATGAGTCATGTTATTGCTTTTTGCAGACTATTCAGTTTTGATTGAAATAAGTACATTTTATCGAAATATGATTTTCTTTTGTACTTTCTTTTTAATATGCATCATCATTAAAAAATATTTCGTGGAGTTAAAGTGGAGCATTGAGTAGTGCCAATACGATAAGTGAAGAATGGGTTTTTGAATATGAAAGCATGCAATAATGTTAGACGTCACGCATAAATGTAGAGGCGGGAAAAGAATTAGTTTCAGTTCTTGCGCCGCCATTCGTTGATGACCTTCGAATGATTTCAGTATTAATCTCACTCTGAAGATGAGTGAAAGACTTTCACTTTCATCTCATTGAGGGAATACCTTTACTTATTATTAATATTAGTGTCGAAAGGGTTATTAATAATTTATATTTGGTATAGTTCTACTATTTATTATCATTAGTAGTAGTAACAGTATTAGCAGAAGTAATATCACTGATAATATGAGTATTGAAAATATATTGAAAAATGTTCGTCCCTTATTATTATTATTATTTATTATTATTTATTATTATTATTAATCGTGAAATAACTTATTTATAATCCATATGATGTAATAGTAAGCGTATCACTCGTATTAACAGTAATAATAGTATTAATATTAAAACTATTGAAAGCTGTTCGCCGCTTGTCATTTGCGACTGAATCGTGCTTGCAGTGTTAAATATAAAAGGGGAGATGTTGGCTGTGAAAAAAGCGTCTTCAACCTATAAATGTAACAGTGACGCGAATGAAGATCAGATTGCATCATTCTCGAGTCATTGAGGAACACGCGTTCTACATAATCATTTCCCGATCAATAATGGTATATATATATATATATATATATATATATAAATTCCTCCGACATCTTTGTCGGTGGCCATTGAAGTTACAGTACATTAGCGCCTAAAGATGTCTTTTAATTTTTCATTATTTTAACCACTTGCGCTTGCGTTAAGGGGGAAAAGTGTCCCATTAAAATGTGAAGAGAATGCGCTTTTCTTTTTTTTTTAATTTCACTCTTATTAGGATTTAAATAGAAGAACTCTGGATCAAATTACCTCAGGTTTTTACACATCCAGTTGAGCTAGGTCGTAGCCAATGTCGTAATGCCGCTTCCCACTGATCAGCGAAGTTAGGCGACATTGGGTCGGATAATAATTGGATGGGAGATCGTCCTCCGCGTCCAGACTATGTAGCGACGAGCGACCCGTGGTTCGAATCCCAAGTAAAATTGTGTGTCCCTCCGTCATATGACCTTAGATGTTGCGAAGGAGGTTAACCCTTTAACGACGGATGGTACCTTAAGGTCCACCAGAAATAATAATATAAATTGTACTACAATGCCTCGTTTCTATAAATGTTTCTACGTGTGTATATATAGATGTCATTTAGTTGTCGGGAAAGGAACCCAAAATGTGTATCATTTCAGTGACTAGTTACTAAAATATTTAGTTTTCAATAACAATAAAACCTATACGTTCTGGTAACAAGAGTGACCGCATATGCTGCAGACTTGTCCGTAAAGGGTTAAACAACCGCATCATTACACATCCACTTTTTTGTTTTAGGTTAGGTTAACCTAACCTAATCGGATCTTTTCGGTTTGGCGGACTGCTACAGATTTTTTACGAAACTTAACAATTTTTAATTTTTACGAAACAACGTAACTTAACTAAACCTAACCTAACTACACCTAACCTAACCTAAATAAACTAATTGATTTGTTAAGTTTCATAAAAATCTGTAGCAGTCCGCCAAACCGAAAAGACCCCTCTAACATCTACAAGAAAATAGCGAAGTTCATTCAGCTGTTTATCCTTTTGCTGATTGGTACATAAATGGGTAGCTTAGTAGTTAAGACGCTTGGCTGCTGATCTGGAGGTTGTGAGATCGAGTCCGGGTGAGGACTGTGAAGTTTCTGATCACCCATGGTGGGTCATAGTTTGGACTCTAAGGTCTAAGGTGGGGCAACAAGTTTGGCTTTTTCAGAATGAACAATTCGGGCGGAAGCAAAACTAAGATTACTAAGGTTAAGATATATATATATATAATATAATATACTGAAGTAGTAGCAGCAGTAGTAGTAATGAACAGTAACAGTGGTTCATAGATAATCATTTGTTTGAGAGCTTTCGATAATACTTATCATCCATAATTACCTGATATTTAATATTATCTGCAGTATAGAAACGACAAAAAGTACTAAAATTCACAAACTTTGAAATAATAGCAGTGATAATAATAATATCCGAAACGTGAAAATGCTCATAATCTTTTGTCCGATTATCAAAAAGATAAAACACTTGAAGGCATTTAAAACGAAGTAGTTTAAATGATAAGTTTTGAAGATAAAGAGAAGCTGAATGGCGTGTATCGGAAAATGGTTAGCTTAAACAATCTGTATTTTTTTTTAAATTTAGGCAATTTGTCCTTGTATATTTTCCTCTTAATCAGGTATCCTTTTACTGCGTGTACTTGAGTGTGTTTTTGTGGAATGGAGTGGAAGAAAGGATTATTTAATCGGGGTTTAGTTTGTTATGGGCGTCCAGTAGCTCGGTGGTTACGGTGGCGGACTCTGAGGGCTCTGGTTCGTCAGGAACGGCCCTAGGGTTGCTGGCGCCCCGGGCAAGCTGAACTTCGGCGCCCTTACAAGTATAATTTTAAAATTTGTTCACAATGAGGAAAAACTACAAATGTAGGAATAAAGAGTTTATTACAATTAACGATATTCACTCAAAGTACAACTAAACATTCTCAAAATGGAACCATGTATGAAAATATGAGAGACAGTGTTGCCACTTTTGTCTGAGGTAAATCCACAAAAAATGTAAAAATTCCACAAAGTGGCAACACTGATGAGATATCATAGGATGGCAGCGCTGCCAGGCGTATGTAATTTGTGCTCAACGCTCACCTACGCAGCCACATCAACCCATGTGACATGTCATCCCATGTCGGGCCAAACTGACCTTAGCTTTACTGGTAGTCTCTAATGCTATTGGCTAATATAATGTTATAATCCCTGAAAATTTTACTCCACATCAGGAAATTTTCACATTTGACTTTTATTTCATTTTATTTTATTTATTTATTTTTCTATATTTTACCCTTTGTATTTGGAAGATCCCAAACACATGACGTGGCGCCCCTTAGCACGTGGCGCCCCGGGCAACTGCCCGAGTTGCCGGTACCTTGAGCCGGCCCTGTGGTTCGTTCCCGCCTGCTGGCTCCTGGGTTGGGTTGAGTTGGCTGCTTAACCTGTCAGTGATCGGGCTAAAAGTGGCTCTTGGGACACACTCATTCCCACATCGTGGGGAAATGGGCTTCCTGGCTCTCTCTCTTCTTTTTTTCGTTGGGGGGGGGGGGCATATTCAATTTGGTCACATGACATATTTCATTAATTGAACGCTTCTTTCTGTATACATGTTTGAGAATTTTATAAACTACTTATTTAGTCGTTCGCTCCTTGAGGAACGTCTGACTGATAATTAATATAATTTATTGTTTTTCATTTGGTTTTAAGTCATCTAAATTTTCATTCATTTTCTTGACTTTTTTTTTTACGGGCAGGCTTTTTCCTGGATTGTATGACTTATTTAACACTAGAAACAACCCAAGTGGTCAGAAATACCCAAAAGGAGAATACCAGCACTGTGATTTAGCGAGCATTTGCTCCATCTTTGGTCCATGAGCAATGGCTGTCATTTGTGTTACCATTCTGTTTAGGAGTTGATTTGAGTCTTTATGTGGGTTACATTTTAATATGCCACAATTAAAATATCCCAAGCAGATTGCTTTGTTTTATTTTATTATGGTTTGGACTTTGGAATCAGAGTTGGGAACGGGTCACTAACTTTGACCCGTGTGACCAGTCCAGCACCTGACCCGTGACCAACTTGACCCGTGACCCATTGACCCGGCACACCTGCTGAACTAAACAATACCTTCAACAAAACGTTTTTCAAAATACATCAGAAAGTAAACTTTGTTTCAAAATACAAAAGCTTTATTTTGATACACAAATACAAGCTGACTCATATTGGTAAGCTATGACAAACTGAGATGTAACTTAACTACAAGCTGTCGACACGCAAAAACATACGAACTTTTAAAATCTGACTACAAAGTTGTGCCTCACCTAATCGCAGCACTGACCCGCCTTGACTCGCTCCCGGGTCAGGCAGGTCAACCTCATGACCCGTGACCCACCTCGACCTGTCTTGAATTCACCCCCAAGTGACCCGCTGACCCTGCTACATTTAGAACCTCAATATAAGCAGAAGACTCGCTGCCTTCACGTCAGATTGAATACATCAAAGAAAAAGGGGTAACTATTATATTTTTAGCCAAAAACCAAAACTTAAACCTCAACTGGCAGAATTGAGCGTCCACTTTTCAAGGCACATAACATGTCCGTTTCAAGATGGTAATGAACTCAGAATGGTCCCCTGAGTTTTTTATGATACACACAGACCGTGCATGGAACAAGGAACTCTTCTGGGATAATTAAATCCACTATAGTCCGAATAAGTAATGGTAAATGACAAATACCATAGTTTTTCTTTTTCATGATGCTAGCCCGACGTGGGCAACGGTTCACTCGCAAAGAGGTCCCATAAATATAACTTCCCTCACCAGCTATCTGCAAAGCAGACAGGATCCCCAAAGCTGGATTCTGTCTGCTTTGCAGATAGCTGGTGAGGGAAGCTATATTTATGGGACCTCTTTGCGAGTGACCCGTTGCCCACGTCGGGCTAGCATCATGAAAAAGAAAAACTATGGTATTTGTCATTTACCATTACTTATTCGGACTATAGTGGATTTAATTATCCCAGAAGAGTTCCTTGTTCCATGCACGGTCTGTGTGTATCATAAAAAAACTATATATATATATATATATACATACATACATACACCACATTTAAATTTGTTAGCTTAAAGGGCTTAAGAAAACTTGTCAGAGAATAGACAATAATGTGGTATTCAAATATAATAACTGCATAAATGAAATGTTAATAAGGAACAAACCTAAGGACGAAAAGATACAGGTGTATTACCCTGTGAAGAATGTCCTGATAATGAATATGTGGGAGAAACGGGAAGGGAACTCGGTAAAAGAATTTATGAACATAAGAGAGATGTGAGGGTACGGAATGAAAAAAGTGCTGTGTTCTGTCATGTCAGAGACTATAACCATGTAATAGATTTCAATAATTGCAACTTTGTTTTCAAATCTAATAATTATGTTAAGCGTAAAATTGTTGAATCTAGTCTTATAGGCTCTATACAAAATTTTAATCTATCCGATGGTTATTTCTTTTAAGAAAGTTATATGTAAAAAAAATTAAGAATTTTGTAACATTATCATCCAAAAATCCTCAGGCAACATAGATACATCCATCAGTACAAAGTTGGGTGGAAGGGTCACTTAACTATCCCCTCGTAAGAGGATGGGAAGGTTCAGTCAGCTAATCCCTGATAATTAACTTCTTGGTGTATATAAACTCTGTTCTCTGCTTACGCTGTCATTACCAATTGACAAGGGCTCGCGAGGAGCCGAAACTGTATTAGTGTTAAAGAAATAAAAATTTAAGTCTTCCTGAAGAGTAGTTTCCTTCTTCATATTTCGTCGCGACAGTGCGTTATTTTATATATATATATATATATATATATATATATATAATATATATATAATATATATATATTATATACAGGCCCTCTCAGAAGTCCAGAGAGGCCTGGGTCACTTCCAGCTTTTGAGGCCCATAGCTAATGCGCCGACGCGCTGCAAAACCCAGCTGTTCATCCTTCCACACAATAAAGAAAGTAGTTGGTAGATAAATGGGTACCCTGGGTGGCCTAGTAGTTAAGACGCTGGCTGTTGGTGGGGTGTGGTTCGGATTCCACGTTAAACTGTAGG
Organism: Bathynomus jamesi; assembly: GCA_023014485.1. Lineage (NCBI taxonomy): Eukaryota > Metazoa > Arthropoda > Malacostraca > Isopoda > Cirolanidae > Bathynomus > Bathynomus jamesi. The sequence continues at coordinate 633,398 of JAJOZX010000250.1, forward strand.
TCTAAGGTGGAGTGAAAAGCTTGACCTTCGTCAGAATGAACAATTCGGGTGGAAGGTAACCAAAGGTTATATTTTTTTTCTCCATCTTGTTACTTCCTTTTGTACTCTTTTTTTTCCTAGCCTCCAGAGCCAGTCTACAAAAGGGCTTTACGAATTCTCTCATCAAAAGTGTATTATAAGAAGAGTCGTTAAAATTCATACCGAAATCTCTACTTGGTCTCGCAGATACAAGATGTTAAATGAATGACCAACCCTTTGATGGGACGGAGGAGATCATCAACTCGAGGATTACATAGTTTTTCTATTACGCCGGAATGAAATTAGGAATAGAGACCGGTTTAACAACAGACTCAGAAGAATATTAATCAATGAAAGTGTGTGAAATAAACGGTGTTTTTAAAAACTTCATTAAATTAACTTCTTTTAAATTAAATAAAGACACGAAATGTACTTTAGGATATGGTGCCTCGTTTAATATCGAAAAACCTCCAGATACGGTTAGCATTGTAAAATCTTTTATAAATATTGAGAAACCTACTGTAGTGCAGTTACCCAAACCAATATTGATATTAATAAAGGTTGCGTTCATGATGCCTTGAAAGCGAACAATTCTTGTGATTATCATGAGCGATTTCAAAAAGCCTTTGCTGATCTTAATCAAAATAAAGACATTCACTTTATAAAAGCTGCTAAATCTAATGCTTTAGTTATTATGGGCAAGATTATGTATGGTGATAAAATGAAGGCACTGCTAAGTATACAATAGTAATACTTATAACTATTAAATAAAAACCCACTAGAAGATGTTAACAGAACTTTCAACCGAAAGTTTAGCGAGATTTTAAAAATTTTCGTGATTTGTGGACACAGTTTGCGATAAGCAATCCTCCGCTTCCCTACACACAAGCCGAGCAATCCCGTGCGGCCAGTCATTAATTTTTTTCCTTTAAGTTGTCCAAATGGTTAGTTAAACTCTTATCTCTTCTTGTTGGTAAGGTATCTAATTTTCACGTGATTAATAGCTAAGATTTAGTTAACGCGTTAAATGCTGTTCAGTGTCCTACTAATTTCCAGTTGGCAAGTTTTGATGTGGTTTCATTATTTGTTAAAGTAACAATTGATGACTTATTACGATTTCTCAAGAAACTGGCTGATTAGTAATTCCCTGTTGATGTAAACTCATTAATGTTTCTCAATGAGCTATGTATTAAAGGCAATATATTTAATTTTAACGGTAACTTTTATAGGCAAGCGTTTGGAATGCAAATGTGTGTGGTCCTTTCTCCGTTTTTGTCCAATTTTTACCTGGAATTTTTTTAGACAAAATTACTCAGTAATATTGTTATCTTTGATCTAAAATGGCTATGGTATATAGACGATATGTTACGTGTGTGTGTGTGTGTGTGTGTGTGTGTCCCACTCATTTAAATGTTCATGAATTCCTTAATAATATCAAGAGTTTAGTTCCCTCCATTAAATTCACCTTAGAAATTGAAAGGAATAATTTCATTTAATTTCTTGACATGATTAGTCATAAAGTACGAATAGCTTTAAATTTAAAATTTATTGGAAGACTACCAATAATAATTCTTATGTGCATTTCTTTTCCAATCATAAATAATTCAGACTATCTACAATTTCTACAGCATATCAATTTCTGTGTTCCAAGAGCGTTGATAATAATTAGCCCAAAATTTTTAGATAGTATATATGAATTTCACAATTAAACACGTGAAATGAATGAATGATGTAAACCCATAAGGAAAAAGAAAAATGATTCCAAGGCCTTTCGTGTATTCAGAAGTACACCTCGTCAGGGTCATTCCCTGATGACGTGTACTTCAGAATACACGAAAGACCTTAGAATCATTTTTCGTTTTCCTTGTGGGTTTACATCATATATATATATATATATATATATATATATATATATATATATATATATATATATATATATATATATATATGATGAATAAAACCACGAAGGGAAAGAAACAAAGTGGTGCTCAAGCGCTTTCGTCTAATGACATCCTCAGGAACACTGGAGTGAAAGGAGAGTTCAAGACAATATATAGGTTACAAAAATAAACATATTATATATATATATATATATATAGTAAGTATAGAAATAAAAAATTGTGGGAGGAGCAAACATTTGTACGAAAAATGACAATTTTAGCACTTTTCCCGAAATTCAACATAAATTCAAATGGCTTGTTTCCAGTCAATTTTTTTAGTTATTGTTTGAATGGTAAACAAGTCACAAAAGAATAAAGAAATAAAAATAAATATAAATTGGAAAAAATTACAAAATAATGCCTTAGTGATATATACGTCACAACAGAAATAAACATAAAGACATAAACCAGCAGATAAAAAAAAAAAAAAAAAAAAAATTGTAAATGGAGTCTACAAATTCAAGCTCAAAAGGAAAGTTTACAATCAATTTAATAGATGATGCCAAAATGATATATATGTTACAAAGAAATAAAATAAAGAAATAAACCAAAAAAAAAAAAAAAATTGAAAAATAAATTGTAAAGAGAGGCACCCAAATTTATAAGGGAAAAAATTACCAAAGGTTTTTTAGTTATTGTCTGAATCATGCATACTATGGTCACAAACGAATAAAAAAGTACAAGTAAATATAAATTGGAAAAAAAAATGATACCTAGATGATATATAAAGAACTATAAAAATATATACGACATATATAAGGTATATATATATATATGAGGAATATATATATATACATATGGGTAAAATTACCAAAGGTTTTATAGTTATTGTCTGAAACATCCGTAAGTCACAAAAGAATAAAAAAATAAAACTAAATATGAATTGGAAAAATTACAAATAATGCCTCAAAAAAAAAAAAAAAAAAAAAAAAACGTACAAGTACACATATACACCCGCATAACCAAATATTATATATATATATATATATATAATATATATATATATATATATACACATACATATACATAAGAAATACGCATACAGCAATAAATTGAAAAATAAAATTGTAAGAAAAACAAATTTATAAGGAAAAGAGACGAAAAACAAATTTTTACCAAAGGTTTAGCAACCTGCCCTTTTTGTTTAAATCCATTCTGAAGAAATCAGAGCAACGGGATCGAGTTGAAACGGACCTTTACTCATGTTAAAGTTATTTGTAAGTTGAATTATAGCAGACTCAAGAATATTTCTATTAACACTGTTGCTAGAGTGAAACAAAACTGAAGCATTATTCTAATCAATACAATGGGATAACTCTGACAAATGGACAAAAAGGGCACTGGACAACTGTCCCGTTCTAACTGAATATTGATGCTGTTTTACACGCGTTTGCAAATCCTTTCCCGTCTGACCTATGTAAAAGGAATCGTATTGCTTACACCCAATTTTATAGATAATGCCTAAATTATTGGTAGGGCTATTTTTCACTATGATGCTTTTCACAATATTGTTATATGAAAAAAACCACACTGATATCCAAAAGTTTAAGTACATTAGCAATGCCTAAGAAGCCCGGGAAAAATGGAAGTACTAAAATATTCTTTGACAAGGTGCGAGTGTTATTATTCACACGATAGAAGGTTCGTTTAGCCTTATTAAGACAAGATTCCATGAACGCAGATGGGTAACACAGCTCACTTCCAATACCGTTGATATTTTCCAATTCAGCATCGATGTATTCCGGACTGGCGATCCTAAGAGCGCGGAGAAACATTGAGGAAAATATGGCCTTCTTAATAGGGGTGTCATGTCCAGAGTAAAAGTGTACGTAGGACAAATTGTTTGTTTTTTCCGATAGATACTAAACTTAAAACCTGGGCTATCCCTATGTACACGCACATCCAAAAACGGGATTGAGTTGTCTTGTTCCACTTCTAAAGTAAACTTAATGGAGGGGACTTGGTCATTTAACTGAAGGAGGAAATCATCCAGGTCACGATTCATGGGCCAGATACACAAAATATCGTCGACGTACCGCAACCATGGGATGCCAACCCCCAGGATTCTCGGAATGTAAGTAATTTAAAAAAACTCCATATAAATATTGGAGAGAAGGGGCCCATGGCCATCCCAAAAACTTGTTGATAATGCTCGCCATTGGAATAATGCTTCAGTTTTGTTTCACTCTAGCAACATTGTTAATAGAAATATTCTTGAGTCTGCTATAATTCAACTTACAAATAACTTTAACATGAGTAAAGGTCTGTTTCAACTCGATCCCGTTGCTCTGAATTCCTTCAGAATGGATTTAAACAAAAAGGGCAGGTTGCTAAACCTTTGGTAAAAATTTGTTTTTCGTCTCTTTTTCCTTATAAATTTGTATGTTTTTCTTACAATTTTATTTTATTTTCAATTTATTGCTGTATGCGTATTTCTTATATATATATATATATATATATATATATATATATATATATATATATATATATACAGTATATTTGGTTATGCGGGTGTATATGTGTACTTGTTTTTGAGGCATTATTTGTAATTTTTCCAATTTATATTTCTTTTTATTTCTTTATTCTTTTGTGACTTACGGATGTTTCAGACAATAACTATAAAACCTTTGGTAATTTTACCTTTATGTATATATATATATATATGTATATATATATATTCCTCATATATATTGCGTTTATATTTCATATATATATATACCTTATATATGTCGTATATATTTTTATAGGTATCTAGGTATCATTTTGTTTTCCAATTTATATTTACTTGTACTTTTTTATTCGTTTGTGACCATAGTATGCATGATTCAGACAATAACTAAAAAACCTTTGGTAATTTTTTCCCTTATAAATTTGGGTGCCTCTCTTTACAATTTATTTTTCAATTTATTTTTTTTTTGTTTATTTCTTTATTTTATTTCTTTGTGACATATATATCATTTTGGCATCATCTATTAAATTGATTGTAAACATTCCTTTTGAGCTTGAATTTGTAGACTCCATTTACAATTTTTTTTTTTTTTTTTTATCTGCTGGTTTATGTCTATGTTTATTTCTGTTGTGACGTATATATCACTAAGGCATTATTTTGTAATTTTTTCCAATTTATATTTATTTTTATTTCTTTATTCTTTTGTGACTTGTTTACCATTCAGACAATAACTATAAAAAAATTGACTGGAAACAAGCCATTTGAATTTATGTTGAATTTCGGGCAAAGTGCTAAAATTGTCATTTTTTCGTACAAATGTGTTTGCTCCTCCCACAATTTTTTATTTCTATACTTACTATATTATATATATATATATATATATATATATATATATATATATATATATATACCGGTATATATATATATATGTTTATTTTTGTAACCTATATATTGTCTTGAACTCTCCTTTCACTCCAGTGTTCCTGAGGATGTCATTAGACGAAAGCGCTTGAGCACCACTTTGTGTTTCTTTTTCCTTCGTGGTTTTATTCATCATAAATATTTTTCACGTGTCACTTTCGTGAAATAATTTTCATATATATATATATATATTAATATATATATATATAGTTTATGTAGGAAGGAGGGGTCCAAGGGCAAACACCCGCAAAAAAATGCCCCCCCTCCTCCCCGAAGAGAGAACCGAAATAAAACCATTTTTTTTTTTTTAAATTTTGAAAAGATTATGTAGTGTGTAAAATGCATGTATGTGTAGTGAAAAATAGAGAGAAAAGCGTGTGTTTGAGAACATACTGGACTGCTTACAGGGTAGATGAGACACGGAAAAAGATCAACTAAGGAGGACGGTGACAGAAGAAACGGGAGTATTTCCCTGGTCAGTTGGTGTCTACCGTCTACAAATAAAAAAAATAAAAATCACACGCGTAATAAAACGATTAATAATAAAAATACTAATAATACTAATAAATTTAACTTATTATTATTATTATTATTATTACTATTAGATCAGTAGAAAAATAAGAAACCCAGAAGATATAGGATCTCTACAAACCGACATAAACAGAATCTACAAGTGGACGGAAGACAACAATATGAAGTTTAACACCGAAATTTCAGCTGTTACGGTACAGAAAAAGAGAAGACCTAAAATCCATGGAATATTATACTCCAAATGGACAGGAAATTCAGAGAAATTCTAGAACAAAAGATTTAGGGGTTGTAATGACTGATGATGCGAAATTTGAAACACAAAATAAGATACAGTAAACAGAGCTAAGATAGCAGTAAACAGAGCAGAGAGAATAACTGGGTAGATACTGAGAACCTTTAAACAAAGGGATAGGAATATAATGATTCCTCTACTGAAAGCACTGATCATACCCAAATTGGAATACTGCTCGGTCCTAACATCCCCATATAAAAAAGAAGACATTAGACAGCTAGAAGGGATTCAGAGAAGCTTCACAGCCAAGATCAAGGGGTGCAAAGAACTAAATTACGGGAAAAGGTTACGCGAACTAAACCTATATTCACTGGAAAGGAGAAGGGAAACACACACCATTATTTACACCTGGAAAATAATGGAGAAACTAGTCCCTAATCTTACTCTGAATCCTGTATCTCCCCAAACAACGGTGGAAAGTAGAAAAGGAAGACTGTGTCGTGTTCCCAAATTAAAGGCGAGACAGGGAACATCCTTAACCCTGAAAGAAAATAGTTTTGTAGTGAGAGGACGAAAACTGTTTAATTAGCTGCCCAAAGACCTAAGGAACACGAATGGTGTTGCAGTGGACATCTTAAAAAGAAGGTTAGACGCGTGGCTCAGAACAATCCCCGATGAGCCGGGCGTACCTGGCTATGTAAGGTGGAGAGTGCAAGAAACCAACTTACTACTTCACCAGGCCTTTGAAAGGTATAAATGTGTGTATATATAATTTAGGAAAGAGCGTAGCTGTACAAATTCAATAAAAGAGTAAAATCTCCCAAAGAAAATTCAAAAGGAATTAAAATTAAATTAAAAGGCAACTGCAAAGCTCTTCAAAGATGCTTCTTTCTTCGTTCGGGCAGACGTGAAAACTGAAGGGAGAGAAAGGGCAGTAGGGCACACAGAACCAGAAGAGAGTTCAAAGAATGTTATGCCTCTGGCAGCTGTAAACGTCTGAATACAGACAGATAGAACATTGGTAACAAAATCTAAGGAAAATAGACCGGGGTATTTTTTTTATATATGTATATTAAAATTATCGGTAGTTTGTATCAAATAGGATTCGACCAGTTTCTTCATATCACTATTGTCATTTCCCTCTATCACTAGTATCATTCTAAATGACAATGGAAGATAACTTTCCTCTCTCAAATCCACCAAATGAGGTGAGGTACTGCAGAGGGGTTCGACAGTAATTAAAATGGGCTTAGGAATAATATTAGAGATATAAATAATTCTATTATTATTATTATTATTATATTATTATTATTATAAGCATGGTGTGAATAAATTCTGAAGTTATTCTTTTCTTTCCTACTTTCTTAGAATTTTCCGTCACAACAATTTTCTCTCAGCAATAGGTGACGGAGGAGGGAAAGTCTTGTCACCTCCCTGCTTTGCTATTACTGCTGTTCCTATGTGAAAGATTTATTTACACGTCTATAAATGTAAGCGTGGTATCAGTTTTCAGTACCGCATTCTTTATTTTCACTTGCTTTTCCCTCTATTTCCTCTACTTCTTTCTTGGTTAACTTACAGTGGTTAACTTACGTTTGTAACTGAGATATCTCTGCGTAGCCTGAGTTTTTGGCTCGACTCGTAACTCCATTTTTCCCATTCATCCGGATCTTTGTTCAAGAAACCTGCAGACAATTGCAGTCGTTTGAAGAACCTCATCGAATTCTTCGTTACAAGACTCTCCAAAGATGAACTGAGAGGCGGGTTGACACGCTTTGGAATCTGCTGTCCACCCTCTTTCTTGTATAGGGCTGCGACCATCCGACGTTTCGTTGCAGATGGAACATCGGCATCGAAGAAGGCCAGTGGAATCATTTCCTCAGAGAGGTACCAAAGCTGTCCTGCCAGTTTCTGACTGGCTGCTTTGGAGATCTTCTGCTGTGGATACGACCTCAATGATTCCAAGAGGCAAAGTCCTGGGCTGAGCGGAGCGGCCATCGGAGCAGTGAACCATGCCTTCAGGTAGACTGTCACAGCGAAGATGCTCATGTCTTGCAAGCATGTTTTCTCTTTCGGTGTGAGATGTTGCAATTGCTCCCGGATCATCCACATCTTGATAGAATACAGGACTTTGCATATCCAGCGAGCGTGATGCATCGCACCTCGACGTTTGAATCGAATCGGCGATTCAAGATTTCCACCAAGGAAGACAGTTCCAAAAATTCTTTGTAATCGTCTCGGTACGTCTCGCGCTGGATTTGGTCTTTGGTGAACTTCAGAAGTTCTTCTCTGACTGGTAATAGGGATGGACCAACAGTGGGGTCGTTGACACCTGTTTGGAACTTGCTTTTGTCGATGTAGTTCCACTGTTGCTGGAACTTTAGGACCAGAAATTGCGTCATGACACGCGGTGAACGCGGCGGCGACAACTAGCTCCATGATATGATGCCTGCATACAAAGTAGAGTAGCTCTTTCTGCAACTTCTGCTCTAGGGACAAACAACATCCTGAGTGACGGCCATTGTTAGCAGCAGCAGTGTTGAAACACATCCCCACCACTCTTTCACTTAGTCCCCAAAGTTGCAAGAGATCGAACACCGCTTGTGCCTGCTGTTGCCCACTTCCCGAAACTATTTTTGGCACTCCCAAGAGCTGGAAGTTGCCATCTGAGGTGGACACTAAGACGGGAAGCTGGTCCACCTGCTTGTTGTCGGTAAGGTCTAGCAGAAGCTTTCCGTCGCAGTGCACCACCACTGGTCCGGAATGGAATCCTTTTTGGACCGATTCAGCCTGCTGCCTGCGATGATGCTCTCGGCTGCGCTTCACAGAGGATCAGCTGAGAGTCAGTTACTCTAGGTTTTGGCCAAGGCTGCGAGCTGTTTCGATACAATGTAAAGCGCCATCCGGTCACTCACCCCCGTCCTGTCTAAGGCTGAAGATAATTCCGAGTTGAAAATATTCTTGGTCTGGCGTGTTCTTTTTTGGTGGGGAAAAGGACAACCTCCAGTGGCTCCCTCAAGAAACTCGTCATCGGCAGAGCTTGAAGAAGCAAGTTCGGATGTTCGGGATGTCGAGGCTTGCTCTTCGACTGCTTTCCTCTGCTTTCCGCTTTGCAACCTTCTGCTCCTTCTCCGCCAATTTTTTGTCGACGGAGCCCATTGTGCCACGCCGACCGGACTCTCTTTGAGCGAGAAGGCAGTCGCGATCTTCTTGAAACTGGATCATCTGGAGAGCGTTTCCATGTGCAATGTCGAACAAATTGTTCAGCTTGCATTTGAAAGACGTCTCGTTTTGGTCTTGTTTTGGATTTCTCCTTCCCTTGTTCTTTTTCAAAGTCTGCCACTTTTTGAACAAGACCAAAAGCTTCTCCAAACAGTGGTTCTTCCGGCGTGTTGGTATGCGGGCTCTTTGCCAAAATGAAATGAGAAATCTTTCTCCAGCGCTTTGTTTGGTGTCTTTCTTATTCAGAACATGATGGTGCAAAAAAACACCTAGGACCTGGCCATTTAAAGGCAGTTTACTGCCTAAAGTCTTTTGGTCCGGTTTGTCCAACAAAACCACGTGTTTTTTACTTAACTGTCACCGTACAGTACCTTGGTTCCTTCACCTCTCCATCTGGTTTCTGCGATTCCCATAATATGTATAGATTTCGATTCCATGAACTCAACTATTTCTTCGCATTTATCTCTAAGTGTTCCGACATTTATTGTAGCAATCCAAAAGAAAGTCCGTTTTCGCGCCAAAGTCGTAACCGTAGTCCGTCCGTTCCGAGGCTCTCTGCGTTGCACTTGAGCAAAAGAAAACCACCAGAGGCTTGCTAGGCCTTTCCTGGCTTGTTCGAAACTACTACCGTAATTAGTACCTTCCGGATGCCTATTGCCCCCCGCAAGTTACAGAAATCTCCTTCCAGATTTCCAGGCAGACATTCCAGTCGGTTTAAGCTGCTACACCTCGACAAGGTTACGTAGTTTCTTGTCCTGGTAGGGTAAGGCTCCAGGACCGTAGCAGTATGTATGTATGTATGTATGTATTTCCTCTTAATAAAAACAACAATTGGTAATTAATATTGAAATATTGTGTTTTTGTTGACTTCTATAAGGTAAATAAGGAGTACTCAGACAGGAAAGGAAGGGATAATATTATGTTTCTCATGAAGAGATAAGTAAGGTCCCCTTGAGTAACGGAACAGTTGGAAGGAGATAAATAACTGCTTATTAAAATCAAGAATAAGAAATTGGTACGGGGAAGTCACATTTTTAGAAGATATTGGTAAAGGTAAGTTCTTAATAGTAAATAGGCATAGGGAGGTCATGTCTTTCATGATAAGGATAGAGAGCATAGTGTAACGGTGGTAGCCCAGTGGAGGCGCAAGAGGGCGAGGCAGATTCAGCCAGATGCAGGGATAAGTGAGGCTTAATTTACTTGAACAGTTAGGCATTTAGTTTCAGAGCTTTTGAACATGGTACTAAAGCACTATGTAAAAAAGAACTATTTATCCATGTTGACTCGAGACTTGATTCGAGACTCGACAAAAGTGACTTGTAGGCAAGTTTGTAACAAACGTTCTGCCATTCCATTGATGAGCTTTATTTGTTCTTGAGGACAATCATCGTGGGGTCTATTTACTTTTGTCAACCCTCTGTATGTCATTACACATACCCCAAACTGTCAATTACATTAAGACACAAAATGGTAATATAAACTATTTCAGCCATTCCATGTACATATTAAATTTATTGAAATTTTGGTATTCCCACCAATCTTTCACTGTTAGGTGGGGCAATGTACTATCCGAGTGTTTTGGCTCCTCTTGCGGGGTGAGACAAGGCTCCTTGCTCTCCCCTATGCTGTTTAATGTGTATATTGACGGATTAATTGCTTCACTTAATGAGGCAACAGTAGGATGTTGTATAGATAACACAAGGATAAATAACTTAGTTTATGCCGATGATATGGTGTTAATAAGTCCCTCTGTTAAAGGTCTGGATCGGCTTCTAAATGTCTGCGAAGTGTATTCGCAGAAACATGATATTCTTTTTAATGTTACAAAAACTAAGGTTATGCAATTTCATCCTAAAAGCTGTAATCAGCCAGCTGATATAAGGTTTAAAATGAATGGTGAAGTAATTGAGGAAGTACAAGAGTTTAAGTATTTGGGTCAAACTATTACCAGCTCCTTGAGTGATGACTCGGATATAAGAAAACAATCTCGAAGCTTTGTGCTAAAGCGAATATGACCATAAGGAACTTTCGTTTCTGTACAAGTGAAGCTAAAGACACACTCTTTCGTACTTTCTGCAGTAATATATACGGTCAGCAACTCTGGGTGAATTCTAAAAAAGGTTCTGACAGAACCCTAAATTTGCTGTACAACAGGTCTTTTAGACTCTTACATAAATTACCCCCGAGATGCTCAGCTTCGCAAATGTTTGCTACCCGCAATGTCCCGAGCTTCCCGGAGGTAACAAGACGTGCTCAACACAGTCTAATGCAAAGAATTAAAAAATCAACCAACCCGATCATCCAAGCTATCCATGAGTCCTGCCATTTATCCTCTAAGCTATGGACTTCATGGTACGAAAACGTCTGTCTGTAGCTCCACTTAACTTCGACAGTGCAGTATTAATTCTAATCAATTGTATATATTTCTATCCTTAGTATATGAACTGTCATTGTATTAATAATATTTGTCATATGGACTATAGTCTGCCAATAAACCTTTTCATTTCATTTTCATTACACGTCCCAAATTGTTAATTTACAATCAGGACCCAAAATATTTGATAAACCATGAAAGGTCCTAAAATGTAGGTTCAGAGCACGGGTCCCAATTTGGTAACAAGTGTGTGTGTGTGTGTGAATTGTTAGATTTGTGTCAGTTAAATGAAAAGTGTGATGACCATTGTTAGGAGGGAAAGGTACAGAAGAAGTAACGAAAGAATTGGGTGTTGACTAGGGGTTAAAACCGGTATTGAAATACCGGTATTAATACCGGTATTGAAGAAGTACAAATAATACCGATACCGATATTATAGGTTTTCGGTATTGACAAAAATTGCTATTGTAAAATTTAGGCAATTTAGTCCTCCGATGGGCAAATAAACTGTTTTTGGAGGATTCGGAGAAAAAAAAAGTTTCGGGGTATTTGCAGTTAACCTCTTTTTTTCGTTTTCTATTCCTTTCTATCAAAGAAAACTATTTATTGCACTAGCTTTAAGAGTGATTCATTCAACTGTAGCCATTTCTTCAACAGAGTGGGAAATTATTGAAAACCTTTATGACACCTTACGTCCTGTTGAAATAATTCTTAAAGGGTTATGCTCGAAAGATGCATCACTCCTGACAGCTGAATCATCAATGAAATTTATTTCAAAGAAACTAGGAGAGAAAAATAATCCAATAGCAAAAGAGTTAAAAGATTGTCTTAGAAATCGTTACATTTCAAGAAGACAGCAAGACATTGTAGGTTTAATCAAATATCTTCATAATCCCGAAGTTTTAAAAGTTCAAGAAGAGGAAAGTTTTTCTGTTCCATCAAAATTAGTTCTCAAAAGAACTGCAGAAAGGCTCCATAAAAGACTTTTCCCTAAGAATGTGGTTGATTTGGAGATAGAAATGGAAGAACAGGAATTTCCATGTAACCCTGAAAATGTAGCTGCAAATAAGACTGAAGTGGAAGCAGATTCATTACTGAGTGAATACATGCAAGAAATGGACAAACTAGGAAAAGTGCCATCTAAAAAAAATTCCATTGATTTTGATGTTACTAATGAATTTAAAAGCTTGGAAGTTACTTTACAGAGAAGTGAGAATTTAGAGAAGCTGTACAAGGCACTGCTTTCAATTAAACCTACAAGTGCAGAATCAGAAAGAGCCTTTTCTGCTGCAGGCCTATTTCTGACGAAACTGAGATCAAGTCTATCTGAACAATCCCTAGATGCTCTTTGTTTCCTCAAAGCATACTTTCAAAATCAAACTAAGAAATAAATATTTAGATACTAATAATTTCTATCTACCCCAGTAGTTGTATAATAATATGCTAAAAAAAATTCAAATAATATTTTATTACAATTTAGTAATTTACTGTATAAACTTTTTCGAATAGAATGCCATCTATTTGGAGTTGGGTCATTAATTTATAGTAAATATGGTGAGTACTGCAACTCCCTCAGACTTGTGGGAGGGTTGGTAGGGTGGCACCATAATAAATCAAAATAAATTATTTTTTTCATAATACCGGTATCAATACCGGGATTAGCATAATTGCCTCCAAATACCGGTATTGAAAATTTTCGGTATTATGCAAGCACTAGTGTTGACCCACCCTTTACTTGAACTGTGAACACTAGTTTCATTCATACCCTTTTCATACGTTACATTTGCTAGAGGGTCTAAGGAAGGGGTTTCAGAAACGTGTTGCTTGCTGAGCTGCTTCATTTGTATGCTCACGATAGTACGAACAACAACAATAAAGTCAAAACACTTGTATAAAATTGTAATCTTGCTCCAGAATCACCTCAACAACTGCATGAGAATTGTGGTGACTCACTACATTCCTAACTTTTAGAAGTTCGCCAGTAATATTTAGTGCGAAGTTTCGCATTAGAGGTAGGCCTATTTACGGTTTAGGTATTTAATAGACATCGACCTTTCGAAATATCGATGTGGCTCGTTTCATATTTTGAATTTTTAAAGTAACTCCTGGCCGTTAAAAGCTTGGGGACCACTTGGACTCCTTCGAGTCCAACAAAAGCGGGTGAATTACGTTTATTTTTTTTTTTTAAATATTTAATTTTCTACAAAATACAAAGGATAAATGTCGTAAGTGAACATAAAACCTGTCAAAGGAATAATTTCGACTAGGGACAGACCAGATGCTGAACTTAAAGTACTTCAAGTTTACATTCCGTGTAAGCTGCTAGACAGGTTTTATTTCACCTGCAGCAAAGATCTATAGAAAACTCAGCAAAACTGGTAGAAAATCACTCGTAACGCTTAACAAAAAAAATGTTTTTATATAAGAATTTTTTTATGACACCCGCAGAAATGGAATTACTGTAAAAAGTCTGGCATAGATGAAATTATGTGCTTTGGAAGCGTGAAGCATAATTACAGAACTGCTAAACACTCGTTTAAATAGAAAAAAGATGAAGCCTTACGCATGGAGTGATCAGGAAAAATTTGGTGTATCATCACACATAAATGATATTGCCACAGAATAAATGTTTATGGGAGGAGTTCCTCCGTCTCACACACACACACACACACACACAAATACTATATATATATATATATATATATATATATATATATACTAAAATGCCCGCTGCGCCTTGCACAGCAAAAATCCTCGAAACACATCCTAGTTGGGGGGCGACGTCTGGACCCCCCCTCGCTTCAATTTCTTGCAAGTGCCCTATTTGAATGATGTGTATACCTCTAAAAACAAATTTTGTTTTTGTAAATAGCTCATGGTTATTTTATTTTATTCAAATTCTATTTTGAGTCTTTATCCGTATACATTGTACTAGGGGCACTCAATATATTTTGCCCCACCCTTTTTTCTTTGCTAAATAATAGGCCATGGGGCTGAAATGTCTTTTGGGCCGTAAGTTTGAACTTTCTGCGCTTCACATAACCGGATTTTTCCAGTTTGAACCTCCCCCTCCTTGTATAAAACCGCTTTTAAACGCCCTTGTATAAAACCGAGGGTTAACGCAGTTTCGAAAATGACGTCTGATACTGATGTGCGTTGTAAACAGAGAGTTGTTATCGAGTTCTTAACCGCAGAGAAGGAGACAGTTGGAAATATTCACAAACGTCTACAAAACCTTTACGGAGATGCTGTTGTTGATCGAAGCACAGTTGGACGCTGGTCTAAACGTGTGAGATCATCGGAGAGAGGGAGAGCTAGCCTCGATGTTGAGCCACGCAGCGGTCGCCCGGCATCGGCTGTGACAGCTCACACTGTGCAACGTGCTAACAGCATCATTCGATTAAATCGGCGCGTCACATACAAGGAGCTATCAGTGGAGCTAGGAATTAGTGAAGGAAGTGTGAATATGATAATTCAGCAACTGGGATACTCAAAAGTGTGTTCACGGTTTGTTCCTCGCCAACTGACTGAAGATCAGTGGTGTAGTCGTAATTTCTTCAGTGGCGTAACGCAACAACAATTTTTCTTATATAGCGTTTCTATAAAATTCTACAGCGTTTTTACATTTTATGTACATTCCCAAAAACACGTTGAAATTGAAGGGGTTAGGAAAGAAATATAGTTAGAAAGAGTATGTATTACAAAAATGTTCAGTAGAAACAGCAAAAAATATAAAGTAAAATAAAACCAGTAGGGTAACGCTAAAAGTAAAATAAAACCAGTTCAAAATGGCTCCCTCTGCAGGAAAGGTTATGGCCACCATCTTCTGGGACATGAAAGGGGTGATTCTGGTGGACATTATAAAGAAGGACAAACAATCAATTCGGAGGCATATATTGCTATCCTTCAGAGACCCCAGAGACGTATAAAGCGAGTTCGACTGGAGAGAAAACTGGAAGACGTCCTTCTTTTGCACGATAACGCAAGACCACACAACAGTTTGTAAACAAGAGAGGCCATCACAAAAATGCGCTTGACTGAGTTACCCCACCTTCCATACAGCCCGGATCTGGCACCTTCAGACTTCCATTTGTTTGGGCCAATGAAGGATGCTATTCATGGAAGAAAATTTGAGTGACGATGGGGTTGTTGAGGAGGTTGAGGTGGCTCCAGCGGAACCCAGCGGACTTTTATCAGTAGGAATAAAGGCCCCTTGTTTCGAGGTGGAGGAAAGCCGTAGAAAAGGATGGAGAGTATGTGGAAAAATAAAAACTTGTAAAAAAGGTATGTAACTACTTGTGTACAAAATTTCTGGAACTTACAAAGAAACTTAGGAAAAAGGTGGCGCAAAATATATTGAGTGGCCATCGTGTATATATATATATATTTATATATATATATATATATATATATATTATGATGATAAAACCACGAAGGAAAGGAAACACAGAATGGTGCTCAAGCGCTTTCGTCTAATGACATCCTCAGTGTTCCTGAGGATGTCATTAGACGAAAGCGCTTGAGCACCATTCTGTGTTTCCTTTCCTTCGTGGTTTTATTCATCATAAATATTTTTCACGTGTTACTTTTGTGAAATAATTTATATATATATATATAGAACAAGCAAATGAAAAATGAGGTACCTCCCAGGAATCGAACCCGGGATCATCCAATTGCCGGTCGGATATGTTAACCATTACACCAAGGACCTCGATTAGTCAGTACTCGTAATTCTCCTACATACGAGCGGAATAAAATGCCCTGAGGGGGCGCCTTCGCATGCCGTACATATATATACACATTTTAACTGCAAACGAGTACTGACTAATCGGGGTCCTTGGTGTAGTGGTTAACATATCCGACCGGCAATTGGATGATCCCGGGTTCGATTCCTGGGAGGTACCTCATTTTTCATTTGCTTGTTCTCCCTCCTCATCTTGTGCGGAACGCTCTTCTACACAAGTGTCGTTCTTTACATTAATTATACTGTGTGTTGTTTGAAAAAATATATATATATATATATATATATAACTATTACTGCCTTCACACTTGTTTACTTTTATTTTGGTTTATATAAAGTAAATTGAGATGGCCTTCAGTCTTGATTTTCTTTTTTGTCATCAATGAATGAGATTATGAAGTTTTATTCAAGCAACATAAAAATAACCTTGAAAGCAAATGTTCACTCGTCACATCCTATCTTTAATCTCATCCAAATCAAAGGATTTGATCTACAGACGTCCACGCCTGTATTTATTTTACTTAGTTTCAAACGTAGAATGTTGTAGCAAAATTGAGAAATTATGAACTCGATAAAGTTCTATAACCTACCAAGAAAGTAACACCCTAAAGCTCATTTCCCTACGAAGTAGGGCTGAGTGTGCCTCAAGGGTCACCTGAGCCAGAGCAGAAACGGAGTAAGAGACCAATTCAACTCCACCAAATGCCAGCGGCTGGAGGTGAACCAGCGCCACACCGCTGGAAGTCTGCCACCATAACCACTAAGCTACCGGGCGCCTGTATAACCTATCAATAATGTATTTTTTATGTATCAGCATAATTACCCTTAATTACCTTAAATTCATTAAAAGAATATCTCACTCGTAATACAGGGTGTACATAAAGTCAGGATCTATTTTTGTGAAGCACTTGGAAATTATATGGAATTCAATCATAAAATGATAAAGTGGTAACATTTATTAAATAATTAAGAGTAAGATTCGACGTGACGCCCATCAGTATCCCTGCACAGCTCAAATCGTTCCGCAGCATTTCTAAACACATTCTGGAGCATTTGCGGGGTTATGTTATCTGCAGCAGTTCGTATACGTGTACGTAAGTTTTCAAGACTCGTAATCTTCGTCTGATAGACGTGCGACTCGATAAAGCCCCATGCAAAGAAATCTAAAGGGGTTAAATCTGGTCATCTCGCTGGCCAAGGTCTGTTGCTTCCGCGTCCGATCCAGCGATTTGGAAAACGTCCATTTAGATAATCCTGAACAATTTTGGCATAGTGACAAGGAGCACCATCATGTTGATAGACGACGGGGATAGGATTGTTAGTACCGTCGTCTATCAACATGATGGTGCTCCTTGTCACTATGCCAAAATTGTTCAGGATTATCTAAATGGACGTTTTCCAAATCGCTGGATCGGACGCGGAAGCAACAGACCTTGGCAGAGCGAGATCACCAGATTTAACCCCTTTAGATTTCTTTGCATGGGGCTTTATCAAATCGCACGTCTATCAGACGAAGATTACGAGTCTTGAAAACTTACGTACACGTATACGAACTGCTGCAGATAATATAACCCCGCAAATGCTCCAGAATGTATTTAGAAATGCTGCGGAACGATTTGAGCTGTGCAGGGATACTGATGGGCGTCACGTCGAATCCTACTCTTAATTATTTAATAAATGTTACCACTTTATCATTTTATGATTGAATTCCATATAATTTCCAAGTGCTTCACAAAAATAGATCCTGACTTTATGTACACCCTGTATATAACTGACAAATGCGGCTTATCAGCAGTGTTGCGAACTACATATAATAAAAATACGTTAACGGTTATTATGGCCTTCAGTACCCGCTATTTTAAGTGTACATGAGGTAATTTATATAATTCTTTTTAGCCAGACCCCAAAAAGGAGGACAGATTAACGTCCGGCTCAAGGTGGCTCCGGATGGAGGACAGAGTGCTCAAAAGGCGGACTGTCCGGCCTAAAGCCGGACATCTGGCCACCCTACTCCGACTCCACCTCCAGAAATTTTACATGTCCGACTCCGACTGTAGTATACACTAACCGTATGGCATATATATCATACTTATATAGTATAGGTATGGTTTTTTATAATCAGCAGAAGAAAACAAAACCTAAACAGACGTTATATTGTTAAAAAAAAAACTTAGAAAATGATGTAAACATTTACTGGAAAAAAAATGGCTTCTGCACATGCCACGCTTCAAATTGCTAGTGACGTCATCAATCGCGCGCCATCTATCGAGCAAAATAAAAACGGCCTAATGTGTACATCTGGATACAAAGTTATAAAAGAGATGCATTTTTCTCACTGAAGTAGGATTTAGGTAGGTAAAAAAAATAATTTAAGTTAATGTGTCCAATTGGTCTGAAAATACGACAAAGGGTTAAAAAGACATTCTAATCAGGCGGACGTTCCGAGAAAACGCGCGCAGTTTCACGCCTAGAGAATTCCGAGAAGCCACGTGCAATTGAAAATTTCAAGGAAACGCGGTTAGTTTTAAGATGTGGAGTCGGAGTTGGGGGATTTGTACCGACTTCGACTCCAACTCCGACTCCACCCAAAAATAACCGACTCCACGACTCCGACCCGACTCCACAACCCTGGTTTATTGGCAGACTATATAGTCCATATGACAAGTATTATTAATACAATGACAGTTCACATACCAAGGGTAGAAATATATTCAGTTGATTAGAAATAATACAGTAATGTCGAAGTTAAGTGGAGCTACAGACAGACGTTTTCGTACCAAGAATTCCATAACTTAGAGCAGTGGTTCCCAAACCCATGGCGCGACCCAAATGAGGGTCGCGAAGGTGTTCCTGAGGGTCGCTTTGAAAACCTCCCGTATTCGAAATTTTGAACCCAACTTAAGGATAAGCCCATTCTGACTCGGGAGGCTGAAAAAGCTCTTCTCCCTTTTCCAACAATATATCTTTGTGAACAAGGATTTTCAGGTCTTGTTGCAATCAAGACTAAAGCAAGGAACCGCGTGGATCCTCAGCATGACTTGCGTTGTGCTCTGTCCATCAACATGAAACCAAACTTAGAGGAGCTTACCCACAAAATGAAGCAGTATCATGGTAGCCACTGAGAGAATCTTTGATTGTGTAATAAAGTCTCATTTTCATGTAAATTTGTTTTTTATTTGTCCAATTAAAAACTCTTTGAAATTCATTATGTGTTGCTAATTAATTCAATCAAACTATATGAATATAAACACAACGTATCAAAATGATTGGTCATTAACACTGCATTTACCAGCTTTTAGGGGGTCGCCAGGCCAGGACAATATTGTATTCAGGGTCGCCACCGTAAAAGTTTGGGAACCACTGACTTAGAGAATAAACGACAGGACTCATGGATAGCTTGGATTATCGGAGTAGTATGGGTGCAAAATGGACGAGTGCAAGAATGTTGCAGAGATAATGATCAATGTTGCAAAATGGGGTGGGGTATGGTGCAAAGGGGGTGGGGATATGTTGCAAAGGGGGTATGAAATGAAGGGGGAGAGGGGAGGGAACTTCGGGGGGAGAAGGGAGGATGACCTCCCCCATAGGAGTAGCCTTAACCTAAGAGAGGAAGAGAAAGGAGAGACGGAGGAGGTTTTTGGGGGAGAAGGTGGGATGTCCTCACCCCCCCAAAGGGAAACCTAACCAGGGTCTTAACCTAAGAAGGAAGAAGAGAGAGTTCTTTATTCCACCGAAGTTCGCATCATTATGAAGGTCCCGTAGCAAAGCAGGTCTTATATAGAGGAAGGTTGAGTTGCCAGATATCACTTTATTTTAATTGTTCAGGTATACATTATTAGGGTGAGTTGCTAGATACCACCATTTATCTTAATTCACACGAGTTGCTAAATAGTGTTTTTATTTATTAAAAGCAAGAACGACAGGTACAACTTATTAGGATGAGTTGGTAGATATCACCATTTATTTTAATTCACACGAGTTACCGTTTTTAAAAGCATGCGCAACTTTCTCCTTAAAATGGTTCAGAAAGAGTTAATTATTAAAACGAAACCCAATATTAACTGTCTATTTACTTTTGACAATCCTTTCTTGTGATTGAAAAAACAAATTGCATCAGAAAACTAACATTACACTCCTTTTATATATATATATATATGAAAAACAATAATTATTTAATTATTTAAACGTCGTTCTATTTACTTTTGACAATCCTTTACACACGATGGAATGATCAAAATAAAAATAAAAAATAGTATAAGAAATATGAACGAGGAATATATATGATCAAAAAATTAAAAAAAATGTATGAACATCAATACAGGTGAAACACACACACACACACACACACAGGAAATGGCGGCATTGCAGTTATCGTTTAAGCAACGTAAGTGGATTCTGAAGCACTACTGGAAGAGGGAGAATGTGGCTGCGGTACAGAGACATTGGAGAAATGAGTTTGGAACATTACCACCATCACGGGTAACAATTACAAGATTACATGATAAGTTTGAGACTGTCGGAACAGTGCAAAACGTCAACAAAGGCCGATCTGGAAGACGTCGCACTTCAACTGACAATGAAAGTGTTGAAACCGTGTTACAGGCCTTCAGAAACTCTCCAAATAAGTCTACAAGGCAATGTTCTCGTGAGACTGGTGTTTCTAAATCCAGCGTTCATCGCATTTTGCGACGTGAAAAGTGGAAACCGCACATACCTAGACTGCTCCATGCAATGAATGAGGACGATCCAGATCGTCGAAAAGAATTTTGTGAGTGGTTTTTGCACATGTGTGATGAAAAACAATCTTTTCTTGATTTCATTGTTTGGTCCGATGAAACCACTTTTAAACTTAATGGTACTATCAATCGACATAACTTTGTGTACTGGGCCACCGAAAATCCAAACGTAACAGAAGAACGAGCACTTAATCAACCAGGAGTGTCAGTGTGGTGTGGTGTCTTCCAGAGGACTGATAGGGCCATTTTTCTTTGAGGACACTGTCACAGGTGCTGCTTACTTATCAATGCTGCAAGACAACATTGTACCTTCAATCAGAGCTCTTTTTTTGGAAGAGTGTTACTTTCAACAGGATGGCGCGCCACCACATTACCACAATGACGTTAGAAATTTTCTCAATGTTTGTTTTCCTAGAAGATGAATAGGACGTAGGGGATGTACGGAGTATCCACCACGGTCTCCTGACTTAACACCCTTAGACTTTTACTTGTGGAGCACTCTGAAGAACACTATGCTGAAAAACCAAGGACACTAGAGGCCTTGAGACACGAAATTGAAATAGCCTGTGCCAACATTCCACTCCGAACAATCCGAACAGTATGCCGATCTGTTACCGCCTTTGTCAAGAATGTATTGACGCTAGTGGCGGACATTTTGAACATTTAAAACATTAAAGTAAGCAGCACAACCATGAAGGTATTGACGCTGCTGGTTGATATTTCGAACATTTAAACATTAAAGAAGCCTATTTGCTATCTATTTACTATCCGCCTATTTTGCTTATTGATATATATGTTAATATGAGGTGTAAACATTTTTTGGGACACTGTGTATATATATATATATATATATATATATATATAAGAAAAAATATTTATTTTAACTAACTTCAGCTAAGTGATGAACGAGGAATATATATGATTAAAAAATAAAATAAAAAATGTATAAACATCAATACAGGTGAAATACACACTCACACACACACACACACACACACACACACACACGCGCACAATTACATTAAATAATAAATAAATTGGAAATAAACACATTCACTTTGTTCTGTCTATTTAATTATGACAATCCTTTCTTGTGAGTGGAAAAATCAGACTGCATCAGAAAAATGACAATACATTCCTTATATACAGTCACGGCAAATAGAACTGGGACCTTTCCATATAAACTCTATTGTCAAGCTGCCCTAGTTTAATTTGCCAGAGTGGCTCTATAGGAGTGACGAAATAATCTTGCGGTGTCTGGCAGCTTAATTTTTACGAAATGCACGGCGCCAGTGTTTTCATGCACGACAGTGCGCCTTGTCATAAGGCGAAAAAAAGTGTCAAAGTGGCTTGCTGACAATAATATTAACGCGCTGAAGTGGCCAGGAAATAGCCTGACCTGAATCCCATCGAGAACTGCTGGAATGTCATGAAGCAGAAGCTTTCAAACATCGACACCACATCACTCGATAGTCTGCAGCGCAAGACAAGTCGTTCTGGATTAAGAACATGACCTTGGGTTATTTTCAAAAACTGAGTGATAGCATGCCGAAACGTCTCCAGATGATCATCAAGGCCAAGGGCAACATAACTAAATATTAATGTGTGTTGAACTGCTCATTTGTCATTTTCAAAGTAGGCCAAATTCTATATGGAAAGGTCCCTGTTCTATTTGCCGTGACTGTATATGTGTATATATATATATATATATATATATATATATATGAGAAAAACAATATTTATTTTAACTAACTTCAACTAAGGTGTTTATTGTCATATGGACTATAGTCTATTAATAAACCTTTTCATTTCATTTCATTTCCATATCATTTCACTTCATTTCACTCATCTCAATCATCTCATTTCATTCCATTTACTTTTGTCATTCCTCTGTATAGGAGTGGAGGCAGGTACTGAGAAGGTTCAACCATATTTAGCCCGAAGCTTTTTTGAAGGCCTCAAAGCCTAACCGCAAAGAACCTTTTGCCTTAAATTCATCCCTTCTCTCGAGAAAATCTCCATTCACTACAAATGTTATTCCTGCCATTATTATTACTACTGAAGTTAAAAACAAATTTAATTTATTTATTAAAGGCAAGAGAGAGAGAGAGGGTTACAAGGGGTTACAAGGAAAAGTACCTCAAAAGGCCTTGCGGCCCATACCGAGGAGGTACCAATGGCAACGGGTGCCAGGGAAAATTTTCTACACACTCAAATAGTGTGCAAGATTTGGTCTAACCTTTTCTTAAAATGATCTACAGAGGAACTGTTCACAGCTTCTGAAGGTAAACTGTTCCACGTGTCACAGATCTTATACGTAAAGTAATTCCCACACACTAGTCCTAAACCGTTTCAAATCCAACTTCCAACCATTGTTGCGAGTTGGGTTATCATTTAAACTAAACATGCTTCTAAAATCGACATCGTTGAACCCGCATAAGTGCCTGAAAACCTCAATGAGTTGACCGCGCAGCCTCCGTGTTTCCAGCGAAAACAAGTTCAGGGCGCGTAAGCGTCGATTGTAGCCCATATGCCTAAGAGAGAGAGAGAGAGGACGAAACACACACACACACACACACACACACACATACACACACACACACACACACTATTGATTTTAAAACACTTAAAAATGATAATTATCAGAAATCAACTTAAGGGGTTTGCATCAGACAATCGGTCAGACGCAGCACTCAACTCAAATGACCCATACAATTGTCCTAACTCTTGTATTATTATTATTACGTGCGGTAATTTTACGAAGTTCAAGCTTATCCCCATCCCCTCTAGTTGGCTGGTGAAGTAGTGAGTTGGCTTCTTTTACATGCGACTTCTAAAACTTACTACATTATTATCCCTGCCCCATCCTTCATGCAATAAAAAAGTTCTACTTTATTGGTAACCTTCGATTCGCATCCCCCCGAATTGCTCATTTTGACAAAGATCAACTTTTCACTCCGCCTTAGACCTACAGTTTAACGTGGAATACGAACTAAGCTCCAGCATTGGCGGGATGAAATTACATGGTCATCGCCCGATCTTTCAACCAGCACCCCAGCGTCTTAACCACTAGGATACTTAGGGTACCCATTTATCTACCAACCCAAACAGACAATCAATAACAATAAAAATTAATCACACTCCTGCATCCGAAAAATTGAGACAATTAGTATGGCAGCAAAATAATAAAATATTGTTGTGATGCTTGATCAATGTTGCGAGGGGTATTGCATAAAGGAGAGGGTTGGGGAAAACCGAGAAAATTATTGGCGCAAATATTGTCGTGGTAGAGATTTTGCAAGTATACACAATGTGAGCATTAAATCTACGGAGAGAAGATAAAGACACCATTAGTCGTCCAAAGCGTGGGCCCGTTATATCGGTGTTACGAATGACCAGAACTGCGCAGCATACTCCAGGGAACCAAGGAATTGTACAGAGAGCACAATCTCCTTGTTTCCGCCTCCTAGTATAACCCGATCTCTTTCTCTGTGGTATTTACTTTACCTATAAGTTCTGTGGCGCGTGCAACAGGTTACCTTCAGAAGAGAACAGTTCCTCTGCGGTTCAGTTCAAGAAAACGGATAGGCCGAACCTTGCATACTATTTGCGGTGTTGGAATTTTTCCATGGAACCGTAACCACTGATAAATCCTCGGTATGGGATGCATTACTTATTGAGGTACTTCTTACCCTTGTAACTCCCTATCCCTCATGTACACTTTCCACATTGTGTCGGGCAAATAATACAAAAACACTTTCCAAAATTGTTGTGAAAGAAGCTTTATGCAAGTGTAACAAAAAAAAACCAGCTTCAGAGTTCATTCACACCATGCGTACACTTATCTCGTGTACACAGCTAGTGGAAAATAAAACGCACCAATGAAACTCTAGACTCATTTAAAATAACCTAAAGTAAGCATATAATCCCTCAACGTACAATTTTTTCCTACAACGCATTCTTTCATCTCTCCTTGGATTATCTCGTGATGGGAGGTCGTTCTCTGCGCCCAGATGATGTAGTGACCCGTGGTACGGGTACCACGTAAAACTGTAGATCCCCTTCATCAAATGACCTAGATATTGCGAAGGGAGTTAAACAGTCCACAGCAATCAATCGACAGAATGCACTGATGACGCAATGTTGTATACATTCGTTTACAACAACCAAATATGAATTATATGACAGCCAAATGGTTACTTTGATTACGACACAACTGGATTGAAGTTTGTAACCCAACCACGGTTATTGAATCAACTTTTGGATTAACCTTTTGGACTAGTACAAATTATTTGTATGTACGTGCGTATGTATGTATGTGCGTATATATGTATGTGCAGCAGTTGTACGAGTACATTTTATGCACAAGAGTCAGGTTTGTGGCTGAAGATATGCTAATAATTTTTAACTAAACGTAACTATCGTACGCAATACGTTATTTCTGTGATCCTTCTAAACTATTTTCTGTTCTTATATATAAATGATTTGTCATAAATAAATTTATACAAATAAATTATATTAACATCGTGATGGTATGCGTTGTATAAATTATACCATTGTTGCGAGTTATCATTTAAACTAAACATGCTTCTAAAATCGACATCGTTAAACCCGTGTAAGAACTTGAAAACCTCGATGAGTTGACCGCGCAGCCTCCGAATTTCCAGCGAAAACAATGGGATGCTCATTTATCTACCAACCAGCCAAACATTTTCGTGCATTTTCACGAACTAAACACATTTTATTCACATTCCGGCACACTATTTGAGAGAAACATGTGCCCATATTTTTCCTTTTTGCCTAGCAAACGATACTCGTCTCTAATTTCTATTAAATACTCACGCAGACCTTTAGCCACAATCTCACTACAAACCTCGTCATGATATATATGAATGTAGTGGTAAAATACTTAAGATTCCCCATGATGACAAGATTTACAGTCTTAGTCGTAGGGTACGAGTAATCGGTATGATGCAATATAATATAATTTCGCTTGTCACACCACTCGTCAACAAGACTTGCTAACCAGAGCAGCTGCTTCTCTTCTGCACGTGTTGTTTCTTCTACTTCACGGTATGTGTAAGCTTTTATAAAGTTTAGGTCTACAACATAGTTCAATACATCACTTGTACCACGAAATACTGCAATGCTCTTGCCAGATTAGCCGTAGAGTATTTGTACCCCCTTGTTCCTTCGCACGGTCCAATGTAGCCTTAAAAGCATCAAAGGATGGTAGAATAGAGGTCTTTCAGTGTTCACCACATCTTCACACTTTACCGAATATCATTTCATAAAACTCGAGTACGCAATATAAAAGATAGCCAACACTATTTTTCGTCTACGTGAGAAAATACACATCTGAGATCCACGGCTTGCACCGCTCAACTGAGCACGCAGGGTAGAGATATGCCCAGGTAGTAGCAAGAGTCACGTGACCGATCATACAGGGGGGCGGAGCTTAGGACAGATAACTCAAATGAAAGAATTTATTATCTTACCACCTGTTAATTTCTAAGAGAAAGAATAAGCGCGAGACATCCCATTGTAAAAGTTACACCAGGAATTCCAGGGGTACAGGGGCACAATAGTACCCCGATGTTTAGTTAACTTTAAACTTGCTTTTTGTTATGTGTTAAAACCAATTACTTATTTGAGGTTTAATAGTTCTTCCTCTTTCGAGCTCTGTTATCTGAAAGCTCTTTACTCTGTGGTCCTTAAGGTTTTCAATCCTATTTATTGATGTTGTCTTTAAAGGACAGGACGTAGAAGTGAATTCTTACTGTGATAACTTTATTCTCAAATGATAGGAGTTAAGTTTCTTTAGAGGAGTATTGAGCTGGTGAAGGAGAGAGTAGGTCTTTTCTTACAAATCACACTTTTATAGTATTCAATTCTTGAGTGAAATCCTATCACTGCTAAATTTTACATACAAGTTGTATGTCAAGTTAGGCATTTGAACGAAACGTTTTTGTAACACTGAATTCGATGTATAACATTAGCGCAACTTCTCCAGATTGATATATATATATATATATATATATATAGATATATATATCGATAATACAAGAAAACAGTTTTAGTATTTTGGTAAATATTTATATTTAGATGTTTTATTGACGTATTTGACCAGTGACGAAAATATATACATATGTACAACGGATCAGAGAAATAAAGAGCGAAATAAAAGCAAAAGACATTTTAACAAGATATTGTTAATTTTGTACATTTCATATTATATTCCTACTACTACAAATGGGAAAAAACCCTTAGTTTAACTTTACTTGTTCTAATGCTAGCAGCAACAGACATGAGTTTTTCAGAAATTGCCGTTGTAAGCCATCTCCTGGCTCATATTTGTGCCTGGAATCGTGCAAAATCTGTTCCTCGAGTCGCCAAAATTTCCTTCATGTAATAAAATTGTGAAAATCTATACAATTCTAAGTCTTCTCGCTATTTCTGGGATCTAGTTAAGAACCTCTACATCAACTTTACATGTTCTTCCTCTCCTCACCTTTTCCAATGTGGCTCAGGAGCCATCTCTTCTCTTCAAAAAGCTGAACTATTCGCTCGAACTTTCGCTTCCAACTCAACCCTGAACGATTCCAGTGCTATTCCTCCAACATAATTACGTCTGAAACAACCACAATCGCCTCATTGTGCTTTACTGTGTTCAAGAACAAATTCATGCCTAAAGACACCTTAGCCGTGGAAAACTTTCGTCTTTGTCTTTCATCTGATACTATTCCTTCCTGCTCGAAGTTCGCTTTCATTCAGCATCTCCTAAAGAAGGGTGATCACTCTCAACCCTCCAACTATCTTCCATCTGCTTTGTTTTCTTGCCTTTGTAATGTTTTTTATTCCATCCTTAAGAGGAAAAATCTTAATCACCCCTCTTCTTACAGTCTTCTTTCAGATCGTCAGTATGGGTTCTACATGGGAAACTCTACTGGCGATCTTTTTGCATATCTCTAACTCTTGGTCATCCCCTTTTTGGGATTTGGTGAAACCTTTGTTAATGCGATATACATATCAAAAGTTCTTGATAGAGTCTGGCACAAATCTTTAATTTCGAAACTGCTATCCTTTGGTTTCAATCCTTCTGTCTGTGCCTTCCTCTCTATTTTCCTTTCGGGACGATCTATCGATGCGGATGTAGCTGGCCACTGTTTTTCTCCTAAAGCTATTAACAGTGATGTTCCTCAGATTCTGTACTGTCACCCACTCTTTAACTTTCATTGATCAATGATCTATTAAGTCGCACTCTCTGACCAATCCACAAACTTTACCAAATTACACACTTTTCAATGGAATAAATGAAACATTTAAATAACCCAATCCTTTATTGTATAAAATATATAATTAGTTTATATAATACACGACCTTAAATGATTAAAAGAGCTTGGTAATGACGTCACAACGACATTGTAAAAAGCAGGCGAAACTTTACTTTAATTCATTACAAGATTGAAAATAGAGGGTGGAGTCGTGTCAGTTATCTCTCTGTGCCTTTTCAAATTGCTTAGTGGTGAACATGATATCCGACGTTCCAAACGTGTTTGAAGCACACAAGTTGATAAATATATCGCTCGGTAAAATTGCAGCCCGCCGTTCCGGAAGAACTGGTGCATCTTTGCATAAATCCTTATTAGTTGCCTCTGTGTTACATAAAGCCCGTTTTGTTTACTTAGAAGAAGCACATAATTACCACCACATATTTTTCCCACCACAAGGGCAACCTGAGGAGTTTGCTCCCGACCCACCTCGTGCACCCACACCATTACCTGAAGTGACCGTTACCCCAGTGGTGACGTCAGTGATGCCTCTCGATTGTGGTGATAATAATACCAAAATGATTATTCAGCCATTGACTGCATTAGTGAAGAGTGTAAATCTAGATTAGAGGACAGTGACAGTGAATACGGTTGCAACGATTCCTTGCACCATACCAGAAAAAGGCGGGAGTTTCTGACCAGGAAACAGAGGCAGCAGTTTCCTCAATTTTACCAAAACGATTAAAATCTGATTTAAAACAGGAGCAATGCTCAAGCTGTTATTTTAGCGAACCTAAAATTTTGTGTTCATGTGGGTTCGAGCTCACCTCTTGTCGTTGTTCTGAGCAGTCAGTGGACGACGAGATTTGAGCATGGAAGTTGACCACATAACTTCTCTTGTGTATGTCTTTCTATCTTCAGTTTCAATCAGCAACAGCAACAGCAACAACAATCAGATTTGTGTTCGACGCAGGCCCACCACCAAGCAGATTCCGTGGGCCTCCTGTGCTGGCGCTGACGGCGTAGCGAATTTGTATATATTGTGAATATATCCTCGCTTCAAATGCGTCCTGCAGGAATCGAGTTCGGCTCTTCTACAGCGACTGCTACAAGTACCTGATGCTCCATTAGCCGACCCCATCTCCCATCCCCGACCCACGTCTCTCTTAACTGTTGCTGCTGCTGCTGCTGCTGCCGTCTAGTCAACACTTTCTGCCCTTCGGTAGCTGCTCGACTTCAGTAACGCATCAGCACTCCCGACGGCGGTGTGCGGAGGACAACGCTTATTTCTTCGACAAACTTGGACGAATCGTGATCATCTTGGACTCCTTGAATTTCTATAAACTCACTCCAGACGGCATTCGTCTCGTGACTTCTTAGTAAATACGTTTTTTATTAATGTAGTTTATACGTACTCATTCATGCACAGTGTAATTCATTACGTGATAAAAGAATTTGTATTTAAGGTCGTGTATTATATAAACTAATTATATATTTTATATAATAAAGGATTGGGTTATTTAAATGTTTCATTTATTCCATTGAAAAGTGTGTAATTTGGTAAAGTTTGTGGATTGGTCAGAGAGTGCGACTTAATAGATCATTGATCAATAAAAGTTAAAGAGTGGGTGACAGTACAGAATCTGAGGAACATCACTGTTAATAGCTTTAGGAGAAAAACAGTGGCCAGCTACATCCGCATCGATAGATCGTCCCGAAAGGAAAACAGAGAGGAAGGCACAGATAGAAGGATTGAAACCAAAGGATAGCAGTTTCGAAATTAAAGATTTGTGCCAGACTCTATCAAAAACTTTTGATATGTATATCGCATTAACAAAGGTTTCACCAAAATCCCAAAAAGGGGATGACCAAGAGTTAGAGATATGCAAAAAGATCGCCAGTAGAGTTTCCCATGTAGAACCCATACTGACGATCTGAAAGAAGACTTTAAGAAGAGGGGTGATTAAGATTTTTCCTCTTAAGGATGGAATAAAAAACTACAAAGGCAAGAAAACAAAGCAGATGGAAGATAGTTGGAGGGTTGAGAGTGATCACCCTTCTTTAGGAGATGCTGAATGAAAGCGAACTTCGAACAGGAAGGAATAGTATCAGATGAAAGACAAAGACGAGAGTTTTCCACGGCTAAGGTGTCTTTAGGCATGAATTTGTTCTTGAACACAGTAAAGCACAATGAGGCGATTGTGGTTGTTTCAGACGTAATTATGTTGGAGGAATAGCACTGGAATCGTTCAGGGTTGAGTTGGAAGCGAAAGTTCGAGCGAATAGTTCAGCTTTGTGAAGAGAAGAGATGGCTCCTGAGGCAGATTGGAAAAGGTGAGGAGAGGAAGAACATGTAAAGTTGATGTAGAGGTTCTTAACTAGATGCCAGAAATAGCGAGAAGACTTAGAATTGTATAGATTTTCACAATTTTATTGCATGAATTAAATTTTGGCGACTCGAGGAACAGATTTTGCACGATTCCGGGCACAAATATGAGCCAGGAGATGGCTTACAACGGCAATTTCTGAAAAACTCATGTCTGTTGCTGCTAGCATTAGAACAAGTAAAGTTAAACTAAGGTTTTTTTTCCCATTAGTAGTAGTAGGAATAGAATATGAAATGTATAAAATTAACAATATGTTGTTAAAATGTCTTTCGCTTTTACTCAATGCTTTTTATCCATTGCCGATCTCTTTATTTCTCTGATCCGTTGTACATATGTATATATTTTCGTCATTGGTGAAATACGTCAATATAACATCTAAATATAAATATAT
Organism: Bathynomus jamesi; assembly: GCA_023014485.1. Classification (NCBI taxonomy): domain Eukaryota; kingdom Metazoa; phylum Arthropoda; class Malacostraca; order Isopoda; family Cirolanidae; genus Bathynomus; species Bathynomus jamesi. The sequence goes on from JAJOZX010000250.1 coordinate 664,611, forward strand.
TTACCAAAATGCTAAATCTTTTCTTCTATTATTGATATATATATATATCTGGAGCAGTTGCGCTAATGTTACACATCGAATTCAGTGTTACAAAAACGTTTCGTTCAAATGCCTGACATACAACTTGTATGTAAAATTTAGCAGTGATAGGATTTCACTCAAGAATTGAATACTACGGGGCTCCAATAAACCTTACCCCCCCTGCCCATGGCCTAAACCATTAGAGATACAGTAAAACTAAACATACCTTACAAAAGAGAATTTAATCCTGCATTTAATGAGAAACAATTAAAACTTGGTGTTCTCGCCATTGGCTTCCAAGACAGCCTGAATTCGCTTTGGGTAACTTGCCAAAAGTGACGTGAATAGATCTTGATCGTTACGCAAATTTGCTAAAACAGTTTCAATGTGTTGCGTCATTGTATCCTTCGAAAATCGATTTGCTGCAGGTTCTTCAAACAAGAGACATTCAACCTTGTCCTTTATAACTGATCCAATGTGTTCACATACGTTCAGGTCAGGAGAATTTCCTGGCCATTCTTCATTTCCAAAGAAATCGATCTCATGGTTCCGCAACAACTGTTGAGTGGCTAATGCCTTAAAGCAGGGGGCCTTATCGTGCAGAAGTGTGACCTGATCGACATCCATAACATTGTTTGGGTTTCTTAGAAAAGGAATGACATGCTAGGATGGAATAATATCACGAAAATACTGTCCATCCCAACTCTGACCCTTTGGCTTCAGCACCCACATGAGCTTTGCAGTGAACAAAACAAACACACCAACACAGTCTGGACTTTTTAATAATTCGCGATAATGTTCATTGTCATCGATTTCATCTGGTGTTGTGGCCCACATGATCATTTTGGTAGTTAGGCCGACGTGTTACGTAAACAAAAAATTCATCGAAGACAGCTAAATGCATGAAATCATCTACATCCCAATCTTCAAGATAATGGGCAAACCACATTCTGTCATCGATGTTAAGTGGAGTTTTTCTTGGCTTTGGAAGTTCATGCCAAAGCTTTAAACCTTGCCTATGACGTTACAGTCGAATGATCTCACCACTAACGATCTTTCCTCTCAACACTTCGATCTCTCTAGAAAGTTTAGCACAGCTGTTTTTCCGCTTACGCGTACCGATTTCAATGATGTCCTTTGTTTCCTGAGAGAGTGGCAAATTTGGGCGCCCAGATTTGGTTGTATCTATTTCACATTCATCCAAATTTTTATTCCAATTTCTTTTGACGAAGTCCTCACTTCTTCGCAACTTTTTGGCAACCCAAGAACGTGTTATAAAGGTGGCTCCAGCATCACGAGCTTTCCGAAATGTTATTGCTCGTATGCGATCTATCACACGTTGCCTCTCCGAATCACCAATTAATTGAGAAGCCATTATATTATCACTTTATCAGCTAGAGTAATTTTAATACCTGCAATAAATAAAGAATTTTATATATTTTTATAATCACTAAAAACTATTTCGATATAAGTAAACATGTAAGCTGCAAATGGGAGGGGGGGATAAGGTTTTTTGGAATCCCTTATAAAAGTGTGATTTGTAAGAAAAGACCTACTCTCTCCTTCACCAGCTCAATACTCCTCTAAAGAAACTTAACTCCTATCATTTGAGAATAAAGTTATCACAGTAAGAATTCACTTCTGCGTCCTGTCCTTTAAAGACAACATCAATAAATAGGATTGAAAACCTTAAGGACCACAGAGTAAAGAGCTTTCAGATAACAGAGCTCGAAAGAGGAAGAACTATTAAACCTCAAATAAGTAATTGGTTTTAACACATAACAAAAAGCAAGCTTAAAGTTAACTAAACATCGGGGTACTATTGTGCCCCTGTACCCCTGGAATTCCTGGTGTAACTTTTATAATGGGATGTCTCGCGCTTATTCTTTCTCCTAGAAATTAACAGGTGGTAAGATATTAATAAATTCTTTCATTTGAGTTATCTGTCCTAAGCTCCGCCCCCCTGTATGATCGGTCACGTGACTCCTGCTACTACCTGGGCATATCTCTACCCTGCGTGCTCAGTTGAGCGGTGCAAGCCGTGGATCTCAGATGTGTATTTTCTCACGTAGACGAAAAATAGTGTTGGCTATCTTTTATTGCGTACTCGAGTTTTATGAAGTGATATTCGGTAAAGTGTGAAGATGTGGTGAACACTGAAAGACCTCTTCTACCATCTTTTGATGCTTTTAAGGCTACATTGGACCGTGCGAAGGAACAAGAGGTACAAATACTCTTCGGCTAATCTGGCTAGAGCATTGCAGTATTTCGTGGTACAAGTGATGTATTGAACTATGTTGTAGACCTAAACTTTATAAAAGCTTACACATACCGTGAAGTAGAAGAAACAACACGTGCAGAAGAGAAGCAGCTACTATGGTTAGCGAGTCTTGTTGATGAGTGGTGCGACAAGCGAAATTATATTATATTGCATCATACCGATTACTCGTACCCTGTGACTAAGAATGTAAATCTTATCATCATGGGGAATCGTAAGTATTTTACCACTACTTTAATATATATCATGACGAGGTTTGTAATGAGATTGTGGCTAAAGGTCTGCGTGAGTATTTAATAGAAATTAGAGACGAGTATCGTTTGCTAGGCAAAAAGGAAAAATATGGGCACATGTTTCTCTCAAATAGTGTGCCGGAATATGAATAAAATGTGTTTAGTTCGTGAAAATGCACGAAAATGTTTGGCTGGTTGGTAGATAAATGAGCATCCCATTGTTTTCGCTGGAAATTCGGAGGCTGCGCGGTCATTTTAGAAGCATGTTTAGTTTAAATGATAACTCGCAACAATGGTATAATTTATACAACGCATACCATCACTATGTTAATATAATTTATTTGTATAAATTTATTTATGACAAATCATTTATATATAAGAACATAAAATAGTTTAGAAAGGTCACAGAAATAACGTATTGCGTACGATAGTTACGTTTAGTTAAAAATTATTAGCATATCTTCAGCCACAAATCTGACTCTTATGCATAAAATGTACTCGTACAACTGCTGCACATACATATGTACGCACATACATACTTACATGCGTACGTACATAAAAATAATTTGTACAACTAGTCCAAAAGGTAATCCAAAAGTTAATTCACTAACCGTGGTTGGGTTACAAACTTCAATCCAGTTGTGCCTTAATCAAAGTAACCATTAGGCTTGGTTGTCATATAATTCATATTTGGCTGTTGTAACCGGATGTATACAACATTGCGTCGTCAGTGCATTCTGTCGATTGATTGCTGTGGATTGTTTAACTCCTTTCGCAATATCTAGGTCATTTGATGAAGGGGATCTACAGTTTTACGTGGCACCCGTACCACGGGTCACTACATCATCTGGGCGCAGAGAACGGACTCGCATCACGAGATAATCCAAGGAGAGATGAAAGAATGCGTTGTAGGAAAAAATTGTACGATGTTGAGGGATGATATATGCTTACTTTAGGTTATTTTAAATGAGTCTAGAGTTTCATTGGTGCGTTTTATTTTCCACTAGCTGTGTACACGAGATAAGTGTACGCATGGTGTGAATGAACTCTGAAGCTGTTCTTATTTCATTATACTTTTGCATAAAACTTCTTTCACAACAATTTTGGAAAGAGTTTCTGTATTAGTTGCCGAACACAATGTGGAAAGTGTACATGAGGGATAGGGAGTTACAAGGGCAAGAAGTACCTCAATAAGTAATGCATCCCATACCGAGGATGTATTAGTGGACTCGGTTCCAGGGAAACAATTCCTACACAGCAAATAGTATGCAAGGTTCGGCCTATCCATTTTCTTGAACTGAACCGCAGAGGAACTGTTCGCCTTCTGAATGTATCCTGTTGCACGCACTATAGAACTTATAGGTAAAGTAAATACCACAAACAGAGAAAGAGATCGGGTTACATTAGGAAACGGAAAGGAGATTGTGCTCTCTCTGTAAAATTTCCTGGTTCCCTGGAGTATGCTGTGCAGTTCTTGTCATTCGTAACACCGATATAACGGGCCCACGCTTTGGACGACTAATGGTGTCTTTATCTTCTCTCCGTTGATGTAATGCTCACATTGTGTATTGTCGCATGCAAATCTCTACCACGACAATATTTTCGCCCATACTTTTCTCGGTTTTCCCCAACCCACCCCTTTATGCAATATCCCTCGTAACATTGATCAAGCATCACAACAATATTTTATTATTTTGCTGCCATACTAATTGAGTCAATTTTTCCGATGCATGTCGTTATAGAAATATCTTCATCAGAGTTGCTCAGCAGCTCAGTACCACAGGAAACAAAATTAGCGCCGCTACTCTTCATAATCGTGGCGTTAACAGCACAGTAATATCCTATGACACAAACATCATTTGGAAATCTAGAAGATTTTTGTGCATTACTATGTTTTGCAGTCATACTAGTCTCAGCTTTCCAAAGATTCCTGACTTGTGGATTTTTACTTCTCGCGTAGATGTGTGAATAAATAACTCGTGAAAATGAATGTCTGCTTGGGTTGGTTGATAAATGGGCGCCCTAGGTATCCTAGTGGATTAGACGGTGGGTGCTGTTGAGAGCTCAGGCGATGACAATGTAATTTCTCCCCGCCCGTGCTGCAGCTTAGTTCGGATTACACGTTAAACTGTAGGTCTAAGGCGGAGTGAAAGGTTTGACCCTCGTCAAAATGAACAATTCGGGGGGATGCTAATCGAAGGTTACCAATAAAGTAGAACTTTTAATGCATGAAGGCTGGGACAGGGATAATAATGTAGTAAGTTTTAGAAGTTGCTTGGTTTTTATGAAGTTTAACACTGAGAAATTTCAACTATTACGGTGCGGAAAAAAAGTAGGAACTAAAATCTATGGAGTGTAAAAGAATATTAGAAGCATGCTACAGAACAAGCCCCGATGAGTCGGGTATACCTATGTGAAGTGGAGTGTAAAAGAAGTCAATTCACTACTTCACCAGGCCAACTAGAGAGGAGGGGGATAAGCTTGAACTTCGTAAAATCACCGCACTAATAATAATAATACAAGAGTTAGGACAATTGTATGCGTCATTTGAGTTGAGCGCTGCGTCTGACCGATTGTCTGATGCAAACCCCTTAAGTTGATTTCTGATAATTATAATTTTTAACAGTTTTAAAATCAATAATGTATGTGTGTGTGTGTGTGTGTGTGCGTGCGTGCGTGCGCGTGGTCCTCACTTTCTCTGAGAAAAATCTCTCTATCTCTCTCTCTCTCTCTCTCTCTCTCTCTCTCTCTCTCTCTTTCTCCTTTAATAAATAATATGAAATCAAGTTTTTAACTTCAGTAGTAATAATAATGATGCTGAGAATATTTGAAGCGAGTGGAGATTTTCTCGAGCTTAATGGTAGAATTTAGGTTAAATGTTTTTTTTTTGCCGTTAAACTTTGAGGTCTTCAAAAAAGCTTCGGGCTAAATATGGTTGAACCTTTTCCGTACCTGCCTCCACTCCTATACAGGGAATGACAAAAGTAAATGAAAGGAGTGAGATATGAGATGAGTGAAATGACATGAAAATGAAATGAAACGAAAAAGTTTATTGGCAGACTATAGTTCATATGACAATAAACACCTTAGTTGAAGTTAGTTAAAATAATTATAGTTTTTCTTATATATAGTGTGTGTATTTTTATTTCTTCTGATGCAATTTGTTTTTTCAATCACAAGAAAGGAATATCATAATTAAATAGAACAAAGTGAATGTGTTTATTTCCAATTTATTTATTATTTAATATAATTGTGTGTGTGTGTGTGTATGTGTGTATCTATTTCACCTGTGTTGATATTTATACATTTTTTATTTTATTTTTTGATCATATACGTATATTCCTCGTTCATATTTCTTATACTATTATTATTTTTACTTTTTGATCATTCCATCGTATGTATAGGAGTGTATATTTATCTATATATTTCAAATAATAAACAGAATGATGTAATAGTGTTTTATTTATTTTAGTTTAAATGTATTTCTTTTGTTTCGTTTTAGTAATTAATTCTCTTTAAGGAGAAAGTTAATTTGCTTTTAAAAACGGTAACTCTTGTAAATTAAAATAAATGGTGGTATCTAGCAACTCACCCTAATAATGTATACCTGAACAATTAAAATAGAAAGTGGTATCTGGCAACTCAACCTTCCTCTATATAAGACCTGCTTGGCTTCAGGACCTTCATAATGATGCAAACTTCTGCGGAATAAAGAACTCTCTCCTTCCTACTTAGGTTAAGACTTAGGTTAGGCTTTCCTTTGGGGGAGTGAGGACATCCCACCTTCTCCCCCAAAGACCTCCTCCGTCTCTCCTTTCTCTTCCTCTCTTAGGTTAAGGCAACCCCTTTGGGGGAGGTCATCCTCCCTTCCCCCCCGAAGCTCCCTCCCCTCTCCTTCCCCCCTTCATTGCATACCCCCCTCCCCTTTCATTGCAAACCCATCCCCCTTCACTGCATACCCCCACCCCATTTGCAACATACCCCTCCCCCTTTATTGCACCCCCAATCCCCCTTTGCAATATTGATCATTATCTCTGCAACATTCTTGCACTCGTCCATTTTGCGGCCATACTACTAATCGGGTTGGTTGATTTTTTTAATTCTTTGCATGAGACTGTATTGAGCACGTCTTGTTACCTCCGGGAAGCTCGGGACATTGCGGGTAGCAAACATTTGCGAAGCTGAGCATCTCGTGGGTAATTTATGTAAGAGTCTAAAAGACCTGTTGTACATCAAATTTAGGGATCTGCCAGAACCTTTCTTATAATTCACCCAGAGTTGCTGTCCGTATATATTACTGCATAAAGCACGAAAGAGAGTGTCTTTAGCTTCACTTGTACAGAACCGAAAGTTCCTTATAGTCATATTCGCTTTAGCACAAAGGCTTCGAAATTGTTTTCTTATATCCGAGTCATCACTCAAGGAGATGGTAATAGTTTGACCCAAATACTTAAACTCTTGTACTTCCTCAATTACTTCAACATTCATTTTAAACCTAATATCAGCTGGCTGATTACAGCTTTTAGGATGGAATTGCATAACCTTAGTTTTTGTAACATTAAAAAGAATATCATGTTTCTGCGAATACACTTCGCAAACTGTTAGTAGCCGATCCAGACCTTTAACAGAGGGACTTATTAACACCATATCATCGGCATAAACTAAGTTATTTATCCTTGTGTTATCTATACAACATCCCATTGTTGCCTCATTAAGTGAAGCAATTAATCCGTCAATATACACATAAAGCAGCATAGGAGAGAGCAAGGAGCCTTGTCTCACCCCGCAAGAGGAGCCAAAACATTCGGATAGTACATTGCCCCACCTAACGATAAAAGATTGGTGGGAATACCAAAATTTCAATAAATTTAATATGTACATGGGAACCTTCCTGTCTTCCAGTTTTTTAAATAAAATATTGTGGTTCACTCTATCATGTGCCTTACTTATATCTAAGAAACAACTATAAATAGTTGAATCACTGTCAATGTATTTATATATTGTTTCTTTAAGTACATAGATACACAGGTCAGTTGAGTGTGGCCTTTTAAAACCAAACTGATTAGATGTCCATAGGTAATCATTTAATCGGAGTAACAAGAGTTTTTCTAGTAGTTTCGAGAAGCAGGAAGCGACATTACTGAATAGGAAACGATGAAGTATTTGGGATCTTTTGGTATTAATGATATATATATATATATATATATATATAATATATATATATATATATATATTAGTGGTAGACCGGATGTCACTTTTTCATCTGCGGATGCGGATATTTAGTTAATCTATCAATGTAATATAGAATTATGAATATATAACATAATTTTTCAAATTTCGTGATGTTACTATTATGGCAGGCAATGCATAAGAATTAAAATTATTATTAATGTTTTCATTATGATAAAAATAATAACTTTCTCAAGAGTTTATTAGTTTTTCTCCATCAGCTCTGCTTATCTGGCAATCACTGTTGTTGTCAATTGAATACAAAAGTATGATGAATGTCAGCAAAAATAGTGTATTAACATCAAACAAGCATAAGGTACGAAAAATATTTATTAAATTCAAACAAGCTTGAGACACGAACGGCAAAAAAAGTTCTTTCATTGAGACATCTCACATAAACCGCGTTTCTGAGATTTCTTGCGATGAGATGTGCCAGGACATTCGCGTTGGATGCTCCAGCAGTAATCTGCCATCATGTGAGTATCCCATCGTCCGCGGTACCGTTCTTCCATGGTCCTTAGTTCTTGGTGAAATCGTTCACCCTGTTCCTCGCTTAGATCACCGAGGTTATCTGGGAAACGATCCAAATGACTGTGGAGGTAATGCAGTTTGATGCTCATTTTACAGCCAAGTTTACAAAAAGAAGAGAGCATATTCTCCACTAGTTCACCGTAGTTATCGGCCTTATAGTTCCCAAGGAAATTCTTCACAACCACACTAAACAATGACCACGCACGTGCCTCAATGTTGTCCATTGAATCTTGGAAACGCGGGTCTTTCATGAGTTCCCGGATTTGCGGTCCATCGAAAATACCTGCCTTCAGCTTTTCCATGCTCAGCGCAGGAAATTTTCTACATATGTAGCCAAAACACGTCCCATCTCTGTTCAAAGCCTTTATAAATTGTTTCATCAAACCTAGTTTGATGTGCAGTGGTGGCAATATGATCCTTTCTCTGTCAACCAAAGCTTCTTTGATGATATTTTTTTCTCCAACCACCATGTTTTCTCTCAGAGGCCACTGTCTTCTCACCCAGTGTTCATCTTTAGCTCTACTGTCCCAGAGACATATAAAGCACGGGTACTTGGTATACCCGCTCTGCTGGCCCAGAAGAAAATTCACCATCTTCAGATCCACACAGATCACCCATTGGTGGTCTCGGTATGATATCTTTTCTAGGACTAGGGCGACTGTCCCGTGCTCTTCTCTCATACCGACTGAGTGACCAATTGGGATTGATCTGTATTAGGGTGTTTCATAAATTAAAAGTTTGGAAAAATTTTAATCCACATGGATCCCCTTGTTCCATTTGCTAAGGAAACTGATAAACCGAAGTATTAATTCAATAGTTTAAAGTTTACGGGTCCCCAGTTTGATGCTCTGGCAGATCATAAACGGAAAAAATTAAACAAAAATCTGTCAATGAATTTTTATTCAACAAACGAGTACCATTTCACTACACATTTTCACAAAGATACAAAAAACATAACCACTTCTTGCGAATCATTTGTCCATGAAATCCTTCTTGGTTTTATTCGGGTATTTCGCCCTATGCTGCATCACAGTTTTGAGCAAATACTGCTTCTGCTCTTCGTTCTTCGTCAGAGAACAGTTGAACTCTTTGGTGAGCGCGATGGCTCTTTCGGCCCGATCGTTGACGACAGAGATTTTGTTAACAGTTGCCGCTGCTTGCTTGAAGCCCTCTACTTCAGTCCACTCGGCAACTGGCTTTTTCAAGAATTCTGTGTCCAAGTCGAATGCATGGAAGAAAGCCATCGTCTTTCCTGTCACGAACTCCGCCAGGTGTTTCGAGGCAAGATTCCTGACGTTCTTCCCTTGGGGTCGCTTGAGTTCCTTTTTCGATGCGGGCTTACCCAAACTGACGACCATCTGAGCCTTTTCTTCATCTGCCACATCTGCGTCGAAGAACGCCATGGCAATAAGAGTCTCAGAGATGTACCATAGGTGTCGAGACATGGCTTCTTGCGCAGCGTTAACACACGAATATCCCGACATGGCAAAGGCTTCCGCGTCACGCAGAAATTCCAGATCAACTGCGGCAGCCTTGCTTGAGGTTGCAGCACGAGTCCAACCTCGGATGTAGACGAGGGACACGAAGAGACCTACGGCTGTCAGAGCTTCCAACTCGTGACTCGACATCTTGAACTGCCTTCTTCAGTAGAATTACTTTCAAGGAGTAGATGGCTATCGCCATCCATCGAGCGTGATGGTAAGCGCCAGGGGCTCTGAGAGGGAAATCCACCACTTTTGCTTCTCCCAGGAAGATGAGAACCAACTGTAGCAGTTCCTTGTAGTCATCGCGCTGATGCGACGTGCTCACCATCCCTCTCACCAGCAGGACTGACTTCTCCCTCAGTTCCCTCATAGAGTCATTGACTTGAGCAAAATCGTACGGCCGCACGTCCAACCGGTCGATGAACTTCCATTGTGCCTGAAACCTCTTGAAAACGGGTATATCGGGGCCACTTGAAGGGCCGTATGCACGCTTGAAGACGGAGCTGAGGATGACTTCATAGATGTGATGCCGACAGGGGAAGTACATGAGTTCTCTGCCAAGACCTTTCTCAATCAGGACGCAGGCCCCGATATGAATCCCAGTGTTCGACGCTGTCGTGTCGAAAGACAGTCCCCGCACGCGCTCTTCCATCCTGTGTTCCTTGACCAAATCCAAGCAAACTCGCGCTATCTTCTCGCCGGTTCCGGACGTCACCTTAGGAACGCCGAGCAACTTCTCCTTGCCGTCGCCAGAGACGAGGACGGCAATCCGGTCAACGCTCTCCTTCCATTGCTCATTGTCAGGTAGGAGCTTACCGTCCCAATGCAAGACAAGTGGCTGACCAGGACAAACTTCGTCGGATTGATAACTTTCAGCAGCCACCTTCCTGAGAGCCTTGCGTGTGCGGTACATGGTACTGGCAGAAATGGACAGTTCATCCAAGTCAAAACCTAGTGATTTAGCCGCTGCAGCGTACGACATAGCTGAATCGCGGTACGAAATATTCAGCCGATCGTAGGTAGTCGTCACATCCTGTGAGATCAGATTCCTGCGTCGCTTCTTGGTATTTCCCTTGGAGGAGGATGGAAAAACTTCCACGGTTGGGTCAACGACATCTGAGTCAGTCTCTGACGAAGTTGAAATCACTAAAGCCCCCGTATCTTCTGCAGCTCCTTGTTCCTTCCTGGCCTTCTCCTGTTGTTCCTTAATCTTGTCCAGCCTCTTCCTTTTCCTAATCTCCTTATAGTGAAGCTTCATGTCAACAGGGCCCATGCTGCAGGAATTTGGATCTTCACGCTGCATGTCGAGAAAGTGGATGTCCTCCTGATTCTTCATCATTTCCTTAGCCTGTGAATGAGCAATGTCCATGATCTCCTTCGCTATTGCCTCCTTGAACATCGCCTCCTTCACTCGGAAGGACTCTGCTTTATGTCACTTGTGCTTCACAAGCCGGTCGTATTCCTTGAGAAGGGATTCCATCTTCCTCAAGGCCGAATCTCGACGCATCATGGGGATTCTCGCTCTCTCCCAAAATATGAGACAGGCATCCAGGCACAGGTTCAGGCATTTAGTACGTCCAAATTTTTGCTCCTTTTGGTGGTAAAAGTACTTTTTGAGTACTTGCAACTGAGTTGGAAGGCCACTTGATGTGATGTTCGCATCCGTCTGGCCAATAAGAAACACTTCTGTTTTCGCTCTGGTAGACACCTGGAAAAGAAAACAAACTAAATAATTCCACAGAAATAATTTCACATCTTAATTAATTTCATTAATTAAATAAAGAAAAGCAGTAACTGGGACTCGAACCAGTGTCATAGCCGTTTGGCGGCATCGCTCAAGTCGGCGTACACAGCACGCTATCCACTACACCATCTAGGGAGTGGATAGCGTGCTGTGTACGCCGACTTGAGCGATGCCGCCAAACGGCTATGACACTGGTTCGAGTCCCAGTTACTGCTTTTCTTTATTTATAAAACTGATACGTGTACACTACGTTCTCTTTGACAATTCATTAATTAAATAAATTTCAATACCGCAGTAAAATTACATTAATTAGTATCATAAATAATTACCAGCTTAGTTGTCCAATATGCAACAGACTAATTAATTTCATGTAATATTAATAATAAATTTCAATACCACAGTAAAATGAGATAATTAGTAGCATATATAATTACCTCCATAGTTGTCCAATAGGCTATACAACACGAACCGCTCAAGTGACGAAGAAAACCGTCTTCACTGCAGGCAGGCGAGAAATGAACTGACAAAAAGTCGTCAAAGTTGGGGACCTCTAAATGCAGCGCGATCTGGTTCAAACTTGCACAAACGTGTTTTCTTGTTCTTTAGAATACGGAGAAACGTGTGGATTAAAACTCCAAGCTCATTTTTATTTTACCCTATAGGTATGAAACACCCTAATCTGTATCTGTTGCCGTTGTGTAGAAGAACACATTTTAGGCTCCGTTTGGAGCTATCTATGAATAACCGCCATTCACTTGGTGTGTATTCCGATATGCCCATTTTTATCAGCAATCCGCGCATATTGTTGCAGAAAACTAAATCGTTCTCTTTTGAGAAGAATGGCAGTAAATCCTTTTCTCTGTCGCGATATAACGTGATTTTGGTTCCCGGCAGCAGTAAATTTTTTTCTCCCAGCCTGGAAGCTAACAATTCAGACGATTTCTTCGAAAGACTTAAGTTCCTTATGAGGTCGTTTAATTCGTGTTGACTAAAACCTTCTGCAACTGATGACGGTCCTTCGAAATCACTGTCATTTTGCCCACATATGCTTTCTTTGTCAGTAGCAGATTCATCATCTTCTTGAGGGAGCTCTGGAAAATGGCTGAATGATGGGACAGGTATCTCATCTGAATGTGAAACAGGCCGTCTAGCTGAGTTTATGTCAGGATACGTCCATTTACTCCGGTTACGTCCATTGATGCCCTTTATATTCACCAAACAAAAGTAACAGTCATCACTGTGGTTTCTCTGTTCTCTCCATACCATTGGTACGGTATACCAAATTTCAGGCACCTCCTCTTTCCGTTGGTCCATTGCCGCAGATGCTCCGTACACGTTTTACACACAACATGAGGAGCCCATGGCTTATCTTGGTCCCCTAGTTGTACTTTGAAATAGGCAAAATAAGCTTTTTTCACAAAATCAGTAATAGTTTTTCTCTGTTCAATGAACGTGTACTCTCCGCAGATAAAACAAAACACATCTGGATGATTTAAACACTTTCTTCGTGATGAAGCTATGTCAACACCTGTAACAGGAAAGAATTCACGTTAGTACATGTACAATACACATGCAAAACAGCAACATCAGCAAAATCATAGCTACAATTTAATTATACAGATGCATTTAGATTTACGAGCAACTCATAATACCGTTCCAGAAGGGTAATAAAGTAGGTAATGACGTATGCAATATCTCAAAAACTAGAGCTGCTAGAACAAAATGGATGATATTTTCTGAATCAGTGGCATGAAAATATCCAGAATAAGGTCTAAAATCTCAGGCACCAAGAAAAAAAAATTTTTTTTTGTTCCCCAGTGAATTAATACTTTACATGAAATGTGCATGACTGGGCCTTATAAGCTACTTTATAAGCTAATTTAATTGTAAATTGCATAATTTATTAGAGATAATATCCGCATGACATCCGCATTCAGAAATGCGGATGCGGATATCCGGTCCACCACTAATATATATATATATATATATATATATATATATATATATATATATATATAACAAAGGAAACTCGCACAAAGCAAATGTCATTATTTAAACCAATCTTGGGAAGTATCTTTACAACAGAGATAATTCCAGTGTAAATCTTTTGTGAACTTGGCGACCAACACTTGTGCACCACTAATTTCATTGAGCTTGAGGCACCTGAAAAACAACTTCATTTGCAACTCTGGTCAGTGATTCTGTAGCCGCTAGCTTGAAATTCCCGAATAACGGCTGTTTTGCGTTCTTTAAATCGACCAAATTTTGGGGCTTTGTTGTATAAACTTTGAATTCTATATTCTCTCACAGAAAGAAATCCATTGGAGTCCGTCCATTGCAAGGTTCATCGACCGGTTTTTTTTTATGGGCTACGCTATTACGCAAAATTCTGACGTTAGAGAAATGACAGGCATTGAAATAACTTTAGGATTCGCGTTGCACGAGTGTCACTGAGCCTAAAATGTCTATCCAAACAGTCATCTTGAGCAGTGTTTTTCAAACTTTTTTCCTCGCGACCCAGCGAAAGAAAACCAGTTCTCCCCACGACCCAAAACAATATCTTCTGACAAGTGTTTTCATAAAATCACAATAAAGGGCAATGCGTGCCAGCTTTAACTCCATCACTTCAAGTAATAACGAGACATCGAACTTACTTCCAATACAGTTTAAATGCAGCATAAATACAGTACTGTACATAAAAATGAGTCTGGTCGTTTTACGCACCAATTTCAAATAACTATTTTGTATTAATTTCAAATAACTGTTTTGTAGACAGAATTTTTTACATCTAGTGACACAGTGATTAATATTATGGGTCGCGACACGTACTTTGAAGATCATTGATCTTGAGTGTTCTTCTGCCATCTTAACCCTTTTAATACCAGTGGGAGTGTAATGTCTCGCTGCAAATAATATAAATCGTACTAACATGGTGTTTTTCTACAAATGCTTTTAAATGTTTGGAAAGGCTCTCTCTCTCTCTCTCTCTCTCTCTCTCTCTCTCAGTAAGGTCATTGGTAGCTCTCAGTAAGGTCATTGGTAGCTCTCAGTAAGGTCATTGGTAGCGCTCAGTAAGGTCACTGGCATCAACAAGAGGGTTGATAACACGTTGAGTCCGGTTGACTGCCAGTTCCGATCGGAACGGGAGCTGCTTGGCGTCGATCTGAACGTGGGAGGGACGAACTATAGGTTAATCTTGGTGTACAGACCTCCGCATCTCCTCGAGGAGGATACAGCCCTGTACACCGAACTCCGTAGCCTGCTAGGGACAGGGTGTGTGTAGTTTTAGGAGACTTCAACTGTCACGGCATAAACTGGGAAGACAGGACTGCTGATGCCGAAGGGAGGAGGCTAGTTGACTTTGCTGATGAGAACTTCCTGACTCAGTGGGTGAATGGGCCTACACGAGGCGAAAGCGTTCTAGATTTAGTATTCACGACCGAAGACAACCTCGTCACTGGCCTCACCGTTGACGAATCGTTGGGCGGGAGTGATTACTGTCTGATTAGGTTCTGTGTGTGCGTCCCTCGGGTGAAGCGTAGTAACTCGAGAGGCAGTACGCTGGATCTACGGCGGGCGGACTTTGTTAGCCTCCGGGATAGCGTAGGTGAGATGGGGTTAGAGGTCGGCGGCGATGTTGAGGAAGTGTGGAGTGCATTCCGGGACCAGTTTATGGTGCTGCAGTCTGCTGCCATACCCTCAAAACTGGTCACCTCCGCTTCAACGCAGCCTAAGTGGCTCAGTCGTGACATCGCTTCGGCTATCCGGAAGAGGAAAACTGCGTATAGGAGGGCGAAGGCCAATCGTTCCCATGAGAACACTGAGGCATATGTCTGCCTGTGTAGGGAAGTGAAAGCGAAGGTTAGGCTAGCGAAACGTAACGAAAAATTCCGGGTGGCAAGCTTCTGGAAGGGGAACCCTAAGGAGTTCTTCAGTTATGTTAATAGTAGAAAGCCCATTAGAAGCATGACAAGTCTGTTAAAGGACCCCAGCGGCGCTCTGCGGACCTCCGACGCGGACATTGCTAATGTGCTGAATGAGTACTTTGCGGGAGTGTTCACCAGGGAGGACACCCGCGTCATCCCCGAGCCAGGCGTGAGGCACGAAGGTGCTGGCCTGGATAGTGTTCAGTGTACCTCGACCGTCGTTGCCGATAGAATAGACAAACTGAGCGCGTTTAAGGCTCCTGCCCCAGACCAGTTCCTCCTCAGAGTTTTGCGGCAGGTGCGCGACCAGGTGGCTTCCCAACTGGCTACAGTCTTCAGGAGACGGGCCAAGTGCTTGGTGACTGGAGGGAAGCCAACGTGACCCCTATCTTTAAGAAAGGGGATCACGAAAGTCCAGGGAACTATCGTCCCATTAGTCTCACTTCGGTTGTAGGCACATTATTAGAGGGGATAATAGCGGATAGGATCGTTGACCATTTGGATTCCTACAAGCTGCTTGGGGACTCCCACATGGGTTTAGGCGGCATAGGTCGTGTCTCACCAACTTGCTCGAGTTTTTCCACGTCATGTTGAGTGAGTACGATAAGAGTAGGGCGATTGATGTACAGTACTTTATCTCGACTTTCAGAAAGCCTTTGATAAAGTAACTCACCGCCGGCTAATGGCCAAAGTGAGCGCGCTGGGTATCGGCGGGGAAGTAGGTAGCTGGATTGGAAACTGGCTAAAGAATAGGCGACAGAGGGTTGTAATTAAAGGGGCTACCTCGGGTTGGGCCTCGGTCACTAGCGGAGTTCCTCAGGGTTCCGTTTTGGGGCCACTGTTGTTTGTCATTTACATAAATGATATCAACGCTGGCATCGTCAGTAGGATCGCCAAATTCGCTGATGACACCAAGCTTGGGACCAATGTTGGGACGCTCGAAGCGATCAAGCAACTGCATGCGGACCTACGTAGGATAGGAGAGTGTTCCGAAAAATGGCAAATGCCGTTTAACTTGGGTAAATGCAAGGTCATGCACATTGGCTACGCCAATCCCAAGTCGGACTACTCCATGTTGGGGAGTAATATCAAGGCCACTGATTTGGAAAAGGACTTGGGTGTACTAATTAGCAGCGACCTTAAGTTTACGAAACAGTGCGTAGAGGTGGAAAAGAAAGCCCAGAAGTTGTTGGGTTATATTAGGAGGCAATTTCGATTTCGGAACAAGGAGATTGTGCTCTCTCTCTGTATAATTCCCTGGTTAGGCCGCAACTGGAGTGTGCTGTGCAGTTTTGGTCGCTACCCTCAGGAAAGATATTGAGAGGCTGGAGCGAGTCCAGGCGAGGGCCACACAGTTAATCCCTTCCGTTAGGCATATGGGCTACAATCGACGCTTACGCGTCCTGAATTTGTTTTTGCTGGAAACTCAGAGGCTGCGCCGTCAACTCATCGAGGTTTTCAAGTTCTTACACGGGTTCGACGATGTCGATTTTAGAAGCATGTTTAGTTTAAATGATAACTCGCAACAATGGTTAGAAGTTGAATTTAAAACGGTTTAGCACTAGTGTGTGTGGGAATTACTTTACCTATAAGATCTGTGACACGTGGAACAGTTTACCTTCAGAAGTTGTGAACAGTTCCTCTGTGGATCAGTTCAAAAAAAGGTTAGACCGAATTTTGCACACTATTTGAGGGTGTATGAATTTTTCCCTGGCACCCGTTGCCATTGGTACCTCTTCGGTATGGGCCGCAAGGCCTTTTGAGGTATTTCTTTTCCTTGTAACTCTCTCTCTCTCTCTCTCTCTCTCTCTCTCTCTCTCTCTCTCTCAAAGTAAAGCCATTAGCATAAATAAGAGTTAAACGCATGTGTGAAGAAAAAGACCTAAAGTTTGTTGATTTTTGGCCTACATTCTTCGGAAATGGGGTATACTGTACTTTGGCTCGGACAGGATACACTTTAATCAGAAGGGGAAAAAGAAGTTTGGTGATTTACTGAACATAAATTTGTATAATCTTTTTAAACTAGGACCCCCCAAACCAGCAATTGATCCTGCTCCCCCAACTGTTAAACCTACTCCCCCAGCAGTCGGTCCTCCTCCCCCAGCAGTTAGTCCTCCTCCCCCAGCAGTTAGCTCTCCTCCCCCAGCAGTTAGCCCTCCTCCCACAGCAGTTAGCCCTCCTCCCACAGCAGTTAGCCCTCCTCCCACAGCAGTTAGCCCTCCTCCCACAGCAGTTAGCCCTCCTCCCACAGCAGTTAGCCCTCCTCCCACAGCAGTTAGCCCTCCTCCCACAAAAGTTAGCTCTCCTCCCCCAATAGTAGCAGTCAGTCCCTCCCTAGCAAATAGTCCTGTACCCATAGCAGTCAGTCCTCTACCAGTAGTTGATTCAACTGCTTCGGGAAACGACTCAGGCCAGTTAGGAGAAATAACAACTTAAAACCTCTCAAAACTGTGCTCTTCAATGCTAGGTCATTTGGTTTACATGCTAGACGTCCATCAATGGGCCCGAAATTGCTCCCACACCACCGCACTGCTCGTCTTGCTGAGCCTCCTCCAAAAGCAACCCTCTCCGTAAAAGTGCACGGGGCGAATCTTTCTCCTATTCTTCTCCACACTTTCCCGTCCATCGGATGTTCAAAGATTAAATCTTGATTCGTCCGTGAACAATACTCGTCCCCATTGGACCATAGTCCAATTGACATTCTCACGAGCGAAAGCAAGACGAGCATTGCGGTGGTGTGGGAGCAATTCCGGGCCCATTGCTGAACGTCTAGCATGTAAGCCACTTTCCATAAGTCTCCTTCTAATGGTTCGCTCCGATACACTGACGTCTCGAGACCTTTCCAGCTCATTGCGGACGTTTGTGGCAGTCAAGCGACGATCTCGCAAAACACTGAAGACGATGAAACGATCGTCACGGGCAGATGTGCAGCGTGATCTTCCAGATCCTGGTCTTCGGGTGTACTCTTCTGTCTCCACATAACTGGTAGACACGTCGAACGTTGTTCTTGGAATTCCTAGCGCATCGGCGACGTAACGCTGGCTCCGACCATCTTCAATTAGGGCGACGACTCTTGCGACGTTCACGACGCTCAAATCCATTGTAAATGTCCAATTCTGAAACCCAAAAGAATTAGAAGTCTATCTGTTACTAAACGCAACTGCCTACTCCCACCAGTGGAAGAAAAAAGTGGCACTAGCAGTCTAAGAGCAACTGAATGTCAGACTGTCGAATTTTTAAAAGAAGTCGAAAATTCGTTACAGCTAGTGTGTTCGCAGCTGACGTTGTTTTGTCTCTTTATTTGGTTGCCTCATGACTATATTTTCGTATTTTAAAACTTTTATAAACAGAAGCTTGTCCACTTTTTTGCTTTTCGTGATATTCCAAGTGGGCCAAATTTTCTGCCGCTCAGTGTATATGATTTAATTTGGTGACGTCATTATTATTTAATGTTGACTTGTTTTTTTTCGATTCTTAATGGCTGGATTCTTTTGTTAACTTAATGCATATTATGCAGAAACTGATAAAGGAAAGTATTTGAAGATGAAGGCAAATTCCGCTGTAACAGCACATTGAAAAATATGATGTTATCATGATTTGGGGTGACAAATAAATGAATGAAAATGAAAATGAAAATGAAAATGAAAAGGTTTATTGGCAGACTATAGTCCATATGACAAATATTATTAATACAATGACAGTTCATATACTAAGGATAGAATTCATAGAAATATATACAATTGATTAGAAATAATACTGCACTGTCGAAGTTAAGTGGAGCTACAGACAGACGTTTTCGTACCAAGAAGTCCATAGCTTAGGGATTAAATGGCGGGACTCATGGATAGCTTGGATGATCGGGTTGGTTGATTTTTTAATTCTTTGCATTAGACTGTGTTGAGCACGTCTTGTTACCTCCGGGAAGCTCGGGACATTGCGGGTAGCAAACATAATAAAATGGAATTTAAGATATACATCCTATTAAAATTAAACCTTTAAAATTTAAAATTAAATGCTGATTCAGGATATGACTATCTCTTATGATTTAAGACGGAATACATAAAAAAATTAACATTGCAGAATTTAACACGATTACATGATTAAGCTTAATCTTTAAAAAGGCAGGCAAATAGGCAAAATAAACATTAAAAATAGGCACCCCCCTCCCCCAAAAAGGCATTTATAAATTTGCTTTCAAAAAACGTTTAATCTAGAATAATACCTTTATATACGCATAATACATATTATAACGTCCTTAGTGGACCAAACAGTTAGTAATACAAATATTAGTACACATAACAATGATTTCATTTCCAAAAATAAAGTTTAATATGGAATAATACCATTATATACGTATAAATAATACAAATTGCAACGCCATTATAGTGAACAAAACAATGGGTATTGAAAATGTTCGTTTCACAATAATGACAAAGATTTAAATTTAAAAAAAATATTTAATATAAAATAATACTATTATGCACGCTCAGTTTCCGTGATATACAGTATATATATATATTATATATATATATATATATATATATAATATATATATATACAGTATAACTGATCGGCTTATTTTGGGACTCTAACGGAATAATACTAGAAAATAATGGAAAAGAGGCAAATTAGGCACCTATGACGAAAAAGGCACTTTTTCCTGTAAACACAAAAATAGGTAAAAAAAAGGCATTTATGGCATTTTGCCTGAACATTCGAGCTCTAAACTTGTAGATGTGTGTGAAACTCCAGCTTAAGTGCGGATATCTACATATTTGCAAATTTGCCACAAATTGAATTTATTATATGGGTAGACTCTCGTAAGTACCCCTTCGTCGGGAGACATATCCACGAGATGTTATTTATTGGGATTTTATTTACCCGGCAAGATCTATCTATATATCCCGCAAATTTAGCGTAAATCAGTTGAGAAAGCAGTCTTATAGAACTACGAAAAAAGATCGACTTATATCAGATCGTATATGCAGCAAATTGGAAAAATCATGTTATAGGCAAAGCCGCAAAACATGTTCAGAATAGTGACATATTGAACAAAAGCAATCTCTAAACTCTAGAGGATATAACACTGTTTAACCTCCTTTGCAACGGCAAAGATCACACACAGAGAGTCGAAATTATGTTATGTTTGACGAAATTAGTGTTTCATTTCATACAAAGGACTTTTACGTGTAATGTAGAGGAAACGAAAGATGAACACTACTGGTCTCGACTACAATCCCTGAAACTTTACACTCTGGAAAGAAGACGTGAGCGGTACACAATAATATACATATCAGGGGCGTAGCTAGGTGTAAGCCAAAAGTTTGTGGTTATATATTGATTTGGAAAAAAAATAAATGTACATTTAAAAATGATTTTTTCATGAAATTTAATTGTGAAAAACAAATTATTTCCAACAGATTTGTTGGCGTTGCATCTCTAAGTTAACACTACAGGATGTCAAGAGATATTCTAGTGGTATCTTGTATATAATAGTGTGATGAAATGACATTGCAAATTGGGTGAGACTGGGATAATTAACAGGGATGGAAAGGATACTATTAATTATTACAAGTTGCAAAATACACTACTTTCTCCCAATAGTTACAATGTGTTTCTATTCTGTGCTCTGAATAAAAGTGAATTTTCCATCTCAGTTCATTGAATAACCATTGACTTCTACCCCTAAATTCCTAAGTTTTAGTGCACCAGAGCCATCTACGGGACTCTATTTAATTTTTTTCATCAACAGTGGAAGGAGGAACAGTCCCCTTCCACATCTTCCCCCGGCTCTGTGCTTCACACCTCGGTACTTACACATTAAAAAGGGCTAGCTACGCCCTGCATATGAAAAATACTCGTGGGGATTGACCCAAACTTTAGAAACATACTGGAATGAGAGAAGAGGCTAATTCTGTGCTGTCCCAGCTGCGGTGGGACAGGGGGCCATAAACCAAGAGAGAGAATGCCCTCAGAATACGTGTCCCAGAACTCTAACGCGCTGCCGAAAGAACTGGGGAACCCCAAGCACACCATCCTGAATAATTTCAAGAACTAACTGGTTCCTTTGCAAAGTCTCTGACCAGTCACGCGCAGCTGGTTACGAGAGCAGGAGGAGAGTGGAAACCAACTCTCTCCTCCGTTAAATCCCCCAAATGAGGCGGGATACAGCCGGGGAGATTGACTGTAGGTCGATTCTGAACTGTCATTCGAAGACATCAAAAACGAAGCGAAACGAATGGCTTAATATATAAAGTAACAGGTAAGTTAGGTGTATACAAATATAATCCATTATGTTTGAGACTTTTGGCTGAAGTTAGTCCAATATATACACTTGACATTTACTGATATTTGCAGCACTGAAAATGAAAATGAAAAGGTTTATTGGCAGACCATAGTCCATATGACAAATATTAATAATACAATAATAGTTCACATACTAAGGATAGAAATATATACAATTAATGAGAAATAATACAGTAGACTAATGTCGAAGGTAAGTGGAGCTACAGACAAACGTTTCCGTACCATGAATTCCATAGCTTAGAATACAAATGGCAGGACTCATGGATAGCTTGGATAATCGGGTTGGTTGATTTTTTAATTCTTTGCATTAGGCTGTATTGAGCACGTCTAGTTACTTTCGGGAAGCTTGGGACATTGCGAGTAGCAAACATTTGCGAAGCTGAGTATCTCGGGGGGTAATTTATGTTGGATTCTAAAAGACCTGTTGTACAACAAATTTAGGGTTCTGCCAGAACCTTTTTTTATAAGTTACCCAGAGTTGCTGTCCGTATATATTACTGCAGAAAGTACGAAAGAGAGTATCTTTAGCTTCACTTGTATAGAACCGAAAGTTCCTTATAGTCATTCGCTTTAGCACAAAGCTTCGAGATTGTTTTCTTATATCCGAGTCATCACTCAAGGAGTTGGTAATAGTTTGACCCACATACTTAAACTCTTGTACTTCCTCAATTACTTCACCTCTCATTTTAAATCTAATATCAGCTGGCTGATTACAGCATTTAGGATGGAATTGCATAACCTTAGTTTTTGTAACATTAAAAAGAATATCATGTTTCTGCGAATACACTTCGCAAACTTTTAGTAGCCGATTCAGACCTTTAACAGAGGGACCTATTAACACCATATCATCGGCATAAACTAAGTTATTTATTCTTGTGTTATCTATACAACATCCCACTGTTGCCTCATTAAGTGAAACAATTAATCCGTCAATTTTGTTGTTAAACCTGGACCTAACGTTTGTTTTGATGACTCCCCAAAATAAAATTACGAAATATTTACAGAACCAACAAAAGAAACTTATCCGAATCGATATTCCTTTAAAGTTTTTAAACAATTAAAATTAATTTTACGATTGCAAGTAAAAGTTAAGTTTATATATATATATATATATATATACACTATATATATGAATTTATTAAGGTTTATAAAAATAACATCAAAGTTTCCGTAAGAAAAGTTAATAAACAACGCTAATTTTTTAATATTATACGCGATCAAATGAAGTTCAGACATTTTCTTCAACCTATTAGAACATTCGAACACTGAATACATATCGCGACTCGGGTATATTATCGCATAATACTAGAGGGTGGGACAAGATAACGAGGCCTTATTCAGGTTCTTTAAAACCGAATTGGGCCTCTTTATCTTGTCCCACCCTGTATAATTCTAACATAATATAATGGAATCCACGAATATAAGTAGGGATGTTGTAGTTTGTCCCAAAACCCCAATTAAATTATAACTTTTTGTTATTTGAAATAATAATTTTCGGAAGTTCTTTAAGAAAGTAAATATTTAGTTCCGCGGCCACCTATTTTTGGGCAGCGCCCATTACCCACGATTGGATGATTAATTATTGGTGGCGTGAGAAATTGCTAACCAATCTTGTACGACCGCTTAACGGGGGCGTAAGATTCACCCTAATTAGCACACTCGTGAAATGGTGGTCGTGGTTTGTCAATTTTAAACTTTGTAAAATTGGATATCCAAAGAAAAAATCTTTAGTTCCTTTCGTTGTAACAGAACTTTCCCTATAAAAGAACATTGTTAAGTTTAACGTACATTTATTTCATATTAGAAAATCATTGAGAAGAGTCCATTTTGCAGTCGTTGCTATGGAAACTGCTTCATTTACGCGAACTGAACATCCAAACAGGCGTCTCCATGATGCTTAAATAAAATTTGGAAATCAAAATGGCCGCTTCATTATTCGTTTCAACAGAAACAATAATTCGAAGGATTATATTTATATCGAAAGAAAGGTATTTATAAATTAAACAAAACCACACATTTTAAAACTGTGATCAATGTAATCTGTGTATTTTATTTAAACTATTAGGCCAGCCGCACACAGGATCGTCTCGCGACTCACGATCGTTGCAGTGTGCGGGGCTCCCATTCTGTTACCGTAAAATCACACGCGACTAGTCACCACCCGAGTCGTGAGTCGCGAGACGATCCCGCGCGCGACCGGCCTTAGTCTAAATCAGTTTTAATGAAGTCCGTCAAATGGTCCGTAAAAAAAGAGAAACATTTATGGTAAAGGACGAGTTTGTAAAGAGCATTTAAATCTCTGTACTATACGGGACCGCAAAATTAGTCCTAAGTTCGATCATTTTTGTTTATATCGATTTTTAATTTCGATGTAAAAAAATATATGGATGATTATCATTAAATAAATACGAAATGAAAGTTGGGCGCTAGAAGCGAAATTTTAAATTACCGCTCCGATCTCCGTTTCAAAGGTACCATTTCGGTCTCTCTCCGCGACGCTTCGTAGACGCGCTGTACTCGTCGGCTACCTACGGGAAATTTAGTCGAGAGCAATTTCGCGTTTTAAAATTTATCGAACTGAAAGTGACAAATAAAAGCTTTCACTTATTTTTTTTCCTTAACTTTCGCGCAATTTGTTTCCGATGCATTTTCTGTGTACATTTTTTCTATTTAATTACTTTAATATTCTATATTTATATATGAAGAGGCAAAACTGAATTGAAAATCTTCATACGCATGACGGGAATTTCCGTAGAAAATAATAATTCCAAAGAGAAATTGCAAAAGGAAATTGCGTGGATTTATTGAATACTTACGGATATTTCATGAATTTTGATGGAAAACAATTGTTCAAATGAACATTTTTATTGGAAGTTTATTTCATTCTCCAAAATATTTCTCGATTTATTTCTCACCTAAATGATTATTATTATTATCCATTCGCCTGCCTTGCCTGTAAGCCTCCAGGCCCACCTATATCTTGTCATCGTTCTTTACGATATAAATTATTCTCCTGGTGTCATTAATTTAGTTTCGTATTTCTCTTCCTTGATCTCTCACTAGGTCTCTCTATTCAAGTTTTGCCTTACTATCATTTGCCCATACATAGATTTTAAAGGGCAACTTCATTCGTGAGTCTCATCATTCAGAAAATAAATTTATACCGGTCTCGTTCCTTATTCTTTAGTTATATCTCTCTCGTCTCCAAACAGGAAACTATGATGTACTTTTTCTCTCTCTTAACCGGACTTTACTCTGTACTACGTATTCAAGTTCCCGACCTGTTAAATAAAACTGTGGGTATTAATTTGTTTTTCTCCAACGTAGAAAATCGTTCTTTTAAAAAGTAGAAAATGCAGATTCGGAGTGAATTTTATTAATAATGTTTTTTTTTTATTAGGAACTACTTTTACGCTAATTCGAATTACTCCGCCATCTTCAAAATATTATTATTCGTTCTGGCCACTGACTGATTCACATTAGTGGCGGCCATATAGGGTGTGTAGGGTGTGTGGTGCACGGGGGCCTACCAAGGCCTCGTCATAAGAAAAAATATACTTTGTATCTATAAAATAAACTAAATTGGTGGAAAAAATATTTATTTGCTTATGTGATTAGTTCAAAAGCTTTATTTCAATGTAATTGAGATTCTCACTTTCGCCTAATTTGGAGAAGTTTTTGACTTTCGTATAAAAAGGGCGTATAACCATACAAAGATAATTATTATACATAATTCTATATAGAATTGTGGACATGACAAAGATTGGTAGGAAACCTTAAAATGCTTTAACAAAGATAAGGTGATTTAGCAAATGTGCATATCCACAGGCCCATTGTTATATTTGTAGTTATAATTTTGGTTATATTTATAGTTATAATAATTAATAATAAACAAGCGCGTAAAGTGGACATTTCAAAACTTATTGATGAGTTTGCTCATTTTAAAACAAGAAAAAGTTTTAAATTTTAGTTGTAATTGTAACGGAATTTTTTTTTATATATTAATTGAAGTTGTATGTTTGTATTGTAAAGATGTCATGCGAGTTAAGATTAATTATCTATCATGATATATTTAAATTTTAAATGCATGCATTTTCGAATAATGTATTTAGAATTTAATTACATTCTTTACAGCTGTAATTTTGTATTTAATTACAAATTAGGAAGAAACGTATTTAGTATTTATGTACATTTGAGAGTATTTACGCCTGTTTCAATGTTTGCTATTTTGATGTGTGCTTCGTTTGTATGATGCGTGTTCACTTAATGCTGTTACTTGCCTTCATTATAGACCTCGGTTTGAATAAATTTTTATCCCCTGTCAGTAGGTATACAATCGAACTAGATTTGTGTCAGGAAGTGGGCCCGCAAAATCTGCTTGGATCTTTTCCGTTTGGGGGCTAGCAGCGAATTTTAATGAAAATCGGTATACTAATGTAGTTTTGGTCACTGATTTAAAAAATAGGATAATCTCTAGGAGCGCTCCTTTTTTCAATATTAAACATACACTCATAAAACATACACCATTTGAAAGCTCACATTTTTCTGAGTCTAAAAATGTAGTAATCCAAAAGTATCAATAGCAAATGCAAGATTATAGAAAAAATTACAAGTTGCATTTTTATAGTGAATATTTCCTGTTTTGGCTATAATGTACTTTTTTTCATAAAATATTTTTCCTGATTGGGCTATTTTTTCGCTACTCTGCGACTTAATTAGTTGGTTGGATTCTGTTCTGTCTATTTTTTTTTTCTAATTGGATTCAGTTTGGTCGTGTTTGTGATAGAATTATGACGTGGTGTTCGTGTGGTTTCTGACTTTGAGAACTTGATTCGTCATGTGCCCTAGATGAAGAGAAAGCATTGGATGTTTTTATCTTTTCGATATTAAACATACACTCATAAAACATATATCATTTGAAAGCTCACATTTTTCTGAGTCTAAAAATGTAGTAATCCAAAAGTATCACTAGCAAATAAAAAGTAACTAGGGTTAATTGTTTGACGCGTGACGTAATTAATTACATTATAAAGGTTGGCTAAGTTATAAATCTTCAGTCTGTGTTGTAAGATGGTATTTTTGGTAATTGTTACGCTAACCTAACCTAACATGAATGTTATTACATTATCATTTGTATAATTTAGGTCTCGGGGGTACGGTGGCGGAGCCCCCGTAAAGATCACGCATCACAAATTGATCGGTATAGGGTTTTATATTTAAACCTAGTTACTTTTTATTTGCTATTGATACTTTTGGATTACTACATTTTTAGACTCAGAAAAATGTGAGCTTTCAAATGGTATATGTTTTATGAGTGTATGTTTAATATTGAAAAATGGAGCGCTCCTAGAGATTTACCAAAAAATAACTTTTTTTTGGAGAAATGAAAAACAAACATGTTAGAGCACTTTAAATAATTAATGTGTTTTTAACGAAAATATCATGACTTAACCTAACCAATCGTCAAGGGCGTACAGTTGACCTAACTTGGCATTCAAATGACCTAACCGGGCATTCAATTGACCTAACTGGGCATTAATTCTTGATTTTTTTTTTCTGCTACTTTTACAGATCTGCCGCGATTCTTCAAAAAACGTATTCTTCGTAAAGTTGCACTTTTTACCGTTTGACCGACGCTTTTGGCAACGAAAGAACTGGGTATTTTTATCAAAGGAACACACTTTCCCACACTTAGAGCACTTTTTCATAAACACTAGCAGTTTGTGACTCTGGCTAAATTTAACACAATCCTCTATAACTAGTTTAAGCTAGTTAAAGCACACATTAATTATTTAAAGTGCTCTAACATGTTTGTTTTTCATTTCTCAAAAAAAAAAATATTTTTGAAATCAGTGACCAAAACTATATTACTATACCAATTTTCATTAAAATTTGCTGCTAGCCCCCAAACGGAAAAGACCCACCTGCTTCACACGGGGGTCCACAACCAAGTATGGCCGCCACTGATTCACATTCATCCGATATTCTTCAAATATTTGATACTACTTTGTCTTCTTCCTCGTGTCTTTGTTAGACATTATGAAACTCGTAGACCAAAGCATCACGGAGGGAGAGAGCCTTGTCTCTTCTATACTTTACTATTACTACTATTCCTCTGTGAAAGCTTTACAAGTCAATAAGTGTAAGCATGGTATAAGTTTTCAGTATTTTTTTTCATTGTTATTTCTAACTTTTTTACTTACTAAAATAGTTTCCTCCTTGTCATCCAAGACGCCGAAATGGTTCAACAATGAAATTAGCAATGCTATTACGGAAAGAAATGTGTAAGTCACATTCCAACCAGACTAATTCAGAAAATTATATAAACCTGCGTCGGAGGGTTAAATTCTTAATTAGGTCAATTAAACATGAAGCAGAAACTAGAGTTGCCTCGCTCTGTAAAGTTAAACCTAAAGACGTTTTTGCCTAAGTTAATGGCAGGAAGCCAATTAAAAATTCTGTAGGTCCCCTAAAAGATAGAAATGACAAGCTGAAATTTAGTGATATAGATAACTTATAACTAATATGCTAAACGAGTTCTTTGTTAGTTTGCACGGTAGAAGACTTAACTGAAGTACCAAATCCCCGATTACGTATAGTATGACGGTGACCATCCCTTAGAGACCATAATCTTCTATAAATCTATACTATAAAAAGGGACTCGTCCGTCCGTCCGTATTCTGGATTGGTTGAAATATAGTGACATCATAGACACGTCATAAAATGGGCGGAGCTCTAGCGCGTGCTTTTCACTATGCATTTACAATTCACCCCAAAAAAAAAAATTATATTTTCTGTGTCTGTTTGTCTGTCTGTCTGTCCCACCCTGAAATACGAAAACGGTTCCTCGAGAGAAAAAATTATTAGGTAAAAGTAGCTTAAAATTAATCGAAACCTACGGGGAAAATTATTGAATGCCCGGTTAGGTTAATTGCATGCCCAGTTTGGTCAGATGTCCGTTCTTGACGGATTGGTTAGGTTCTCGGCTAGTTTTTATGAAAGATGAGGTGCAGCAACTAATTGACAAAATGAATAAATACAAATTACCCGGTCCCGATTTATTTATTCCAAGGTATTAAAAATGGTTGGCTACAATACTGTTGATGATTTAGTAACTATATTAACTATATTCAAACAATCATTCGAGTTAGGGAAAGTTCGAACCAGCTGGAAATTATGGCCCACTTATGAAACTTGTGAACATTTTGTCCGACAGTTGATACCCAGATCACGATAATTAGGTCTTATAATAAAGGGTGATCCAGAGAAATGGGACCCAAAAGAAACCCCTGTAACTCTTAAAGTATAAGTCCTTTTATAAAATCATACGCATCATTCGAAAGAGGATAGTTACAAGTTTGTACAGGATTGTATAGGTTTTGACAATACAAGACAAGATAAGATACAAAACAAAATAAAAGTGTTAGTTAAAACTAACCCTTCAAGATGACTGCATGGACTGTGGAACAGCTGCGTTTCATAACTGAGCAATATTATGAGCATGGAAGAAGTGTAGTTTCAGCTCAAAGATCTTTCAAGACAAATTTTCAGATGTCAAAATCTCCTTCTAAGAAAGTAATCCGTCGGTGTGTCAGAAATTTTACCCTAACTGGCAGCATTGGAAAAAGAAAGCCAACTGGAAGAGTGCGCACAGCAAGGATAGACGAGATCATTAACAGAACTCATGAAATTGTACAGGATAATCCTAACATAAGCATCAGACGTGCTTCTCAGCTGTTAGGAGTTGGATATGGAACAACACCGTATATTTAAGCAAAATTTAATGCTCTTTCCATATAAAATTCAAACAGTGCAACAACTAAACGATGGAGATTTCGCACGAAGACGACAATTCTGTCAATGGATCCAACAGAAGGTAAATGACACCACCAATTTCTGACACACCGACGGATTACTTTCTTAGAAGGAGATTTTGACATCTGAAAATTTGTCTTGAAAGATCTTTGAGCTGAAACTACACTTCTTCCATGCTCATAATATTGCTCAGTTATGAAACGCAGCTGTTCCACAGTCCATGCAGTCATCTTGAAGGGTTAGTTTTAACTAACACTTTTATTTTGTTTTGTATCTTATCTTGTCTTGTATTGTCAAAACCTATACAATCCTGTACAAACTTGTAACTATCCTCTTTCGAATGATGCGTATGATTTTATAAAAGGACTTATACTTTAAGAGTTACAGGGGTTTCTTTTGGGTCCCATTTCTCTGGATCACCCTTTATAATTTAAATTTGAATCATCCCCTTAGGGAAGTGCGAGTTTTTGATACCTTTCAGCTCATGCACAGGAACAGAAAGCCTGTTTCCTGTTGCTACCTCACAGTATGGTGGGCGAAGCGCATGGTATATAAAAAATGTGGCTCAAATAAAATACTCGGCATGATGTCTGTTTGGTGGGTCCCCCTTAGACTACACTCCCTGAATCCGCCCCTGAAAAAGGGAATAGGCAAAATCCTTGTAATTACCGCCCAATCAGTTTAATTCAATTGTTGGCAAGCTGTTGGAATCCATTATTACAGAGCGTATCGTGTATCACATTCAATCAAATGGTTTAATTTTTTGATTCTCAACATGGATTCAGGCGGCATAGATCTTGTCTAACAAACCTGTTAGATTTTTCCCATAATATGTATACTTTATACGACTCAACTAGAATAATAGATATAGTGTATCTCTACTTTCAAAAAGCCTTTGATAAGAGTTTTCACGCGAGATTGAGGATTAAAGTTAGAAGACTAGGAATTACCAAACTCTTTTCCAATTGTGATTCTGGCAAAGTGACATGGCGACTTTATTCGCTTCGATGAGCCTTTTTGTATTCTTTGCTGCCTCTCAATGTTTCATATATTCATACGTAAGATTATAGCATACGAATATAGTCAATAGTGGCTTTTGATCGGAACCTGTAAATCATGTTAAACAGGTTTGTTTATATGAGGGGTCGCGCGTCTTAAGGTACCTAAGCGCCACCACAGGCGAAAACGTGTTTTTGATGGATATCACTATTTTCACCCTTCCTCTATCGCGTGGTTTGGGTTATAATGACCTTACGACACTAGAAGTATGGTTGAAAACCTTATGAAGCGAACTACTTTTTTCACCTCTATCGCCAGCCAAAAGTTCACCCAAAGTTCGGCATAATAAGAAAATCAAAAAATTAAAAAAAATATATCTAAAATATGAAAATCTATCCCAAAAACTCCTCAACATCTTCATTAGCATACTTAGAACTCTAATTTAGCCAAAAATGAACGTTCTAGCTCAATTAATAACAGAGATACTATTGCGAGAATATTGTTGAACTTTGGAGGCGATTTTTGGCGAATTTTAATTTTGGCGCTTAGGTACCTTAAGACGCGGGACCCATTATATATATATATATATATATATATATATATATATATATAATATATATATATATATGCACTAAAATCACAGAATAACACGTGATCTTATTAATAAGCAAACAACCACAGGGAAAAGGAAAAGGAAACACGAAGTCACATCTTCAGGGAGAAACAAAAAATAGACAGAGATTACAAAGTAAATGAGTTAAATACACAAGCAAAAAAATTCCCAATCGGCAACTCAAATTAAAGACCATAAAACCCTCTAAAGATTTTTTCAATAGATAACATAATCTGTAGGCTACTAAATTACTGAATATAAAAGAACTATATAGATGAAATTAGACAAAAAAACCAGTACAGAGAACAAAAATTACTATAACGGTTATTAGAACTAGTATTTAATTAAAGCAGGCAATTAAGTGGCAAGAATTTAATGAAAACAAAAGGAATGGTGCCATCGTCTTACAGAATATTCCAAAATTTCTACAAACAGTCTGAAAAAAATTGTTTTCCCAATAGCCAACCAGTTGAAAAGTCCAATAAATCAACAAGCACCCAAAGATTATATACGAAAGAAATATTACAATTAAAATGGACACACAAAAATGTTAACAGTTCTTAAAATAATATTTATTTATTTACCAAGGCAAACCGTTAAGGGGCAAGAATGCAGTCAAAACAATAGGCCCTTCGCCAACTTTCTAACAATGCACGAGTC
Source organism: Bathynomus jamesi (assembly GCA_023014485.1). Classification (NCBI taxonomy): domain Eukaryota; kingdom Metazoa; phylum Arthropoda; class Malacostraca; order Isopoda; family Cirolanidae; genus Bathynomus; species Bathynomus jamesi. The sequence continues at coordinate 696,450 of JAJOZX010000250.1, forward strand.
TAATTTATACAGCCCAGGGCTAATATTAAGGACCAAGTCCGCATTATTCTTGATCACACTTGATTCAAGTATATTTCTGCTAACAATAGATTTACTAAACCTTAATTTGGAAGCATTTTTCCAGTCAATGGGATGATTAGTATCTCTTACGTGAATGAAAATGGCGTTAGATTCCTGGCCAATTCTTATACTGTATTGATGCTGCTTAATACGTAACTCAAGGGTCTTACCAGTTTGGCCAATGTAAAATTTATTACATATTGTGCATGGGATTTTATATACACAACCCTGTTCACTTAAAGGGGAGTTCTTAATCAATGAATTCTTAATTACATCTAAATTTTTGAACGCAATATTTACGTTAAAAGTCCTCAGCAGATTCGGCAGATCAAGGAAATTTTCTCTGAATGGTAACACTAAAACATTTTTTGTGTTATAAGAATCTTGTCCTTTGAATCTCAATGAATTCTTACCCAAACTTAATAATTTAACTCCTATCAATTTTGCAGTTGAAATAGAAAAACATTTTTCGATCATTTTTAGATGTTTTAATATATAGGTCTGGAAAAAAGTTTAAGTACAATATTTACAGAAAACCCACTAATAATTAATTGTTCCTATATACATTATTATTCTGATCACCACATTAACGTAAAACGATCCGTTCTTTCTACTTTGTTCCTAAGAGGCCTACGAATTTATAGCCCAGAGTTCATTGACGACAAAATTAGTAAAATATACAAAATTGCGTTTGATTTAAAATATCCAAAGAACTGCATAGATAAGTCCTTAAAAATGGCAAAGAAAACCTTCTACGAAGTAAAGGACAAGATTCCTTATAACAAAAAATGTTTTAGTGCTACCATTCAGAGAAAATTTCCTTGATCTGCCGAATCTGCTGAGGACTTTTAACGTAAATATTGCGTTCAAAAATTTAGATGTAATTAAGAATTCATTGATTAAGAACTCCCCTTTAAGTGAACAGGGTTGTGTATATAAAATCCCATGCACAATATGTAATAAATTTTACATTGGCCAAACTGGTAAGACCCTTGAGTTACGTATTAAGCAGCATCAATGCAATATAAGAATTGGCCAGGAATCTAACGCCATTTTCATTCACGTAAGAGATACTAATCATCCCATTGACTGGAAAAATGCTTCCAAATTAAGGTTTAGTAAATCTATTGTTAGCAGAAATATACTTGAATCAAGTGTGATCAAGAATAATGCGGACTTGGTCCTTAATATTAGCCCTGGGCTGTATAAATTAGACTCGTGCATTGTTAGAAAGTTGGCGAAGGGCCTATTGTTTTCTTGACCGCATTCTTGCCCCTTAACGGTTTGCCTTGGTTAAATAAATAAATATTATTTTAAGAACTGTTAACATTTTTTGTGTCCATTTTAATTGTAATATTTCTTTCGTATATAATCTTTGGGTGCTTGTTGGTTTATTGGACTTTTCAACTGGTTGGCTATTGGGAAAACAATTTTTTTCAGACTGTTTGTAGAAATTTTGGAATATTCTGTAAGACGATGGCACCATTCCCTTTGTTTTCATTAAATTCTTGCCACTTAATTGCCTGCTTTAATTAAATACTAGTTCTAATAACCGTAATAATAATTTTTGTTCTCTGTACTGGTTTTTTTGTCTAATTTCATCTATATAGTTCTTTTATATTCAGTAATTTAGTAGCCTACAGATTATCTATTGAAAAAATCTTTAGAGGGTTTTATGGTCTTTAATTTGAGTTGCCGATTGGGAATTTTTTTGCTTGTGTATTTAACTCATTTACTTTGTAATCTCTGTCTATTTTTTGTTTCTCCCTGAAGATGTGAATATATCACGAAAGAGCTCGGACTTCGTGTTTCCTTTTCCTTTTCCCTGTGGTTGTTTGCTTATATATATATACTTGGTGGATAAATGGATACCCTGGGTAGCCTAGTGGTTAAGACCAGATATGGAAACGGGTCTCTAACTTTGCCTCGTGACCCGTGTGACCCGTTCAGCACCTGACCCGTGACCCACTTGACCCGCCGCCCACTGACCCGGCACACCTGCTGACCTTTTTGCAATACCTTGAACAAAACGATTTTCAAAATACATCAGAAAGTAAACTTTGTTTCAAAATACAAAATCACTCCCAAGTGACCCGCTGACCCGTTTTCAGCTCTGGTTGTTGTTGTTGTTGTTTAGCCGATCAGCCCACCCTGATCGAGCAAGCCGGCGGCACGCAGGTAACCGATCGCCCTCTCCGGAGTGGACCAGAGGTTCAGCGCACTAGTGATGTTGTGTTCGTTGTTGTGCTACAGCGGTACAGTCTGTCATAATGTGTTCAATTGTTTGTGGTGTGTGCTGGCACAGGTGGCAGGTGTTGTCTAGTCTGTGTTTATATGTCCGTAAGTTGGGGTGATGTCCACATCGGAATCGTGCTAAGTTAACTCGATCCGATCTGCTCAGGCTGATCTCTGACCTGTTAATGGGTGGAGGCTTCGCACCTAGGACCGCATTCGGACCGAGTCGTGTCAGTGCTTTGTGGGTTAGGTGTGTGTGTATGTGTTTTTTGTACTGTGTGATGTCTGTGGGCGTGGTATGGAATAGAGTATTTGGTTATAATGTCTCTCTGGTGTTACCTTAATGGTGCGAGGTGTCTGTGCATGATTGTACATGTAGTGGCAAGGGTGTTGTGGGTTAGTTGTCGCTGCTGCCATGAATTGTGTTCCCCTCATGTCTAAATGTTCCCTAACTTTTAGTATTTTTGTTTCTGTGTGCAGGTGTTCTATTGGTGTTGTTTGAGTGCATCCTGTAATGATACGAAGTGCGTTGTTTTGTATTGTTTGTAAGGTGTTTATGTGTGTGTTTGAGATAATGGGTGCCCAGCATGGGCTAGCATAGTCCATAACTGAGCGAATATATTGTTTGTATATGAGTGATGTTGTTTCGTGCTGGTGTCCAAATTTTGTGCCTGTTAGTACCCTAAGCGTGTTAAGTCTTGACGTACACTTGTTTTTAATGTCTTGAATGTGGTTTGCAAAAGATAATGATGTGTTGTATGTGACACCAAGTATTTTGGTTCTGTGAGTGTGTGGAATGTTGATGTTGTTTAGTGTAAGCTGTGGAATTACCTGGTGTTCTTTTGTGTTGCTTGTAAGCAAGGTGATGGTTGATTTTGTGGGCGCTACTTTGAGTCTATTGTGTGTGAGCCAGTCTTGTATACTGTTTATGTATGTTTGTAGGTTATTTGTAGCGGTGTCGATGTTGTTGTGGGTGGATGTTAGAGTGATATCATCTGCATATGATCATAAGGTAAGCTTGTTAATCTATGGGTGTTGGAATGTCATGCATGTATAAGTTGAAGTGTGTTGGTGAGAGAAAAGAGCCTTGAGGGACCCCGTTCGGAAAAAAAGCTTGTTTTTGGATGACTTGCCATTAAATGTGACATGTGAGTATCTTCCTGAGAGATAGTTGCTCAGCCACCTTTTGGTGTTATTGTGCATGTTTGTGTTGAGTATTTTGTTTATGAGAGGGAAGCGTGGGATAGCATCAAATGCTTTACTAATGTCTATTGTTGCTAATAGTGTACGTTGAGCTGGTCGTCTGGAGTTGATGCCATCCATGATGTGCTGCGTGAGGTTAGTGAGTAATGTCGTGGTTGAGTGGTGAGGTCTGAATCCATGTTGAGTAGGCGATAGTGGAATGTGTGGGCTGGTGATTTGTAAGATTAGTCTTTCTGTTACTTTGGAAGGTGGGCAACTGGTCATAGTAAAGTAATGGGTCTATAGGAAGCTGGTTCTGTTGGATTTTTGTTTGGTTTGAGTAGTGTAATAATTTTACCTTGTTTCCATATGTCAGGAATAATACAGTGTTGGTATGAATATGTGCTGATATTTGTGAGAGCTAGTATTCCTCGTGGGCCCAAGTGTTTAAGGTGTATGTTAGATATGTTGTCTGGTCCAGTAGCCTTCGAATTCTTAATGTTTTTGATGATCTTGGTGGTCTGGTCTGTAATGAAGGGTGTAATGGTCGTGTCGAGTCTGTAGGTTTTCTTGTGTCTGGCTGTTTGTCTGTCTGCGTGTTTCTGGTTGTTGTCTCTGTTTAAGTGACTTATCTTTGCGTAGTGATTAACTAGAATGTTAGCTTGTGTGTATGTTGGGATATTATTTTGGCTACGACAGATAGCCGCGTGTGAGGTGTGAATGCCGCTGTTAGAGTGGGTAATGCTGTTTATAGTCTTGTATAGCCTGGATGTATCTGTGGAGTGGTTTAGTGTTATGAATTCCCTAAATGTTTCTGTTTGTTTTTCTTTGAGTTTGTTGTTTATTTCTGTGTTGAGCTGTTGTATCTGCTGTTTTATGGCTTCTGTGTGTAGTGTTTGTGTGTTATATTTGAGGTTGTTACGTTGCTTTATGAGGTGGGCTATTTCTCTAGTGTAATTTGGGTTGTATTTCCTAATGTTGCCCTTGGGTATGTACAGTATTTGTTTGCATTATTGATAATCTGATTAAATGTCTTGAGTGTTGTATTGATGTTTATGATGGGTGTGCTGTTTAATGTGGTGAATTGTTCCTCAGTCTGTATTTTGAACTGTTCCCAATCAGCTTTCTTGTAATTTCTGAAATTGTGCCTAAGGCTGTTGGGGCAGAATGTAGAATGTGTTGTAATGATGATGGGCAGGTGGTCTGATGACAGTTGTTTTTCTGTTCTCCATTGTGTATGTGTTGCTAGTGAGGGGGAACAGAACGTTATGTCTGGGGAGGAGTTTGAGTATCCTGCTTGATGTGGTATGTGTGTATGTTCTGTATTATTAAGAATGAAGAGGCTGTTTAGTTGTGTGGCTATGTTGGCGCCTCTGGTGTTGTTTTGGTTGTGCAGGTACCAACTAGTGTCTTTAGCGTTGAAGTCTCCTCCTAATATGACATTAGTGAGAGGCAAGATTGTGTAACTGTGGATTGTAATTGGCTGGCACCTGAGGTGAACTATCTGGTAGGATGTAAATGTTGATTAGTGTGGTGTTGTGTTTTGCGCGTGTTTTAATGTTAACTGCCTGTATTTCTATCGTGTTATCTGCTTGGATTGTGTTTGTAATGTTTTGGGTAGCATCAGTGTAGCTAATGCTTTTACGTATGTAAGTGATGAGTCCACCCCCGTTACCCCCAGTACGATCTTGACGGATCGCCGTGAAGTCAGGGATGGTGGGTGTTTTGTGTGTGCGTTTTAGTTTTGTTTCTTGTATAAGTGCTATGTGAATGTTTTTGCTCTGGTTAAGACGCTGGGCTGTTGTTGGGGCGTGATTCGGATTCCATGTTAAACTGTAGGTCTAAGGTGGAGTGACAAGCTTGACCTTCGTCAGAATGAACAATTTGGGCGGAAGCAAAACCAAGGTTATATATATATATATATATATATATATATTTGCCTTGTCTCTATACTATTCGGACACCGTATTTTTTATTCGGACAGATTTAGAACCCCCCCACCCCATTTTGTCTGTACGTCTGTCACCCACGAATCACTTTCATTCTCCATGAGGGACAAGTACACGGGGATAGATACAGAGACCTCCCACTGATATTCCTTGCCGGAAAAAGATTTTCTCTACTCTCGTGGTGGCACAACTTCGCGAAGTATGAACGATTCAATATATCACTTGCCGCAGAAGCACCTTTGATGGCGGGAGACCCAAGTTGAAACTCGCGACATTCAAAGAGTTGGCATACACATACACATTACATACATCTAATAACAGAAAACACGTTCACACACTTGCCTGCCTTGTTAATAGACTAGATATATATTTTGTGGAGATACATAATTTCCTAATGAACCAAACTAAAAAGAAAACAATTGCATGATATGGATTGTGAGGTATAGTTGCGTTCTTGCCGTCCCTACTTCTATTTTTCTCTTCCTTCTCTTGAGTGGCTGGGTGTATGTGAAGGGTGAGGGCATGGTGTAAAAAATCTGATTTCGTTTCTCAATTCCTGTTTCAGACCCTCTCCTGCAGAAGCATTTCTTCACCTTGACAGCGTGATAGTTTTGCGTGTGCATGGGTGTAGACATGGAGAGTTAACTAATCCTTTTGGGGTTAACCAAAACCCTATGTGCCATAGGTCTTTGTTCGCCCGATACCTAGGTAAACAGAACTGTAAACATTTTGTGTAAAATCAAAACATATGTTCGAAGTTTTTGTGACGATACCAAGTAGTTGATATACGATTAGCACAAATACAGTATATTATGTTAGTTTATACAACCATGATCTCTAGTATACGATTTCTGTGTGCATAACGTAATTGTCTAACTAGTTTAAATATTTTTTTTACTGTAAAATCTCCTTGGCTACTTTTCCAGGGTCAAGGTATTTTCTTCAACCTTTTTCCGTACCCTCCTCTGGTGGGGAGGGAGCGGAGGATGGGGAGTGAGCCTTATGTTTTTCTTTCCAGCTTCCTACTACTGTTAGAATAATTAAAAAAATGCACTAGTTTAACAACAGGAACCTCCCCGAGTGAACCGAAAGATCTTTGAGGTTTCCTCTTGTTCTCTCTCTCTCTCAACAAAACGAATTTTCATATGCGTTCATAAATGCTTGTCATGTTCTCTATCACTCTATGAACTTTATCAACCACTTTTTCAAACTCTTTGAAAAAACACTTCTTTGTTAATTCCGTTCCCAACCAACTCTCTCCTTCTTTTAACATGACAATAATATCTATCGGAATTTTATAATGATACCGTAATATATATTGCTCTTATACATAATGATGATGAAGCTTTTTTCAAGGATTTATTCACTTTTCAGTGGAGACATCAAGACTATCCGTCGTAACTTATTAGGAAGAGTCTTAAACGCCTCTCTTCTCACAATCTTCTTGCAGATCGTCAGTATGGTTCCGCAAGGGACGCTCTATTAATAGTGGTGATCCTCAGGGCTCTGTCTTGTCATCCACTCTTTTCCTTTTATTTATCAACGATCTTTTAAGTCACTCGTCGTGTCCTATCCACTCCTATGCCGGTGATTCCACTATTCACTTCTCCACCCGCTTCACAAAGCGTTCCTCTCAACAGTCACTCCATGTTTCGCGTGGAACGGCTATGATACACCTGACTTCTGATCTTTGTTATCTCTGATTGGGGCAGATAAAACCTTGTATCTTTCAGTGTCTCAAAACCTCTGTTCCTTCATCTTTCTGCTCGTCACAATCTTTCACACGAGTATCCCCTTACCTTCAACAATACATAACTCAATCCTTCCTCCTTTATTAAAATTCTTGGCGTTTCCTTTTCCCGTGATTTTCCCTGGAAATATCACGTATACTCTTTCTAAAGCAGCTTCTAAGAGGTTAGGTGTGTTATACCGTCTCCGCAGTTTTTTCACCCCGACTCATTTCTTATCTCTGTACAGGGGTATGGAGTACGCTTCTCACGTGTCAGGTGGCTGAACCCACACAGCTCTACTTGACCGGGTGGAATCAAAAGCTTTTTATCTCATCAATTCTCTGCCTCTTACTGACTGTCTTCAATCTTCGTCCCAATCTTGCGTCAGTCTTTCTTTACTATCGCTATTATAACGGACACTGTTCATCTGAACTCTAACTGCATGCCTTCTCTTTTAAGGAGAGAATGCAGTACCACACTTTCTACACATTCTCATTCCTTTTCTGTCCAACTCTCTAACGCGAGGGTTACTCGATATTTTTAGTCTTTCATCTACTCAATTGGTCAACTCTAAAACAATCTTTCTCATTCCATCTTTCCTCCTGTTTATGACCTCCAATCTTTTAAACGTAGAATGATCAGGCATCTCGAAAACCTTTGGACTTTGAGTTTGGTTCTCTTCTTCTTCTTCTATGGGGAGTGACGTTTCTGCAGGAATTCGTTCTTGGCCCCCTCCTTCCTGCATAAAAAATAACTCATTATTCACTTTTTCAGTGAAGACATCACTTAACTTGAAGTACCGTTTTGGGTCTCACTTAGAATAATTTGTAAGGGCATTATTTTGACTCGCTCTTAATTTATTTCCATGTCCATTTCCAAAATGACGCGACTTAATTCTTATTAAATTCAACAGCTTCATTCAGGATAAGAACAGGGAATGAATGAAGTTGTTGATGAGACGTCGAAATATACAAAAGTACTTGGTAGTAGTTATATATATGTGTGTGCGTGTGTGTGTGTGTGTGTGTGCAGGGTGTCCATCCTTTCTTCCCCCTCCCTCTTCCCTCACTCCTCAAGAAAAGGCCTCCGCCTTTTCCTGAGGAGTGTAACTCATTTCCAAATTAGCCATTCCGTGTTATTTTACCTACAACAAAAAGAGTCCCTAAACAAGACATCAATTTGAACATTTGTTTTAGTTTTAATGTATTACTTTTGTAAATTTAATTTAAAATAAATTTTCCTATGAGAACGGACTTATGGGATACCCTTTATATAAAACTTAACGTTCGCTCCTATTCGGTGCAATCTTTTGTATCACTTTCCTCCTACACGGAAAATAGCTGCTACTTTGTTGTACAACAGTGGTGGGCACCGTTAACCAAAATGTTAACTTCGATAACGATAATTCACTGGGGAACAAATTTCAACTTTTTGTCTATTGAATTAGATTTGACAGTTAGTTCTAGGTAATTTGGGTGCGCTGAGCACGAATGTTTACTCGGTTTTGCTCTATCAGGTCCTGATTTTGCTCAACACCCCTCCTCTTTCGTCGTATTCATAAAAAGGTTTTTTTCTCAATACTCGCTGTCTTTTTGCAGTTACACATTATGCAACTAGGTTTTTATCTAGGTATTTGTACCTATTGTTATGGTATTGTTGTATTATGTATATTTTTATATGTAACACCCTAAAATATTTTTAATTTTGTCATTTTTAACCCATTTTAATATTAGTAAATTAAGCTAAAAATATCATAGAATTCTAAAATTTTCTCGAGCGTTCCTGTTCTCCGTAGAGTATTCTAGAGGGACAACTAAAATATATAAAAGCGACTCGTTTCCAGGGTTAATCAGTCAATTCAATCAGTCAGTCAGTCAGTCAGTTGAGTTAGTTAATTAAGTTTGGGCATTAACATAATTTTGAATTGGCATATGATTTAGTGAGTAATTTTGTCATCGTGATTTAATATAGTTGATTTAATTAGACGTAATTTATATTGTACCTACTCATCCGTGTTTCTAGTTTAATTTCATAGATTGTAAGTACCTATTTCATAATAAGTACCTATTTAAACTAATTTTTGTGTTTATATTTCAGATTTTCTTAAATTTATATGAATTAAGGGCTTTAAATACCTTTACAAATTGGCAGAACAATCAAGCAATATGTCATCAAGCACTAGAAAGTTCAAATGCAAAAACAACCCTGATTCCTTCTGTTATATATGTGGAAATTTTACACTTCCACATCAACGAGCAAATATAACTGACTTCGTAAAAAGAGCTTACTTAGCTTATTTTGGCATAAAACTGGGGGACCAAGATAAATCGTGGGCTCCACATAAAGCCTGCACTATATGCATTGAAAGACTGCGACATTGGACGAAGGGTTCGGATTCAAAAATACCTTTTGGAGTTCCGATGGTAAGTTTATGATTTCATAAAACTACGTAATTTAATCACTAGTATACTGTAACTTACCTAAATGTAATTGTAACTTAGGTACATAAAAAAAATTTACAGAAAATGTTTATAAGAATCTCAAATATTGCATAAGGTTGAAACACAGAAATGTTAAATGTTTGGGTGATAACTTTTGATAAAATTCATAAAAACAAGTCTCTCGTCGCTTTTGTTAACGCTTTACAATTTTTTTTCCATATCAGGTGTGGCGAGAGCCTACTAACCACGAGACCGATTGCTACCTTTGCTTTGTCAAGACTTCGGGCTTCACTAAGAAAAATAAACATTGTATCGAGTACCCAAATTTCGACACCGCGATACGACCTGTGCTACATTCAAATGAGATCCCCATTCCAAAATTTAAGGGTCTGCCAACTCAAGAATTAGTTGAAGATGTTCCTGAAAATATTGTTATGCACTTTGAGGAGTCAGACACCGATTTTGACCCCAGCGTATTTGAAAGTCAAAACGATCCGCAAAAGTTTAACCAGGCCGAGTTGAATGATCTTGTAAGGGATCTAAATTTGCCAAAAAAGGCTGCGGAAATTTTAGCTTCAAGACTTAAAGAGAAAAACTTGCTTACTTCAAACACATACATTTCATTTTACAAAAGAGAAGAAGAACTTGTTAAATATTTTAGAACAGAGGATAGTTTAGTATATTGCTGCGACATAGTTGGTTTGTTAAAGAAGATGGGGGTTGAGTCTTACGATGCAAATGATTGGCGCTTGTTTTTAGACAGTTCGAAAAGAAGTCTTAAGTGTGTGTTGTTGCATAATGGCAATCTATACGGCTCGATACCGATTGGGCACTCAACAAAATTAAAAGAAAAGTATGAACATATAGAAAAGGTTTTAAATCTTATCAATATAGGGAGCACGAGTGGATCATATGTGTTGACTTAAAAATGGTTAATTTTCTGCTAGGACAACAAGGAGGGTATACTAAATATCCCTGCTTCCTTTGCTTATGGGACAGCAGAGCCAAGGAAGAACATTATTTCAAACAAATCTGGCCAGCACGAACATCACTTACTGTCGGAGAAAAAAACGTAATTAATCCACCTTTAGTGAGCAGAGATAAAATCATATTTCCTCCTCTGCATATAAAACTAGGCCTCATTAAACAATATGTAAAAGCTTTAGATACGAACGGCGAGTGTTTCAAATACATAACTTCAAAATTTCCAAGTTTAAGTTATGAAAAAATCAAGGCGGGAATTTTCGACGGTCCACAAATAAGAACAATGATTAAAGACAGCAATTTTCCTAATGTCATGAATGAACGCGAAAAAAATGGCTGGTTCTCATTCGTGGACTTGATAGAAAACTTTTTAGGCAATTATAGGGCAGATAACTACGAAGAAATCGTAAAAAAAACTTTTAAGGGACTACAAAGAGTTAGGTTGCAATATGAGCATAAAAATGCATTTTTTGAATAGCCATCTTGACCAATTTCCAAGTAATTTAGGTGATGTAAGTGACGAACAAGGGAAGAGATTCCACCAAGATATCAAAATTATGGAGGAACGGTACCAAGGCCGCTGGGATTCCCACATGATGGCTGATTACTGCTGGTGCTTGAAAAGAGACCTGACATCAACAAGCAAATACGCTAGAAAGTCTTACAAAAGAAAATTTTTGCCACAGTGAAAGCTTCATATCTGTTTGTTTTTTTTATTTTAAGTCATTTCTATCGTTATAATGTAATTTTACTGTAGTTTGAACTGCTTGTATTCATGAAACTTGAAAAAAAAATTTAACACACGACTTAATTTTTTAGTCCTAATTTGAAAAATCTGGAAAATGGCACATAGGCTGTCGACAAGAATCAGGACCTGATAGAGCCAAACCGAGTTGAAATTCGTATTCAGCGCACCCAAATTACCTAGAATCAAGTGTCAGATATCATTCAATAAAATACGTGTTGCCCAGTGATAATCCGTTAATCCCAATTTTTAACTCCGATAATTTTACTACAAAGTTAACGGAAGTTAACGATAATCCGTTAACGATAACTATTTCTTTACTAACATTTAAAAAAATCAAGGAAAAAAGCTTTAAAACCCATAGAAAATGTTTATTTATGCAAAATCCAACAATAAATAGGTATTTAACTGTATTTTTATCAAGTTTTGCAACTTTTTTGTTTTGGAAAGGCTTCTGGTCAGACTGAGACTCAGAAGTGCCTGAGACAGAGGCGATCTCAATGTCGAGAACTTCTTCTTGGTGCTCCATGGTTGAAGTTTAAAAGTTGTAGAGAATGCTTGGTAAGAGAACTGAACGCTGTCTAGTTGACGATAATACAGAAGAACCTAAAAAAAGTAAAATATCATCGTATAAAATATGTAACTAAACTAATAAAATATTAATTCAAACAAAATAGCAAAATTAATTCAAAATAATATTAATTATAATAATATTATAATATAATATATAATATTACGTTATATAAAATATTTTATTTTACTTAACCTTTTTCTGTGAATTTTTCAATAGAAGTAATTTTTCTCTATGTAATTATTTTATCTATAAAATATTTTATCTATGAATTATTTAGTCTATAAAATAAAAATACTTTGTCCATGAATTATTTTGTCTATAAAATATTTTGTCTATGTAATGTACGCAATTGTTATTTAATTCGACGACAATATTACAATCAGTGAATAAAAACTATTATTCAGATTTTACATACTATATATACTTTTTTAGAGATTTACTAACGCAGTGTAAAAATACTTATTCATTAGTCATTACTATAAATTAATTTTTCTCAACCGTACATTTTACCATACGTATCTCCATACGTATTAATATATATATAATATTATAGGACTTTTACTAACGTTAAAAGAACCTTCTTACCTTCAATAAAAAGCGCACAACCTCCCCTTGCGAGATCTGGAAGCAGACTGAAGTTATGGCGGTTTGAATTTATTCGCGGAGCGGTGATCTTCCGTGAATGACTCCTCGCAGTTAACGTGTTAACGGACTTTAACAGACTAAATATCGAGTTATCGGAAGTTAACTGGTCCGATAACGATAAATGGAAATTAACTTCCGTTAATAGTCCGTTAAAAAAAGTTAACTTCGTTAATTAACTGTTAGGATTAACGCTTTAGTGCCCAACACTGTTGTACAAGATGTTTTTGAGGGGGGGGGTTCATTTTAGGTTAGGTTCGGTTAATCTAACCTAACCTAAAATAAAACAAAAAACTAAGCGTGTAAAATCCTGAAGTAGCATATGAAGTAGTAGTAATTTGATTTAGAGATTTTTAATTAAAATTCTAATAGGAGTAAAATTCGAAAAAATCATTATATGTACGATAAAAGAGTGCATTCTCTGAACTTTTTAATGGAACCTCTCCCTACCCTTACGCAAGCGTAAGTGATTAAAAATTTGGGAAAATAAAAGCCATTACACATAGGAGCTAATGTAACTTCAATGACCACCGACTAAAATGTAGGAGTAGTTGGCGATTTAGGAATATTTTTTTTATGCAGGAAGGAGGGACCAAGGGCGAATGCTCGCAAAAGTGTCCCTCCTCCATAGAAGAAGAAAGATTGGAGGTCATAGACAAAGGGAAAGATGAATTGAGAAGATCTACAGAAGCTAAGGCTAACAAAGACCCTAAGATCCACTCTAAGGTTAGCTCGAGAGAAAGGAAAGAGTAGGGGGTTAAAAGAGGAGAATAAGGGGTTAAGTAAGTAGCAAAACCTATCATTCGTGTATTAACATTTATTCAGAAAGAGAGAAAGAAAGACTCGCCATCATCATCCACCGGCCACTGCCGACAAGTCGGAAAAATAGTCGGAGAATAGGAAAGGGGTGAAGGATGAAAAGAAGTAAAATAAGAAAGCTTACAAACCATGCAAACACAGTCTTAACTCAAACGCTGTCATACCATGCAAACTATAGACATGCAAGTAAAGAGAGGATAAGAAAAGGAAAAAAAAAAGTAGGAAAAGTATAACAAAAAGTGGGTTAGTTTACGCTACAAGCTACAGCTACGTCCATGTTAGTCTAATTTTGGCATGTCACAAGCTGGCATTAATCGTCAACAGACTTATCCTCGACCACCACCCCCAGAACTCCTGTTGCTAATTGTTTTATTATTTTAAACAACGTTAATATTTTTAAAATGCCTCTCTAAACGGTTCTTAAACATATTAACGCTGGTAGAGTTCACGACGGGCGCGGGAAGATTATTCCATTTATCAATTACTTTAAACGTATAAACGTTTTTAGCGATGTTAGTAATGAAACCTCTGCCACGTAATTTAAATCCGCTATTACGAGTATTGCTATTATCGAAAGTGAAGAGTTTGTCAAAATTTACGTTATCGATTTTACGTTATCGACTTCAATAAGCTCCCCCCTTAATCTCGTAGTTTCGAGTGAATGCAAGTCTAACTCTTTAGTTCTATCTTCGTAAGACTTGTTGTGTAGTGACGGAATTAGTTTCGTGGTTCGTCTCTGAACCCTTTCCAATCTATCAATATCCTCACGCAAATACGGGTACCAAAACTGAACGGCATATTCTAAATGAGTCCTGACTAGGGACTTTTAAAGGGGTAATATAATATTCTTCGATTTAAATTCGAAATTACGCGCTATGAAGCCTAACATCATATTAGCTTTTGTGCAAGACTCCAGGCACTGGTTCCTAACTTTTAAATCCTTAGATACGCGTAAGCCTAAATCTACTTCCTCGTCAACGCTCGCTAACTGTCTATGGTCCATCGTGCACGTGTAATTATTGTTACGAGAACCTATATGCAAAACTTTACATTTGTCTACGTTAAATTGCATCTGCCATTTATCCGTCCACTCCATAATCCTATTTACATCGTCTTGGAGCCTATTTTTATCGTCCACGTTAACAACTTTACCGCCTATTTTATTGTCGTCCTCGAATTTTGAGACGTTACTGCTCAACCCTACATCTATGTCGTTAATGTAGATTACGAATAGCAATGGGCCTAACACTGAACCACCCCAACTCACTACCATTAACAACGACCCTCTGTTTTCTAGCACGAAGCCATTCCTCTAACCAGTTAGCTACCTGACCGCGTATACCGTGCGCTTTAACCTTCGCAATTAATCTTCTATGCGAACTGTATCGAACGCTTTTTTAAAGTCTAAATAAATAACGTCAGCCTATCGTATTCGCGCACTATTTCGTTATAAAACTCTAACAAATTAGTTAAACAAGATCTATGGCGTCCAAACCCATGCTGACTACTATTAATCATATCGCGGCTTTCTAAGTGATCGACGATACGGTCCCTAACTACGGATTCCAAAAGTTTACCGACAATCGACGTTAAGCTAATAGGCCTATAATTGCTAGCTACTGTGCGGTCGCCTTTTTTTAAAAATGGGCGTGACGTTAGCTAATATGAAGTCTTCAGGAATAATCCCCGTTTCCAGTGACTTATTAAAATTTTTTGTTAAGGGACCTACTATAACTTCTTTCAAATGTCTAGGATAAAGCGCGTCAGGGCCTGGAGCCTTGCTAACTTTTAGCTTATCGTTATAATGCGCAATCTCACCCTCGTAAACAGTTATTTCATTCAAAATAGTCTCGTTACTAAATGGAACGATATCGTCCACGTCGGGTACATTATTTACGTTTTCTCCGGTAAAAACTGTCGCAAAAAAGTTGTTAAAAATACCCGCTATCGCCTGAGCATCGGAAGCCAAAGCGCCATTAACATCCACTAAAGGGCCTATGTTATCTTTTATCGGCTTACAATTATTCACGTAGTCAAAAAAAGTTTTTGGATTATGTTTACTATCCGCAGCTATAAGTATCTCTAAATTACGCTCAGCATTCCTAACTGATCTTTTAACCTGACGTCTAAGCTCGATATATCTATTAAAGTTAGCTACCGTGCCATTGCGCTTATTAAGTCTATACGCTCTGTTACGCTCGTTTATGAACTCGCCTATTTCCCTAGTCCACCGCTTGGGCCTACCATGATTTCTAGCGCGCTTGGGCCTACGAGGAATAAACTCCCTTTCGATATTCATAAAACTTTCTTTAAACGCCTCCCAATGAAAATTTGCGTCATTACCCATAAATAAATTATCCCAGTCCACTACTCTCATCCTATCCGCAAAACCATCAAAATTAGCCCTACGAAAATCGGGGACTTCTATTACGTTACTATCCTTACTGTTTTCTATCAATAGCTTAAACCTAATAATTTGGTGATCGCTACATCCCAAACTCTCACCTACTTCTAAACCTTCGACTATATTATCGTCGTTCGTCATCACCACGTCTAAGATATTGTCACCGCGCGTTGGTTCGGTAACCATCTGTCGTAAAAAATTATCTTCCATGAACTCAATCAATCTCAAACCCTCATCATTACCAGTAAAATTCTCGTAATTAACATTAGGGCAGTTAAAGTCTCCGACAATTATACTATTCCGATTATTAATAAAGTTACCAAGAAGCGAGTAAAACCTAGTATCGGTATCGAGGGGTTGAACGGGAGGTCTATAAACAACAAAATTAAAGCTAATACTACGCGCCCTAACTTCAACGCATATAGCATTAATTGCTGCCGGAAAATCTATCTTAACCTCGATAGCCCTAAGGGAATTACAAATGTACAGCAAAACGCCGTCACCAATCCTATGTAATCTATCATTAGTAAAAAGTTTAAAACCCGCTATATCAAGTTCCCCCAACAAGTCCCGAGTCACGGTATTTAACCACGTTTCGGTTATAGCAACTATATCGTAGTTGCCGGAATAAATTATCGCCTTAAATTCGTTCAATTTATTTCTAATACTACGCGCGTTACAATAAAAGACGTTTAAATTATTTTTTTTACCACGGGCCGGCGTTTTAAACTATTTTTCACGTCGGGCCGGCGTTTCCCGGACCCACAACGTTTAAAGAAGGCTTCGACCTATACAGCTTTCGAACTTTCTCATCGATCAACCTACCTAGCCTAGCATTCCCTATGTCATTGAAATGCACCCCTATCTTTTATAAAAAGGCTAGGATCACTAAATTCTGACCACAGCTTTACGAAGGGTACATTTTCCTCACCACATCTCTTCTAATTTAGTACTAAAAAATGTTGTTTTTGACGTAACCCTAAGACCCAAACCGTGCCTAGGGGTAATACCTAGAACTAAAGACCTATCTGACCTTGCCTTCAGGGACCTAATTAACTCCCTATATCTCTCCAAAAGGTCAGGCACTCTCGTATCGGGCCTATACGAGTCGTTGCCCCCTACCATCGTCACCAACATCGAGAGACGGGAGGCAACATTAGTCCTATCTACTTCGTCTCTAATTCTGTCAACCCTGGCCCCTGGTAGACAGACCCCTCTCCTATTGGTTGGGTTCCATTCAATGAACTCTTTATCCATATGACGCTCTAAAGAGTCCCCAATTAAAATAGTTTCCCTCTCGTTTACATCCCTATCCAACTGGGCGAAAGGGTTCGAAACCTCGATAGAGGGCGGGGGGGGGGGGGGATTCCCATCACTTAGCGTACGTTGCCTAGCTCCACCCTTAACTTCTCTAAATCCTTCCCCGTCTACTAATCTCGGACCAACCTTAACCCCTTCCTCAACTCTGTCTAACCTTCCCGATAAGCTACTTATACTAGAAACTAGGTTCCTCACCTCACCCTTCAAATTACTAACGTCTTCAACATTAGTATAGGTTCGGCCTTCGTCAACTGTAGCCCTACCCCTGCCCTCATCAAGAGTTGCAAGTCTTTCCGTCACCTCGCGTACACTACGTTTTATATCAACTATTTCTTTCCTTAAATCACAAAAGAAACAAACCGATCTCTCGGTAATCGCCATAGGACCGCAGTTGTAATCCATAAAATCCGTATACCACCGATTAACCCCACATCTAGCACACGACGCTTTCTGCGACGGCATCGCGTAAGTTAAATTAGTTAAAGTTTATAACCTTCACAAGTTTAAGTTAAATTAAGCTGGCACGCAATGAAAACTTCTAAATCGCTAAAAACCACTAATATTCAGTTACTTAACTATAACAGTGCGAATATAAACGCAAGTATATAAAATTCAGAACTTTCCAAAAAATAAATTAATCGGCAATATTCAAAAGTAGAAACAATATCAGAGAGCCCAGGGAATGCGTCCGCTCAGTTGACCGGTTGAGTTGATGAAAGACTGGAAATACCGATTAACTCTTGCGTTAGAGAGTTGGACAGAAAAGGAATGAGAAAGTGTAGAAAGTCTGGTACTGCGTGCTCTCCTTAAAGGAGGAGGCAATGCAGTTAAAGAGTTCAGAAGAGTCACTGTCCGTTATAATAGCGATAGTAAAGAGAGAGTGAGGTAACATTGCGGTGAAGAGAGAGAGATCGGAGACAGTCAGTAAGAAGCGGGGAATTGATGAGACGAAAAGCCTTTGATTCCACCCTGTCAAGTACGGCTGTGAGCCACCCATACATGAGAAGCATACTCCATACAGAGGCGGACAAGACCCCTGTACAGAGTCAGCAACTGAGCAGGGATGAAGAAACTGCGGAGTCGGTACAGCACACCTAACCTCCTAGAAGCTGTTTTAGAAAGAGAGTATATGTGACCTTTCCAGGAAAGATGAGAAAAGGAAATGCCAAGCATGTTAAGAGAAGAGGAAGGATTGAGTTGTGTGTTGTTGAAGGTAAGGGGATAGTTGTGTGGAAGACTGTGACGAGTAGACAAATGGCGAAACTGAGTTTTTGAGGTATTGAAAGCCACAAGGTTTTCTCTACCCCAATCAGAGACAGTAGAAAGATTAGACGTCAGGTGTGCCATAGCCGTACTACGCGAATCATGGAGTACTGTTGAGAGGGACGCTTTGGGAAGCAGGTGGAGAAATGCAGAATGGAATCACGCCATACGAGTGAAGAGAACAGGAATTGCGAATTAAAAGATCATTAATAAATAAAAAGAAAAGAGTCGGTGACAGGACAGAACCCTGAGGAACACTACTGTTGATAGCTCTAGGAGAAGAACACTGGCCATCTACAACCGCAGCTATACATCTGCCAGAAAAGAAATTAGAGATGAAGGCACATATAGAGGGATAGAAATCGAAAGAGGGTACTTTGAAAATGTAAGATTTGTTCCAGACTCAATCAAAAGCTTTCGATATGTCAAACGCAATAGCAAAAGTTTCACCGAAATCGCGAAATGAACATGACCAAGAGTCGGAAAGATTTACAAAAAGATCGCCATTAGAGTGTTTTTTGCGGAACTCATATTGACGATCTGAAAGATTGTGAGAAGAGAGGTGTTTCAGAATCTTCCGATTAAGGATAGATTCAAAACCTTTGGAAAGGCAAGAAATCAAAGAAATTGGACGATAGTTGGAGGGTTGAGAGCGGTCACCCTTCTTTGGGACAGACTGAATGAAACCGAACTTTCAACAGTAAGGAAAAGTGCCAGATGAAAAAAAAGACGAAAGAGTGTGCCTAGGCAGGGTGTCAGCACAGAAGCACAGTTCTTAAGAACAATAGGAGAAACACCATCAGGACCATACGCCCTCCCAGAGTTGAGCCCAGCTAGGGCAGAAAGAACATCTTTAGAAGAGATTCTAATTTCAGACATAAAGTCAGAGGGAGGAGGAGATGGAGGAACAGCACGGGAATCGTCCAGGGTTAAATTGGAAGTGAAAGTTTGAGCGAAGAGTTCAGCTTTGTCAGAAGAAGAGACGGCAACTGAGCCGTCGGAATGGAAAAGAGGAGGGAAAGAAGATGAAGTAAAGTTGTTGAAGAGGTTCTTAGCTAGATGCCAGAAAGCGCGAGAAGAATTAGAATTGGATAGTTTTTCACATTTTTGTCGGAGGAAGGCATTTTTGACGGGTCGAAGAACAGATTTTTCACGATTCCGGACAGAAATATAAGCTGAGTGAGAATCAGGAATTGGATGACGATGGTACCTTGTGAAAGCCCCCTCTCTGTCGCGGATAGCATTAGAACAAGCAAAGTTAAACCATTGCATTAGTGGTAGGAATAGAATATAGAATGTACGCCTCCATGCCCGAGAGAGTCGCCTCCGTGATGCGCTCAGCACACCCGGAATGGATCTGGCCACGGAAGCTCTTGGGAGAATCCAAAGGCCGGATTGGAGTGATAGGACAGGAAACAGATATAAGATTGTGGTCGGAGGAGCCTAATGGAGAAAAAGTTTGAGAGGTAAGAAATGTATCCATAATGTTGGGCCTGTCTCCAAGACGATCGGGGATACGAGTAGGTTACTGTACAATCTGCTCTAGGTCATGTAGGATAGAAAAGTTGTAAGCTAGTTCACTAGGGATGTTAGTGAAATGGGAGGAAAGCCAAAGGTGGTGGTGAACATCGAAATATTCTAAAATGGAGATTTCAGCAAAGGGAGAGCGAGATAGAATTTATTCCACTTTGGAAGTGAGGTAGTCAAAGAATTTTGGATAGTCAGTAGAATTAGGAGAAAGGTAAACACCGCAGACGTATTTAGTTTGAGATTGGCATGTAAGCCGTAGCCAGAGAGTATAGAATTCGGAAGATTCGAGTTGGGGAATACGAGAACAAGTTAGATCATTGCGTACATATACGCAACATCCACCTTTGTAGTGAAATTGAGTGTAGAGAAAGTAAGAGGGTACAGAAAAGGGGTTGCTGTCAGTCGTCTCAGACACCTGAGTTTCAGTGTGGAAAAGAAGATAAGGTTTAGAGAAGGAGAGGTGGGGTTCAACAGACTGAAAATTTGAGAAAAGGCCACGAATGTTGCAGAAATTAATGAAAAGTGAATCAGGCAGAGTCCCACAACATCTCGAATGAGCGGTAGCAGATCCAGCCCCATTGCTCAAGTCTGCAATCCCAGTATCGGCAGTCGGGGAGCCAGAAATGGGCACATTTATGGTCTCTCCCCAGGGGACTCCGAGGCCCTTATATATATATATATATATATATATATATATATATATATATATATATATATATATATATATATATACACCACACACACAAACTCAGAATGGTCCCCTGAGAAACTTATATGTTAAACACAGACCGTGCATGGAACAAGGAACTCTTCTGGAAAAATTAAATCCACTATAGTCCGAATAAGTAATGGTAAATGACAAATACCATAGTTTTTCTTTTTCATGATGCTAGCCCGACGTGGGCAACGGGTCTCTCGCAAAGAGGTCCCATAAATATAGCTTCCCTCACCAGCATCATGAAAAAGAAAAACTATGGTATTTGTCATTTACCATTACTTATTCGGACTATAGTGGATTTAATTTTCCCAGAAGAGTTCCTTGTACCATGCACGGTCTGTGTTTAACATATATATATATATATATATATATATATATATATGTAGTCATATGGACTATAGTCTGCCAATAAACCTTTTCATTTCACACACACACACACACACACACACACACTAGGGGCACTCAACATATTTTCCCCCACCCTTTTTTCTTAGCTAAATAATAGGCCATGGGGCTGAAATGTCTTTTGGGCGGCCGTAAGTTTGAACTTTCTGCGCTTCACATAACCGGATTTTTCCGGTTTGAACCTCCTCTCCTTGTATAAAACCGCTTTTAAACGCCTTTGTATGAAACCGATGGTTAACACAGTTTCGAAAATGGCGTCTGACAGTGATGTGCGTTGTAAACAGAGGGCTGTTATCGAGTTCTTAACCGCAGAGAAGGAAACAGTTGGAATATATTCACAAACGTCTACAGAACGTTTACTGAGATGCTGTTGTTGATCGAAGCACAGTTGGACGCTGGGTTAAATGTGTGAGATCATCGGAGAGAGAGAGAGCCAGCCTCGATGATGAGCCACGCAGCGGTCGCTCGACCTCGGGTGTGACATCTCACACTGTGCAACGTGCTAACAGCACCATCGATCAAATCGACGCGTCACATACAAGGAGCTATCACTGGAGCTAGGAATTAGTGAAGAAAGTGTGAATACGGTAATTCAGCAACTGGGATACTCAAAAGTGTGTTCACGGTTTGTTCCTCGCCAACTGACTGAAGATCACAAAGCCCAAAGAAAAGAAATTGCTTCTGAGTCGTTGGTTCGATACGAGACCGAAAGGGATGAATTCCTTTCACGAATTGTGACTGGGGATGAGACTTAGGTGCACCACTTTGAACCTGAAACAAAACGCCAATGAATGGAGTGGCATCATGCAGACTCCCCACGCAAGAAAAAGTTCAGAATGGCTCCCTCTGCAGGAAAGGTTATGGCCACCATCTTCTGGGACATGAAAGGGGTGATTCTGGTGGACATTATGAAGAAAGGACAAACAATCAATTCGGAGGCATATATTGCTACCCTACAGAGACTCCAGAGAGGTATAAAGCGAGTTCGACCGGAGAGAAAACTGGAAGACGTCCTTCTTTTGCACGATAACGCAACACCACACAACAGTTTGCAAACAAGAGAGGCCATCACAAAAATGCGTTTGACTGTGTTACCCCACCTTCCACACAGCCCGGATCTGGCACCTTCAGACTTCAATTTGTTTGGGCCAATGAAGGATGCTATTCGTGGAAGAAAGTTTCAGAGTGACGATGAGGTTTTTGAGGAGGTTAAGAGGTGGCTTCAGCGGAACCCAGCGGACTTTTACCCGCAAGGAATAAAGGCCCTTGTTTCAAGGTGGAGGAAAGCCATAGAAAAGGATGGAGACTATGTAGAAAAATAAAAACTTGCAAAAAAAGGTATGTAACTAGGGTTCCAAAAAACCTTAGCCCCCCCATTTGCAGCTTACATGTTTACTTATAGTGAAATAGTTTTTAGTGATTATAAAAATATATAAAATTCTTTATTTATTGCAGGTATTAAAATTACTCAAACTGATAGTGATAATATAATGGCTTCTCAATTAATTGGTGATTCGGAGAGGCAACGTGTGATAGATCGCATACGAGCAATAACATTTCGGGAAGCTCGTGATGCTGGAGCCACCTTTATAACACGTTCATGGGTTGCCAAAAAGTTGCGAAGTGAGGACTTCGTCAAAAGTAATTGGAATAAAACTTTGGATGAATGTGAAATGGATACGACCAAATCTGGGCGCCCATATTTGCCACTCTCTCGGGAAACAAAGGACATCATTGAAAGCGGTACGCGTAAGCGGAAAAACAGCTGTGCTAAACTTTCTAGAGAGATCGAAGTGTTGAGAGGAAAAATCGTTAGTGGTGAGATCATTCGACTGTACCGTCATAGGCAAGGTTTAAAGCCTTGGCATGAACTTCCAAAGCCAAGAAAAACTCAACTTAACATCGATGACAGAATGTGGTTTGCCCATTATCTTGAAGATTGGGATGTGGATGATTTCATGCATTTAGCTGTCTCCGATGAATTTTTTGTTTACGTAACACGTCGGCCTAACTATCAAAATGATCGAGTGTGGGCCACAACAACAGATGAAATCGATGACAATGAACATTATCGCGAATTATTAAAAAGTCCAGACTGTGTTGGTGTGTTTGTTTTGTTCACTGCAAAGAAGCTCATGTGGGTGCTGAAGCCAAATGGTCAGAGTTGGGATGGACAGTATTTTCGTGATATTCTATCCCAGCATGTCACCCCTTTTCTAAGAAACCCAAACAATATTATGGATGTCGATCAGGTCACACTTCTGCACGATAAGGCCCCCTGCTTTAAGGCATTAGCCACTCAACAGTTGTTGCGGAACCATGAGATCGATTTCTTTGGAAATGAAGAATGGCCAGGAAATTGAACGTCTGTGAACACATTGGATCAGTTATAAAGGACAAGGTTAAATGTCTCTTGTTTCAAGAACCTGCAGCAAATCGATTTCCGAAGGATACAATGACGCAACACATTGAAACTGTTTTATCAAATTTGCGTAACGATCAAGATCTATTCACGTCACTTTTGGCAAGCTACCCAAAGTGAATTCAGGCTGTCTTGGAAGCCAATGGCGGGAACACCAACTTTTAATCGTTTCTCATTAAATGCAGGATTAAATTCTCTTTTGTAAGGTATGTTTAGTTTTACTGTACCTCTCATGGTTTAGGCCATGGGCGGGGGGGTAAGATCTATTCACATCACTTTTGGCAAGCTACCCAAAGTGAATTCAGGCTGTCTTGGAAGCCTATATATATATATAATATATATATATATATATATATATATATATATATATATATCAGGAAATCATTATAGATTCAAAATGCGTCATGTGGGATGAGTGCCATGAATTTGTTGTCAAAGGATTGTTCTGTCACTTTTGACATTTTATATCTCATGCCTTGGTATCAAATGCAAACAACGTTAAACGTCATGGCAATGTCATTCGGAGTCAGATTATAGCATCCTCATCAGAACAACAACAACAACTAATAATAATAATAATCTATAATAATAAAAGGACGTGTGTGTGTGTGTGTGCTCCAGCCATAGGTCCAAAATAGAAACCAGTTACAAACATGAAACTTCACACACATATTGATTTGGTCCCGAGGCTGTGCACCTGGGTGTTGAATGCCCGAGTAGGTTAATTGAATGCCCGGTTAGGTCAACTGTACGCCCTTGACGATTGGTTAGGTTAAGTCGTGATATTTTCCTTAGCTTTAATGAAAATATCATGACTTAACCTAACCAATCGTCAAGGGCATACGGCGCTAGGACAGTTTGCCTACGGACAATTTTCCTACGGACAGTTTGCCTACGGACAGTTTGCCTACTGGACATTATGCCTATGGACACCATGCCTACCGGACATTATGTCTAACGGACATGATGCCTAAAGGACGACACGCCTAACAGACGCAGCTTATTGAGGCATCGATTTTATTCCATTCTATTTCATTCTATTTCATTTTATTTCATTTCATATATTTAATTTTATTTTAATTACATTTATTAGAATTTTAACATAAATAAAAAAGAATAAAATTCATGTCTAAAATGGATTTTTTTAAAAACCATATATAAAATAACATCTCCTTTGCCGGAGATATAATAAGATTTTAAAAAATCAGTGTAGAAGGAAAAGACATAGTGAGGCAAGAAAACATTTAAATGCAATGAAACCAAAAAATCAATCTAGAATGAACGAACATAGTCAGAAATTCTATAAATTGTGAGCAATGCCACGAAGATATTCAAGAACCGGGGTGTAGTGACTACGTTTTATTATTTATTTTCTTCATTATTTATTTACGCTTCTTTATACTTTATTATTATCTCTATTTATTCTCTATCGGCTCTTTGCTTCATTTATCACTTTCTTCGTATAGTTTCCGGTAGCCACGCCGAGTTCTGACTCTAAAAGACCGTTACAAAACGAAGGGGGGAGGGGGAAGGTATATTAATACTCTTTATTAACACTTATTACGTTTTATTAATTTCGAAAATGGTTTAGTTAATTAGGGGATATGCGAGTATGACATTTATATATAATAATCTAGGTCGGAGAGGAACACAAAACAATTTGACTTTAAGATCACATGGCTCTAAATCTAACGCGTATCGCGTCCGCCTCAAGACTGAGTATTATGTGTTATAATCTGCTCTCTTGGGTCCCTGTTCAGGACTACCAACTATACCCATTTTAAACAACTCAAAACCAACAAACATGCTTTATCGTAATCATCACAATTTTTAGTAAATTTATATTAAACATTATAATAATTAATCAAACAGAAATTTATATTCTTAACTAAGCATTACTACAGGGGTGGTGTCATACTTCTCCACGAGGTTCTTCAGGCGCTGATTGACATACTCGTACTTTTTCTTGGTTGGTGGCAAAGTCCCACCTAACCTAACCTAACCTAACCTGCTAGACTGACCACTGTGGTCGTTGGAACTTCCAATGTAAACTATTGGTAAATTATTGACGAGTATAAGTGCAATTCAGAGCCAATTTTGAATTAATTCTTTTGCATGAATCTGAAGTTAAATAAGTTAAGTTAAATAAGGTAAGGATAAATATACCACAGTTGTTCACTATATAATAAAAAAAATTAAGAAAATATTCTCGTCATGAAAGAGTGTAGATGCGAAATGTCCTTTAGGCATCATGTCCGTTAGGCATCATGTCCGTTAGACATAATGTCCGGTAGGCCTAGTGTCCATAGGCATAATGTCCAGTAGGCAAACTGTCCAGTAGGCAAACTGTCCGTAGACAAACTGTCCGGCCACGAAGGGCATACAGTTGACCTAACCGGGCATTCAATTAACCTACCCGGCCATTCAGTTGATCTAATCGGGCATTTAATTAACCTAATCGGGCATTTAATTAACCTAACCGGATATATATATATATATATATATATATATATATATATATATATATATATATATAGCGTTCAACATCCACCGGCAACGCCGGGTCGCTCCGCTAGTGATGATAAAGAAGAAAAGAAATTTGCAGCTTAAAAGTGGAATTGGATAAAATGTGTGAAGAGTGCAGAACACAGCAGTGAATCGTGTCTCTCTGTAGAGTTGGTTTTATTTCTGAGATCTTAGTATGCATAATAAACTGTACCTTAATGTACTGATTTCAAATGCTAATCACTTTAGGTCCATTACCCGCATTCAAAATTAGTATTTGAAATTGCGACATAGCCTTATTTCGCTTTCAGAGCAACGATTTCCTTTGTTCGTTTGAAGTGGGAGAAAACTTTTAAACAAAATTCGTGGTAGATTTTTAATGAAAACGATTATTTTGTCGTTCAGATATAATTCAAGTATATACTCATCATTATTGCCTTAACTGGCTACCCATACCAAGGAAAGCTCAATCATTCTCTTGGGCTTAGCTATGGTTAGTGGCTTTTAAAGCGGCTTTTAAAGGTGTTCCTCCTTTCGTCCGTTCCTGAAACCTAAACAAAACAGATTTGTAAACTTATAACTTCTTATTGGTTCAAAGCAAAGGTCGGCAACGTTTTTCTATTGGGTGCCACTTATCAATATTCAAACTTTAAGACACACTGCGCGTACACCATTGCTTTTTTTTCAATGTAGGTTACAATATTATAATTTTATAATGTGTGTAGTAGGATTACTTTATAGTTTATCTTTATAATAATATGTAAATAAGATATATTAACACTAATAAAGTAGTAGTCGTAAATTATACACTGATACAGTTTTTAACTTTTAATCCTTATCAAAAACATTTTAAACATCAATAATGATAAAAATTACATCAAAAGTCGTAAGAAAATGTCTTTATAAAGACCGTGGTTAACAGTGTGAGCAGTTTGTTAAATTCCTTTCATACATTGCGTTTTGGAAAATTGATGCCGGATATAGGCTGTATAATGGAGATGATTTATTTATTTTTTATTTTTTGTAATATATAGAGCCCGGATGTTTAGGCACTAAAAACCCTTAAAGAAAGGCAGGCAAATAGGCAAAATAAACATTCAAAATAGGCCGTAAAAGCTCCCCAAAGAGGCATTTATAAATTTGTTTTCAAAAAACGTTTAATCTAGATACAGGGGTGGGGAACCCTTGGCACGCGTGCCAAACGTGGCACGCCAACGACTTTTTTCCGGCACGCGATTCCCCGGGCTCACCTTAAAAAAAATTAAATAAATAAATATCCAAATTCTTCGCTGAGTTTTATATTTTAACTTAATGTTTTCTGCTAAAAAATGGTAAAGATTAACTTCTGTTTAATATATTATGTAGGTAAAATAACATTTTATTTTCTCTGTAATTTTTATGTATTATTCATAAGGGATTAAGAATCAATAAAAAATATCTTTAATTTTATTTTCTTTCATTGTGCTTTAGTCAAGTAAAACGATTATGAGATTGGGCACTGTAATGTATTGGGAAAACTTGAAAAACTTATGGCTGATTGATCTGATATATAAAAAACAAAAAAAATCAGAATTATTGTTTACTCTTTTGCTGATGTTAAAAATTGCGTTTTTAAATTGTGTGGCTGTATATGGCAGCTATAATTACACTTAAAGGCTAATAAAAAATATCCACGCTATCAACAGGGTAGAACGACCTTCAAGTAAAAATTCCGTCACTAAATTTTACATTTATTCAATCTTACATGACTTACAATAATCACTCTTACAATATTCTTTGATTTTACCGCTCCAGTGTAATTTTTGATTATTTGAAAAGGTTCTCCCAATACTTAAAAGGCACCACATAATAATATGTTCCCCAAAATTTCGGTTGGCACGTGAGAAAATTTTGCATCAAAGATTTGACGATTTTGGCACGCTCACTTAAAAAGGTTGCCCACCCCTGAATTCTAGAATAATACCTTTATATACGCATAATAAATATTACAACGCCTTTAGTGGACCAAACAGTAGGTAATACATATATTAGTTACGCATAATAACTGATTTCATTCCCAAAAATAAAGTTTAATATGGAATAATACCATTATACACGTATAAATAATACAAATTGCAACGCCATTATAGTGAACAAAACAATGGGTATTGAAAATGTTCGTTTCACAATAATGACAACGATTTAATTTTCAAAAAATTATGCGCGCTCAGTTTCCGTTATATATATATATATATATACGCCTCGGTGGTGGTGTGGTTAGCGTTGCTGACTACCAATCCATCGGCCCCGGGTTCGAGACCCGGTGACTGCAGCCGCCGCGCAGCAAAACCCAGCTGTTCATCCTTCCACACAATAAAGAAAGTGGTTGGTAGATAAATGGGTACCCTGGGTGGCCTAGATGCTGGGCTGTTGGTGGGGTGTGGTTCGGATTCCACGTTAAACTGTAGGTCCAAGGTGGAGTGAAAAGCTTGACCTTCGTCAGAATGAACAATTCGGGCGGAAGCTAACCAAAGGTGTGTATAATATATTATATATATATATATATATATATATATATATATACACAGGGTGTTTCAGAAGGAAAGGTCAATACTTCGGGAGGTGATAGTATTGGTCGTTGTGAGAAAAAAAGTTCATATGAACATGTGTCTAATTCTGAATGGTTACGGAGATACAGCTGTTTGAATCTGATGCGCCGCAGCTCTTCCTCCCCCCGCAGTGGTCCCATTCAATGGTCACAAGGTCTCCAGACCTCTCTCCATTAGATTATTGTTTGTGGAGGTGGATTAAAAGTCAAGTTTCCAAAAGAAAGGTGGATACACGAGACAAATTGCTCGCGCGCATTTTGGATGCTGCTGCCCGCATAAAGAACGTCAAGATCAACTCAGACGAACAACAAGCGATCTTCGCACACGAGTTGCAAAGTGCATTGAGGTTGACGGTGGTATTTTCGAAAACGTATTGTAAACTGTAACAAATTTGTCATTTCTGTATCCGATATCATTCAAAATGCCAATGTTTAAACATTAAATGTTAGAAACAGTAATTGGTTTCTCTTTCTTAATTACCATTAACAATGTTTTTGTATTTGTAGATTCAAACAGCTCTATCTCCGTAACCATTCAGAATTAGACACATGTTCATATGAACTTTTTTTCTCACAATGACCGATACTATCACCTCCCGAAGTATTGACCTTTCCTCTTGAAACACCCTGTATATATATATATATATATATATATATATATATACAGGGTGGGCCGTAAGTTTCCATACATAGGAAAATTTAAATACGTGCGTCGGTATTTGGATCAGCAGTTTCCGGATGCTTGGATTGGTCGGCGTGGTCCTGTGGAGTGGCCTCCCAGATCCCCAGATCTCACCCCCCTTGATTTCTATCTTTGGGGGCACTTGAAGGCCATGGTGTATCAGGAAAAGATACGAGATATAAATCATCTAAAGGAACGTATCACCAACGCCATTACAAGCATAACGTCAACTGTGCTAATGCGTGTTCATCAACAGTGGGGAACACGTATTGAAATGTGTTTTCAAAACAATGGCAACCATGTAGAGCATATTATATAAATAAAAATGGTTGTCCATGAAAAAATTTATATTTTTCCTATGTATGGAAACTTACGGCCCACCCTGTATATATATATATATATATATATATATATATATATATATATAGGGTGAACCAAATGTGGGTGGACAGTAAATGATAACGTTTATTTTGAGAATACATATTTAATTTTTTTGTATACTGTAATACAAAATAAAATTTAAATAAATTTAGTTATAATATTTAATATAATAAAACACAAACACCATAGTTATAATGAACACCATAGTTATAATATAACATAACACAAACCGTATTCAACCTACTGTCCACCTACTTTTGGTTCACCGTGTATTATATATATATATGAGAATGAACTCAGAATGGTTCCCTGAGGTTTTTTATGATACACACAGACCGTGCATGGAACAAGGAACTCTTCTAGGATAATTAAATTCACTATAGGCCGAATAAGTAATGGTAAATGACAAATACTATAGTTTTTCTTTTCCATGATGCTAGCCCGACGTGGGCAACGGGTCACTCGCAAAGAGGTCCCAAAAATATAGCTTCTCTCACCAGCTATCTGCAAAGCAGATAGGATCCAGCTTTGAGACAGGATCTAGGGTTAAAGCAGCCTATCCCAGCTACATTTAGAACCTCAATATAAGCAAAAGACTCGCTGCCTTCACGTCAGATTGAATACATCAAAGAAAAAGGGGTAACTATTATATTTTTAGCCAGAAACCAAAACTTAAACCTCAACTGGCAGAATTGAGCGTCCACTTTTCAAGGCACATAACATGTCCGTTTCAAGATGGGAATTAACTCAGAATGGTTCCCTGAGGTTTTAGATGATACACACACACCGTGCATGGAACAAGAAACCTAAGGATCATAAAAAGGATCATAAAAAGGATCATAAAAAACCTCAGGGAACCATTCTGCGTTCATTCCTATCTTGAAACGGACATGTTATGTGCCTTGAAAAGTGGACGCTCAATTCTGCCAGTTGAGGTTTAATTAAGTTTTGGTTTTTGGCTAAATATAATAGTTACCCCTTTTTCTCTAATGTATTCAATCTGACGTGAAGGCAGCGAGTCTTTTGCTTATATTGAGGTTCTAAATGTAGCTGGGCTAGGCTGCTTTAACCCTAGATCCTGTTCCAAAGCTGGATCCTATCTGCTTTGCAGATAGCTGGTGACTGAAGCTATATTTTTGGGACCTCTTTGCGAGTGACCCGTTGCCCGCGTCGGGCTAGCATCATGGAAAAGAAAAACTATAGTAGTTGTCATTTATCATTACTTATTCGGACTATAGTGGATTTAATTACACCGGTCTGCATGAAAATCGATTTCTTTATTTTGAGTTGTGATTCTGAAGCAGTTCGCTGCGCTGAATTAAAAAATGCTACCAGTTTTTTCTATCACCCACAGTTTTAAAGTTATTAGCAAAACAATTTTGGGGCGTTTTGTAATTTTTTACCTTTTTTATCTTTAATTAATTTCGTTTTTTCATATTTTTCAGATAGATAATTCTAACATTACGTCTTTAAAATTTTAATAATGGCTTCTAGAGGATGTACCCATAGTCCAGACATATTTTGTTATATTTGTGGTTGGTATGTTGTTGTAAAACAAAGGACAAATGTAACGACCTTCATTAAGAGAGCTTATCATGCTTATTTTGGAATTAAATTAGGAGATCAAGACAAACGTTGGGCTCCACACAAGGTTTGTCTTACGTGTGTTGCGGCACTAAGGAATTGGAGCAAAGGTAAAAAGAAAAGTTTGCCATTTGGGATCCCTATGGTATGGCGCGAGCCTAGAAACCATACCGACGACTGCTACTTCTGTTCTTGCAATGTTAAAGGTTATAATGCAAAAAATAAAGAGAGCCTTCAATACCCAAGTCTTCCATCTGCAATAAGGCCGGTACCCCATGGTCCAGAAGTTCCTATTCCCCGCCCACCCGAGAGTCTGGATCAATACAATTCAGATTCTGATTTAGCTCCAAATCCAGACAATGATGATGTTTATGAACAGCCAACAGTTGACCGAGATCCTAAACTATTAACCCAAGCCGAACTAAATGACTTAGTCAGGGATTTGAATCTGCCTAAGGACTCTGCAGAACTTTTGGGGTCTAGATTTCAGGAGAACAATTTATTGGCATCCGACACATACTTCGCTTGGAATAAGTCCTGAAATGTTTGCAAGTAAAGAAGGTAAATATATTTTGTTTCTTTCAGTTATTTTTTTATTCTTTCATAAACAAGCAATATGCTTGTCCAAGAACTAGGAGCTATTTAATTCTGCTTTAATTAGGTTTTACTCTATCACCTAAGGATTTCGTGCTACAAGGGGTGTTGTAATACCTCATCTGTCCCCAAATGTTAACCACCCATTGATGGGAGGGGAGAGAGTATTTTGCTGGGAACGGGACTGGTTGTTATATACAGGGTGTCCGAGAATTATCTGTACAATTTTTGGCTGTTATTAAAAGTCAACCATGAAGTGTAGAAATTCCAGTGTCTTCCCATTTTACAGAGAATATCATTAAGTTTTTTCTGATACCACGTTTTGACAAGTTTTTTAGAAATGTACGCGGGTGACAGACATTGATGATTTAAAAGCAAGAATCACAGCTGCTATTGAGCGAATTGATGTGGATATGCTGCAGCGTACATGGCAACATTTGGAGTATCGATTGGATGTTTTGCGAATCACTAATGGTGCACATATCGAATGTTTGTAACAACGTTACTTTAATAAAAGAAACTCTTGAAAATACAGATTCTAAATAATCTTGGTTAAGAATTTTACGTGTGTTATCAAGAATTTTATTAAAAGATGAAATTGTACAGATAATTTTCGGACACACTGGAATTTCTAAAAAACTTGTCAAAACTTGGTATCAGAAAAAACTTAATGAGATTCTCTGTAAAATGGGACAACACTGGAATTTCTACACTTCATGGTTGACTTTTAATAACAGCCAAAAATTGTACAGATAATTCTCGGACACCCTGTATATTTACCCTACATTATTATGTAAGCGTTACTGTAGTCTATAACAACAAAATTTATGGTTTAGCATGTGCAATCCAATGTTGGTCTCGATAAGATGGTTGACATTTGGGGATAAATGGGGGATTTATGACACCCTGTAGTAAGAAAACCGTACGTGATAGGGAAAAACTAACTATATTTTTGCATCAGCGCACTCAAATTATATAGAATCACCAACTAGTTTGTAAAAATCGATCGACAAGTTTTCAAATGTGTACTGGTGTTATCCTAGAAGAGTTCCTTGTTCCATGCATGGTCTGTGTGTATCATATAAACAAAAACTTAGTCCTATTTTAGGACTGTAATGGAATAATACTAGAAAATAATGGAAAAAAGCAAATTAGATACTTTGACGAAAAAGGCATTTTTTCCTATAAATGCCAAAAAAAAGGGCATTTATGGCATTTTGCCTGAACATTCGTGCTCTAGTAATAAATATACTTTTTGTATTTTTTTTCTGTGAATTAGGATGCTACACAAATTCTCTTCGCCTACTACCCTGTGACGCGCGTACCTTGGGTTGCCGACCCCAGGCCCAAAGTCTAGGGCCTAGATCGATTACAGCGCATTTTCAATTAGTGAAATCGTTTGTTTACAGAATGAAGAACAGTAAAGTTCTTTTATTCTCCTGGGAACTACCAGCTGTTGTGTTTAAAGTTAACTTCGTTGTTTTACGGGAAGCGATGTTGCGACATGGCCACGATGTAGCTCGTTTCATGGGAACTGATACCTGCTACGCGTAACAGGTATATCGAGCATAGAAAAATGAACTCCCAGTCGATGACGGCTATACTCGTATACTGAAATTGAAATAGGGTAACTCAATTCATTTTTTTTCAAGTTCTCAGAATGTTTCCTTATGCTTTCAAGGGCTACCGGTACGTTGTGACCAATGTTGTAACACCGCTTCCTGTCGATCAGCGACATTGGGACCTGGCAGTAGGTAATCGGGGGGACCGTCCTCTGCGTGTAGAATATGTATCGACTCGTGGTTCGGATTTCGCGTAAAACTGTATTGTTCCCCACCGTCATACGACCTTAGATGTTTCGAAGGAGGATAAACAATCCCATCATTATATTTCTTGTGATTTCCATACCTTTGTCAGAATGGCTGAATAACAAAATACTACACAAATGATAATATAATCCATTAATTGAGAAATAGGCACCTGTAAAATACATTTATTTTGTTGAATTGATGTTAGATAGTTGTGTTAAACGGAGACACTTTAGAAAATTCAACTTCCTTTGAAAGTGGCTGAAATGAGAGTGGAAAATATAATACATTTTCTTTTTGGTTTCTGATTGTATAAAATGGTAAAAATCACTGGTGGAATTTCAGAAATTCGAAGTACAATATTTTGGTGTAGTGTTGCAGTCCTGATTTTGACACGTTAACGCAATACTTTTATGAATCATAGTTTTTAATCAATAAACGTGACATCCGTTTTATTATTTTTTATATTATTGGACGATGAGTTTCAATGTCGTCACCACTTGCGTAGTAGATTGATTATACGACTGTTCCTTTTATAGTCTTCAGAGGAAATCTGTCAATATATGCGCAGCAATTTTTACGAGTAGCCTTGAAGTTGAAATAAAAATAAGGTAATAGTTCACACACACACACATACACACACACACACACACACACACACATATGAAAATGAAAAAGTTTATTGGCAGACTATAGTCCATATGACAAATATTATTAATACAGTGACAGTTCATATACTAAGGATAGAAATATATACAATTGATTAGAAATAATACTGCAATGTCGAAGTTAAGTGGAGCTACAGACAGACGTTTTCGTACCAAGAAGTCCATAGCTTAGAGGATAAATGGCAGGACTCATGGATAGCTTGGATGATCGGGTTGGTTGATTTTTTAATTCTTTGCATTAGACTGTGTTGAGCACGTCTTGTTACCTCCGGGAAGCTCGGGACATTGCGGGTAGCAAACATTTGCGAAGCCGAGCATCTCGGGGGTAATTTATGTAAGAGTCTAAAACCTGTTGTACAGCAAATTTAGGGTTCTGCCAGAACCTTTTTTATAGTTCACCCAGAGTTGCTGACCGTATATATTACTGCAGAAAGCAGAGCTGGGCAATAAATACATTGAATGTATTTAAATACTAAATACATGGGAGAAATGTATTTAAATACTAAATACATTTTACGAATGTATTTAGATACTAAATACAAAATACATCAATTGTATTTAAATACATTTGTAAATACATTTCAAATACATACAAATTTTAACATATGCATTCACTAATTCACTAAGCCATGACACGCACACGATAAAGAAATCAACCGCTTTGGACTAAGAGTGGCACACAACTGATTGAACTGACACGTTGAAACATGAACCATGCTGTACTATGTCGACGCGTCGTACTGTGCTAGTACAGAACGTGTATTAAACCAGTAAAAGTATTTACATTTTTATATTTTGAGTATTTAAATACATTGTATTTAAATACTCATTAAAGTATTTAAATACTATATTTAAATACATGAAAAACAATGTATTTATAAATACAGTTCTAAATACACAAATGTATTTAAATACGTATTTAAATACTGCCCAGCTCTGGCAGAAAGTACAAAAGAGTGTGTCTTTAGCTTCACTTGTACAAAAACGAAAGTTCCTTATGGTCATATTCGCTTTAGCACACAGGCTTCGAGATTGTTTTCTTATATCCGAGTCATCACTCAAGGAGCTGGTAATAGTTTGACCCAAATACTTAAACTCTTGTACTTCCTCAATTACTTCACCATTCATTTTAAACCTTATATCAGCTGGCTGATTACAGCTTTTAGGATGAAATTGCATAACTTTACTTTTTATATATACACACACACAACACACACATTATATATATATATATATATATATATATATATATATATTAGTGGTGGACCTGATATCCGCATCCGCACTTCTGACTGCGGATGTTATGCGGATATTACCTCTAATAAATTATGCAATTTACAATTAAATTAGCTTATAAAGTAGCTTATAAGGCCCAGTCATGCACATTTCATGTAAAGTATTAATTAGTAATGAACAAACAAATATATAAACCTCAAAATATAAATACTTGGTAACACAGAAAATTGAATGAAACTTGTTTCATTGAATTTTCTGTGGCTGAAACTCTTGAGAAAGTTATTATTTTTATCATAATGAAAACATTAATATTAATTTTAATTCTTGTGCATTGTCTGCCATAATAGTAATATCACGAAATTTGAAAAATTGTCATATATTCATAATTCTATATTATATTGATAGATTAACTAAATATCCGCATCCGCGGATATTGAAATAAAAAATCCGAATCCGCATCCGCAAATGTTGAAAAACTGACATCCGGTCCACCACTAATATATATATTTAGCGAGAGCTATAGGACAAATTAAATCACATTCAGCTCTGGTCCGGAGAAATGGAACGCACTATTGATTAAAAAACGGTAAAAATGAAATAGCTACACCCTTATACTGGATATGGAGGAGATCCCTAAACACTGGGGAAATATTAAGCATCTTGAAAAGAGCGAATATTGTCCCTGTATATAAAGGAGGGGATAGATCTCGAGCAAAGAACTATAAACCAATGTCTTTGACGTCCCACGTCACCAAAATATTTGAAAAAATAGTCAGAGAGAAAATGTATGACTTCTTGGAGACACTGAAAAGAATCAGTGAAAATCGGCACGGATTCTGATCCGGAAGATCATGCCTATCACAACTTATAGTGCTCTATAACAATATCCTAGATGCACTTGAAGACAATCAAAAATATGATGTCGTATACACGGATTTTGCTAAAGTTTTCGACAAATGCGATCATCGTATAATAGCACTTAAAATTAAACATATGAGAATAACAGGCAAAGTGGGAAAATGGATCTACAACTTCCTCAGAGAACGTCTACAGGTCGTCAAAATTCAAGGTGTATCATCATCAGAATCAGAAGTACGCAGCTCAGTACCATAAGGTACAGTACTGGCTCCACTCCTGTTCATTATCATGTTAACAGACATAGACAGTGGAGTAAACACCAACAGTATAGTAACATTCTTTGCGGACGATACAAAGATCAGCAGAAAAATTATCGATGCAAATGAAGTAGAGGCCTTGCAGAGGGACACGAACAAAATATACGAATGGTCAGAAGACAACAATATGACTTTTAACACCGAGAAATTTCAGCTCTTGAGATATGGTAGAAATGAAGAACTTAAACAGACTGCATATTATGTTCCAGAGAGACAGGAAATTTAGAGAAGCACGAAAATGGTCGACTTGGAGGTAATAATGACCGATGATGCCAAGTTGAAGACACAAAATCAGATAGCAATAAACGAAGCAAAGAGAGTCGCGGGACAGGTACTAAGAACGTTCAAAAGGAGGGACAAGACAGTAATGATTCCCCTGCTGCGAACACTGATCATACCAAAACTTGAATACTGCTCAGTTTTGACCTAACCATATAAAAAGGAAGAAATTAATAAACTAGAAGAAACGCAGAGGCATTTCACAGCCAAGATTGATGGCTGCAAAGAACTCAACTACTGGGAAAGACTACGTAAATTAAATCTGTACTCCCTGGAAAGAAGAAGAGAGAGGTACACCATAATGTACATATAGAAAATGATCGAAAAACTGGTACCAAACCTCAAACTAAACCCAATTATCATCCAAACAACGCTGGAAAATAGGAATGGCAGAATGTGTAGTGTTCCCAAATTAAAGGCCCGACAATGGACCTCCTCAACACTGAAGGAAAATAGCTTGGTTGTCAGGAGACCAAGACTTTTTAACCAGCTTCCAAAGGACCTCAGAAACGTTACAGGGGTCAAAGTTGAAGTCTTCAAGAGAAGACTAGATGCCTGGCTCAGGACGGTACCAGATGAGTCGGGTGTACCTGGCTATGTGCGATGGAGAGCGCAAGAGAGCAACTCGCTCCTCCACCAAGCCAGGCCTAGAGGCGGGGCCACCAGCTTGACCTTCGTGTGAAGAGAGACCAACACACGGAACCTAAACGAGGTTAACGAAGTATCCCTAAATCGCCAAATTTCTCCTACATTTTCGTCGGTGGTCATTGAAGTTACATTAGCTCCCACATGTGATTCGTTTATGTTTTCGAATTTTTAATCACTTAGCTTGCGTAAAGGTAGGAAGGGGTTCCATTAAAAAGTTTAGAGAATGCGCTGGGTCTTTTCCGTTTGGCGGCTAGCAGCGAATTTTAATGAAAATCGGTCTACTAATGTAGTTTTGGTCACTGATTTAAAAAATAACTCTTTTTTTGGAGAAATGAAAAACAAACATGTTAGAGCACTTTAAATAATTAATATGTGTTTTAACTAGCTTAAACTAGTTATAGAGGATTGTGTTAAATTTAGCCAGAGTCACAAACTGCTACTGTTTATGAAAAAGTGCTCTAAGTGTGGGAAAGTGTGTTCCTTTGATAAAAATACCCAGTTCTTTCGTTGCCAAAAGCGTCGGTCAAACGGTAAAAAGTGCAACTTTACGAAGAATACGTTTTTTGAAGGATCCAGGCATATCTGTAAAAGTAGCAGAAAAAAATCAAGAATGAATTCCCAGTTAGGTCAAATGAATGCCCGGTTAGGTTAAATGAATGCCCGGTTAGGTCAAATGAATGCCCGGTTAGGTCAAATGAATGCCCGGTTAGGTCAAATGAATGCCAGGTTAGGTCAATTGAATGCCCGGTTAGGTCAACTGTACGCCCTTGACGATTGGTTAGGTTGTCATGATATTTTCGTTAAAAACACATTAATTATTTAAAGTGTTCTAACATGTTTGTTTTTCATTTCTCCAAAAAAAGAAAGTTATTTTTTAAATCAGTGACCAAAACTATATTAGTATACCGATTTTCATTAAAATTCGCTGCTAGCCCTCAAACGGAAAAGATCCAATGCGCTCTTTTATCGTATATAATATATAATGATTATTTTTTTCCCAATTTTAATTAAAAACTCTAAATCAAATTATTACTCTTATGTTACCTCACCATTTTACACACCCAGTTTTTTGTTTTATTTTAAGTTAGATTGGTTTAACCTAACCTAACCTAACCTAAACTGAACCCAAAAACACATACAACAAAGTAGTAACTATTTTCTGCGTAGGAGAAAAGTGATACGAAAGATAGCACCGAATAGGAGCGAACGTAACTTTTAGCTATATATATGTATATATAATATATATATATATATATATACATGCACTGTATATATCAGGGCTGGGGTCAAATACACTTTGTCAACTACAAATACAAATATGGTAATTTTGGAATTGTCAAATACAAATACACACAGCTTTTTTATTTGGCAAATACAAATACGAGTTTCAAATTGGTTAGCTGTGACTTCTATCAATTAATTATTTCTTCTAGTTTTGAGAATGTTCAAGTTAAAAGTAAACAAAAGAGAGTATTACTAAAAACTATTTCGTAACAATTAACAAAAAACAATTCGTTACTGGTTACACTTTACAAACATCAACTCTTCAAACCGCTCTTCAAACCTACTGACTCGCTGAGGTGTTGTATTATATTTGACATGTATTTGAGCAAATACAACGATCAAATACAAATACATATCCTTCGAAATTCTCAAATATAAATAAAAATACGGAAAATGACTATTTTAAATACAAATATGTATTTGACCCAACCCTAATATACAGTATATACTAGTGATGGATCGAGTGGTCGGTTTTTCACAACCGCGGTTGCGGTTGTGTTTGCGGTTGTCGAATTTTTTCCAACCGCGGTTGCGGTTGCGGTTGCGGTTATCATATACTAGGAAAAATGCGTAATTATTAACTGGATTTAGCCACTATAGTGCGATTTAGCCACACTTGGTACATAATATACTAAATAGTATTTATTTAGTAAATACCTTATGTTGAACACAAGTTTTGCAATACACCGCTACCGCTATTTGTGTGTTGCAAAACTTGTGTTCAACATAAGGTATTTACTAAATAAATACTATTTAAATGAAGTATATTCTAAACTTATATAGCTATTATGAAAGAATAGGTCAAATTAATTAAAACCATATTTTGCACTAAGTGTGTTACCAGGATGAGGGACGAGGACCCATCGCACTGTTCATCCCACCTACCACTTTCCCCAGCCTCCACCCATTGGAAAGTTATGGATTATTATTCATTTGAAAAACTGATGTCAAACTTAATGACAGGCAGTGTGAATTTCAAGAATAATATTTTTGCTGCATTTTCACCTTTCAAGCGGCAACGCCTCTCATCGTACAACGTTCCCGCTCCACTGAAGAGCTGCTCGCTTGGAATGCTACTTGAAGGGCAAGCAAGATATGTTCTTGCAATACAGCCAATTAAAATTAACTAAGCTTTTACAACCGCAACCGCACTTATGGAACGGCGGTTGCGGTTACGGTTGCGGTTGTGAATTTTTGTGCGGTTGTAGTGCGGTTGTAGTGCGGTTGCGGTTGCGGTTATTCGATCCATCACTAGTATATACAGTATATATACACACTGTATGTGTTATTTAAAGTTTACTTGAAGTGTGTTAATGCGTATTTAAACCGTATGAACTGAAGTTTATCGATATGAGTTTGGTGTATGTCGTACGTAGGAGCGTATCATTGATGTCACCTTTAATGGCTCTTTGATCACATCACTGAATAATGCATGATTTTTTACTGCGCGTTATGATGTGACTTCGGTTCACTTTTTCCTGAGTTAATTGATGTCTTGAAAATTAAATGAAGAAACAAAAAATTCAAATATAAATACTTTATTATGTCAGTGAAATGCCATTTAATTGGTTGGAAACTTTTAAAGGTTTTGGTGCCCCTAGACAGTGCCTAGAAGCCGCCGTCAATCATCGGTATGCCAGTCCAGAACGCTAACTATTCGTTAATCCAGAAGAGAAGAAAGTTGTCCTTTAGAAGCTCTGACTCGGCTCTGTCAGAGAGACGGATCGTTTTATGTACTGTATATCCTTACGGAACATTAACGGACTGACGCCGGAAAATGTTTGTCATTTTACAGAAATCTCTGCCAACAGAGGCTGGGCTTAACTGTATACTTCTCACCAATGTGTATTGAAGCCAAGTTGATTTAGATTCGGCCATCTCCGCCAACTAATTATGAACTGTCCAACCAGCTACCATGTTTCATTTTTATTTTTACATCTTAAATACAATACTATTTCCTTAGTATATATATATATATATATATATTATATATATATTATATATATATATATAATATATAGAAGAAAGCAACAGACAAGGAAAGAAACATCCATCAAGTTGGAAAGGGACTATATTTTGTATATTGCAACGTTTCAAGCACAAACTATGCTCATCCTCAGGCAAAAATTCTAAAAAATTAAAAACATATTAAAAACCATAATGACATTAACAAATTAAAATAGGGAAAAAACCCACAAGCATTAAAAACAAAGTCACACTAAAAAAATTCTAAAAAGTTACAATTAAAAACCATAATGACTATTATGAAACAAAAGCGAACAATTAA
This sequence comes from Bathynomus jamesi, assembly GCA_023014485.1. NCBI lineage: Eukaryota > Metazoa > Arthropoda > Malacostraca > Isopoda > Cirolanidae > Bathynomus > Bathynomus jamesi. The sequence goes on from JAJOZX010000250.1 coordinate 737,591, forward strand.
CAAGCTTTAAAACAATAAAAGTGACACTAAAAACGAACAATGAATAACAGCTATAAAATACAATCTGTGCTGCTTAGACTTAAGGTGTGTTCCTTTTAGTGTGGGTTTTTAATTTTTTAGTGTTTTAAAAGATAGCCTGTGAATTTTTAGTTTTTTGAGTTTTACATTTTGTATTTTATAGCTGTTATTCATTGTTCGTTTTTAGTGTCACTTTTATTGTTTTAAAGCTTGTTAATTGTTCGCTTTTGTTTCATAATAGTCATTATGGTTTTTAATTGTAACTTTTTAGAATTTTTTTAGTGTGACTTTGTTTTTAATGCTTGTGGGTTTTTTCCCTATTTTAATTTGTTAATGTCATTATGGTTTTTAATATGTTTTTAATTTTTTAGAATTTTTGCCTGAGGATGAGCATAGTTTGTGCTTGAAACGTTGCAATATACAAAATATAGTCCCTTTCCAACTTGATGGATGTTTCTTTCCTTGTCTGTTGCTTTCTGCTTAAATTGAAATTGAAGCTTGCCAGAAGCGGCCTTCACCAATATATATATATATATATATACATATACAATGTATTTTACGCCTCATAAGACGCTACTTTTTTCCTGAAGAACGTCTCCAAAAATCACTTGAGGGCTCATATGTTATTGGTTTTGTTTAATGTTCTTTTAATAAAGTTATGGGAATATATTTTTTGTCAGGCTGATAAATCTTCGAAATATTTTTTTCCTAAATATTCTTTGCTAAATGTAGGATGCGTCTTACCACTTGTAGCGTCTTATGAGGCGTAAAATACGGTATATACTGTATATATAGATAGTCAATTTGTGTTTAAAAGGCTCCATCCCCATTCAACTGATTTGTTTATCTATATACTGACAGCAGTTCAATTATTTACAGTTACAGTATTATTTAGATATAAACAAGACGTATGATAGAGTGAACCATAATATTTTATTTAAAAAGTTAGAGAGCAGGAAAGTTCCTTTGTACATATCAAATACAGGGCGTCCCAAAAAAATGTATACACACTTTAAATACTTATAAAGGCAGTGTTTATTAAAATACATTTCATTTTCAAAATGTAATAGAATCTACAGACATTATTTAATTGTTTTGTCAACGCCTGTTTTCAAACTGACGTACGTTCTGGTCCAGGCACTGCTGATAACGCGAAGCAATGGAATCGCAAACATCACGAAACATTTCGTTTGGTATTTGTGTGCATTTTCGTTCAATGGCTGCTCTCAATTCAGCGACTGTTGCAGGTTTTATAGCGTAGACTTTGTCTTTTAAGTATCCCCATAAAAAAAAGTCTAGTGGTGTGAGGTCTGGTGAACGCGGAGGGTATTCTAAAACCCATTCGTCCAATCCACATCCACATCGTGCCAAGTACCACTCGCAATACTCCACTCTTCGGTCCGGATCATCATCATTAATAGCATGGACTAATCTTGGAATGTAACTTTTCCATTGACAGCGCTTCAAAATGCGTTGGACAGACGATTCTGAAATTCCTACTTCACGACTCGCTTGCCGCACAGATTTTCTTGGACTTTGGTGATACGTTTCCAGTACTCTTTCTTGCTTTGTGGGGCTTGTCGATGTCCGTGGTCTTCCGGAACGCTTCTTGTGGACATTCTGAACAGTTCCATCGGCTTCCAACTTATCTCTAATTCGAGTGATGGTAAGTCGCGTTGGTGGATCTGTTTGAAACTCCCTCCTAAACTGTCTTTGCACTTCAACTGCGTTTTCACACTTCCAGTAGCATTTTAGAATGAATTTCCTTTGTTCAAAGCTTAGTCTGACTGCCATTATTAATTCTAATGGGTTTAACTTGGAAAGAAAGAAACATCAATTGAGCTATCAGCTGTTAAAGTGTGTATACATTTTTTTGGGACGCCCTGTATATTGAAATTTGCTACACCCACCAATTTTTTACTGTTAGACTGGGGAATGAATTGTCTACTTGGTTGGTTCCTCCTGCGGAGTTATAGGCAAGGCTCCTTGCTCTCTCTTCTGCTGTTTAATGTACAGTATATACCGATGGCTTAAGTATTTCACTAATGAGTCAAAAACTGGATGTTGTATAGATAATAGTCTATGCCGATGATATGGTATTAATAAATTCTTCTGTTAAAGGTCTGGATTGTCTTCTAAAAATTTGCCAATTAATGTACAGGGTGGGCCGTAAGTTTCCATACATAGGAAAAATAAACATTTTTTTATGGACAACCATTTTTATTTATATAATATGCTCTACATGGTTGCCATTGTTTTGAAAACACATTTCAATACGTGTTCCCCACTGTTGATGAACACGCATTAGCACAGTTGACGTTATGCTTGTAATGGCGTTGGTGATACGTTCCTTTAGATGATTTATGTCTCGTATCTTTTCCTGATACACCATGGCCTTCAAGTGCCCCCAAAGATAGAAATCAAGGGGGGTGAGATCTGGGGATCTGGGAGGCCACTCCACAGGACCACGCCGACCAATCCAAGCATCCGGAAACTGCTGATCCAAATACCGACGCACGTGAAGACCATAATGAGGTGGAGCTCCATCTTGCTGGAAGTAAACTGGGAAGTTACCTTCCTCGTTTAGCAGGGATGGGAAAATCTCTTCTTGCAACATGTTAAGATACCTTTCGGCATTAAGATTTCCACTGACAAAAATTGGTCCAATAATTCTGTCACCCCATATCCCGGCCCACACCATCACTTTACCGGCACCTTGCATCTTCGTCGGACTCAGCCAGTTAGGGTTAGCATTACTCCAATAACGTATGTTTTGCCGATTAACCTCTCCATTGACGTAAAAATTTGCTTCATCAGTAAACAAGATCTTAGATCTTACGTCAAACGCATATTCTTAGGGTATCTGAAACATAAAAACAAACGTTTAATTTTTCCTATGTATGGAAACTTACGGCCCACCCTGTATATTCACAGAACCATATTATTTTTAATGTTACAAAAACTAAGGTTCCGCAATTCCATCCCAAAGGGTATAATCAGTGAGCTAATATTAGTTTTCAAAGGAGAAGTGCACTAATAGAGCAAGTACAAGAACTTAGGTTTTTGGGTCAAATTATCACCATCTCCTCGAATGATAACTCGGACATGAAAACAATATCGAAGCTTCTGTGTTAAAACAAACCTTATTATAAGGAACTTTAGAGTCTGTACAGTGAAGCTAAAGACTCTTTCGTACTCTCTGCACTAATAGTTATGGGCAGCAACTTTAGGCTAACTATAAAAATGGTTCAACCCTTAATGAACTTATAGCAGATCGGGGAAAAGTTTGTTTATAGTTAGTGATATTTTTTTATGCATAAAGTAGGGGCCAAGGGCGAATACCAGCAAAACGCACCCCCACCCTACCTAATTGGGGAAGAAGAGAGCCAAAATCAAAGTCCAAGGTTTTCGAGATGCCTGGACATTCTGCGTTTGAGAGATCTACAGATCTACAGAAGCTAAGGCTAACAAAGAACCTAAGATCCACTCTAAGGTTAGCCCGAGAGAAAGGAAAGAGTAGGGGGTTAAGAGAAGAGAATAAAGGGTTAAGTAAGTAGCAACACCTATCATTCGTGGGTTAACATTCATTCAGAAAAAGAGAAAGAACGACTCACCATCATCATCCGCCGGCCACTGCCGACAAGTCAGAAAAATAGTCGAAGAGAATAGGAGAGGGGTGAAAGATGAAAATAAGTAAAATAAGAACGCTTACAAACCATGCAAACACAGTCTTAACTCGCTGTCATACCATGCAAACTACAGACATGCAAGTAAGGAGAGGATAAGAAAAAGAAAAAAAAAGTAGTTAAAGTTAAACAAAAAGTGGGTTAGTTTACTCTACGAGCTACATCTACATTCGTGTTAGTCTAATTTTTTTTTTATTGCTGGCATCACACGCTGGCATGTCACAAGCTGGCATTAATCGTCAACAGATCATCCTCGACCACCACCACCACCAGAGCTCCTGTTACTAATTGTTTTTTATTTTAAACAACGTTAATATTTTTAAAATGCCTATCTAAACGGTTCTTAAACATATTAACGCTGGTAGAGTTAACGACTGACGCGGGAAGATTATTCCATTCCATTTATCAATTAGCGATATTAGTAATGAAACGTCTGCCACGCAACTTAAATCCGTTATTACGAGTATTGCTATTATCGAAAGTGAACAGTTTGTCAAAATTTACGTTATCGATGTTATTAACGATTTTGAAAACTTCAATAAGCTCCCCCCTTAATCTCGTAGTTTCGAGTGGATGCAAGTCTAACACTTTAATCCTATCTTCATAAGGCTTGTTGAGCAATGACGGAATTAGTTTCGTGGCACGACGCTGAACCCTTTCTAACTTATCAATATCCTCACGCAAATACAGGCACCAAAACTGAACGGCATATTCTAAATGAGGCCTGACTAGGGACTTGTAAAGGGACAATATAATATCCTTCGATTTAAATTCGAAATTACGCGCTATGAAGCCTAACATCCTATTAGCTTTTGCGCAAGACTCCAGGTACTGGTTCCTAACTTTTAAATCCTTAGATACGCGTACGCCTAAATCTACTTCCTCGTCAACGCTCGCTAACTCTCTATCATCCATCGTGTACAGTGCTTACAATAAGTCTCGCGCCTCTGTCTCGCCCCAAGCTAGTCTGTTCGGTATAAAATGGGCGATCCTTATGGCAGCGGAGGTGTGTTCGGATTGGTGCACATAATTGCTCTAACCCCATCAATGACGTCCATTATTACGTCACTTCTGCTACATTTTAGTGTTTAAAATACAAATGATTAAGAAGCAGAATGACCAAGTTTCGGGATGTTGGGATGGTTATGGAGCAATCCTAGTCATCATAATATTAGTTGGGCATTACATTATACCGTCTCAATATATACTGTAGACTATAGAGAACGATTAATTCGGCAAATATCCCAAATCATGGCATGATACCGAAGTTATTTTGACGCAGGTCTAAATTATTTGCTCAAATGCAATGATTGATATTAAGTAATTGTTGGGAATTGTTGTCAATATTGTTGTTTGTGATACATATCCTACGTGAAGAATCTAATGATCAAATTCCTCAGTGAACCTCTCACGCGGCTCGCATTTCGAGGAAGTCACGGTCATCTCACTAATAGATAGTTTATCCATTGTTTTAAGTGGTAACCTATTCCATCTTATGAAAGTCATTAGTCTAAAGCAAGACTGGTGGGCCGTGAATCAGAGAAATTTGCATTTGATATTTTCATCGTAATTATTACGTAATATAGTATACTGTATATAGTAGTATATAAGAGTTTATTGGTAGCATATCATATGACAATTCCCATAAACATGTGATGGCCTCGATGTTGCCAGTTTTTATATTTTTCCTGAAACTATTACCTTCTCATAGTTTGTTTCAACAATGCATATATTATCATTTCCACGAGCGTAGACATTGCAAGAAAAGATTCTAACTAAGAATAAGTAAAGTTCTTTCATGGTCACAATATATACTTTTATAGATGTCAAACATAAAAATATAATAAAATTCTATATTAACATAAATATATATTCGATACACATTTACGTCATGGCTTTAACATCAGTATTTCGTATAGCTTCCTCCGGCATCAATAATTTCTTAAATCGTTGCGGCATAGAAGAGGCCAGATTGTAGGGAATGTTTGGTGTTCGACATAAGCTCTCCTAACTATTCCTCGTGTGAGCTAAAAGTGCTTCAAATGTTCTTTCATTGCGTTGCTCCCATTCGTTAATCATTATTGCCCAAAGGTTTTCAATCGGATTCATATCAGGAGAACGTGGTGGCAGAATTAGATTAATAATCTCTGGTTCCCTTTCCTCCTCCCTTCGTAATTCCCCACCCAACCTCGTTTCCTTCGACATAGCAACGCTTACCTCCATCCTCATTCCACTTCCTTCATTAAACCTATTATCGCTTTTACTGTCCCTTCCTTCCATCCTTCAATGCCAGCGTTCTTAAACCTAGCACATAAATTATATAATATGGAATCTAACACCTTAGATCTCTACGCATTCATGTTACTTGAAGACGCCTGTGTCTTAGGGGAATCTAAGTGTTGAGAGTGGGCTTCAGGGGTAGTCTATAGATTACTACAGATGACCTTGAACGCTCCAACTATTTAAAAATGATTATTTATTACGCACATCATATGGCATAATACACACATGAATTTAAGTATCTTACACTATAGGAATGGAATTGAGTCCTACCAGAGTTAAAAAGTCGCAAAATATGATAGATTAGTTTGTAGTAAGAGATTACTAAGAGAAAAGGATTTGGGATAGAGCGGAAGGCAGAGAGTATATTTTCTCGAGTTTCGGTTATTATTAACGTTATATGGATACATTGCCATGCGGTGTGATCAGAGAGAGAGAGAGAGAGGAGAGAGAGAGAGACAGACAGAGACAGAGAGAGAGAGAGAGAGAGAGAGAGAGAGACAGAGACAGAGACAGAGACAGAGAGAGAGACACACACACATACACACAGAGAGAGACACACACACACACAGAGAGACACAGAGAGAGAAACAGAGAGCTTTTAAATCACACCTTTTAAATGGTTTGTGGGTAAGGGCTTCACTTATGTTATTTTAGTCCAGGGTAGTTTATGTGGAGGTGTTAACGTAACTTGCACTTGGGACTGTTAATTGTAAGACAACTACCATAGCTGGGACTGAGACACGTTATCCCTGCATACTCTATATATATCTATATACAGTATGTCTCTATATATAAATAGATAGAGTGATCGACACAATGATAATGTGGACGTCATTGATGGGGTTAGAGCAATTATGTGCACCAATCCGAACACACCTCCGCTGCCATAAGGACCGCCCATTTTATACCTAACAGACTAGCTTGGGACGAGACAGAGGCGCGAGACTTATTGTAAGCACTGTACGTGTAATTATTGTTACGAGAACCTATATGCAAAACTTTACATTTGTCTACGTTAAATTGCATTTGCCATTTATCCGTGCACTCCATAATCCCATTTACATCGTCTTGGAGCCTATTTCTATCGTCCTCGTTAACAACCTTATCGCCTATTTTAGTGTCGTCCGCAAATTTTGACACGTTACTAGTCAATCCTACATCTATGTCGTTAATGTAGATTACGAATAGCAATGGGCCTAACACTGAACCACCCCAACTCACTACCATCAACAACGACCCTCTGTTTTCTAGCACGAAGCCATTCCTCTAACCAGTTAGCTACCTGACCGCGTATACCGTGCGCTTTAACCTTCGCAATTAATCTTCTATGCGGAACTGTATCGAACGCCTTCTTAAAATCTAAATAAATAACGTCAGCCGCTCTATGCCTATCGTATTCGCGCACTATTTCGTTATAAAATTCTAACAAATTAGTTAAACAAGATCTATGGCGTCGAAACCCATGCTGACTACTATTAATCAAATCTCTACTTTCTAAGTGATCGATGATACGATCCCTAACTACAGATTCCAAAAGTTTACCGACAAATGACGTTAAGCTAATGGGCCTATAATTGCTAGGTACTGTGCGGTCGCCTTTTTTAAAAATAGGCATGACGTTAGCTAATTTGAAGTCTTCAGGAATAATCCCCGTTTCCAGTGACTTATTAAAAATCTTCGTTGAGGGGCCTACGATAACGTCTTTCAAATCTTTCAAATGTCTGGGATAAAAAGCGTCAGGGCCTGGAGCCTTGCTAACTTTTAGCCTATCGATATAATGCGCAATCTCACCCTCGTAAACAGTTATTTCATCCAAAATAGTCTCGCTACTAAATGGAACGATATCGTCCACGTCGGGGACATTATTTACGTCTTCTACGGTAAAAACTGTCGCAAAAAAGTTATTGAAAATACCCCCCATCGCCTGAGCGTCAGAAGCCAAGCGCCGTTAACATCCACTAGAGGGCCTATGTTATCTTTTATCGGCTTACGATTATTGACGTATTAAAAAAACTTTTTTGGATTATGTTTACTATCCGCAGCTATAAGTATCTCTAAATTACGCTCAGCATTCCCAACTGATCTTTTAACCTGACGTCTAAGCTCGATATATCTATTAAAGTTAGCTGCCGTGCCATTGCGCTTATGAAATCTATACGCTCTGTTACGCTCGTTTATGAACTCGCCTATTTCCCTAGTCCACCACTTGGGCCTACCATGATTTCTAGCGCGCTTGGGCCTCCGAGGAATAAACTCCCTTTCAATATTCATAAAACTTTCTTTAAACGCCTCTCAATGCAAATTTGTGTCATTACCCATAAATAAGTTATCCCAGTCCACTACTCTCATCCTATCCGCAAAACTATCAAAATTGGCCCTACGAAAATCAGGGACTTCTATTACGTTACTATCCCTAGTGTTTTCTATCAATAACTTAAACCTAAGAATTTGATGATCACTACATCCTAAACTCTCGCCTACTTCTAAACCTTCGACTATATTTTCGCTGTTCGTCATCACCAAATCTGAAATATTGTCACCGCGCGTTGGTTCGGTAACCATCTGTCGTAAAAAATTATCTTCCATGAACTCAATCTCAAACCCTCCTCATTACCAGTAAAAGTCTCGTAATTAACATTAGGGCATTTAAAGTCTCCGACAATTATACTATTCCGATTGTCAATAAAGTTACCAAGAAGTCAGTAAAATCTAGTATCGGTATCGAGGGGTTGAACGGGAGGTCTATAAACAACAACAAAATTAAAACTAATACTACGCGCCCTAACTTCAACGCATATCGCATTAATTGCTGCCGGAAAATCTAACCTAACCTCGATAGCCCTAAGGGAATTACGAATGTACAGCAAAACGCCGCCACCAATCCTATGTAACTTATCATTAGTAAAGAGTTTAAAACCCGGTATATTAAATTTCCCCAACAAGTCCCGACTCACGGTATTTAACCACGTTTCAGTGATAGCAACTATATCGTAGTTACAGGAATAAATTATCGCCTTAAATTCGTTTAATTTATTTCTAATACTACGCGCGTTACAATAAAAGACGTTAAAGTTATTTTTTACCACGGGCCGGCGTTTTAAACTATTTTTCACTTCGGGCCCGCGTTCCCCGGACCCACAACGTTTAAAGAAGGCTTCGACCTATACAGCTTTCATACGTTTTCGTCAATTAACCTACCTAGCCTAGCATTACCTATTTCATTAAAATGCACCCCCATCTTTTATAAAAAGGCTAGGATAACTGAATTCGGACCACAGCTTTACGAAGAGTACATTTTCCTCAGCACAAATCTCTTCTAATTTAGTATTAAAAAATATCGTTTTAGACGTAATCCTAAGACCCAAACCGTGCCTAGGGGTAATACCTAGAACTAAAGACCTATCTGACCTCGCCTTTAAGGACCTAATTAACCCCCTATATCTTTCCAAAAGGTCAGGCACTCTCGTATCGGGCCTATACGAGTCGTTGCCCCCTACCATCGTCACCAACATCGAGTGACGGGAGGCAACGTCAATCCTATTCACTTCGTCTCTAACTCTGTCAACACTGGCCCCTGGGAGACAGACCCTTCTCCACTTGGTTGGATGCCGTTTAACGAACTCTGTCCATATGGCGCACTAAAGAGTCCCCAATTAAAATAGTTTGAGCTATTGAAGAATAGGGACCCCAGCCTTCTTTAGTTAGCTTTATAAGGCTAACTAATGAAAATATCATGACCCAACCTAACTAATCGTCAAGGGCGTACAGTTAACCTAACGATTGGTTAGGTTAGGTCGTGATATTTTCGTTAGTTAGCCTTATAAGCCTAACTAAAGAAGGCTGGGGTCCCTATTCTTCAATAGCTCCAAATAGTTTCCCCGTCATTCACGTCCCTTTCCAAATGGGCGAAAGGGTTCGAAACCTCGATAGGGGGCGGGGATTCCTATCACCTAACGTACGCGGCCTAGCTCCACCCTTAACTTCTCTAAATCCCTCCCCATCTACTAATCCCGGACCAACCTTAACCCCTTCCTCAACTCTATCCAACCTTCCCGATAAGCTACCTAAACTAGAAACTAGGTTACGCGTTACGAAAGCCGAACGTTAGTATTGGTTCGGCTTTCGTCAACCGTAGCCCTACCCCTTCCCTCATCAAGCGTTGCAAGTCTTTCCGTTACCTCACGTACACTGCGCTTTATATCAACTATTTCCTCCCTTAACTCGCAAAAGAAACAAACTGATCTCTCGGTAATCGCCATAGAACCGCCGTTATAATCTTTAAAATCCGAATACCACCGGTTTACCGGCTATAGACAGGGGAGAAAGGATGGATTGAGGAAGATTGTTCCAGAGTTGACCGGTTGAGTAGATGAAAGATTGAAAATACCGATTAACCCTTGCGTTAGAGAGTTGAACAGAAAAAGAATGAGAATGTGTTGAAAGTCTGGTACTGCGTGCTCTCCTTAAAGGAGATGTAGGGTTCGGAATTTCTCCCGGGGTGGCGTTTTTCCCTCGATGGATTCAGCACAATGTAATCGATCTGTGGTTGTTGTTCCGGTGACCCGTCCACTGTCCCGTTCATGGGTGGGTGCTGACGACACAATTTGCGGTAAATTTATAGTATTACACCCGTCTCCCTTTGGAGGTGAAATTTATGTTTTTCCTATGGTTTTTGATGTGTTTTGAACGAATCTGACCTTCAAAACCGTCGGAAATGACTCGTTTTTGAGATAACCCCCCTCCCCCCAGCTGGCAATCTGGGGACCCTGGTGGGAGCCGAGAGTTCTCGGGTGGGGAAAATCACAGAAAACGAGTCATTTCCGACGGTTTTGAAGGTCAGATTCGTTCAAAAATACATCAAAAACCATAGGAAAAACATAAATTTCACCTTCAAAATTGACCTAACCTATCCTAACCTATCCTATCCTAACCAATCTACAACGCCACAGTTTCTGGTCTTGACGATATGTACACTCCGTTTTACAATGTGGACACTTCACTACTGTCGGTAGAATACCGTGAGCACGCAGAAACTCAACACTTTTTTCTAAATTTTCGTAGAAAGCGACAATACAGCTGTAATAATCGAACGAGCACGCGTCACACGAAGCCATTCCGGTAGCAAAGTAATTCAAATTCGAAATGGATGGAGCGCAGTGATTGGGCAGACATGTAACGGTCACACAAACGAACACACAAACGAACGTACGAACACACTAGATACACCAAAAAAATGTTTATATCTCGAAAACAAAGCATTTGCGACGGAAACGCTATAGAAGGAAAGTGTCTTAGAATTAAAAATTCTACTTAATGAATATATAATAATTGCTGGACGTTAGACGGGTGTAATACTATAATAATACCCAATTTGCATTTACATCGATATTAAAATTTAGGGAAAAACCATTGGTCTTTCTTCGTATTAGGTTTTCACTTAACTCCTCAACTAAGGAACTAACATTGTTTCTCCTTATATGTAATAGTTTCAGAATTTAACTTTAAACCATTAATATGAATTTACACACTTATAAAACAACGAAGTTTTTATACTTTTAATCTTATGTTCATTCACAGATTAAATTAACTTTACACTTATTATACAATTAATAAACAAGGTGAAGACTTGACCGAAAATCATCCCACTGTAACGTTCCATAACGCTAGACTAAGCACTAGAGGTGGAAAGAGTACCAAAATTTTGGAGTTGGACCAGTACGATTACGAGTACAATATTTTTTGAGTGGTCCAGTACGAGTACCAGTATACCTTTTTAGTGCTTGAGTACGAGCACGAGTACGTTTTTTTTAATATTCGAGTACGAGTACGCGTGTAAGAGTGTGGTTTCAAACTTTAACTGGTACTTGGCTGCTTGCATGAGCAAAGCTTATTAGACCACATGAACGCATTGCATTGAAAAGGGTAAAAATGTGACATGAAATGAACAAAATGTATTTACTGTTACATATACAGCGTGTCCCAAAGAAATGTATACCCACTTTGTTCGATAATACCAGCTATGAGGATAATAAATATATTACTGTTTATATGTTTTTTAATAAAGAATTTTCTCCTGAATCTAAATATGTAATTATTTTTATTAAAAATTGAAGGACAAAAAAGTTACAGATGTTTAAATTAGAATTATTATTTTCGAGACTTCATGTGCGATATTTTCTAATATTTTTTTTTATGGCCTGGCCTGCCTTTTAACCGACTGTTTTGAGATACTTATGTTTAGTGCCTAGCTTAGCCTAGCCATTTCATTGAGTTCTAATTAGGCAAGACTACAGTTTTGCTCTAACCTTATCTAACATCTTATAACTCTGCGACGTTTGTTCTTTTCTAACGACAATTTGAACATCTTAGATAAAGTGTCATTTAACCATGGAATTTGTAAATTTTTTGAATTAACTAATAATTACAACATTTATGCTTCAATATCAACACTAAACATAAGTATCTCAAAAACAGTCGGTTAAAATATTAGAAAATATCGCACATGAAGTCTCGAAAATAATAATTATAATTTAAACATCTGTAACTTTTTTGTTTTTCAATTTTTAATAAACATAATTACATATTTAGATTCAGGAGAACATTCTTTATTAAAAAACATAAAAAAAGTAATATATTTATTATCCTCATAGCTGGTATTATCGAACAAAGTGGGTATACATTTCTTTGGGACACGCTGTATATCGCAGTAAACTGTAAATTTTTTCGGTGCTACTGTAGTATGCGGTCTACCTACGATTGGTTAGGTTTAATCATGATATTTTCGGTAAAACTAACGAAAATATCATGACTAAACCTAACCAATCGTCAAGGGCGATTGACAATGGGATGTAAACAAACAATTAGTAAACAAGATAAGAAGCTACAATTAAAAGGTAGACCGCCGAATCGTAGGTAGACCGCATACTACAGTAGAACCATTTTTTCTTTACCTACCTATTCAGTACCTATTCAGTAATAAAATACAAGACATGTTCTTCACTAAGGTTTTTCTCTACAAAAGTTGCCACTTAGTTATTAATAATATTATAAATGTAAAATATTGCATAAAAATATAGTAAATAAATCTGAAAATATAAACCATATTAAAATTAAAGTTGTAAACTGTTGCTTTGATGGTACACTGGGAGTCTAGGACAGATCCTCATATTTGAAATTAGTTTGAGTGCAAGTATGATTACAGCGATTTCAGATTATATTGAGTACGAGTATGAGTACGGCAATTTAAGATTACTTCGAGTACGAGTACAACAAAAACCCGTACTCGAGTACTGATGTACTTTTTAGGCACCCTCTAAGATGTTATGTAACACTTCCCCCCGACCAATAGTGACTGATGTATTCGTCACACGGCACGCAGATTTCGTCATCTCGCGATATTTTACACGGTATATTTACTATTATTATTATTATTATTAAAAATGAAGAATTTGAATGGTTTGATGAGGACGACGTCAACACGGATGATTTAAAAATTCCACTTAATTTATCTGTCGTCGTGGTACACCTACATCACTACTTTCGTCTGAATCTCGACGAAAACCGTAAGAAGATGACATCTAATACAGCAATATGCTTGTATCATTAGCATTTATCCTTTATACTTATTGTCTATTATCATTGTGATAGTGGTAGGAAGCTTTACCTTACCTATTTTTATTAACTCATTTTCTGGTAAAAATTTTCATTGATTCAATATTTGGAACACATTTTATATTGATGAGTTGGATATGATACGTGTAGCTATTATTGGTGACTTTAATGCTAATGTGCTTAATGATAATTCTTTGTTTAGCAACCACTTAAAAGCCTTCTGTGAAGATAATAACTTGACCCTTTCATCCATGTTTAGTCTTCCCAGTGATAACTTTACTTATGTTAGTGATAATTGGCACACCACCTCATGGTTGGATCATTGTATTTGTACACCTGATGCAAATCAAGCAGTTCTGAATATGGCAGTTCTGTACTCCTATGCTAGTTCTGTTCTGACCACATGCCTCTATTAATTGAGTTTGACATTAATTGTATTCCAATGCTATCACAGGTAAATGATACACGTAAAGCGAAGTTAGAATGGTCCAAAGTTGGTGATGAGGGCAAACAACAATATTGTAATAAGTTTGATGTATTGCTAAATAATATATCTATCCCAAATGATGCTCTAGCTTGTCAGGATGTAAACTAGAATTCAAACACATATTTTGGCATTTAAAGACATGTATGAACAAATTGTTTCCTCTCAATAATGCTAGCCTAGACTTACTGTAAATACCCTTAGAAAAAAAATTATACATGTAGACCTGGCTGGAGCTATTATGCTTTTTTAATGTGGTGTGAACAAGGGGAGCCAAGGCAAGGCCCTGTATTACAACAAAAACAGAGGGCTAATGCCAGGTTCAAGTATGCATTAAGGTATATAAAAAAATCATGAGGATGGGTTAAGTAGGGATGCTCTGGCTAGAAAGCTTGCCAGTAAGAATCCAAGAAACTTTTGGGACGAATTAAAAACAATGAATAATAGTGCAATGTCTCTCCCTGATAATATTGAAAATGTAACTGGGACTGAGAATATAGTCAAATTATGGAAGGAACACTACAGCGAGTTATTCAACTTTGTACATAAGAACAATAATGTTAATTGTGATGCTACCTATAGTCCAGATGTAAGAATTAGTGTATTTGAGACTAAACAGGCCATAAAATGTTTAGATTGTAGCAAATCATGTTGTATTGATGGCATTTCTGCTGAGCATTTGAAATTTAGTAGTGACAGATTAGTGCCTCTATTAACTTTGTGCTTTACAGGTTTAGTCATACATGGCGTTTTGCCGGATACAATGTTATCCGTTGTTTTGGTGCCAGTACTAAAAGATAAAAAGGGTAAAATCATCAGTAAAGATAGCTATAGGCCTAGGGCTTTGGCCATTATTATGTCTAAGGTGTTTGAATATATACTCATTAATAATGTTACCTGTATACTAGTGATAACCAATTTGGTTTAAAAAAGAAACACAGTACTGATATGTGTGTGTACGCCTTGAAGGAAATGGTCTGTAAATGCCAAACTCTAGATGCTAATGTATTTTTGTGTTTCCTGGATGCCTCTAAAGCATTTGATCGTGTTAATCATTAAAAATTATTCATGAAACTTGTAAATCGTAATGTAGCTGGTTACTTGGTCCGTATATTAGTATTCTGGTATAATCACCAGACAATGATTGTAAGATGGGGTGGGGTTAATTCAGAGCCATTCTGTGACCAGTGGTGTCAGGCAGGGAGGGATACTATCCCCCTACTTATTCAGTGTTTATATGGATAATCTATCTGTTGTGCTGAACACCTGAAAAATAGGCTGCTATATTGGTACAATGATTGTTAATAATCATCTGATGTATGCAGATGATCTAGTTCTTATTTCTCCCTCTGTAAAAGGGCTCACCACACTTTTGAAGGTGTGTGAAAGGTATGGGAAGGATAACGACATAAAATATAATCCTGATAAAAGTCATGCTATGATTATGAGGACCAAGGCCTACAAGTATATAAAATTTCCTGAATTTCAATTGAATGGTATGGTGCTGTCAGAAGTAACCCAGATTAAGTATCTTGGCCACATACTAACGGAGTCTTTCAGATGACTGTGATATCCTAAGGCAATGTAGACAATTATATGCTAGGGTGGATCGATTTTACATTTTTTTCGATTTCCATATTCTAATAGAGACAAAAACTTGCGCATGCATGAGAAAATAGCCTCTGCAAAATCTTAGCTTAATAGGTAATCATCTTCTGCCCCCGGCAGAGCGATGAAAATAATATTTTAGTAGTCAAAAACGTATTTTTCTTATAATTTTTAAAATATTTCAATATGCATCAAAATTATTCCTAATAACTATAAAGTCGATGAAAAAGACCTCATATGATCGTTTTTCCAAGCGCGTTGTCCTACGTTAATATCTTTTGCCCCCGGCAACAACGTCAAATGTTGAAAAAATAGGTAATTTATATACATATTTTCAGATCTGCTCTTTGTCTTAAATAATGCATTTATATATTTCCCATAGCATTTATATCGTTGCTTAGGCATGAAATAACACACACAAAATTTTATGACTCTAGAGTAATATCTTCTGTCCCCGAGAAAAGTCTAAATGTGGATTATAATTACGTTAATGCGATGTTATAAGTACGATAAGTACTAAGTACAGCTCGCTTGCTAATTTTATAAAATTAGCAACCCAGAACTCACCACGAGGAGGTGGCTGTACGTCGAGTTCCACCCTATCCAGCCCCAACCACCCTTCCTTTGGCTGCATGTCGATTTACATACGGTAATCTTTCTTAGAATCAAATCGTGGAATTTTTGTTCGGGAGTGAAGACGGGAGCGGATGAATCCGTCCCTCTCTTCTATTCCACTTACACTGGCAGAGGCTTCGGTTACTAATTTGATGAGTCTCTCGACCGCTTGAGTATGACAAGGGAATAGTGGGATCACTCCATCAGGCTGGTCTCCCGTCTCAACAAACTCTTTTATTCGGGTATCAGGTATTGTTTTTGTAACGGGGGGTTCGGTCACCTCAGCCGTTTGCCAGTTGATCATTTCGTAATAGTTTTGACTATCGTAGAGCAGCTCAGGCATGGCGAAGGCTCGAATTTCCCACGCTGGTGATTGTTTTGATCGTGCTTTTAATATTCTTCTCCATCCCAATTCTCTTATGTGTTGCTCATCGGCATGTAGCATGGAGATCAAAATATTTTCTGGGTGAGCAAAGAAAGAATTTCTACGGAGGACTTTGTTGGCGATTGTCTTAGATCTTTGAGGCATGGTCTGAGAGAGACGCATCATTTCGAAAAAATGTTTTGCGCCCTCAGTGAAACTGGTTTTTCTTTATCTTAAACCAAATTGGTGCGTAAACTGTCATAATGAATCGCACAATTTCGTTGAAGGTGCTGGAGGGTTCACTGGTTGAAACATAGAGGCGCAGAAATCTATTTGCTGTTGTCAGCCACCTGGAATGCGCCATCTTACCTGGATTTCGAGCCGCGAGAGCTGAAGAGCAGCTACCGCTCGACACTGCTCTGTAGATGCCTAACAAACATTTTTGGTCAGTGCTCAACTCGGCATCATCTATGTCAATGTCGGGAGATGGAATGGCATCGAATTCTGTAATTGGAAGTTTTTCGCAGTCGTTCAGTTGTTTTCCAACTGGTCCAGTAAAGCCCATTGGCCCAGTTGTTTTGCCGTCCAAGTCTTGAATGAGGTGTCGCAGTGATAATTCATTACCGTGTAATAGGCATATGATCCACTGAACTCGCCTTTGTAGTTTCATTTCAATCATACGAATGGCTCCACCCTTTCGACCCGTGTTCACTGCGGTACCATCACAGCCGATAGCCACAATGTCGTCCGTGCTAATATTGTTAGTCTCTAGAAACTTGATGATACCTGATGTTATTGCAGTGGTAGAACCTGATGCAGGAGTGAAATGCCCCATGTACTGGGATTCTGGTTCTTGAACTAAAACTATATGATCTGAAAATCTGTATATAAATTACCTATTTTTTCAACATTTGACGTTGTTGCCGGGGGCAAAAGATATTAACGTAGGACAACGCGCTTGGAAAAACGATCATATGAGGTCTTTTTCATCGACTTTATAGTTATTAGGAATAATTTTGATGCATATTGAAATATTTTAAAAACTATAAGAAAAATACGTTTTTGACTACTAAAATATGATTTTCATCGCTCTGCCGGGGGCAGAAGATGATTACCTATTAAGCTAAGATTTTGCAGAGGCTATTTTCTCATGCATGCGCAAGTTTTTGTCTCTATTAGAATATGGAAATCGAAAAAAATGTAAAATCGATCCACCCTATTATATGCTCAGGGAAATACTTTGGTTAGAAAATTTCATATGTGTACATTAGATGTTCAAAACTTTTTGTACTCCAATGTATACAGTTCATTTGTAGTGGAACTACAGGATGTATAATTTCAGGAAATTGTATGTTGCATATAATAATATTTTTAGGCGTTTATTAAGGACCAGGGGCGTACCTAAAGTATTTGGCACCCGGGGCGGATCCTTCCTTTGGCACCCCCCATAAATAATTTTAAAATTTAAACACACAGAAAAATATATTATGTTTGCAAGTAGATTTTTAAACAGTACAGTACTGTCATAAGCAAATTGGAAATAAGAAAAATGCAGGACATTAAAAATTCAGTGAACAGGTAATACTGCATTTTATTTTATACAAAAACACAGGAAATCCAGTCTCAACGCTCAGCCTATTCTTCAAAGGTAAATAGAGAGGATTCACAGTCTCTGCTTTCGAGCCTTAATTTCTGCAAATTGATCAATGACCTCATCAAAATTCACCTTCTTTGCATAGTCATGTCCAATTGAAAATAAAGCCAGATTTGTCAATCTTGTCTGACTCATGGTCGAGCGAAAGAAATTTTTTATCAATTTCAATTTGGAAAAACTTCTTTCACATGAAGCAATAGACACACAGACAGTCAAAAAGAATCTCAAACACAGTGACAAGCTTGGCAAAGATTCACAAAAATCCCATTTTACAATAAACTCCAGAAACTTCAATGCTGTCCATTTCTTTGCTCTTCAACGCTGATTTTGGCAGCTTCCAAATGCCTCCGAAGTCGTCCAATTTCCACACTGATATCTTCATCAGAGAATTCATCGAAAATCTAAGTCAAATTTGGAATATACTTCCGAAGTTCTTCTTCTGTTGCAACAACCAAAGTGTTTGGCTGAATAACAGCGAAGATTGACAGAATTTGATCCATTGCCTTAAAACGAATCTCCAATTCTTGATGAAAGCGATCAAGACATTCAAACATAGCCCTTTTTACTTCCTCTGGTAATGTGAGACCAGCATCCTTTGCCATCTCTCCTGGCATCCTTTTTCGGAGCTTTACTCTCCCTCTTCTCTCCACACAAATGTTCATTTCCTCACACTTTGTAGTTGCATAATGAATGGCCCTCTCCACAATTTCATTGCGCTGATCTTCAAGAAGCAGTTTTAGAGCTTGGAGCTTCACAATGCACTTTTCAAGGCTGATTCCAACTCTTTGCAAATAAATGCAAAAAAACTTCACTTTTTTTACGTGAAAGTCACACTATGATAATAAAAACCCACTCTAATAGACAGAGTTTATTTCCACAACAGTTTCGATGCCCACTGGCATCCTCTTCGGGTGGATACAGAAAAACGAATTCGTTTTTCTGTATCCACCCGAAGAGAATGCCAGTGGGCATCGAAACTGTTGTGGAAATAAACTCTGTCTATTAGAGTGGGTTTTTATTATCATCTTTGCAAATACTTTTGTGTGAGATTAATTTCTTCCAGGACTTCACACCAAAAATAAAGGTAACTCAAAAAAGAGAAATCACATACAGCAGACAGCAAAATCTGAGCTGATCCTCGTGTGTCCACATTTTCTTTGGGATCCCACAGTACTTCAAGGGTTGAGGTCAGCTTTTCAAAACTTGCCTTCACTGGTTTCACAACGTCATAATGAGCACTCCATCTTGTCTGGGAAATTCTTTTGACTGTCATGCCTACATTCTCCATCAGCACTTCCCATCGATGAGTTGAGACTGAAAAGAAGGAATAGACTCTCTCCAAGGTTACAAAAAAAGTCACACATGAAGAAACACTTCCAAATGAGTGTACTCCGCAAAGGTTCAGAGAAAGATTTGCACAAGGCACAAACAAAGCCTTGGGATTAATCTCTCTGATCTTTGACTGAACACCACCATGAATCCCAGCCATAGTTGCAGCGTTGTCATATACTTGACCAGATGTCTCAGGATATCCCCTGTGAGCTCAGCAGCAGTCTTTCCGGCAATAGGGAAGAAGCCTAAGAATGATTCCTTTTCTTCAACTTTGTCACATTCAATACGGACGTATCTGATCACTTCGTTTGTAAATTTTGTATTGCCAATAAAAATAAAAATTTATTTTATAGTGGAAATTAATATTAAGCTGTTGTAATAGTCTCAACATTTTAATTTTTTTTTTCTTACTTTGGCAAATTTTTCATTTGGTTTGAAAACTTGTACTGGTATTTCAACTCTCCCGATGGCACCCCCCTCCTGGCTGTCACCCGGGGCGGACCGCCCCCCTCGCACCCCCCCTTAGTACGCCACTGTTAAGGACTCCAAGATTTGTAAATGGTGCTCCTTCTAGTGTCAGTATCCTGTTTGTAGTCAATAAGGTGACTAACTCTGCCAATGTCATTCACAATTTTGTATTTAGATTTATCACTAGGCTTGGTGAGACAGTTAATAAGATAATAGAAACCGTGGTTAGTAGACTGGTCTCCGATATATTTTATAAATCTCAAATCTGGAAGCATTGGCGTAGGCAATTGTATGTTCATTATAAGTATATACACAGTCACTGGCCTACTTAGTCAGTGCTCCAGACAACTATCTCTTAATCTTCTATGGACCTCTTGTATAATGTTTGTACCTGTTGAGTCTGAAATAAAATGTTTGTTTATAAACTGATACTGCTGTTGTAACAACTTGTACTATCAATAAATTTTCTAAATTAAAATAAGTGTATTAGTAGTGATATTATGACCCTTTGGTCAGCACTTTAAACAATAAAAAAAAATTATCCATTCGATACAGGCACAGAGGGTTCCTAAAAGTCTTTGGTTTATAGCATTACGTAACGCCACTAGAATGTAGAAACACCCTCCATCCACCTGTAACATTTCGTAACGTTTGGATATTATGACCCTTTGGTCAGCACTTTAAACAATAAAAAAAAATTATCCATTCGATACAGGCACAGAGGGTTCCTAAAAGTCTTTGGTTTATAGCATTACGTAACGCCACTAGAATGTAGAAACACCCTCCATCCACCTGTAACATTTCGTAACGTTTGGATATTATGACCCTTTGGTCAGCACTTTAAACAATAAAAAAAAATTATCCATTCGATACAGGCACAGAGGGTTCCTAAAAGTCTTTGGTTTATAGCATTACGTAACGCCACTAGAATGTAGAAACACCCTCCATCCACCTGTAACATTTCGTAACGTTTGGACTTTCATCCCCCAACCTCTGAACATTACGTAATTTCTGAACAGCCCCAAACGATATAGGTCAAGCGCGTGACATGAATAAAAGCCTAGTTCCTACGGCGGATAGATAGAATTTTCTTGTTCTTTGGCCCTAGGAAAAAATGAATTGAATTTACCGTTATTAATTCATCTTAAATATAGGCCCTCTTTCCCACGGGTTCAAATCGTAGAATTGAAATAAAAATAACAAGTGAGCCAAGATCTTCGGATGGACAACTGTATATGCGTCCCACTCTCTATAATAAACTGTTCTCCACTCCTTCACGACGTTCGCCGACGATCCCTTCAGAAAAGACTTCGGATTTCCATCTTGCGTCGTGAGAGAACATTTCTTCTTTTTTTGCTCACGCACCTGGAACTACACAAGTTTACTTATTTTGAGTTTTGTTAAATTCATACTTCTTGTATATTATTTAATTAACTTATTTGGCCTATATAACCGTATTAAATTACTTAATTATATAGATCTAGTGTTCTTCAACAATTATTCTTCCATTATTAGCCAATTAATATACGATTGGACAAAACGAGAGATGGGCATCACGTGACAGCCATACCTGTGCCTGATTGGCTAAACGCGATTACGAGTATGAACGCGATGAAACCTGTTTTTTTTGGCTTCGTGCTAAAAGTCATGTACTCCAGTAAATTCATCTGAGGCCTATTTCCTAACTTTATAATCTATCCACCAAGCCTAACTTATGTTTTCTAATTATTATATATTCTAGAAGCTTACAAAGGATATATATAATTGTTTATGGTCTAAACAGGTTGGCGTACAAACGATTCAATCCTTTGTAAATCAACCTGTGAAAGTGATCTAAGTTTTATGGAGTCCATTTACATTTTTTTCGAAATAAACCTACTTTAAATGGTTATGGCTCATCTATTGAACTGAACATTGTAAGTTATAACTACTGAAGATGGGAATTAAAACTCCCGAAACGTTTGGTGAATAAAGAATGTTAGTTCAAGCGTTTGTCATTTTATTCATCTTAAAATGCCGCTTCCCTATGAACAAGCCTTTGTCCAGAATTGTGTATATATATATATATAATATATACACAGGGCTATTTAAAATGATTCATCCGATTTCAACTGAGAATACTTCCGTACCTATCAACCGTGCATCAACTGGGCATACACCACATGAAAGACGAAATCTCCGAGTTTTACAAGATCACCGCGAGAGGGCTCCAAAGTCACGCCGTGGCCTAGCCTAGCAACAAACAGTCAGTGTGAAAATGGCGTCCGCACAGCAGAAAGCGTTTTGTGTGTTGCAGTTTTCGAGCTGTAAATCGGTAGTCACAGTGCAGCGTGAGTTTCGTCGACGTTACAGAACAGATCCACTGGGTGTACGTGCCACCGTTGCGCACATCTTTGGATGAGCTCCGAACTCGCATTGTTACTGCCGTAGAGTCAGTGACAACGGACATGCTGGAGCGAGTATGGGAGGAAGTCGACTATCGTGTCGACGTTGCTCGTGTAACTAGGGGAAGTCACATAGAGCATTTATGAGGTGAGAGACAAAATTTGGACAGTTTTTCTTTTGGTTGATGTATCACAAATCACACTGTATTTGTAACATTAAAAAATATTCTCATTTGAAATCAGGTGAATCAATTTAAATAGCCCTGTACGTATATATATATAAAATTTAGCGGCAACCTACTACAAAATTTAGCGCCGCTAACGCTAAACATGTAAACAGTTAGCGCCCTAACGCTAACTACCATACAATTTAGCGCCGCTAACGCCAACTACCATAACATTTAGCGCCGCTAACGCCAACTACCATAACATTTAGCGCCGCTAACGCCAACTACCATAACATTTAGCGCCGCTAACGCCAACTACCATAACATTTAGCGCCGCTAACGCCAACTACCATAACATTTAGCGCCGCTAACGCTAAACATTTCAACAAATAGCGCCGCTGACACTAATTTTGTTGCTAATTTTTTGTGAAACCACCCTAATTTATATCATTTTTTATGTTCTCCCTTCCGTAATTTACTTGCATATATTAGCACACACCTTGATATAATTTGCTAAGGTACAAAACTGTGACGTTATAGCCTACGAAAATGAAGACACTTTTATGTAGGAGTCGAGTTCCTTTTGTATATATTAATAGGGAAAACAAACCAACGGAAGAAGAAATAATTCATCAGTTACTTAAAAATAAAATAAAGAAAATTAAAAATTTATTTATTTTTCCAAACTTGCATTTTATATACAGTTAGAGTGGCACGCGAGTTTGGACTTTATCTGCAAAAATGAATGTTGGAATTATTAATTTTTATATACATAGGTCACCCTCGCTTTATGTGGGGGTTGCGTTCCAAAAAAATGTTCGCATAAAGAGCCACTCATAACAGGTATTTAATAGGGATGCGTTCCAGGACCTCTCCTGACCTCACAAAAAAACCTAACACTCTTTCATAACAAATCCAATGAAAAATCACCTAATAAAATAAAACACTCATCTGACATTATATAAAAAAAAAATCATTAAAAGAAATAATAACGGCTTCTAAGAGGTTAGGTGTGCTGTACCGCCTCCGCGGTTTCTTCACCCCCGCTCAGTTCCTGTCTCTGTACAAGGGTCTTGTTCACCCCTGTATAGAGTACGCTTCTCATGTATAGGGTGGCTCAACCCACACAGCCGTACTTGACCGGGTGGAATCAATGGATTTTCGTCTCATAAATTCCCCGCTTCTTACTGACTGTTTTCAATATCTCTCTCTCTCTCTCTCTCTCTCTCTCTCTCTCTCTCTCTCTCTCTCTCTCTCTCCCGCCGCAATGTTGCCTCACTCTCTCTTTACTATCGCTATGATAACGGACACTGCTCTTCTGAGCTCTCTAACTGCATGCCGCCTCCTTTAAGGAGAGCACGCAGTACCAGACTTTCTACACTTTCCCATTCCTTTTTCTGTCCAACTATCTAACGCAAGAGTTAATCGGTATTTTCAATCTTTTATCTACTTAACCGATCAACTCTGGAACAATCTTCCCTCAATCCACCTTTCCCCCTGTCTGTGACTTTCAATCGTTCAAACGCAGTTTCAAGGCATCTCCAAAACCCTGGACCTTGATTTTGGTTCTCTTCTTCTATTGAGGGGGAGGGGGGAGCGTTTTTGCGGCATTCGCCCTTGGCCCTTCCTTCCTGCATAAAAAAAGGTATTTACTTGAATACTCATTGCTTGAGAGCGAGTAGCGTAAGTCCGCGCACAACAATGGATAATGCGGCACTGAGTGACGGAGATTGAGGAAGCGACCCGAGTCTAGGTATTTTACCTAAAATGGAAGCCCTGGGAAGCGTGCGGGCTGCGTCACCGGTCCACCCGCACCAACTGCGTAGCGAGTCCGCGGTGCCTACATTGGTCGCACAAATTTCGCACATCCAACCCGGCCAATTGCATGATTGTGAATTTTTCTCGCACAAAACGAGAGAGTGGTAGAAGTAGGGTCGTCGCATAATAGCGAACTCGCATTAAGAAAAGTCGATTGAAGCGAGGGTGGCCTATATATACAGGGGCGTAACTAACGGGGGGGGGGGATAATATAGGTTTTGTCCCCCCCAACTTTTGATCTAAGTTAGCTTACGTGAGGGAAAATATTTAGTTCTTGAAATAATCTATGATGAGTAAATCTTTAATTAGTCCTATTAGTATGCTGGAAAGTATTACTGATTCAGTACTAATACTCCAGTGATAGATACTTTAATGAGACATCTAGTTATTTTTGACTTTAATTATTGCATAATTTAGATATCATTCTTATATAAATTCTACCCAAAAAATATGCCTTGGAAGACCAAATTTAAGACATTACCTACAGGATAGCAGCACAAAAATTCATCGCAGGATTTTTCATCATTATAGTTGTCAACTTGTCACCCCCAACTTTTGAAAGCTAGTTACGCTCATATATATATATATATACTGTATATATATTATATATATATATATATATATATACTGTATATATATTATATATATATATATATTATATATATATATATATATATGTGTGTGTGTGTGTGTGTGTGTGTTAGGGTTAAGCCTGGCTTAATTCTGGACACTAGGACTAATGCATAACCTAGTACAGTGGTTCCCAAACTTTACTAACTGTCGGAACCCTTACAGACTTGTTTTTATTTCGCGGAACCCCAACTCCATATATATATATATATTGAATAGAAACGACATAAGTATTAAGGAACGTTTCTGCACACGAGGAAGAGAAATCACGAATAAATGAAAAATGAGGCGAACCGCCCGGGAATCGAACCCAGGGCCTTCCAATTGCCGGTTGGATGCGCTACCATTACACTACGGACCTCGATCATTCACAAATCGAAATTCTCCTACATAGGGCAGAAACCAATGCCCTTAATACTTATGTCGTTTCTATTCATTTATATACTGCGTGGTCATTGCAGTTAAATGCATATATATATATATATATATATATATATATATATATATATATATATATATATATATATATTAGACTTAGAGCTGTAAAATATTTATTGAGCAACAAAACTTACAGATTTTAGTGATGAACACAATGCAAATTTTTACACTGAAAACACTTGAGTAAATAAAGCCTATCAGAAATTAACTTGACAGTGCATCACGCCAACGGCTATAGTTATACTGAGTGGTTCACAATTATTTACGAAACAAGTACACATCAAATCAACTGGTAACTTAGAAAATTTTAATTTTAGCGAAAACATATTGCTCAAAATTAATTACAGTTAAATTCTCTCGAGTAAAATATATATATTAAAATTTGTCATAAATAATATGACAGAATTTATATGATATTTATTTTAAAACAGTACTAATCAGTGGTGTAGTCTGGGGGTAACGCAAGGTAACGGCGTTACCCCACTGGTTTTATTTTACTTTATATTTTTTATATTTTTTGCTGCTTCTACTGAACATTTTTGTAATACATACTCTTTCTAACTATATTTCTTTCCTAACCCCTTCAATTTCAACGTGTTTTGGGGAATGTACATAAAATGCAAAAACGCTGTAGAGTTTTATAGAAACGCTATGTAAGAAAAATTGTTGTTGCGTTACCCCACTGAAGAAATTACGACTACACCACTGGTACTAATAGAACCAGTCTTTTATAAAATCGTTAACATTAAAATCTGCCAAATTACACTTTCAGTAGCCGAGTAGCGAAAATTTATTTACATATACTTAGCAGATTTTAATTTTAGCGAAAAATATTTAGCGATCCCAAATCCACGATGGTGCCATTTCAAGTCAGAATAAGAATATAAAATATTATTTAACAAAAAGCCACAAGGTAAAATTATGTATAAATATTAGGACCTTAATTAGACCTTAATGTTAAGACCTGATTAGACCGATTAGAAAACGTGTCACGGAACCCGTGTTAAGCCTCTGTGGAACCCCAGGGTTCCGCGGAACACAGTTTGGGAACCACTGACCTAGTGGCTTGTAACTAGGCCTAATTATTAAGATATGTATTATGTAAGCTGCTTATGCATAATTTTTTAAATATCTAGTAGGGCCTATTCACTCTTTGGCCAGACTAACACAAATTATGTGCGTACGTATATGGTATGATCTGCAGATTACATGTTACAGGGAATCTGTGTAACTAGGGATTTCATGAAATCCCTAAAATGGTCAGGGATTTTACGTACGGTTAAGTCGTGATATTTTCGTTAGTTTTAATGAAAATTTCACGACTTAACCTAACCAGTAGTCAAGGGAGGGCATACAGTTCACCTAACCGGGCATTCAATTAACCTAACCGGGCATTCAATAATTTTCCCGTAGGTTTAAGGAAAATATCACGACTTAACCCTACATGAAATCCCTAAACATTTTAGGGGTTTCATGAAATCCCTAGTTACACAGATTCCCTGTAATATATATACACGTCAACAATGACGTAAAAAGAAAACAAGGAAGCAGTGACTCTGCTTTTGGGGAATGGAGTCAAGAGTCACTGAGCGACCGAACGTCTACTCGCTGACTCAGATTTCCGCGCAGGCTGAAAATGCTGGAACACCAATGCTGTATATTATTTAGTGACCATACATTACATCATCACGGCCTCCGGTTTCTTAGAGACCTTAATTATAATGGAACCTGTTCTACCATTATGCCATGTTTCATCTTTAATGAAAATACTATAAATTTCCCATTTACTTAACTAGTATCTTTATTTAGGATATAACCACATAAATAAGAAGAGTCTGAAGAGTTAACGTGGTATATTATATTAGAATTAGACTATGGCAAAATTTGAAAGTTCGTTCCCACGGTCATTTGTTATCATTAGAGTGTATGTAGCCTGAGATGACGTTATCGTGGAACAATCGTTTGAAGAGAAGACGTTGGTTCCTTTCTAGATCCACACCTAACTCGACTCAAACATTTTCAGCTTCGCCAAAATGATGTCCGGACTGAAGCGTATGCCTAACAGTGAGACGACGGAGCCTCTAACGGCGGAGTTGCAGCCTTTGGCGAGCCCCACCCTTTCGGAACGAAACGAAAACGACGATGGAAGAACGAAACTGAAAAAGGAATTGGGATTACTGGAAGGATGCGCCATCATTATGGGAATTATAATTGGATCAGGCAAGATGATTTATGAATTTTATTCTGAGTATCATTGATCATTTGCTACATACAAAAGTACTTGGTTACGACATGGTTAACCACTTTCCAACCACTCCATACGGTAATTCAACCATGCTTTGATTACATATTTAAGTTTACTGCCAGAAAATAAACATGGCAAGTGGAATGATCGCCTGGTAGAATTAATCATTTAAATGGATTAGCAATGGTTGACCATTATTTGGTTGTTCCTTTCAATCCCTGAAAACCTTTAACCAATAAACTTATTTTAAATTGAAATCGAAAATCAATTATTAATTTATAGTTGTAAAATTTTAACCGAGTTTATTGAAACTAAAATTTGAAGACCATTTAAATAGGTAAATTTTTAAGCAAATTTATTTTTGTAAATTTTTAAATGGTTTTCCAAATTCACATTCTGAAATCAACAAAACTGCAACAGAGCAGCAAACTCTGATTTTTTCTTCAAAAATGTTTACAAGTATTTCTCGTTAATAAACATATTCTAATATGCTTACTAGAGTAACAAATGTTTGGCTAAAATGTTTTGAATAATAAATTTTGCAATTTTTTCGTAATTGATCTTCAAGTTGAATGATTAAGTGTTTCATTGACTTTCCACAGGCATCTTCATATCCCCAAAAGGTGTTCTCGCTAACACCGGCAGCGCGGGTCTCTCACTTATTGTATGGATATCTTGCGGGCTGCTTTCGATGGTGGGGGCCCTTTGTTACGCAGAACTAGGGACTTTCATCCCCAAATCTGGAGGGGATTATGCCTACATTCACGAGGCCTTCGGCTCACTTCCTGCCTTTCTCTTTCTCTGGGATGCGAATCTCATCTTTGTGTAAGGAATTATTAAAACTCTCTGAAATGAAGGAAATCGTACAACTAGTTTTGAACCCACCTTTTAGAGTCGCTAATAAAGTTTCATTTACTAGTGAAAATTGATAAAACTATCGATTGAATATTAACCTACTTCGCATAGACATACTGACACTTTTGTAATCGTTATTTCATTTACGTAACTTGTATATTTTTAAAGTATATTGAATATTTCGGTTTCATTCAAATTACACTTGGCTCTCAATTCACAAGAATTAGATTGGAATTGTGCAGTATTGATTATAAATAGTGTTAAAGCCTTGTTCCCGGTTTAAATGAAGCTCAGATTTTTTCCTCCGTCTCAGTAGCTGAGCTTTTTCTTATTAAAAGAGTAAAGAAAATTTCACGTTCAACCTGAAATGTAATTTTTTTTCCTAGTCCAACAACAAATGCTATCATGGGGTTGACGTTTGCAAACTACGTGATTCAGCCTTTCTTCCTCGATTGTCCCCTACCAGATTCTGCTGTTAGATTGATTGCAGCCGCCGCT
The DNA here is from genome assembly GCA_023014485.1 of Bathynomus jamesi. Taxonomy (NCBI): domain Eukaryota; kingdom Metazoa; phylum Arthropoda; class Malacostraca; order Isopoda; family Cirolanidae; genus Bathynomus; species Bathynomus jamesi. The sequence goes on from JAJOZX010000250.1 coordinate 766,749, forward strand.
ATATGTGAGTCTGTACATTATTGATTATGTACGATGTTCTTATTTGCATCATTTAGCGTACATACTGTAAGTACTAGCATCCATGGAGAAAGAAGACATGTCACAGAGACCTTCAGCTTAACGTGAAATCCATAGCACGGGTCGCTACATCATTCGGACGCAAAGAAAGGTAGGATCTTTTCCAAATAGACGACCCCACCGGATTTAGCTGAAATTTTTATTATACATATATCTTAATGCCCTGACAACAGAAATAATATTTTTTTCATGGAGAAATGCGCAGAAGGTAAAATAAAATGAAAAAATAGAGAGAACTAGTTTGCATGACGCATGACCGTTATCTAGTTTACACCGCTCATGACGCCCGGATACGGGGTTGCTGTGCGGCACCCGGTTAATTGAATGCCCGGTGAGGTCAATTGAATGGCCGGTTAGGTCAACTGTACGCCCTTGACGATTGGTTAGGTTAAGTCGTGATAGTTTCGTTAAAATTAACGAAAACATCATGACTTAACCTAACCAATCGTCAAGGGCGTACAGTTGACCTAACCGGACATTCAGTTGACCTAACCCGGCATTCAATTGACCTAACCTGGCATTCAATTGACCTAACCGGGCATTCAATTGACAGGGGGCAACTCACAAGTAGATAGATCACAGCACTGCATTATCACATGCTCACACTACAACAATAATATTCAGACTAAACTAGGTCTAAGCAGGCAACAAATAAACATTATTAATAACAACAACAAAAATTACTGTTTATGCGAGTTCGTATGGAGAAAAAGGGTTTATTCAACAAAATACTAAGAGACATTAAAAATTTTCCTAAATAAATTACTATTATTGTTTCAGTAAAACAATTGCTTTGTTAAATATTTGTTAAATAAAGGATTTCTTATTCTATTTTTTGTCTGTTATCATGGAAACCGTCATGCGCGCGGCAAACTAGTTCTCTCTTTTTTTTTTTATTTTACTTTACCTTCTGCGCATTTCTCCATGAAAAAAATATTATTTCTGTTGTCAGGAAATTAAGATATATTTATAATAAAAATTTCAGCTAAATCCCGTGGGGTCGTCCATTTGGAAAAGACTCGAAGGGTCACCCATCCAACTACCGAACAGATCTAACGTAGCCTAACTTCGCTGGTCTAAGGGAAGGCAGTATTGCGAGTTTGTTTATTTGGCTCTCCACTTTTAGATAAGCATTTAACTGTATAACGACCCTTTGCTGAGACCTTATTTTCTCACAGTAGAATAAATCGCCGTAACTTTGATTATGGAAGGCCCATTTCAAGGACTTGCGGAAGTTCCATTGAGAAATCTCAGGGTGCATTCATAAAGTGTTTAGACGTTATGACGAGAAAAAAGCTGTTACTTTTTACACATTATAATCGCATACTTACACACATCCTAATGCTCTATGCAGTATATCAGGAGAGAAAGATTCTTTTCTCTGATCGGATACTTTCTTTTGTGTTAACGGCTGCAAATAGTGTGTCGTAGTCAGTGTCTATAACGACGAGTCAACTATCACTGCAGTACCCACGAGAAACTTTGATAAGTACAATTCTCCTTATCAGAAATTTAGATTACTAACACATGGTCTTGACTCCTTGAGGGGTTAGAGTACACCCACATTGGCGAGGGTTTATGTCCTCTGTAATGTTGAAATCCTTTCCCAGTTTTCAATCGCAACGGAGCTGGAATCGAAGCATTATAGCTGGAGTTACTTTATCTACCATCCCTGGTAAAAATATTTTCCTTTCGCTGATTGGTCAGCCTTTGGAAGAAATGAAACATGGTCCTTGACTAGACCATTTATAATCTTTAACCCAGTGTTCTGACTACATATTAGTGAGATATGTGCACTGTACCTCCGTAGGCGTAGACTTCTGTGAAAGTGACAAACATTTTCAGACATCATTCTGTTACTATTCAGTAAGGATACACACACACACACACACACACACACACACACACACACACACACACACACAATGGTTCTGTCTTCTGTAAATCGTCACTCGTTCGAGTTGAGTTGTGATGAAAAACGATGATAGTAGATTCATCTTTAAGGCAATGCGAAGGTCACTTCCCGGAACTCTGATGTAGACTGATTCCTTAAGCAGATTTGCAAGGAAGTTTAGTGTACATTAACTGTGTTCCCTCCACTCGGCAAATCGTATATAAACTGGGTTTTAAATTATGGGAGGATATAGGGATATTCGGCAACATCCCAGATAGCAGGTAACCATTGGGCCGACGTTGGCATTTGATATATCCCAAATACCAACGTTGGCTCAACCTATCTGGAATGTAATAGAAAGACAAGTTCTCTTTGTTTATTGTGATTGAATTTGAATTAGTAACTAACTCTCCCATGTGAGGTAATGTGACAAGAGAGAGAATTTTAACCCTATATGGACAACTGTTACAAATTTCTAACATTCCATATACACGCATTTATAACTTAACCCTTTTGAAAATTCTGTCCATATATGGTTAAATATTATACGACAACGACAAATTTTAAAGAAACTAAAATTAATCTTATTTTGAAAGGTTTTTTAACTTTCATCAATTGTTGGAACGTGAGAGTCACTACGAAAGTTCAGGACGTGTTTATGATCACGAAAGTTGGAGCCCTTTTAATAGTGATAATCGCGGGCATTGTCACCATGTGGAAAGGTAAGTCTTTTACTAATAATCTTTCTAATATTTTGCTTGCAACAAAAACGCAGAAGGTGCAATAAGTAATTAGTAATGTTTCCAAAATGCATCATCTTACAAAACTTTCAATCACCGTTAATCAGGAAACACTAAAAACTTTGAAAACGCATTCGAGGGAACGACGCACGTGCCGGGAGAAATCGCAGCCTCCTTCTACAACGGAATATTCTCGTACGCCGGATGGAATTACCTCAATTTCATGACGGAGGAACTAAAGGATCCTTTCAAGTCTGTAAATAATGGATGCCAGTAACTGAATATAAGATGACCTTGATAAAAATCTTGGTAGAGTGAATGCTGGGATGATTTATAGCAGGGGTGGCCAACCTATGGCGCATGCGCCAAAAGTGGCGCATTGGATGATTAGAAGTGGTGCATTGCTGCTCTCAGTAACTAATTTAACTCCAAACATTAAAAGCTTGGTGAAATCAAAACAGACTCAAAAGTCTCATTAAGGTAAGTAATGTTTACACTGTTTTTATATTAAATCATTATATCATGTAAAAATGCTAAATATATCTATATTAACATATTTTATACAAGAATTGAATGGAGGTACAAGACTTGTATGGCGCATCTGAACTCATGCGTGAAAAAATTGGCGAATGAAATGTAAAAGGTTGGCCACCCCTGATTTATAGGGTGATCTTGAAGAAAAGACCTCTGTAGAATGAATGCTAAGATTAATTTATAGGATGACATTGAAAAAGATATCGTTAAAGCGAATGTTAGGCTGAATTTCTAATTAGACATGTTAACTTTTCACACATTAATTTAATATATTAACGAAATGGAAAACATTTTCGACTATCTTCAAGTTTATTTCACTTTCATGAAGACAAGTTGTTAAAATAAGTTTGAAAATACATGGAAGGCTCGCTTTCCATCTCGGTTGTAGGTGAAAGTAATCGGTAGTTAATGATTTCATTACAGAAACTTGCCACGAGCTATTTACATATCATTACCATTGGTAACATCAGTGTACGTGCTTGCTAACATAGCATATCTTGCTGTGTTATCACCCGTTGAAATGTTAGCTTCAAATGCCATAGCCGTTGTAAGTTGAAGAGTTCTCTTTTCTTTTTTAGTTTTAAGTATTAGTTCTTCACTGATTTCCCGCACTGATTTCGTTTATTAAAGGAATTTATGCAACAGTTATTGTAGGCACAGTAATTGCATGCCTATTAAAAGGATTTATTATAAAATAAAAATATTTTATTAAAACGTTATCTTTGCTTTATGAAATGAAATCTTTGTTTGACTGTTGTTGTCTCTGTACTTTACTCCGACGACTACTACTACTTTTGGTACTTATTATCAATATTCCCAATCACGCTTTAGGGTCTACTAGAGTGTACTTAATCTGGTAGGAAGTGGGAAGGCAAAGATGACTTTCATATGTCATGCTTATGTTTAACCCCAAAATACAACTAATGGGTCTGGCTTAACTAAATATCAATTTAACTACACGAAAGAATTGAGAGAAAAGGAGAGAATGTTGTCACTGGATTCTCAGTAGCTACTTTGTATTTCGGCTTGACACTTAAAAACCAACAATTTACATGTTCTAATTACAAATGCAGGATAATGTCTGAGGTGTCCAGTGCCTCTCAACTTCTCCAGAACCAAAGGGGTATATCGTGCAACCCTCTCACTGGTCAGAAATAGCTGTAACTATAACAGTTCATCTAGCTGGTTGCTTCGAAAAGGCAAAGACTCTGTTTTCTCTCTGTCAAAATTTTAATTACCATACGCAATTTGTTACAAATGGTAGGATATTGGAAATCATTCAGTTGGCATATATACGTATCTTCTTTCCACTGTTAAAGAAACCGTAAAAATTGAAATATTTAAGAAATAACATTTTTCATTAATAGCGTTCTCTTACTGCAGACCTTTGCTAATAAAGTAATGGGCTCAACAGCAAGTTGGATCATGCCAATCTTAGTGGCTCTTTCAGCCTTCGGGGGCCTCTCAGTTCATATTATGACTTCTTCAAGGTATTTATATTTTCCTTTATATACTTAAATTTTCTTTGGAAATATGAACAAAATTAATATAATCTCATAGTAAATGAGTCCAGATGCGTCTGTACTATTCCTCGTACTTTTTACTGTTTTACCATAATTTCTTCTCTTTCATCTTGTGTATTTTTAGTATATCCATTTTCAGATGAAATGTGATATGACAAACTTAATTTACAACTTGATCATAATTTTGCTTTTAAGGTTGTGTTTTGTTGGCGCTCGACAAGGACATTTTCCAGATTTTCTCGCCATGATAACTGTGAATTGCAACACACCGATGCCTTCTTTAATATTTTTGGTGGGACATTTCTTCAGTATCTTGAACATAATCTTTACTTGTTATTCTCTATCTGGGTTTCTTTGCTTTTTGATTTGGTGGACTTTCAGGAAAGATTGATATTCTTCATTAATTCCCGAGTTCTCTCTTAGAAGAAAAGTGTGAATTCGTGTATTTAAAAGTGATGAAGAAGAAATGTCAAAATAATGGTGACGTTCACACTGAATTCTTTGCATTGAAGATAGAATAAAATCTTGTTGTCATTCATTAAGTTCATAAGATAATGTCTGTCCTTTTTATATTTAATAAACATAACCTTCAAAGATATATATACGATGAAAATGACCACGAAGGAAAATAAAACATGAAATAGTGCTTAAGCGTTTTCGTTTAATGACATCCTCAGGAACACGGAAATCATTCACACGATTGAAACTAGTTATAGATCACAAAGAAAAAACAAAATTAATACGATCTTTGTGATTTCAGTGTTATTGAGGATGTCATTAGACGAAAGCGCTTGAGCACTATCAGATGAACCCAAACGTTCTCTTAATTTTGTTTTTCAACACATGCTATACCTTTCGCCCGTAGCAGGCATCAGTCTTCACTAGAATAAAGATGAGCAGTCTTCTTTACTTCAGTTTGTAAGCAAACGATTATGTAAAATGAAGAAGTGTTGTCATTGGCTTAAGCCAGTAAGGAGAGGCAGTGCATGTTAATTCGTACGTCTGTTCTGTTTACTTCTGAGGGAGGTAATTTCGCGTAATGCCTAAAGGTTTCGGGCATTTCGCCCGTGACCCTTAATTACTTCGGGAAGGTTAAGCTAGTAATACGTAATACTGTGATCAAGGGTTACAGGTATTACGCGAGATACTTTAAATTTTTAGGCATTACGCGAAATAACTAGTTTTACATACTGATTGTTATATAAACACCTCAAGAAAACATATGTAAATGTCACATTATTAAAATGTTAATAAAACATTTGTTGAAACGACTATAAATGATTTGCCTTTTGAGAACTTAAGAATTTTAAAAACTAAAATTGTTATAGAAACTGACCTCGACTTCCATTTTAAGTAAAATTCTCCTCGTGTAACATTTCTTTCTAATTTTGGGTTGAACTGTTACAGTTTTTTTGTTTTGTTTTAGATAAAAATTTTATATGAAAATGCATAAAATTTTCTCGAAACACCTCTTAATATAATTAAATATTGTAAAATTTTAATTGTATTTATTTTCTTTTAAATTTTCAGAGTATTCTTTCTCTGGGCTATCTGTGTACTACGGACATCTACTTACTAATAGAGTATGCAAGCTTCGTGGAGAGTATGTTTATTCTCATTAGCATTTCTGGGCTTCTTTATATGCGCATAAAATACCCCGACCGCGAAAGACCAATTAAGGTATGAATTTGAAGTTTTTTTTTTTTTCTTTTTATACGCAAAACAAATTTATCTTAGTTCAAACTAAAAGTGCGTTTTCCTTTTAGCGTTATCATTCAAAACTCTTTCATAATAGTTAAATAACTAATAAATAAGATTCTCATTTCCTTTCTCAGATCAGTATTATCATTCCCATCGTATTTCTGATGATCTGCGGTTTCCTCGTCTTCCTGCCGATATATGTGAGACCTTTTGAAGTAGGAATGGGCCTCGCTATCACAGCGTCAGGAATCCCGGCCTATTTTTTGTTCGTGTTCTGGAAGAACAAACCACGTTCCATAAAAAAAGCGTTAGGTAAGCCATTCAAGGGCTGGGTGGATGGTATTACAGTGGTGAATTTGATGGGATAACTGAAGACCATGTCAAAGAGCGAAATAATACTGGATTAATACCACCTCTGCAGTTAATGTAAAAACAAATGGATTTCGAGTAAGAATGTTGAAGTAAAAGCCTCCGGAGTATGTTGAGTTTGGTAAAAATGTTGAATAGCAATGGTGGTAGTTGTGTAAAACTTGTTAGTAGACAATGCTGTGTTGAGATGTACAAGTGTAGTTAGTTCTGGTATATTTTGTGCTAATAAAGGAAGCTCATACCTTTAAAATAAACTGAGAAAGAAAGTTCAAAACAATTATCCATGTATTAAGGATGACGAAGAGAATCTTAAATTGAGAAGGTGAAAAGAATATTCATGAATTTGAGAGTTGTCACAAAATAGGGAGTGTGTGTGTGTGTAAGGTGAAAGATATAACTGCATGTCTAATTCATATATGAAGATGAATCAATATTTTGGACGTGTAGAGCAAAAACCAAACTTATTGTAGGTTAAATGTAGATTTTTAACTACCTTGTGCAAGAAAAGTGAGGGCAAATTAATTGAAAAATAACATTGGTCAAAAATTTTACCTTTTTGTTTTTTCTTCGACGAGGTTCTGTGTTCTTGATAGAATTTTGAACGCTGATTATGAAATATGACCTTGAAATTTTTGTATCACGGAAGATCTTCAGAAAACTGCGAATTAAGTTTCACCCAAAAGTATACAAAACTACATATCTTGTATTGTATAGGACGTACTCTAACATTATATTAACCATACCTAAAATCTCTTTGTCGACGACTTGCGTTTATAGGCGACATTTGGGGCTTCCCTGATTAATGTCCAGCAGTAGTCAGCCAGCATCGTTGGGTCCCACCTACTTTGGTACCGTTTTTCCATTGTGGAAATGTCCTGGTGAAATCTTTCCCCATGTTCGTCACTAACGTCACCAAAGTTGGTTGGAAAAAATCCAAATGGAAGTGCAGGAAATGTACCTTTAAAGACATATTTCACCCCATTAACTTAAACGCTTCAAGCATCTCCTCAACCAACTGCACGTAGTTCGGTGCCTTGTTCTTATCTAAAGTTTTCTTAACGACTGTTTTAAAGGCTTCCCATGCAATCCTCTCGGTTCCGTCTAAGATTTCGTCAAAACGACTGTCATTCATAACTTCTCTAATCTGTGGACCAACAAAAATACCTCATTTTATCTTCGCCTCACTTATTCGCGGAAACTTTCCTTTTAAGTATAGAAATCCTTCACCTTCCCTGTTTATCGCTTTCACGAAGTTTTTCATTAGTCCGAGCTTAATGTGAAGAGGTGGTAGGTATATCTGTTTGGGCTCAACCAGCTGTTTATGTGCGACGCTCTTTTGCCCAGAAACTAAAGTTTGACGAAGTGGCCACTCCTTAATGGCATAATGAGAATTTCTGGCCCGACTATACCACTCACAAAGAAAGCAGCAGTACTTTGCATATCCCAGCTGCATGCCAAGAAGAAGCGCTACGACTTTTAAATCGCTACAGATGTGCCAGACTGCCAGTTGTACTTAGTGTACTCTTTGTAATAGTTTCATATGACTCCTTCATATGAACAGCATGTCCGACGGGAATTGATGGATAAACGTTTCCATTATGTAACAGCACAGCCTTCAGACTTAACTTGGATGAGTCAGTGAACAGTCGCCATTCTTCTGTTTTATGGTCATGACAAAGTGCCATCATCAGTCCGTTTACATTATTACAGTAAGAGTCCGTGACGTAATCTCTTTGCTCTCTCCAAACCATGGGGACAGCATATGGCATGGATTGGAGAGTACCTTTTAGCCATGCCCTGAGATTTACTGCTCAAGATGGACAACAAATATGAGGAGCCCAGCTTTTTTCTTGGTCCTCTATTTTACATCCGAAATAGAGTTCGTATGTTTTTTAATAAGAGGAGTGATATTATTCTTTTGAGATTTAAGCGTGAACTCACCGCTTACGTAACAGAAAGAAAGTATCAGGGTTGTTAATACGTTTGCTAGAGATAATGGCTTTTTATAGCTTTTGACACACAACACACTGAACGACAACCAACAAACGACTAACGATAGTATTTTTTTAGACAACGTAGTGCAGCGGTCACTATTGCGTCATCCTACCAGCACGGTTGCCAGAGTGTGCGATTTTAGCGCCCAATGAATTTTAATTTTAAACACCTCAAAAACTGGAAAGTAACATGTCTAATGATATTTTCTTTTGCAGTATGGAATATTACACTGAAGCTACTATTAAAAAAAAAGTTACAAATACTGAAGCTGATGATAATGAAATATAGGAATAGAAAATTTATCGAAAATCGTGCATAATGTAGAAATTTCAAGGTCATTTCTGTAATCAGTGTTAAAAAATCTATAGGACTCATAATTTAGTTGAGGAAACAAAATCCTTGTTGGCCAATATTATTTGGAGTCACGTATGGGTGAGGAAGATGTAATTACTGAAGAGAAACGGCATGAATGGAAAGTAGGGTTGCCAAGCGTTCTGTGTTTTGTGTGTTCGGAACTTCCGACAACGTTCCGTGTGAAACATATACAGGATGTAATAAAAAGTTAATTCCAGATAACTGTAAATTATAACAACTCGTGTAAGGAAAACTACTACACGGTTACAGTAGTGACATTTTTTAAATGACAAGGTGCTGGGTTAATATTCGATTTACCCTTGCAGGAGCGTTCAACTATTTGCGTATCATATAAATAATCAGTTTTTTATACTGATTCCAAATATAACAGCCGTTTCATGTGCAAATTCTTAGTTAGTTTCTCGTTGAAGTAAATTGATCACAAGTTCGAATAATATATGGAGGTGAACTAAAATGGCTTTTTTTTATGCGGGAAGGAGGAGCCAAGGGCGAGCACTCAAAAAATTGACTCCCATCCATAGAAGGACAAGGAAAGAGTCGAAATTAAGACTCCAAGGCCCTTAAAATACAAAGCCATTTTTTTTTTAAATTTTGAAAAGATTGTGTAATGTGTAAGATGCATGCGTGTGTAGTGAGGAATAGAGGGAGAAGCGTGTGTTTGAGAGCATACTGGACTGCTCACACGGTAGATGAGACACGGAGAAAAATCAGCTAAGGAGGACAGTGACAGGAGAAACGGGAGTTCCAGCACTCCCTATGTCTATCGTCCCCCCCCCCCCCCCTGGGAGTACTTTCCTGGTCGATTGGTGTCTACAGTCTCCTCCTCCTAATGTGACTAACGTGAAATAGGTTACTCTGGATTTTTATAGCATAGTATGGTGGTGCATTTAATTCATTTTTGCCATGATTCTGTACCTGTGATTAGTTTTGCGTGTCTGAAATTCCTTTTAATTTGATGGTCTCAAGATAGAGTATATCTTGAAATCTACGTCGTCATCAATATATTTACACTCACGAGTGAATGCACTGTTTTTCCAGAAATTGCATCCACATTTCTCGTTTATCTTTGTTTTCTTAATTTCGATATAGTGCAAATATCGTAAGGAATAATTAGAATAACGGTAATATGATTATTTCTTAATTGCGCCTGTTACTATAACCAATTAATTTCTTTTCAGAATCTTTTACCAGAGTTGTTCAGTACGTAACTTCATCAGTCCGAGAAGATAAAGACGACTAGTGAAGGACTTTCATAGGAAATGATTTATTTTACATTGTTTGCCTCATTTCTGCCTTCATAAGCGTATTAAGAGAAAAACTGCATTAAAACCGTACTTTGAAAAAGAAAAGTTGCTCTTGGTCGACCTTCGTAGGAATCATCTTATTAATAAGCGGACGGTATAAATAGGTACTTCATCTACAAAAATGTAGATAACTCGGCTTTATACGAAAATAATAACGCGCAAAAAAGCCTTATACCATAATTTAAATATAGTACTGTGCTTTAATTGTTAAAAATTCAAACCAGGAATTTAGATTTCGAATTAACAATCAATGAATGATGGACGGTGGCAATCATTTTTCTCTTTTGTGATGTTATAATAACTAACCACACTCTGATGTTTGACATCTGTGAAAATTTAGTTTGATTTCGTTAAGTGTAATTATAGGGAATACACTATATTAATTAGAAGAAAGGAAAAAGTCTTCGAACGAAGTGTTGCAATGAGGTATCGTGCAAATTTGAGTACAGGGTGTTCAAAAAGAAACGCAACCCAAAAAGAAAAGAGGAGGGTTAAGTTGTAATGATATATGCATTCTCCAATGGGTTGCGTTTCTTTTTGAACACCCTATATATTCTACACTTTGTGATATTTAGTTCGTGTGATAACGAAAACTATGATCTGTAGATGTAGACAGTAAACAGTTATTCGGAAGCTACCTTAAAATTTATATATATATATATATATATATATATATATATATATATATATATATTCCTTTTTTTTTTTTTTGTAATAACTGTTACGCTGTCAGTATTTAATTTTCTGTAGGATTAAGGATTGTAACCCGTTGGGGAGATATTCACGTGATGGAAAGTCAGGAGAAACCACTTTCCTTAAATATTAACTTCTTCCAAACTATAATAAAACCTATATTCTCGCAAACCAAAGTGAGAGAGATTTTTTACGTACAAAATTTGTCATTAGGAGTGAAATGGTCAAAATTGCTTTAATTTTCAAGTAAAAGATTGAAAGGAAAAAAGACAATATGCTTTATAAAGGTGAGGGAGTTCAATGGAATATGGTCAAACGGCGTAATATTGGCCTCGCTTGAACAAACCTCTCTTTGGGGTTCTCAATGGCGCGGTAGGTAGGAGCGCTAACGCTTGAACTACGCGACACGGGGGTTCAAATTTCGCTAGCTCCTAGTTTCCCACTTTATTGCCTTCTCCCTTTTCATCCTAGTAAAGTGGGTTATTGCACTTAAAATACATTTCGAGCAAAGTGTTCACGATTTATTGCGTAAATCTTATTACCATATACTGTACTTGTTAATTAACGTTCTCTTATATTAATAATGAAAAAATACCCTATACAATGCAAACCTTGTCTTTGTGTAGTTATTATTCAGAGATGGGACTGCAATAGAATAGCGGGGAATAAGGTGATGTTATTATTATTATTATTATTATTATTATTATTTTATAAATGTGAGGAATCCTTATAAAGAGATGTGGGGGAAGTTTGAGTTTGTAAAATAAAATTCATAAAAGGAATCCATAAGGGGAATGGTTATTGTTCAACATGAATTTAGTAACTTCATATGAGCGTTTCTGAGGTCATTTGAACTGATAAATACTTCATTTTTCTTGTGCATTTCTGAATTTCAGTTAAATGATTTAGTTTTCAATCTGTCTGAAAATTTTCAAAGGCATTGATAAAGTCTTACAATAAGATTTTGACGTAATAACTTATCTAATCGTATGAAAGATGCTTTCTGGTGAATATGTATACAGTAGTCTACGTCAGGAAAGTGTTGATAATTCAGTTTTTCATTACGAAGTTATAGTTGCTATCCTCTACATTTGTGTTATGCATGATTTTTAAGTATGTAAGAGTAGAGAGAAACTGCGGAGCATGTCATTGTTTGGTAAGCTGAAAGTTGTCATGAACTGTGACAATAAAACCCACACTAATAGACGGAGTGGAAATAAACTCCGTCTTAATATTAGTGTGGGTTTTATTGTCACATTTCGACCTCCACGTAAAAAAGTGGAGTTTTGCATTTGTTGTCATGAACATTTCATTCAGAAAAAGAAAGATTGCTCTCTAGCTGTTTTAAAGGAAAGCGACATTCACTGATCAGATCAGGAAGCAAAGCTGTGCATTAAAGAGCTTTCGTGTTAATATGACATAATACTAATTGATGATCGGGTGATAATAATATGATAATAGCGCTCTCTTTCCTTTACTTCTCTGCCTTCACACGTTTCCCTCCTCGTCTACTTCCATGGGTCTTGCATAGAGTCCTGGCCAATCTTATAGCAGTTTTTGCTTGATTCAGCCTTCCGCTTGTTGCCATGGTGACAACTAAAGACGAACTCATGCTTGAGGTTGCCAAAAAAATAAAAAATACTTTAGGAAAACTCAAATCTAAACGAACATTTCAGAGTCTGCCCTCCCAGAAGATTCTTAAGTACAGAAGATAGGATTTTTTTTTTAAATTAATAAAGGGGGAAAGATGATGTACGTGTAACACTTCAGATGTAGCTCGGAGTTGGCAGTCTGAAAGATGAATGAAGCAACAATGTAGTTAAGATTATGGTACAGATACTTTGTGTCGTAAAGGGACGTGGCTTGTACTGCTCTTGTACAAGGACACTGGAGAAGCCTTGGCTCGAGAGACAAAATTGATTCGGTTTAAGTGTAATGAAGCGGAGTATATTAAAAGTGCTCTTACCGTATCTCAAAGTCTGAAAAACGGTAAAAACTGAACTATTAAACTACATTTGCATTTACCAACTGTGTAATAACGTTTGAGTCTTGAAGTGCCAAAGAATAGTTAATTTAAACTACTATGTAGTTATACGATCACCAAATTTTTTACAAAGCCGAAAGCCACGCCTATTTCATACATGATTCCAATCGGCATGAGTTTTATGCCTAGGTTAGACATACGTTAGGTTAGGTGCTAGTAGAAGATTGGTTAGCAATATCCTTTTTCATCAACTTTCGGGGAGTCACGAGTCATGGGCGTGGCTTTCGACTCACAAAAGTGGCCGCAAAACTACATATTTACCTTAATTTAATATAATTCATCATAAAACGAGGCTTATCCTTGAACACGTCCGCAGCATCTTAAATTAAAAGTTTTCTTTTTCTCAATGATACGTGATTAAAATAGTCTGGAATTATTATTTTATTTATATACTATAGTAATTTATGAATAATTTTGAGAATTATTTTTTGTATACCTTAAAATATTGAACATATCATGCAGAAAACGTATCTTGTGAATCATTTGAAGGCAATATATATATATATTTTTTTTTTAATGTTTCCTATAACCAGGCCTGCCGACAGAAATCGACAAATTTAAAGAGCCGATCCCCCTGACTCACAGGGTCGGGATGCTTGTACTGGCTGTACCTCAGTGTCACTGGTTGTCTATAACTGTCCAACTGAAGTAGGAAATTTTTCTGACAATTTTTGTGTAGCTTTTACGCAGTCTTTTACTTTTAAAGTAACTATTATTATTATTATTATTATTATTATTATTATTATTTATAAATGTGGTTTTTCCAATGTTTGATTCTCAATGACAAACATTTCCTTATTTCTTGGCGCTGTAAGTTAATAAGACAAAGTTTACCGACCAGCATAGTCCCTCCACGCGTCTGTAAAATATCATACACTTTTGTGCAATCTGAAAAATCCTGTAGGTCAATAAATTTACAAAAGAACACAGCCATAAAAATATTGAGCTTTACATCAGAAGCCACCAAGTCAAAATGTTGAATTTAAAATATAAGTGCCTCGTGAACTTAAAGTATAAGCTCTCACTCGCTGTAGTGTTTCTAACCAAAATCTTTATAATGAAATCATTCACTCGTTTTAGTGACCGTGGATTTACTAGATATACTGTAGGTAGGCTTTGTTATAATGCGAGCGTGGACTGACTAAGGCAGAACCCAGAATATGAGTCTTCCTCTATTGAGTATTTGTTTTTCTGCATCCACTATATCTTCTACCTTAGCGAGTATCAATTCCTAATAAAATGCAAATCAGCTGTCTGCTATACTTCATTCTGTAAACAAATGATTTCGCAAAACGGAGAGGTGTTGTGATTAATCTAAGTCAAGGAGGGATTGCGCATTCGTACATTTCTTTTGTTTACTTTCCAGGTACAGAGGAATGGTGTAGCAACTTTGAAAACTGTTACGGTAGTACGTATATACTATATTTGGCTATCCCTAGCAGACTCCAGTATAATGATTTTATTATACTTGCTACGGGTAGCCAGTCCCAGTAGATGACGACTGTATTGTACTTAAATTTCCTGTAAATGCTTCATCGAAAGATGGTGAAACGCTGAAGCATATACCGTTGTCATATACAGTATGTTGTTTTATATATGGAAATCTTAAATTATAAATGTTCAGAAAGATTTATTTTGTTCTTTGAGAAATTTAATAAATTTTTGTTAATTGTGTGTATTTATTCCTGTATCGGGCACAATAGCAGATTTAATTAAGCTCAGAGGTTCCATGGGCAAGGGTACCCCCACTCTAAGAATTCCCTATTAACATGTTAGTTAACCTACCAATTCCTATTAGCACTGTTTGAAGCTTAAATCTTTTAGTAACCTAATTTCATTCAAAATTTCCAATAAGCTAAAAATAAGGTCACCATGAAAATTTTTATTCGACTGAAAAACAATATTAAATATGAATGGACTAATAACTTAATGTTTAACGTCTAAGGCCCCGTGCACACAAGGCAAAGCATAACGAGCGAATGCATCGACAGTATTGTTTTTAATAGACAGAAAGAGAAGCCAAGACAAGAGAGAAAATGAATGGACTGAGAAAATTCCATTCGATTTGGTATGGAGTGTGGCTGCAAAAACTCTTGTATACAAAAGACCGGTGCTCTGGGACCATAAGGATCCCAAGTATCACGACCGTTTCTTTTCCAGCATCCCACCGAGTGTCGTTACTAAATAATGATTAATGAATCGGACCTAGTATGTTTCATGGACTGCTCTCGATTTTCCTACAAAGTTGCAAGCAAGGGCAGTCGATGACCCTGATTTTGTTTCTGCAATCGGTTTTTTTGAGAAACCTAACCTAACCTGACCTGACCTGACCTAACCTAACCTAGAAAAATGTATACTAGAAAAATTTATTTTTGACTAAAAAAGTGTATAACATGTTATTACATTATCATTTGTATAATTTAGGTCTCGGGGGTACGGGGGCGGAGCCCCCGTAAAGATCACGCATCACAAAGTGAACCCTATACCGATCAATTCGTGATGCGTGATCTTTACGGGGGCTCCGCCCCCGTACCCCCGAGACCTAAATTATACAAATGATAATGTAATAACGTGTTAAGTTGTAATAACATGTTAAGTTATGCACTTTTTTAGTAAAAAATACATTTTCCTAGTATACATTTTTCTAGGTTAGGTTAGGTTAGGTTAGGTTTCTCAAAAAAAACGATTGCAGAAACAAAATCAGGGTCATCGACTGCCCTTGTTTGCAATTTTGTAGGAAAATCGAGAGCAGTCCATGAAACATACTAGTCCCAATGAATCTTTAGATATTCATAAAATCTGTCCTCATTTTCCATTAGCCGAGCCATTAAATGGTGAAATTCTTCAACTGGGGGCGTTTCATTAATAACATGAATCAAAGTACGTACAACACTCTCTTTTCCTTGTCATATGTTTACACTGGTTACTGCTGGCGTTTCGCTCAACATTCGGTTTGTGTGTGCACGTAGACTAAGGCCTCTTCTTTCTTTAGCATTAACAAAAGTGGAGATTACTTCAGCGGGCACAGTACCCTTCACGACAAAATTTTCAGCTGCTAAAATTCCAAGGTAGGTAGACATCTTCGCAGATCGCTAAAAGGTCGTTCTGCACTCTAGCTTCCAATGGGCAGGGTAGGAAAAGCCTGACTAAAGTTTCCGTCTCAGTAAAATGATCACATAAATCATTTAGAACCAAAATTTTAAGGTATCCAGGGACCCGTCAAAATAAGTATCTAAAATTTTTTATTTCGATCGAGAACTCGAAATTCTTTGGAAACTTTCGTATGAGTTTAAGGGTTCGTGGGTCATTAGTAGTATAGCCGCAAAAGGGGAGAGTGCAAGAATGTTGCAAGTGATGACGTAATGTTGCCAAGGGGGGGTGGGGTGTTGCAAAGGGGGGTGGGGGTTGCAAACAAATAAAAAAAAATAAAAAAAAGAGAAAAAAAGAGTACTGGCCTTTGTTGCCAACCTAGGTTGCAAGGTTGCAAGGGGCATGCAACTTGGAGGCCTCCCCCAAGCTATTCCCCCCAAAGGACCAGAGAGAAAGGAGGAGAGAAAGGAGGAGAGGTGTTCACCTGGCAGGAGCCAAGTGCACACTAAGACTTCAGCCGAGTAGGCGTTGTTTTATAGGCTCCTAATCAGCCAGAATCAGCCAGTTGGCTGAGCCAAGGGACAGGTACACATGCAGGAGGTACACACACATACGCACACATGCAGTAGGTACACATGCAGGAGAGAGAGAGACACCTGAAGGAGGGAGATACCTGAAGGAGAGAGAGAGAGAGAGAGAGAGTAGTTGCCTTTGATAGCAAGGCATATTATTTTCGTTTTCCTAACCTAACCTAAGAGGGCTATTTTTCACTACTCTGCGATTTAATTAGCTGGTTGGGTTTTGTTCTGGCTATCTGTCAGACTGTTCCAAAACTTAATTACTCTGTTTGTAAAACTATGTTTTCTTAAATTTGTTCTACATCTTAGCTTAAACAATTTCATACTATGACCTCTAGTCTGGTTATTGTGATCTTTAATGAAAAGAGATTCAAAATCTATCTTATCCAACCCGTTTAGCAATTTATACACCTCTATCATATCACCCCTTAACCTCCTCCTTTTTAATGAGAACATGTTTAGATACGCCAGTCTTTCCTTATACGTCAATTGTCTTAGAGATGGGATCATTCTTGTTGCTCATTTCTGTACTTTTTCCAGTTTTTCAATATCTTGTATCAAGTAGGGACTATTAAACAATACAGTATTCAAGGAGGGCTCTCTCATATGAAATGTATAGCTGCTTTATAATATTGGGTGATTTGTATTCAATGTGTGTCTGCATGAGATTGAGTCTAGCATTTGCTTTATTTCTGATTACCATACAGTGATTTGAGGGTTTAAGTTCATTAGTCACAGTGACATTCAAGTCTTTTTCTTTATCGTCATTTTTAATCCAAATTTCCTTAATATTCATCTTTTAACCCACTCACGCGCAGTTAAAACAGTGCAATATATTGAACTGCCATTCAAAACTGACTAAGAAAATATATATTTTATCTTGTGCAGATTTGTATAAAATGTGGTTTATTAAAATATATTTCCTATTTTTCGTGTTTTTTCAATATACAGTAAACCCTCAATTTAACGGACCCTGATGTAATGGATTTCAAATGTGGCTTACCAATATAAACCTGGTACATATGTGGCCTGTTTCTATGAAGGTGACTGGTTTGTTGGAAACATAGTTTAAGTGTGTGATACTGAGAAGGATCTATTAGTAAATTTCATGAAAAGAATCCTTTTAAATGGCCTGAACAAGATGAATCATTGTAGAAGTAATAACAATGGCAATATTAATATCTGAAGTCAGTGGTGGTTTCTGCTCGAATAGCTTGTAGAAGGATAATCCCTCGACCCGAAAAAGGTCTCTAGGGACACGATTCGAACTGATTTAGCTTCTGCCTTTCATCGTGTGTGCATGCAGGAGGTACACACACATACGCACACATGCAGGAGGTACACATGCAGGAGAGAGAGACACCTGAAGGAGGGAGATACCTGAAGGAGAGAGAGAGAGAGAGAGAGTAGTTGCCTTTGATAGCAAGACATATTATTTTCGTTTTCCTAACCTAAGAGGCCGCTAAGGGGTTTTACCAAAGGGCCTGAAAGAGAAGGACCAGAGGTCCTTCCTCGGCTGGGAGCCGAGGTGGAATGAGTCTTTCACCAACTTCGCGGTCTTTTATAAGCCTCTATTCTGGCTGAATTGCCAGATAGCGCCATGTATTCAGTTGCTGAGTTGTCAGATCACGCAATGTATTCAGTTGCTGAGTTGCCAGATCGCGTCATGTACACCAGATAGCGCTATGTATTCCAGATAGCAATATTTATTAAATTGTACTTGTATATATAATAAACTAATGAACCATATAAAATACTACAATATATGTTTATATAGATAATCAGTTGGAAGAATCAACCATATAAAATAACACAAGCGCCTCTTTCATGTTTCAGAAATATATATATATATATATACACATTCTTTTCTTATGTTAGGTATATATATATATATAATATATATATATATATATATATATATTTATTTTATAACATTTAATTTTAGTTTAGAAGCAAATTTAACATTAACTTCATTGAACTTTTCGAAACAAATAACATAGTTTACCTTCGAAAACGTCATAATAGAAAATAATTAATTTTATGGTTAACTAGTTTATTTCGTTTACTATAATTATACAGTCTTTTAAGCAGCTTATGATACATATATATATATATATATATATATATATATATAATAAACGAATAAACAACTCGCGCACACACACACACCTGTATATATATATATCATGAAAATCAGGAAAATAACAAACGTGTATTAATTTAAATGAAACTAACATACGAGCCTCATTCCCCAACCCGGCTATATATATATATATATATATATATATATAATAATAAACGAATAAACAACTCACACACACACACACACACACACACACACACACACACACACTTCCCGGAATTTATCAACCGGATTGAATAAAAGTAAAGGCAACTTTCAATATATTTTAGTAATATAACAGAATTAACAAAGTTACCCAATAAATATTTCGTTAGACAGAAAATGAATTTTTATAAGGGATGCCCAACTAGCTATGAATATATCACCAAATCAAAAATAATAACAAACGCTTTATTTACGTTTGTTAAAAAAAAAATATTCGTTTTATTCTTTCCTTCTTATTGATAACTTATTTAAACTAACACATTTATT
Source organism: Bathynomus jamesi (assembly GCA_023014485.1). Lineage (NCBI taxonomy): Eukaryota > Metazoa > Arthropoda > Malacostraca > Isopoda > Cirolanidae > Bathynomus > Bathynomus jamesi. Next base: position 786,281 of record JAJOZX010000250.1, read on the forward strand.
GTCATTCCACTTGACAACCAGAACTTCTCCCCGTGTGTCAAATGAATAATTATAGTAACCTCTGTCTTGTTTTTTCTGGTCTACATTCTTCAAGGGACAATCTTGCAACCTATTTTCTCTGACAGTACCTGTGGCTCTTATTCCTTGCATTTGTAAATGCACAAGTAAGTCTCTGGAGGTGAACAAATTATCGAAATATACACATGATGAATATTGCATTACTAGTCCTTCAGTCATGCTGAGAACTACCTTTGTTCCTAGATTCAATTCTTCATTTGGCTGCCCTGAAGATTTTCCACAATACAAATCAAATTTGTAACAGTATCCTGAAGCTCCACATAGAGCCCAAAGTTTATATCCAAATCTTATTGGCTTTCCTCTAATAAATTATTTCAAGGAATGATGACCATAATAGCCAACCATCATTTCATCTACTGATACATTTTTTTTTTTTCCATGACTCCAAATTGCTGAAACGAATTGTTAATTTTATTGAATACTGTAAAACTCTTACTTTGAAGCCCCGATCTCCTTTGCATTTTTCAGCTTCAGAACTATCTGTGAAGTGTAAAAGGCTCTTTATTTCAAGAATTCGATTCGGGACAATGCTCTTTTTACAATATCAATACCCAAGTCTTCTTCATTTGACCAATAATGTCCTTCAGAGGGTAATCGATGGTATCCTGTGAATAACAGTATTCCAAAAAAAATGCTTTCATTTCATCCATGGACACAGTAAATACTCCTTTATTCTTCTGTTCAATGGCATAACGAACTGTTTCTTTCACTATATGATCAAGCACTTCATTTGAAAAAGACTTCAAATAGTTGTACAGGTGACATCAATAAACATTTTTCCTTCATTCGTTCGAAGCATTGTAAATGATCGTTTTTTTTTTGTGTGTGTAATAAGATTCTTATAAATAGACATTTTCTTTCGCCATGAAGGTTTTATATTTGTCAGAATTTTGTTTTTTGTTGATAAAAGCGATTCGTTTATGGATGAGATATCAACATTGTACTGAAGTTCTAAAGTTCCTGGAACATCATTCACTGTAGCTTCTCCAAGGTCATCTTCATCGGCCTCATCTTCATCAGATAAACGATCAACATCAGGTGGAATGATTGCAACTTCAAAATCATCTGCACATTGTTCATCGGCTTCTTCAATAGCTTCCATAATTCTTTCAAAATTACAAAGTTTTCTTCGCCGATCCATGTTGATGGGTGATGAATAAGAGTAAAATAAAATTTAATTCATGGAGAGCATCCTTTTATACCAAATCATTGCGGAATGTTATGACTCAAGTGATTGCGTAATGTTATGACTCATTATCATATCCTCCCAATGATCTATTTAGAGATCACCAAAATTGTTTCTATTTTGCTTCTTATTCTACCTAAATAAACTGTCAGTTATAATAATAATAATAATACTAATGATTTACATCTTATAAATCATATCTATTCAAAAATAATTATTTGTTATATATTACAATATTATATTTAATGTTTTGCATTGCACATTTTTCTCTGCAAATTTAGGACAAATAAAATTCTTCATAAATTTCTCAAACCTTGATATTCATTGATGACAATAAAATTTTAGATAAAAGCAGATGTTTACTTTAATATTTAGCCATAACAAATCATTTAAAGTAACAACAACTAATTAATTAAGTTATTTTTTTAACTGATCTCTAAATAGATCAGTGGGCGTTAATGGGTTAACCCATTAACGCCCACTGATCTATTTAGAGATCAGTTAAAAAAATAACTTAATTAATTAGTTGTTGTTACTTTAAATGATTTGTTATGGCTAAATATTAAAGTAAACATCTGCTTTTATCTAAAATTTTATTGTCATCAATGAATATCAAGGTTTGAGAAACTTATGAAGAATTTTATTTGTCCTAAATTTGCAGAGAAAAATGTGCAATGCAAAACATTAAATATAATATTGTAATATATAACAAATAATTATTTTTGAATAGATATGATTTATAAGATGTAAATCATTAGTATTATTATTATTATAACTGACAGTTTATTTAGGTAGAATAAGAAGCAAAATAGAAACAATTTTGGTGATCTCTAAATAGATCATTGGGAGGATATGATAATGAGTCATAACATTACGCAATCACTTGAGTCATAACATTCCGCAATGATTTGGTATAAAAGGATGCTCTCCATGAATTAAATTTTATTTTACTCTTATTCATCACCCATCAACATGGATCGGCGAAGAAAACTTTGTAATTTTGAAAGAATTATGGAAGCTATTGAAGAAGCCGATGAACAATGTGCAGATGATTTTGAAGTTGCAATCATTCCACCTGATGTTGATCGTTTATCTGATGAAGATGAGGCCGATGAAGATGACCTTGGAGAAGCTACAGTGAATGATGTTCCAGGAACTTTAGAACTTCAGTACAATGTTGATATCTCATCCATAAACGAATCGCTTTTATCAACAAAAAACAAAATTCTGACAAATATAAAACCTTCATGGCGAAAGAAAATGTCTATTTATAAGAATCTTATTACACACAAAAAAAAAAACGATCATTTACAATGCTTCGAACGAATGAAGGAAAAATGTTTATTGATGTCACCTGTACAACTATTTGAAGTCTTTTTCAAATGAAGTGCTTGATCATATAGTGAAAGAAACAGTTCGTTATGCCATTGAACAGAAGAATAAAGGAGTATTTACTGTGTCCATGGATGAAATGAAAGCATTTTTTTTGGAATACTGTTATTCACAGGATACCATCGATTGCCCTCTGAAGGACATTATTGGTCAAATGAAGAAGACTTGGGTATTGATATTGTAAAAAGAGCATTGTCCCGAATCGAATTCTTGAAATAAAGAGCCTTTTACACTTCACAGATAGTTCTGAAGCTGAAAAATGCAAAGGAGATCGGGGCTTCAAAGTTAGAGTTTTATTCAATAAAATTAACAATTCGTTTCAGCAATTTGGAGTCATGGAAAAAAAAATGTATCAGTAGATGAAATGATGGTTCGCTATTATGGTCATCATTCCTTGAAATAATTTATTAGAGGAAAGCCAATAAGATTTGGATATAAACTTTGGGCTCTATGTGGAGCTTCAGGATACTGTTACAAATTTGATTTGTATTGTGGAAAATCTTCAGGGCAGCCAAATGAAGAATTGAATCTAGGAACAAAGGTAGTTCTCAGCATGACTGAAGGACTAGTAATGCAATATTCATCATGTGTATATTTCGATAATTTGTTCACCTCCAGAGACTTACTTGTGCATTTACAAATGCAAGGAATAAGAGCCACAGGTACTGTCAGAGAAAATAGGTTGCAAGATTGTCCCTTGAAGAATGTAGACCAGAAAAAACAAGACAGAGGTTACTATAATTATTCATTTGACACACGGGGAGAAGTTCTGGTTGTCAAGTGGAATGACAATAAATGTGTTAGTTTAAATAAGTTATCAATAAGAAGGAAAGAATAAAACGAATATTTTTTTTTTTAACAAACGTAAATAAAGCGTTTGTTATTATTTTTGATTTGGTGATATATTCATAGCTAGTTGGGCATCCCTTATAAAAATTCATTTTCTGTCTAACGAAATATTTATTGGGTAACTTTGTTAATTCTGTTATATTACTAAAATATATTGAAAGTTGCCTTTACTTTTATTCAATCCGGTTGATAAATTCCGGGAAGTGTGTGTGTGTGTGTGTGTGTGTGTGTGTGCGAGTTGTTTATTCGTTTATTATTATATATATATATAAGCACACCGGACAAAAAATTAGTCACCCCTCTCAGAATGTACCTAATAACGTGTGACGGCGCCTCTGGCCTTGATAACCGCACGAATCCGGCAAGGCAGAGACCAATTCATCATTTAGTATGCGGAGGTACGCCTGCTGGTTCAAATTCGTCGTCACTGGAACGAGAGGGCCCATTTCGTGGTACGAAAAACATCCCCAGAACATCACGGAACCACCTCCAGCCTGAACAACACCTTCGACGCATTCAGGATTAAAGGCTTCATTGGACCTGCGATGTACTCGTCGCCTCCCATCATTGGAGAACAAACAAAAACGGGACTCATCGGACCAAATTACACGTTTCCAATCTGCCGCAGTCCAGTTTTTGTGCCTCTGAGCCCATTTATAACGTGCCAATTTGTGACTTGCTGTTAACAGCGGCCTCTTCCGTGGTACCCTGCTCCAGATGTCCATCGCATGCAGTTCTCGTCGCAATGTCCGTTCGGAAATTGGTCGCTGGAGAACCTCATTGGTTTTTTGGAGCAATTGTTCTCTGGTTTGAAAACGATTTGCAGTTACTAGACGAGAAAAATGGCGGCGGTCAATATTGTCGAGAATTGTTTTCCGGCCACAGTTACGCCGTCGATTTCAGTTGATTGCGAAACTACACCACTCTTTGTAAACTCGCTGGACAGTACGCGTTGACACACCAACAAATTGGGCTACTTCAGACATTTTGTGTCCGTGGGCTCTGCCAAACACGATGGCTCCTTTTTGCCACTGAGTAACGTCTGCCTCACGACCCATTTTGCAGACTATATCCAACACACACTTTGTTCTTCACCACCTCACGAAACAGATCTGATCCTGTGTGCTACGTCGCCGCTACTTGTCACTTACCAATGCTACATCAGCGCCCTCTGTGTGACCTTGAACTTCCTACTATCGGTGCTATTAGGGGTGACTAATTTTTTGTCCGGTGTGCTTATATGTATATATATATATAATATATATATATTATATAGCCGGGTTGGGGAATGAGGCTCGTATGTTAGTTTCATTTAATTAATACACGTTTGTTATTTTCCTGATTTTCATGATATATATATATATACAGTGTGTGTGTGTGCGAGTTGTTTATTCGTTTATTATATATATTATATATATATATATATATATATATATATATGTATCATAAGCTGCTTAAAAGACTGTATAATTATAGTAAACGAAATAAACTAGTTAACCATAAAATTATTTATTTTCTATTATGACGTTTTCGAAGGTAAACTATGTTATTTGTTTCGAAAAGTTCAATGAAGTTAATGTTAAATTTGCTTCTAAACTAAAATTAAATGTTATAAATAAATAATATATATATATATATATATACCTAACATAAGAAAAGAATGTGTGTATATATAATATATATATTTCTGAAACATGAAAGAGGCGCTTGTGTTATTTTATATGGTGCTATTATGACGTTTTCGAAGGTAAACTATGTTATTTGTTTCGAAAAGTTCAATGAAGTTAATGTTAAATTTGCTTCTAAACTAAAATTAAATGTTATAAAATAAATAATATATATAATATATATATATATATATATATATATTACCTAACATAAGAAAAGAATGTGTATACAGTACTGGCCAAATTATTAGGAATTTTTAAAATTTCATTTTTTGGTATAAAATGTTAAATTAAACCAATTTTAAACGTTGAAAAGTTATTTATTTCTACAAGAATACATGGTCATTATTTAGCAATAGTTTAGTACTTAGTTTGACCCCCCTTAGCTGCCTTAAGGGCTGCGACACGCTTCGGCATGCCATGAATCAATTTTTTGCATAATTCCTTAATACGTGTAGAGTGAAACCAGACTTGAATAAGTCGCTCTATGAGTTGGTGTTTTGTTGTTATCGGCGTTTCATGGATTACGTCCTTTAAAATACACCATAAACTTTCGATTGGGTTCATGTCTGGAGAATTTCCAGCCCATGGGAGCAACCGAACACTATTTTCATGACACCATTTTTTAACCGACTTTGCCGTGTGGCATGGAGCTGAGTCTTGTTGAAAAATCCAACGTCTATTACCATACCATTCCCTTATTTGAGGCAGTAGACGTCTTCTTAGTACTTCTATATACTTGACTTGGTTCATATTCCCCTCAACAATGCTCAAACGACTAGTTCCATGCACAGAAATTGCTCCCCAAACCATGATCTTTTGTGGAAATTTCACCGTTTTCATCAGACACTCAGGCAAAAATTCTTCTCCAGGCCTCCTTCTTACACTTTGAACACGATCGTCAAGCACGGCAATCGTTGACTCATCGGAGAACACCACCTGCAATCAAAGAAAGCCCTGTGAAAGAGTCAGTGCATAGCGTATGAAGTACAGCTAAAACGAAGTACAGTATGACTTGCTGCTTTACAGATATTTTTACTGCAGTTTTATCACGTACTGTAAATACACTTCTATGCATACTGTATTTACTGTATTAACATTCTATTTAATGTTAAATATTATTCTTACCTGTTCCCAATCCTCACTAGTCCAGTTAATGTGTTCCTTTGCCAATGCAAAACGTGCCTTCATCATAGCCTCAGTGAGCCTGGCTTCTTCCTTGGGCGGTAGGCTTTGAAGCCGGCAGTTAGAAGCCTCCTGTTGACTGTTCTACGACTAATATTGATGCCATCAGCCGCTAGACTACTGGAAATGTTTTTGCAAGTAGCTCTTCTATTTCTAAGAGACAAAATTGCAATCTGTCTATCAGTTCTTGGAGTCGTTACCCTTTTTCTGCCGCATCTTCCAACCCTTTTGGGGCCTACATTTTCTCCAAATACCATTTTTTTCTTAATACGAAGTACTGACTGTGGTGAAACATGGAGTTTGGCAGCGATTTCCTTTTGTTTAAATGTAGAAGAAGTTAATAAAACTTGTATTTGCCCAATTTTCCGTGGACTCAAGTCATTCTTTCGCCCCATTTTCAAATTCACTTAAAACTGTAACAATAATTGCCGAAATTGGGTAAATACACTATTTAAATTAAACGGTAGTTACAATGACACGTAAAAGAAAGAGAAACACACCCGCATCGCACGACAACCAAACGACAACTGACGAACAAACACGCTTCGTTCGACTAAAGAATTATGCAAAAAATTGATTCATGGCATGCCGAAGCGTGTCGCAGCCATTATGGCAGCTAAGGTGGGTCAAACTAAGTACTAAACTATTGCTAAATAATGACCATGTATTCTTGTGTAGAAATAAATAACTTTTCAACGTTTAAAATTGGTTTAATTTAACATTTTATACCAAAAAATGAAATTTTAAAAAAATTCCTAATAATTTGGCCAGTACTGTATATATATATATATATATTTCTGAAACATGAAAGAGGCGCTTGTGTTATTTTATATGGTTGATTCTTCCAACTGATTAACTATATAAACATATATTGTGGTATTTTATATGGTTCATTAGTTTATTATATATACAAGTACAATTTAATAAATATTGCTATCTGGAATACATAGCGCTATCTGGTGTACATGACGCGATCTGGCAACTCAGCAACTGAATACATTGCGTGATCTGACAACTCAGCAACTGAATATATGGCGCTATCTGGCAATTCAGCCAGAATAGAGGCTTATAAAAGACCGCGAAGTTGGTGAAAGACTCATTCCACTCGGCTCCCAGCCGAGGAAGGACCTCTGGTCCTTCTCTTTCAGGCCCTTTGGTAAAACCCCTTAGCGGCCTCTTAGGTAGGAAACGAAAATAATATGCCTTGCTATCAAAGGCAACTACTCTCTCTCTCTCTCTCTCCTTCAGGTATCTCCCTCCTTCAGGTGTCTCTCTCTCTCCTGCATGTGTACCTCCTGCATGTGTGCGTATGTGTGTGTACCTCCTGCATGTGTACCTCCTGCATGTGTACCTGTCCCTTGGCTCAGCCAACTGGCTGATTCTGGCTGATTAGGAGCCTATAAAACAACGCCTACTCGGCTGAAGTCTTAGTGTGCACTTGGCTCCTGCCAGGTGAACACCTCTCCTCCTTTCTCTCTGGTCCTTTGGGGGGAATAGCTTGGGGGAGGCCTCCAAGTTGCATGCCCGTTGCAACCTAGGTTGGTGCATGACCCTTGCAACCTAGGTTGGCAACAAAGGCCAGTACTCTTTTTTTTTTTTCTTTTTTTTGCAGCCCCCAACCCCCCTTTGCAACACCCCATCCCCCTTTGCAACACCCCCACCCCCCTTTGCAACATTACGTCATCACTTGCAACATTCTTGCACTCTCCCCTTTTTCGGCTATACTACTGTCATTCTTTATTAATAATTGAAGATGTACATTTAGGATTTAGAAAGCCGAATTAATCTTTAACTTGGTAATATGTTTGGGCTGAGTTTACGGTTGGCCCTTGAGATGAGGGGCTCGTCTCTACTCGTACAGATTCTATCAGTCATCCGTTTGGTTAGACGAGGGGTACTCAACCTTGTCCCCGCGGGCGCCATGGTGCCCTCTAAGCACTTTATAACGGGTGACAAGTAATTCATGGACACATTTGTTTTATCGATAAATTGTTTTATTTGGACATTAAAAATTCAAGATATCAGACATTTGAAAGAAAACAATGTGGAAATATTGGTGGTGCTCAGATTTCTTCATTTTTTTGAAAATAACTGATGTAAGGCAACCTCCTTTAAAACGTATGCATTCACGGGAGCGGAAAAAGAAATTGTCCATAACTTGCTGAACTGTTTAAGGAGAAATGCGGCTTATTTCATCTCTGATGTTATTTTTCAGTTCAGGTGATGTTCTTGGTCTAGTCCCAGCGCGGGACACGTCAATGCGAAGAAGAGGTGACGTCAAACCAAAACATCAACGCGCTGGTGGCCAAACTTCCTCAAATCTCCGTGCAGCGGGCTGTCTACGGTTGGCCAAACTGGCAGTCGGCCTGTTGCGTGGCACGGTCAGAGTGCCGATCGGCTCCCGGGGCTGGACCTATTCTCAGCGTGCTATTTTTTCATTTACGGGGAGCAGTTGCGTGCTTCCCGGACTACTCTTACTCTCCGGCGACATTAAGACTAATCCAGGCCCCACTACAACTTACACATGTCACCATGCACAAAGACATAGACACAATAGCACCATGAGACACATACAGAAGTATAATATTAACATATTACAGTACAACGTAGATGGCCTCACAAACAAAATCATGCAGCTTAGGGAATTCGTACACAAACAAAACATTCACATAGACCTTATACAAGAAACAAAACTAAATCACACACACAAAACACCCACCATCCCTGATTTCACGGCGATCCGTCAATATCGTACTGGGGGTAACGGGGGTGGACTCATCACTTACGTACGTAAAAGCATTAGCTACACTGATGCCACCCAAAACATTACAAACACAATCCAAGCAGATAACACGATAGAAATACAGGCAGTTAACATTAAAACACGCGCAAAACACAACACCACACTAATCAACATTTACATCCCACCTATGGAAAAACTATACGCGCTCACAACATGGTATCATATGTGGTACATTTATTTCATAATTAAATATAAATTATTAATTAATTGAATTAAATATCTATACAAAATTGCCTCGGGATTGGCGACATAGCCTATTGGGAATGAAATAATTGAATTGCCATACGTACAAGGAACCTGTATGTATGAATCAGCCCCACATAGCAACAAGAAAACCAAATTTATTATTTAGTCTACCAAAAGGTAGTAGACACAACAAAATCTTGCTAGATCGGCAAATAATAATGAAAATACAAGCGAACCAAGGAACGAACCAAGGAACGGCTCTCAGGGCTGTTTATTCCAAGCAAACGCTTTAAACTGGGAAAACGTGTCTAAATTTTCCCTCAAGTCCTGAGTGAAATCCTTATAATAATAAAACCTAATGACGATAAAAGGATAGGCCTATTCCTTCAGGGGTTTATATAGTGACTGCCTATATTAATTACCTTAAGTAAATTCGCCGCGTAACCCCATCGTGGCGGCCCTACAACGAAAATGACCGTCACGCCCTACATCGAAACAAACAAAGACCCAGCAAAAATAAGGTGAGCAAGTTCAGTTTTTCAATACCATAAGCTTTCCCAACTCCCGATGCTAGAATTACCGTAATCAATATAAATATAAAGAGGTCCTTTAAAGACCTACATATTTATAACTCTCTAACGAAAAAGCATAGGGCTTTTGTCGGTAACCCTCCACTGACGTCTGTTGGAAATTTCCAACGGATGAGGGCACAGGCAATCAACCCATAGCCCTATATAGTTTTTTCATATGGTGGCCTGTGTATGGGGAACTAACCCCTCTAAAATTTACACTGACACACGCAGTGGCTAGGCTTAACTCAGTAGGCCTAACCCTAATTTCAACCGTAACCCCACTATAGTTTTCATATGGTGGCCTAAGCAACTGGGAACCGATTCCTTTACCTTTACACTAATCGAAAACAAAAGGCTTGTTCATTTAACAAGCATAACTTATTTTAGGTCCTAAAAATAATAGGCCCGCAACATTAAGCCTATTTAATAGGTCCTACTCTTCAAATTCAAAACTAAGCCTTGTTAATTTAACAGCCTTAACTCATTTGAGGTCCTATAAAATAATAGGCCCAAACATAAGCCTACTTGGTAGGCCCAACAAATAGGCCCATTTAGTAGGCCCACCTAACTTTACCTTACATAATAGGCCTACCTCTTAAAGTAGGCCTTACTCTTTACACTCAAGGCCTATCCTAACTAAAAACATTGTGAATTTTTAATTTAACCTCTGGCGCAGGATATATAAAAAACTTATTACTGTACAGTAATTTAACTTGCTCAACATCAAAAAAATTAAACTCAGAACTTTAACACTCACAACAATTATGGAAGACTTGGACAAAAGGGTAAGAAACACAGACCTTGGGGCTACGGCACCATCTCAAAATCACAAAAAATTAATGAGGAAAAAATCAGCACGTAAAGGTGTCATCACCAAACTGTACAATAATTTCAAACAAAAGGAACCTACAGATATGATCTTGAAACAACATTAAATTCTATTACTCGTTACAAACAAGACATTTTCATACTAGATGAAGACATAATTACAGAAATTGATGACACAATTGAACTAACAGATGATGAGTATTCTACTCTCCTACTTGACAATGAAAATTACATTACAAAAATTAACAACTATATTTATGAAATTCAAAACCAACTTGATGAGTGCAAAAAAGAAGACACATACGAAAGCTTCTTAGAAGCTACAAGAAATGCATCATTTAGCCCTCCCAATGTGGCTGAGGGCAATGAGCTAAGATCAAATTGCCTACACTTGCAGTACCCACTTTTGAGGTGACAGAGCCAAATTTCAATCTTTTATTGAAAAATTTCATAGCCTTATAGGTAATAAAAACTACATTACAGATGTTGATAAATTTAGTTATTTAGTGAACTATCTGAAAGGCCCAGCCTTAAGATTAGTGGAATCACTACCAGCCATAGGTGCTTCTTATTCTGTAGCAATAGAATTACTTAACAGAAATTACATGAATAAGGATGAAATTATACATGATTTGGCTCTTAAAGTCATGAACATGCGAACCCCAAAAGACAACTATGGTGACCTCTTTGATTTTTACTGTGAGTTTGAATGTCTCATGGGACAACTTAAAAACAATAATTTAAACATTGCAGAAACAGCTTGGATCATTCAAGCTGTTGTTTTTGAAAAGCTCCCTTCTAAAGTCAAAGAGATATTTCATCAGAGGACAACTGACATATACCCTAGCCTTAATAAACTAAGAGAAGATTTCCCAACTGTACTAGCACTTTACAAATCAAGTTACACACACCCAAAATTTAACACAGAACAAGAAAAAACCAACAATGCAGAAAACCAAAAACCTAACAAAAGATTTCAACACTTACCAGTTACATCAAAACACAACCGCAAAACTCAATTTGCAGAAAATAAAGTGACAGAAAAAGACTCAAAGACTCCTACTCTGCAAAACTTTAATGTAGCTACTTTTGAGTATAATCCCATACCATGCAAATTTTGTTTTAGCAGTGAACATAATTCTACAAATTGTCCCAAATACAAAGACTTTACAGCAAGGTCAAAACGTTGTGAACAACTAAACTTATGCAAAAAATGCACTGGATCAGGGCACCAAAAGTCAAATTGCAAATCAAATTTGATATACAATTGTAAGTTTTGCAACAGTTTTGACCATGTTACCCCTATGTGTAATACACACACAGACATTGGAAAAACTGACAAACATTATGAACAAACACCCAAATCAAACCAAAACAAACAGAAACAAACCAAAAATGCTATGAATGGACATATCAGTTCATCTAGCATTAACCACAATTCAAAAATTCTTTTACCAACCACAACTTTGGAAATCCAAAACAAAAGAGGACAAATAGTACAGGTTAGGTGTCTTTTAGATACCTGCTCACAACAAACATTTGTAACTAAACAACTGATAGAAAAATTGGGACTTCAAAACCAACAAGGAGATGAAGATCTCTCTATTTCATCATTTATCAATAAAAACCCAGTACAAGCCAGTTTTAAAACTGCAAATATAACTTTAACTCTTGATGAAACATTTAAAACCCTTAAGGTTGTTGTTGTGGACAAAGTAGAACAAGAAAAAATACAAATAGCTGGGTTAAAACAAGCTTTGCTCCAACTTCAAAATAAATACACGATAGCTGATAAAACCCTTAATGCAGATGTAGTTGATGATATACATATGCTCATGGGGGCTGACTATCTTCATCTGGTCCATAGAGGCATCATTAAAATTGGAGATGGAATAGCCATACAAACTCCCACAGGTATTGCTCTTTTGGGTGACATAACTAAATACCATCTTACTACTGACACAGAAAACACAGAACATGAACAAAATTTACGCAAAACAAAATCACCACAGTCACAAATTTCTGACTATGTGACAAACTCGAACTACAAAAACACTGTCATAATCCCACATCATTTGAATGAAAATGATTCCACATTGGATGAAGGGTTACAGCAGTTATGACTATTAGAATCAGTTGGCATAAAGGACAGTACTATTACACATGAAGACCAATTGATGACAGAACAATTTAAGGATACATTACAACACAGAGACAATCAATACTATGTGGAGCTGCCTTGGAAAACACCTTGTCCAGAAATAATGGACAATTTGAAAGTAGCTAAGGCACATCTGTATAAAAATTACAGAAAACTAAAAAATGACAATCTTTTAGAACAATACAACAACATATTCAAGGAACAAATAGAAAGGGGCTTCATTGAAGAAGTTACTGATGAACCCTTTAAAAAACGAGGTTGTCATTATTTAACACACAGGGGAGTTTACAGAGAAGACTCATCCACAACTAAACTAAGAGTAGTATACAACTGTAGTTTAAAAGACACAAATTCTGTTAGTTTAAATGATTGTCTCATGGAAGGCCCAAACCTTGTCTCAGATCTTGTAAAAATTCTCCTTTGCTTCCGTTTAGACAATTATGCAGTACAAAGTGACATAGAAAAAGCATTCCTCTGTATAAATTTGAAGCTTGAGTATGATAAAAATCATCTCAGGTTTTTGTGGTTGAATGATCCACATGACCTTAACAAAGGTTTCAAAACCTACAGATTTAAAGTAATTATTTTTGGAGCAAATTGCTCTCCAAGTATTCTTGCTTTAACAATTAGAAACCACCTAAACTTATTTCAAGAGGACTTAACAGTTCAGTTTTTAAAACAAAACTTTTATGTGGATAACCTCATTGGTTCCACTGTAACTGAAGAGGAATTGCTTGAAATTTACCAAATGTCACAACCCATAATGAAGCAAGGAAATTTTGGATTGAGAGAATGGGTTTCTAATTCTCCTAAATTAAATGAACAAATAACAAAAGACAACAATGGGAACATTGAACCAAACAATTACACGAAAACACTTGGAATGCTTTGGTTTTTAAAACAGAATTCTGAACACGATGACACTCTTTGCACGAAGAGTTATAACTTAAATCCAAATGCCAATACAAAAAGACAAGTGCTTTCAGAATCATCCAAAATTTTTGACCCCATTGGATTATATTTACCAGCAACCATAAGATCCAAAATCCTTTTGCAAGACTTATGGAAAAAGAAAATTGATTGGGATGAACCACTTTCAGTGGAAGACCAACTTCATTGGAAAAAATTAGCCACAGACTTGAACAAAGTTCAAGACATCTACGTACCAAGATGTGCTGGCTACAGATTGAAATCGCAAACACTACACATTTTTACAGATGCCAGCACACAAGCTTATGGGTGTTGTGCCTATTTAACAAGTGAAAATGAAAGTAACTTGGTTTATTCAAAGGCAAAAGTGGCACCCTTAAACCAAAAGAAAACTGTACCACAACTTGAATTATTAGCTGTCTCATTGGGAGTTAAAACAGCAAACTTTCTTTCACAAGTGTATAAAGAAGTTGACATAACAAACATTTACTTATGGACAGACAGTCAAATTTGTCTAACATGGGTGACCAACACAGATACAACTTCTTGCAAAAATATATTTGTGAAAAACAGACTAACAGAAATCAAAACTGCAAACACAAACCTTGGTATCAAATTTAGGTACATAAAAACAAAGGAGAATCCTGCAGACTTTTTGACAAGAGGGCTCTCTTACAAGCTGTTGAAAACAAATAAAATCTGGTATGAAGGGCCCGAATGGCTAACATGTGAGGATCTTTGGCCAGCCAAAGTAGTTAACCTCACACTCAACTCTACAACAACTGAAAAGATCACTGAGGACAAACCTATATTTGACTATCACCTTTATTCAGACCTAAACAAACTCTTGAGAATTACAGTCTATTGCTGCAAGTTTGTCAATAGCTACCTTCTCAAACACTGTCCTCAGAAAGCCTTTTCTAACTTAACAGAAACTGCAACAAAATACTGGCTCAAACAGATACAAGCTTCAGAATTTGACAAGGAGTTGAAGTATCTTAGGTCCAGTAGCACATTAAACAAAGGTATTCCTTCACTTGTCATGGATCTAAATCTGTACCTGGATACAGAGGGTCTGATAAGGTGTAAAGGAAGGCTTAACAAGTCAACTTTGACTTACAACTCTAAGCACCCAATTCTTCTTCCAAGGAGAAATCACTTCACAAAACTCATCATCAGGGATACCCACAACAAAATACACCACATGGGAGTCCCACAAACCCTGACAGAGCTGAGAAAACTTACTGGCTACCAAAGGGTAGAACTGAAACAAAGAAAATTTAAACACATGCATTCCTTGTAAACGTATCCATTCACGACCCTTTAAGACCCCAAGCCCTCCAGACCTACCTGTGGAACGAGTAACATTTACTCGGCCATTTGAAACCACGGGTATTGACTACACTGGAGCGGTAAATGTGAGTTTTGGAGACAAAATGGATTCAAAGGAATACAAAGTGTACATTGTACTCTTCACCTGTGCTGCCACACGTGCCATATGTCTAGACATAGTAGAAGATCTGACAGCAGAAGCTTTTATTGCTGCTTTCAGACGATTTTGTGCACACAATTCTGTACCCAAAACTATATGGTCAGACAATGCCACATACTTCAAATCTGGTGAAAAATTATTCATCAGATTTGTGACAGTGAAACAGTACAAACTCATTTAACCAAACACAACATAACCTGGAAGTACATTCCTGTTAATACACCATGGTATGGTTCAATTTGGGAAAGAAACATACAAACTGTAAAGAACTGCCTTAAAAAGACTATTGGGACAAAACATCTACAACTTTTTGAACTCATGACTATTCTGTCAGAAATTGAAAATGTTGTCAACAACAGACCATTAACTTATGTGGGAGATGGTATTAATGAGCCAGAACCTCTCACACCAAACCACCTAATTAAGGGAGAAACAGTAAACATGTTACCAGAATCTGAACATAACAGTACAGAGGATCCAGATTGGGAAATAGGACACAAAGAACTCAACACAAAATACAACATTTGACACAAATCAAGACTCAATTTATAACAAAATGGAGAGAAGAATACTTAACAAGTCTTAGAGAAAGACATAAACAATTAACAAAACAAAGTTGGAATGATTCAGTCAAAATTGGGGACATTGTGTTGATACATGACAAGACACCAAGACAACATTGGTCAATGGGAAAAGTCTTGGAACTCAAAACTGGTGAAGACGAAGTTACCAGGGTTGTAAAACTGAAAACAGCAACTGGTGAAACCACCAGAGATATCACATTACTATATCCTTTGGAGTGTGGGGCTAAATTAGAACCATTACCCCAAAGGATGGATCAGGATACTATTGGGGAGGAATCTCTCAATGTGCCTGATGTAACTCAGACTAAACCAGACCTCAAAGAAAGACTGCTTTGAAAGCCGAAACTTTTACAAGAAAAAATTAAGACTGGTGACTTATAAAACTTACACAAACTGAGCAAAGTTAAAATGCTTAATAACTTTACTTTAATCCCATAAATTTCCTATACCTAAAGGGAGTCAAACTGATTGACATAACTTTAACTAAACTTGAGAAGTTGGCCTCTTGAACTTTAATATTTAAATAGGTCTTGAGTAACCTCTCTCCCTAAATTTCTACTTTTTCTTTTCAATCCATTTCACATGGTTTAACACACAGTTTATCAAAAAATTTTGATCTATAACATACAAATTTTTCTCCGGCCCCCCCCAGTATATGGAAAAACTATACGCGCTCACAACATGGTATCATATGTGGTACATTTATTTCATAATTAAATATAAATTATTAATTAATTGAATTAAATATCTATACAAAATTGCCTCGGGATTGGCGACATAGCCTATTGGGAATGAAATAATTGAATTGCCATACGTACAAGGAACCTGTATGTATGAATCAGCCCCACATAGCAACAAGAAAACCCAATTTATTTTTAGTCTACCAAAAGGTAGTAGACACAACAAAATCTTGCTAGATCGGCAAATAATAATGAAAATACAAGCGAACCAAGGAACCAAGGAACGGCTCTCAGGGCTGTTTATTCCAAGCAAACGCTTTAAACTGGGAAAACGTGTCTAAATTTTCCCTCAAGTCCTGAGTGAATTCCTTATAATAAAACCTAATGACGATAAAAGGATAGGCCTATTCCTTCAGGGGTTTATATAGTGACTGCCTATATTAATTACCTTAAGTAAATTCGCCGCGTAACCCCATCGTGGCGGCCCTACACCGAAAATGACCGTCACGCCCTACATCGAAACAAACAAAGACCCAGCAAAAATAAGGTGAGCAATTTCAGTTTTTCAACATAAGCTTTCCCAACTCCCGATGCTAGAATTACCGTAATCAATATAAATATAAAGAGGTCCATTAAAGACCTACATATTTATAACTCTCTAACGAAAAAGCATAGGGCTTTTGTCGGTAACCCTCCACTGACGTCTGTTGGAAATTTCCAACGGATGAGGGCACAGGCAATCAACCCATAGCCCTATATAGTTTTTTCATACCACCAGATAGTTCACCTCAGGTGCCAGCCAATTACAATCCACAGTTACACAATCTGGCCTCTCTCACTAATGTCATCTTAGGAGGAGACTTCAACGCTAAAGACACTAGTTGGTACCTGTACAACCAAAGCAACACCAGAGGCGCCAACATAGCCACACAACTAAACAGCCTCTTCATTCTTAACAATACAGAAGAATGTGTACACACACACACACACACATACCACATCAAGCAGGATACTCAAACTCCTCCCCAGACATAACGTTCTGTTCCCCCTCACTAGCAACACATACACACTGGAGAACAGAAAAACAACTGTCATCAGACCACCTGCCCATCATCATTACAACACGTTCTACACTCTACCCCAACAGCCTTAGGCACACTTACAGAAATTACAAGAAAGCTGATTGGGAACAGTTCAAAATACAGACTGAGAAACAATTCACCACATTAAACAGCACACCCATCATAAACATCAATACAACACTCAAGACATTTAATCAGATCATCATTAATGAAAACAAATACATACCCAAGGGCAACATTAGGAAATACAACCCAAATTACACTAGAGAAATAGCCCACCTCATAAGGCAACGTAACAACCTCAAGCATTATACACAAACACCACACACAGAAGCCATAAAACAGCAGATACAACAGCTAAACACAGAAATAAACAACAAACTTAAAGAAAAACAAACAGAAACATTTAGGGAATTCATAACAACACTAAACCATTCCACAAATACACTCAGGCTATACAAGACTATAAACAGCATTACCCACTCTAACAGCGGCATTCACACCTCACACGCGGCTATCTGTCGCAACCAAAATAATATCCCAACATATACACAATAAGCTAACATTCTAGTTAATCACTACGCAAAGATAAGTCACTTAAACAGAGACAACAACCAGAAACACGCAGACAGACAAACAGTCAGACACAAGAAAACCTACAGATTCGACACGACCATTACACCCTTCAATACAGACCAGACCACCAAAATCATCAAAAACATTAAGAATTCGAAGGCTACTGGACCAGACAACATATCTAACATACACCTTAAACACTTGGGCCCACAGGGAATACTAGCTCTCACAAATATCAGCACATATTCATACCAACACTGTATTATTCCTGACATATGGAAACAAGGTAAAATTATTACACTACTCAAGCCAAACAAAAATCAAACAAAACCAGCTTCCTATGGACCCATTACTTTACTATGCACACCTTTCAAAGTAACAGAAAGACTAATCTTACAAATCACCAACCCACACATACCACTATCGGTTACTCAACATGGATTCAGACCTCACCACTCAACCACGACATTACTCACTAACCTCACGCAGCACATCATGGATGGCATCAACTCTAGACGACCAGCTCAACGTACACTATTAGCAACACTAGACATTAGTAAAGCATTTGATGCAATCCCACGCTTCCCTCTCATAAACAAAATACTCAACACAAATATGCACAATAACACTAAAAGATGGCTGAGCAACTATCTTTCAGGAAGATACTCACATGTCACATTTAATGGCGAGTCATCCAAAAACAAGCTTTTTCCGAACGGGGTCCCTCAAGGTTCTGTTCTCTCACCAACACTGTTCAACTTATACATGCATGGCATTCCAACACCCATAGATAACAAGCTTACCCTATCATCATATGCAGATGACATAACTCTAACATCCACCCACAACAACATCGACACCGCTACAAATAACCTACAAACATACATAAACAGTATACAAGACTGGCTCACACACAATAGACTCAAAGTAGCGCCCACAAAATCAACCATCACCTTGCTTACAAGCAATACAAAAGAACACCAGATAACTCCACAGCTTACACTAAACAACACCAACATTCCACACATTCAAAGGACCAAAATACTTGGGGTTACATACAACACATCATTATCTTTTGCAAACCACATTCAGGACATTAAAACCAAATGTACGTCAAGACTTA
Organism: Bathynomus jamesi; assembly: GCA_023014485.1. NCBI lineage: Eukaryota > Metazoa > Arthropoda > Malacostraca > Isopoda > Cirolanidae > Bathynomus > Bathynomus jamesi. The sequence continues at coordinate 805,655 of JAJOZX010000250.1, forward strand.
ACACGCTTAGGGTACTTACATGCACGAACTTTGGACACCAGCAGGAAACAACATCAATCATATACAAACAATATATTCGCTCAGTTATGGACTATGCTAGTCCATGCTGGGCACCCATTATCTCAAACACAAACATGAACACCTTACAGACAATACAAAACAACGCACTTCGTATCATTACAGGATGCACTCAAACAACACTAATAGAACACCTGCACACAGAAACAAAAATACTGAAAGTTAGGACCATTTAGACATAAGGGGAACACAATTCATGGCAGCAGCGACAACTAACCCACAACACCCTTGCCACTATATGTACAATCATGTACCGACACCTCGCACCATTAAGGTAACACCAGAGAGACATTATAACCAAATACTCCATTCCATACCACGCCCCACAGACATCACACAGTACAGAAAACACACACACACACACACACACACACACACACACACACACACACACACACACACACACCTAACCCACAAAGCACTAACACGACTCGGTTCGAATGCGGTCCTAGGTGCGAAGCCGCCACCCATTAACAGGTCAGAGATCAGCCTGAGCAGATCGGATCGAGTTGACGTAGTACGATTCCGATGTGGACATCACCCCAACTTACGGACATATAAACACAGACTAGACAACTCCACAGACGACACCTGCCACCTGTGCCAGGACACACCACAAACAATTGAACACATTATGACAGACTGTACCGCTCTAGCACAACAACGAACACAACACAACATCACTAGTGCGCTGAACCTCTGGTTCACTCCGAAGAGGGCGATCGGTTACCTGCGTGCCGCCGGCTTGCTCGATCAGGGTGGGCTGATCGGCTAAACAACAACAACTTTAAGTAGCCCCACAAAAAAAAAATCTGGAGATGTAAAGTTAGGTGATCGGGGGGAGGGGCATGGAATGTCCCCAGATTTTGAAACAACATGATTTTGAAATGTCTCTTGCAACAGTTGCCTTGTTTTTCATTGCTTGTGTGACAAGTTGTACCATCCTGTTGGAAGAAAATTTCATTGAAGTCTGGGTTGCAACGACGTAATTCAGGAATGAAAAATTCTTTCAGTATTTCACGGTATCGATCACCATTCACAGTTACAGTTTCCCTCCGTTCATTCTCAAAGAAATATGGGCCTATTATTTTATCCAAGATTTGGAGATGGCACACTACACTGTCACTTTCTGGCTGTGTAAAGGTTTTTTGTGGATTTCGTGAGGATTTGTGTTGGCCCATATTCGACAGTTTTGTTTGTTGACATACCCCGATAAGTGAAAATGTGCTTCATCTGTCATTATGAAGTTTTCGCCGAAATTTGGGTTACATAACAAAAGTCCTACGATAGTGTTATCCATTGCCAGTCGGCTTTGTTTGTTTGCCTGTTCCAACTGTTGTGTTACTTGTATTTTGTAGGGACACAAACTAAGACCTTTCTTCACAACTGTACTCACAGTTTCTCTGTTAATGTCTAGCTGTAGAGAATGCCTTCTCACTGACTTCTTTGTGCTCTGTTGGACTACTTCTCTCTCTTTCATTCGCTTCTTCAGTTCTTACTGTTTTCCTTCACCTTCACCTTTATGCATCTACTACACTGCCAGTTATCCTATGTGCTCTAACATAGCGCAATGTTGAATTCCTTGTGGGACATGTCCGCAAGCCAAACTTTGCCCGAAAATGACTTTGAGCAATTGTTATAGAGTAGTTATTGGCAAAATAAAGCTCCACAATGGCGGCTCTGTGCTCCACACTCCATTTGTCCATTTTCAGTTGTGATGGTGCAGTTCAACTTTTCAAAGCTTAGTACTCAAAATCAAACAAAAAGACACAGTTAATATAAATAATTGTTTATAATTAAAATTTGTCCATGAATTACGTGTCCTCCAGCGCAGGACACGTCAACGCGAAGAAGCGACGTCAAACCAAAACATCAACGCGCTGGTGACCAAACTTCCTCAAATCTCCGTGCAGCGGGCTGTCTACGGTTGGCTAGACTGGCAGTCGACGGCCTGTTGCGTGGCACGGTCAGAGTGCCGATCGGCTCCCGGGGCCGGACCTATTCTCAGCGTGCTATTTTTTCAATTACAGGGAACAATTGCGTGCTCCCCGAACTACTCTTACTCTCTGGCGACATTAAGACTAATCCAGGCCCCACTACAACTTACACATGTCACCATACACAAAGACATAGACACAATAGCACCATGAGACACATACAGAAGTATAATATTAACATATTACAGTACAACGTAGATGGCCTCACAAACAAAATCATGCAGCTTAGGGAATTCGTACACAAACAAAACATTCACATAGCACTTATACAAGAAACAAAACTAAAACGCACACACAAAACACCCACCATCCCTGACTTCACGGCGATCCGTCAAGATCGTACTGGGGGTAACGGGGGTGGACTCATCACTTACATACGTAAAAGCATTAGCTACACTGATGCTACCCAAAACATTACAAACACAATCCAAGCAGATAACACGATAGAAATACAGGCAGTTAACATTAAAACACGCGCAAAACAACACCACACTAATCAACATTTACATCCCACCAGATAGTTCACCTCAGGTGCCAGCCAATTACAATCCACAGTTACACAATCTTGCCTCTCTCACTAATGTCATCTTAGGAGGAGACTTCAACGCCAAAGACACTAGTTGGTACCTGCACAACCAAAACAACACCAGAGGCGCCAACATAGCCACACAACTAAACAGCCTCTTCATTCTTAACAATACAGAAGAACATACACACATACCACATCAAGCAGGATACTCAAACTCCTCCCCAGACATAACGTTCTGTTCCCCCTCACTAGCAACACATACACAATGGAGAACAGAAAAACAACTGTCATCAGACCACCTGCCCATCATCATTACAACACATTCTACACTCTGCCCCAACAGCCTTAGGCACACTTACAGAAATTACAAGAAAGCTGATTGGGAACAGTTCAAAATACAGACTGAGGAACAATTCACCACATTAAACAGCACACCCATCATAAACATCGATACAACACTCAAGACATTTAATCAGATTATCAATAATGCAAACAAATACATACCCAAGGGCAACATTAGGAAATACAACCCAAATTACACTAGAGAAATAGCCCACCTCATAAGGCAACGTAACAACCTCAAATATAACACACAAACCCCACACACAGAAGCCATAAAACAGCAGATACAACAGCTCAACACAGAAATAAACAACAAACTCAAAGAAAAACAAACAGAAACATTCAGGGAATTCATAACAACACTAAACCACTCCACAGATACATACAGGCTATACAAGACTATAAACAGCATTACCCACTCTAACAGCGGCATTCACACCTCACACGCGGCTATCTGTCTCAGCCAAAATAATATCCCAACATACACACAACAAGCTAACATTCTAGTTAATCACTACGCAAAGATAAGTCACTTAAACAGAGACAACAACCAGAAACATGCAGACAGACAAACAGCCAGACACAAGAAAACCTACAGACTCGACATGACCATTACACCCTTCAATACAGACCAGACCACCAAGATCATCAAAAACATTAAGAATTCGAAGGCTACTGGACCAGACAACATATCTAACATACACCTTAAACACTTGGGCCACAAGGAATATTAGCTCTCACAAATATCAGCACATATTCATACCAACACTGTATTATTCCTGACATATGGAAACAAGGTAAAATTATTACACTACTCAAACCAAACAAAAATCCAACAGAACCAGCTTCCTATAGACCCATTACTTTACTATGCACACCTTCCAAAGTAACAGAAAGACTAATCTTACAAATCACCAACCCACACATACCACAATCGCCTACTCAACATGGATTCAGACCTCACCACTCAACCACGACATTACTCACTAACCTCACGCAGCACATCATGGATGGCATCAACTCCAGAAGACCAGCTCAACGTACACTATTAGCAACAATAGACATTAGTAAAGCATTTGATGCTATCCCACGCTTCCCTCTCATAAACAAAATACTCAACACAAACATGCACAATAACACCAAAAGGTGGCTGAGCAACTATCTCTCAGGAAGATACTCACATGTCACATTTAATGGCAAGTCATCCAAAAACAAGCTTTTTCCGAACGGGGTCCCTCAAGGCTCTGTTCTCTCACCAACACTCTTCAACTTATACATGCATGACATTCCTACACCCATAGATAACAAGCTTACCTTATCATCATATGCAGATGTAATCACTCTAACATCCACCCACAACAACATCGACACCGCTACAAATAACCTACAAACATACATAAACAGTATACAAGACTGGCTCACACACAATAGACTCAAAGTAGCGCCCACAAAATCAACCATCACCTTGCTTACAAGCAACACAAAAGAACACCAGGTAATTCCACAGCTTACACTAAACAACATCAACATTCCACACACTCACAGAACCAAAATACTTGGTGTCACATACAACACATCATTATCTTTTGCAAACCACATTCAGGACATTAAAACCAAATGTACGTCAAGACTTAACACGCTTAGGGTACTAACAGGCACAAACTTTGGACACCAGCAGGAAACAACATCACTCATATACAAACAATATATTCGCTCAGTTATGGACTATGCTACTCCATGCTGGGCACCCATTATCTCAAACACACACATAAACACCTTACAAACAATACAAAACAACGCACTTCGTATCATTACAGGATGCACTCAAACAACACCAATAGAACACCTGCACACAGAAACAAAAATACTAAAAGTTAGGGAACATTTAGACATGAGGGGAACACAATTCATGGCAGCAGCGACAACTAACCCACAACACCCTTGCCACTACATGTACAATCATGCACCAACACCTCGCACCATTAAGGTAACACCAGAGAGATATTATAACGAAATACTCCATTCCATACCAAGCCCCACAGACATCACACAGTACAGAAAACACATACACACACATCTAACCCACAAAGCACTAACACGACTCGGTCCGAATGCGGTCCTAGGTGCGAAGCCGCCACCCATTAACAGGTCAGAGATCAGCCTGAGCAGATCGGATCGAGTTAACTTAGCACGATTCCGATGTGGACATCACCCAAACTTACGGACATATAAACACAGACTAGACAACTCCATAGACGACACCTGCCACCTGTGCCAAGACACACCACAAACAATTGAACACATTATGACGGACTGTACCGCTCTAGCACAACAACGAACACAACACAACATCACTAGTGCGCTGAACCTCTGGTCCACTCCAGAGAGGGCGATCGGTTACCTGCGTGCCGCCGGCTTGCTCGATCAGGGTGGGCTGATCGGCTAAACAACAACAACAACAACATATTAATCAGTTCTAGCACGAAGTCGGGAATTTAATTAATGTGAACCTCCTTGTTCCCCAAAAGTTCGCTAAGCCTTTTGTCTTAAATTTCTTACAACAAATTCTTAAAAATTGTAATAGTATACATGTCAACTCTATCGCATTTCTTAGTTGTCTCCCGCGCTTCGCATTTCTTACAATTTCTCCCGCAACTTGCCAGTTTTGATAGGTCGTCAAATTACCACAAGGGGAAAATGTTGCGTAGTGTGCGCTAAGTACACCAGAGGGCTACTTGTATTTAAAACAAGTCATGATTGGCTGAAACGGCTATCTAGGTCACAAAACAACTAATGAGATGAGACTTTCTATCTAGTGAGAGGAAGGAAAACCATCCTGCACGTGTGTCTTTTTAGCGTTTGAACTTGGAGAGACACACACGTTCTTTTTATAACCCAAACAAAAACTTGAAGCAAGACAGTTTCAGAAAGAAATTGTTATACCAGTCAAAGAACTCTTAAATCCAAAACGTTTGTCTTTAATAATAACAGGCTACTCAATGGCTGAAGCAGTTAGGCCAAGGTCTACGCACTCTCAAAGAGATAAGATTAAACCCAAGAAAAATAGAACAAAAGAAAAACCTGTTCAAAAGACTGATGATGCAGATCCATTAGATGTAATGAAACCTATAAAGACACAGATATATTGACAGAAAGCGTTCCAGGTTCTGTAGAAAATTCAGAAATAATAGAAGCCTCCAGTGCTGCTGAGAATGAAGAAATGAAAATTTCAGCAACTGGAGAGAGTGACTCCCTTTCTGTTGAAGTGAATTTTGAAAGATTGAATGAAGAATTTAATAACTTCAAACCTTTCTTTAAAGCTTGCAAGGAACTTGATCAGTTGAAAGTCAATGAGAAGGAATATACATATAAGTGAAAAGTATGTACCTGCCATTCCATCTGCTCCTCACATCATTGAAAGTAATGTTAATTCTACTGAATATTGTTCTCCTATTTTAAAAAAAAACAACAGAAAGAAAAATAAGTGTAGAAATTGTAAAAATGTTGTAAATGAGAATGACCTTGCAATGCAGTGCAACCTGTGTGACAGGGACGTATCCAAGGGGGGGGGGCGAAGGAGGCGGTCGCCCTCCCCCCCCTTGGACTAGAAAACATATTGTATGTAAAATATTAATTGTATGTAAATATTAAATAGGCAATCATTAAAACTGCATTTGAACAAATTACAGATTTGTTCGATTGTCCGGTTTAGAAAACATCATCAATTAAAAATTGTAAAAAAAAAAAATCGCTAGAAGCCTGTAATTAGCCTGACTTTTAACATGTAAAATTCATCATCAAAAGTTTCATTTCGTTATAAAAAACTTATACTATTCTAATTTAAGACAAAAAAAAACAATTTATATAGCTATTTCCATGCTGATTTTTATGGCATAAATATCACCAAATTATTTTATTAACATATAATCATATTAATGTGTTTATATCTAAAAATCATTCGATGAAAATAGCTCAGGTACGTCAGACTAATATGGATGGCATATCTGGCTATTCGCTGGCAACGCTGGTTTAAATTTGAGTGTTGATTCGATATTTTTTTTGTCAGAATTGACAATGTACATTTATCCAACAATTATGTTTCGCTGAATTATTTTATTATGTTTGGTTGAATTATGAATTTGATTGAATTATGTTGAATTTTGTTGAATTGAATTATGTTGAATTTGGTTGAATTATTTTATTCAACGACTTATATTATTTTATGCATATTGAGAAAGATTTACGATGCAATTTAGCAAACCACCACAGTTGAGTACTATATCATCACCAAAAATGATGTAGTAGAGATGTTAGAAGTGAATGTCAAGATTTACGGCATCACACTTCTAATGCTAAGAATGCACTATAAAAGATAATAGTTTATATATGCATTTAAAGAAATATAGTATAAAATACGTAGAACATTATGTCAATTGATTTAAAAAAATCAACATTGTTTTTGACGCTAGGTTATATGGAGTTATTACAGTGTTGTAAAAAATCCAGTGTTGTCAATGGGGCTGTAACTATATGTCAGGGTGTCAGTTTAATACTGGCACCCAATACATTAGAAAATTTTAGCGTTTATAATAATTGTGCAAGTGCAGATTAGTACTGAATTATATAAATTGAAAATAATTTAGACACTAATTTAAAAGTATATGCCAGCTTTTGTAATAATTGGTTATCAATGTTTAGGTTGACCTAATTATATGTGGTATGATAGTTTTATTAATAAATTAGTCATAGTTGTGCATAATTTTCTTATCACTATAAATGATGTACATTTATTGAAAAATTAAATCTATTCACTATGTATTTTGAGTATCTGAACTATTTGTTTAATGTGTGATTAATTCATAATTATGTGATCTATGTGTAACAATAACATATTGATACTATTTATGCTTGAAGTATTAATGAATGTGTGTTCTTATGATATGTACAGTGCTTACAAGAAGTCTCACGCTTCTGTCTCGTCCCAAGCTAGTCTGTTAGGTATAAAATGGGCGGTCTTATGGCACGGAGGTGTGTTCGGATTGGTGCCCATAACTGCTCTAACACAATCAATGACGTCCATTATTACGTCACTTCTGCTACATTTTAGTGTTTAAAATACAAATGATTAAGAAGCAGAATGGAGCAAGTTTCGGGATGTTGGGATGCTGGGCATTACATTATACCGTCTCAATATATACTGTAGACCAGTGTTCTTCAACCTTTTTATGCTTACCGCCCACTTTTGTAATTTTGAATCTCCGTATCGCCCACCAAAATTAAAAATGCAAAAACTCAAACTAAAAGTTATATACCCTGCATAAAACAATAAAATTAATTGCAATTACCTTTAGATTAATGAGATCCTTGAGCCACTAGTGGGCGGTACCGCCCAGGTTGAAGAGCACTGCTGTAGACTATAGAGAACGACTAATTCGGCAAATATCCCAAATCATGGCATGATACCTAAGTTATTTTGACGCAGGTCTAAATTATTTGCTCAAATGCAATTATTGATATTAAGTAATTGTTGGGAATTGTTGTCAATATTGTTGTTTGTGATATATATCCTACGTGAAGAATCTAATGACCAAATTCCTCAGTGAACCTCTCACGCGCTCGCATTTCGAGGAAGTCACGGTCGTCTCACTAATATGTAGTTTATCCATTGGTTTAAGTGGTAACCTATTAAACGAACTATGTTAAACCTATTCCATCTTATGAAAGTCATTAGTCTAAAGCAAGACTGGTGGGCCGTGAATCAGAGAAATTTGCATTTGATTTGTTCATCGTAATTATTACGTAATATAGTATACCGTATATAGTAGATAGTAGTATATAAGAGTTTATTGGTAGCATATCATATGACAATTCCCATAAACATATGATGACCTCGATGTTGCCAGTTTTTATTTTTTTCCTGAAACTATTACCTTCTCATTGTTTGTTTCAACAATGCATACATTATCATCTCCACGAGCGTAGACATTGCAAGAAAAGATTCTAACTAAGGATAAGTAAAGTGCTTTCATGGTCACAATATATACTTTTGTAGATGTCAAACATAAAAATATAATAAAATTCTATATTAACATAAATATATATTCGATACACATTTACGTCATGGCTTTAACATCAATATTTCGTATAGCTTCCTCCAGCATCAATAATTTCTTGCAATCGTTGCGGCATAGAAGAGGCCAGATTGTAGGGAATGTTTGGTGTTCGGCGTAAGCTCTCCCAACTATTCCTCGTGTGAGCTAAAAGTGCTTCAAATGTTCTTTCATTGCGTTGCTCCCATTCGTTAATCATTATTGCCCAAAGGTTTTCAATCGGATTCAAATCAGGAGAACGTGGTGGCAGAATTAGATTAATAATCTCTGGGTGATCTTCGTACCACGCTCTTACAATGTTACTCCTATGAATGGGACTGTTATCTTCCATTAAGTAAAATGGTTCCGGTGCTGGAACCAGATACGCACGAACACTGGGTAGCAGCACCTCTTCCAGTATCTGGCAATATTGCTGTCCAGTAAAGCGTCCATCTACTTGAGTCAATTCTCCGACACCATAGCCAGACATCCAGCCCCACACACCGAGATTGATGTGACCACTACGTTTGCTCGGGAAAACATTTCCTTCTTCAAAGCGTTTTCCGCGCTGCCTCCAACAATGCAGGGAACCATGACTATCTGTTGAAAATGTTTTTTCGTCACAGTACACAACTTTTCTCCAGAATTCTTCCTCCTGCGGCAAGTATTGCAAGGCAAATCCCATCCGAGCCTCTTTATGTTCAATCGTCAATGCAGGTTTTATCGCTAGACGGCGAGAAAAATACCCTGCCTCGTGAAGTCTGTTGTTCACTGTATTTGCGCTACAACGAAGGTTCAGGTGTCTGTAAATATGCGTCGCTGGAACAAATGGATGCTCTCTGGCATGATTAACAATCGCAGCATCTTCCTCTTGAGATGTTGAACGCGGAGGACCAGACCTCGGCAAAGTAGCGATTGAGTTTTCTGCTTCATACCGATGAATCCACCGTTCCACAGTGCTTCGATGAACGTCTAGTCGTCTTGATATTTCTCTTATTGGCACACCATATTCATGCAATGTCACCATTGCTCTCCGCATTGCCTGGGTCGTCTCGTGGTGCACAGACAGCCTTTCCAGCTTTGTGTAAATGGCTTATGTGAAGCGTGCTGGGACGATAAAGGAAATGAGGATACCATGCACCCCTTCTGAAATTGATTTCGGTTGTGAAGGGTACCAACCCTTCGAATGGTAATAATAATCAGCCAATTTCCTATTTTGTTGAACATATGCATAAAAAATTCATCTTAAAAGCCAAAGATCCAAAGATTGTCAGCAATAGTTTATATCCCAACTGAATATAGTCAGCCATCAACAGTATAATCATATTTTATTTCCATAACTACTCATGACTACTCTGTCATAGTAAATAACCTTATTATGACTTAGGTAGTAGTAGTAATTCTGAGTGGCGGCCTCTAGCCACATACGTTAAACCTATCAGTGCGTCTAAGGCCAGACTCTTCTGTTTCTGTCAATTCATTGTTAGTTTAAGGTATTTTGCTCTTTGTCTTTCTAGGTCTAGGGCATTAAAATAAATATTTGAGTTTGTGTTTAGCATTCCCTCCTCCCTTCGTAATTCCCCACCCAACCTCGTTTCCTTCGACATAGCAACGCTTACCTCCATCCTCATTCCACTTCCTTCATTAAACCTATTATCGCTTTTACTGTCCCTTCCTTCCAGCCTTCAATGCCAGCGTTCTTAAACCTAGCACATAAATTATATAATATGGAATCTAACACCTTAGATCTCTACGCATTCATGTTACTTGAAGACGCCTGTGTTTAGGGGAATCTAAGTGTTGAGAGTGGGCTTGAGGGGTAGTCTATAGATTATTACAGATGACCTTGAACGCTCCAACTATTTAAAAATGATTATTTATTACGCACATCATATGGCATAATACACACATGAATTTAAGTATCGCTTACTCTTACACTATAGGAATGGAATTGAGTCCTACCAGAGTTAAAAAGTCGCAAAATATGATAGATGAGTTTGTATTAAGAGGTCACTAAGAGAAAAGGATTTGGAGTAGAGCGGAAGGCAGAGAGTATATTTTCTCGAGTTTCGGTTATTATTAACGTTATATGGATACATTGCCATGCGGTGTGATCAGAGAGAGAGTTACAAGGAAAAGAAGTACCTCAAAAGGCCTTGCGGCCCATACCGAGGAGGTACCAATGGCAACGGGAGCCAGGGAAAATTTTGTAAAAGTTTATTTTTCTTTCAACTATCCTAGCAGTAGTAGAAAACTGGATAGTAAAGTAGAAGGCTCTCTCCCCACCCTCCGCTCCCTCCCTGCCAGAGGCAGGTACGGAAAAAGGTTGAAGAAAATACCTTGACCCTGGAAAAGTAGCCAAGGAAATTTTACATGAAAGTGGAGAATATATAAATAGCTCTATATTTAGCTTGCTCACAGAGACACCGAGCAAGCGAACTCCTGCAGAGTTTTCTGAGGTTTTAATCTTAAACTATGAGTGTGTTCAGTACTTTGTCTAGCCTATTTTTAAACAGATTTACACTTTGACTGGAAACAACCTCTGAGGGAAGTTGGTTCCAGATATTAACTATTTTATAGGAAAAGAAATTTCCGCAGACTGAGGTCCTAAATGTCTTTACACACTCAAATAGTGTGCAAGATTTCATCTAACCTTTTCTTGAACTGATCCACAGAGGAACTGTTCACAACTTCCGAAGGTAACCTGTTCCATGTGTCACAGATCTTATACGTAAAGTAATTCCCACACACACTAGTCCTAAACCGTTTCAAATCCAACTTCCAACCATTGTTGCGAGTTGGGTTATCATTTAAACTAAACATACTTCTAAAATCGACATCGTTGAACCCTCGTAAGAGCTTGAAAACCTCGATCAGTTGACCGCGCAGCCTCCGAGTTTCAAGCGAAAACAAGTTCAGGGCGCGTAACCGTCGATTGTAGCCCATATGCCTAACGGAAGGGATTAACTTTGTGGCCCTCGCCTGCACTCGCTCCAGCCTCTCAATATCTTTCCTGAGGGTGGGCGACCAGAACTGCACAGCATACTCCAGGTACGGCCGAACAAGGGAATTGTACAGTGAGAGCACAATCTCCTTGTTCCGAAACTGAAATTGCCTCCTGATATGACCCAATAGTTTCTGGGCTTTCTTTTCCACCTCTACACACTGTTTCGTAAACTTAAGGTCGCTGCTAATTAGCACACCCAAGTCCTTTTCTAAATCAGTCACCTCGATATTACTGCCCAACATCGAGTAGTCCGACTTGGGATTGGCGTAGCCAATGTGCATGACCTTGCATTTACCCAAGTTAAACGGCATTTGCCATTTTTCGGAACACTCTCCTATCCTACGTAGGTCCGCATGCAGTTGCTTGATCGCTTCGGGCGTCCCAACATTGGTCCCAAGCTTGGTGTCATCAGCGAATTTGGCGATCCTACTGACGATGCCAGCGTTGATATCATTTATGTAAATGATAAACAACAGTGGCCCCAAAACGGAACCCTGAGGAACTCCGCTAGTGACCGAGGCCCAACCCGAGGTAGCCCCTTTAATTACAACCCTCTGTCGCCTATTCTTTAGCCAGTTTCCAATCCAGCTACCTACTTCCCCGCCGATACCCAGCGCGCTCACTTTGGCCATTAGCCGGCGGTGAGTTACTTTATCAAAGGCTTTCTGAAAGTCGAGATAAAGTACTGTACATCAATCGCCCTACTCTTATCGTACTCACTTAACATGACGTGGAAAAACTCGAGCAAGTTGGTGAGACACGACCTATGCCGCCTAAACCCATGTGGGAGTCCCCAAGCAGCTTGTAGGAATCCAAATGGTCAACGATCCTATCCGCTATTATCCCCTCTAATAATGTGCCTACAACCGAAGTGAGACTAATGGGACGATAGTTCCCTGGACTTTCGTGATCCCCTTTCTTAAAGATAGGGGTCACGTTGGCTTCCCTCCAGTCACCAGGCACCTGGCCCGTTTCCAACGATTTGTTGAAGACTGTAGCCAGGTGGGGAGCCACCTGGTCGCGCACTTTTCGCAACACTCTGGGGAGAAACTGGTCTGGCCCAGGAGCCTTAAACGCGCTCAGTTTGGCTATTCTATCGGCAACGACTGTCGCGGTACATCGAACACTATCCAGGCCAGCACCTTCGTGACTCACGCCTGGCTCGGGGATGATGCGGGTGTCCTCCCTGGTGAACACTCCCGCAAAGTACTCATTAAGCACATTGGCGATGTCCGCGTTGGAGGTCCGCAGAACGCTGCTTCTAATGGGCTTTCTACTATTAACATAACTGAAGAACTCCTTAGGGTTCCCCTTGCAGAGGCTTGCCACCCGTAGTTCTTCGTTACGTTTCGCTAGCCTAACCTTCGCCTTCACTTCCCTACACAGGCGGACATACGCTTCAGTGTTCTCCTGGGAACGATTGGCCTTCGCCCTCCTATACGCTACTTTCCTATTTCGGATAGCCGAAGCGATGTCACGATTGAACCACTTAGGCTGCGTTGAAGCAGGGGTGACCGGTTTTGAGGGTATGGCAGCAGACTGCAGCACCATAAACTCGTCCCGGAATGCACTCCATACTCCCTCAACATCGCCGCCGACCTCTAACCTCATCTCACCTACGCTATCCCGGAGGCTAATAAAGTCGCCCGCCGTAGATCGAGCTTACTGCCTCTCGAGTTACTACGCTTCACCCGAGGGACGCACACACGGAACCTAATCAGACCGTGATCACTCCCGCCCAATGATTCGTCAACGGTGAGGCCAGTGACGAGGTTGTCTTCGGTCGTGAATACTAAGTCTAGAACGCTTTCGCCTCGTGTAGGCTCGTTGACCCACTGAGTGAGGAAGTTCTCATCAGCAAAGTCAACTAGCCTCCTCCCTTCAGCATCAGCAGTCCTGTTTTCCCACTTTATGCCGCGACAGTTGAAGTCTCCTAAAACTACACACAACCTATCCCCTAGCAGGCTACTGAGTTCGGTGTACAGTGCTGTATCCTCCTCGAGGAGGAGATGCGGAGGTCTGTACACCAAGATTAACCTATAGCTCGTCCCTCCCACGTTCAGATCGACGCCAAGCAGGTCCCGTTCCGACCGGAACTGGCAGTCAACCGGACTCAACGTGTCTCTGACGTATATTAGTACCCCACCCCCCTCCCCACGGGTGCGGTCTTTGCGAAACATTCTATACCCGGGAATTTCGAACTCCCCAACGTAGTCCCTACGATCAGTATGAATCCAGGACTCGGTGATAGCAATGATATCCTGGTATTCTGATGCTAAGAGCGCCCGTAGCTCGCAAAACTTGTTCCTGATCGACCTAGCATTAAAAAGCATTGCACGGAGGGAGCCTCCCCTATTCTGACCGCCCCCTAGCACGACCCGTTTCCCGAACAGCCAGGGCTGTCGGGAGTTGAAGAGCCTCTCACTAACGAGGGGGCAACTTCCGCAGGAGCCTGAGCCCCCTCCAACGTGGAAGGAGGGTCACCCACCTGTACCTGGACGCACCCTTCAGTTGAAGGTACGTCCGCCACCGGCTCATCATCATCCCTCCCCGGTGGGGAGGGATGATGATGAGCCTAGCACACCTTTACCCTTGTTATTGAGGTGGACACCACCCCTCTGGTAAAGGTCCCACCTACCCGAAAATGCGTCGAACGGGTCAATAAACCTGACGCCCAGCGGGACGCACAAGTCTTGCACCCTCTCGTTGATGCCAATGACCTTACTGAGCGCGTGGTCACTGGCATTCATTCGCGGTAAAATACCCATTAACATTCCCCTGTGTCTTCAGTTTTAGATCATCCGCAAGAGACATGATCTCGGTGATGATCCCTTCTGTAAGACCTAACCCACCGCCTTTGAGGAACAGGTCGTTGCCACCAGCGTGGACAACGATCGCAGTCCTCCGACTAGCCACGCGCACCTTCTTTACCTCCTTCCTTAAGTGCGCCGTTCCCCGCCCTGGTAAGCACCTTACCTTCCTCCCATCCCGGTTTGCAGAAGCAAAGTACTTCTCCTGGCCCCTGATCTGCGAGTCCCCAATCAAAACGGTGTCTTCCTCCTTCAAGGACAGGAGACTAAAGCGGTTGGAGGTCCTGACAGGGGCAACTGGGGTCTGAGAGAGAGAGAGACAGAGAGACACAGAGACACACAGAGACAGAGACACACAGAGACAGCGACACACAGAGACACAGAGAGACACAGAGAGACAGAGACAGAGAGACATAGACAGAGACACACAGAGACACAGAGAGACAGAGACAGAGAGACATAGACAGAGACACACAGAGACACAGAGAGACAGAGACACAGAGACAGAGACACACAGAGACACAGAGAGACAGAGACACAGACACACAGAGAGACAGAGACACAGAGATAGAGAGACAGAGACAGAGACACACAGAGACAGAGACACAGACACACAGAGACACAGAGACAGAGAGACACACAGAGACAGAGAGAGAGACACACACAGAGACAGAGAGGCACACAGAGACACACAGAGACAGAGAGACATACGGAGACACACAGAGACAGAGACACACAGAGACAGAGACACACAGAGAGACAGAGAGACAGAGACAGAGAGACAGAGAGACAGAGATAGAGACACACAGAGACAGAGAGACACAGAGAGACACAGAGAGACAGACACACAGAGAGACAGAGAACTTTTAAATCACACCTTTTAAATGGTTTGTGGGGTAAGGGCTTCACGTATGTTATTTTAGTCTAGAGTAGTTTATGTGGAGGTGTTAACGTAACTTGCACTTGGGACTGTTAATTGTAAGACAACTTCTATAGCTGGGACTGAGACACGTTATCCCCTGCATACTCTATATATATCTATATACAGTATGTCTCTATATATAAATAGATAGAGTGATCAACACAATGATAATGTGGACGTCATTGATGGGATTAGAGCAATTATGTGCACCAATCCGAACACACCTCCGCTGCCATAGTGCCATAAGGACCGCCCATTTTATACCTGACAGACTAGCTTGGGACGAGAGAGAGGCGCGAGACTTCTTGTAAGCACTGTACATACAGTATTTCTTAAACTCAACTCTATGTTAACATTAGAATCAGACAATTTGCGTTTAAGCGATGCAGACGAGGTTTTGGTCAGATTTGCTCGTGAAAAAGCGACACGATTGAACATGATGCTGGAATAACACTAGAAACCAAAGAAATTATCGCACAACAATCGCTGCACTAGTTTTTTGATAAAAAAGTGTGTCCGTAACGTCACAACTCCCGGTTCTACTTTGGTTGTTGATTTATTGGTCAAATGATCTAATACTCTCTTATGGGCTAGTTTTGTGTCTACCTGACTGTATACACTTGAGCAATTGAGTATGTATATCTGTAGTGTGTAATCATTTCCCTGTATATAAACTTGCCAGGCCGTTAGATTACGTAACTTATAAATATTGATTTCGCTGTCAAATTTAATCCCAATTGCAATAAATCTGTATGTTTACCTGTCCTTTGATCGTATTGAGCTAGCGTGAACTATTTGAAAACGTACACAGTGTAACCCGTTTATATCACATCGCTTTGGATCATAACTCGGTTGATATTACTATATTTGATAAACCACGTACGACTGATATTCAACACATGGAAATGCCTTACTTAATATCACTAAACAAACTGCTTATTATCACGTTTTTCTAATAATCAATTGTTGTTACATCGGTGGAAAAACAATGACATATGCAAGTTTTCAAATAATAAATTAAAGACGTTCATTATCACTTCATCCTACACCGAGAACGTGATATTAAGCATGTTACATTGTAGTAGTGTAGTTGAATGATGAAAAGTAGGTATAACCAACAACGTTCCCTTCGGCCCCCCTTGAGCAAATCCTGGATACGTGCCTGCTGTGTGATCTGTGGTATCATATCTCATGTGAAGATATGAGTAGAGAAACATACAAGTTTCTAACGAAGAACCAGGTAAACAGTACACACTGGTACTGCAACAAAACGTGGTGGCTCTAAGAATCTTGCCTCACTTGACTCGACTATCAGAGAGGCAGGATAAGATGGAAGCTAGGCTAGACACACTAGAGGAGGGGTGTAAGAAAAAATTTGAGGACATGGAAAGGATATTGTAGATATTAAGGAAAAACCACAACTTTATCCTATAGGGATGTTTTGCAGTCTGAGGCAAAGAAAATCAGTACCACAGTTTCTGCACATGACTCGGTGAAGGAAAGTGATCTGGTAATAAGGACAACAAGTCAAATACAGAGTCGTTTAGAAAGAAGAAATAATCTGGTGCTGTACAGGGTGCCGGAACAGATGAAGGAAGAAATGAATCTGGCTATCAGATCGGAGAAGATAAGACATGATAAAATGGCAATAAAGGAGATGTGCATTGAGATTGGTGTAACATGCTACGATGATGATATTGCTGAAATCAATAGAATTGGTAAATATGAGGCTGCAAATAACAATGGAGATGGTACAAAACCTAGACCAATTCTAGTGAGGTTAAATAGTGGAGTGAAGGACAGAATAATAAGGAATTTATACAAATTAAAAGATACCAAGAATGAAGTGTTGCAAAAGGTTGGTGTGTCTCATGACATGACCAGTGAAGAAAAGCAACGAGACAGGGAGCTCAGCTGAGGCAAAGGAGGAGAATAAGAAATAAAAAAACTCGGGGAACTACTATGTGGTAAGGGGCTACCCTTGAGAACGGCACATTTTGAGGGCGAAACGGTGGCACGCAATACCCAAGGATACACAGGAGGGAAGCAGCATGTAAATCATCAGTCGAATCATAGTGTAGATAGTGTACAAAATGTAAATAATAACAAAGTTTTATTTTCTAATGTGGATACGTATACGTCTGATAAGATCAATATGAAGACTAAAATAAGGGATATGGATACACCTCCCCATATAATAGCACTACAAGAGGTTAAACCAAAAAACTTCCGATATGAGAGAAGCCGAGTCGAATATAGCATAGGAGGATATGAAGTGTTTGGAAAAAATCTGGCATCAGAGGAGGAAGGTAGAGGTTTACTATTGTATCATATATAAAAAAGAATATCTCTTATGAGTTTGTAAGTTCTAAGAAATATTATTGCGAATTCATTTGTGTCAAAATTAAAGGTGTTAGTGATGATATGGTAATAGCGTCAATCAGGGCCGTTTCTATCCATTAGGGGGCCCTAAGCAGTATACCCATTTGAGGCCCCACCCCTCCATCCACCAACTCACGCCTTACTACATCACCTCAGCACACACATACAAAAAATGGCTGTTAATAAAAAACAATTATGAAACAATTTTAATGAAACATTTATGTCCAAAACAACAAATATGTACTTTCAGAAGACAAACAGAAAAAATACTCCATGAAATTCCTGAAAATTAGCTTATACATTATTTAGAATAAATGACAGAACTATGTATAAAAAAATAATGCAATTATCAACTACCAAACAATTACTAACTCTACGATACAATCGTGTAATAGCTAACAGTTATACAGAACAGTTTGTATCTTCAAAATTTTTGCCTCCTAGATTTTTTCTGGGCGAAGTCATCAATAACATCATCATATGAAATCTCCCTGCCAACGTCCTGGTTGATGCTTATGATGCCAAGGCGACTGAGGCGATCCTGCCCCAGTGATGATTTGAGGTAGTTCTTGATTAGCTTCATCTTAGAGAAGCTCCTCTCGGCTGACGCTACTGTCACAGGTAGAGTGCAGGCAATTCTTAGTGCAACCCAGAGATTGGGGTATAGTTCCTCCAGTTGCTTCTGATGAATGAAGGAGAGAAGCTCCAATGCAGTCATATTGTGTGAAGGTAAAGTCGGCAAGTTCTTAATTTCGAGGGCCAGTTCTCTTCCATCAATGTCAAAGTCAGCTCCAGAGCTCAATATCTTAGAGAGCTTTTCACACTTGCAGGACAAGTCTTCCTTGTTCATTGTGGTGAAGTTTAGGAGAACCCCAAATATGTCCCTCACATCATCTAATGTTTTGAATCTCTCATTTATTGACCCGATGGCACAATCCACCACCACATTGAAAAATTTGACTTCTAGCCTCTTTAAGGCTTCTGTAAATGGTTCGTCAGGAGCTTCGTAAGCAAAGTGCTTTTTTGTGGATCTGAGCCTCTTCTCCTTCAGCATAGCCTCCACATTCATTTCCTCACATATGTCCCTAGCTACGACTTGTGCTGCAACAAAACCTGTGTTTCTGCAGCTGGTGAGTGAGTCTTTTGTTTTTGTGAGGAGGTTGACTGCCACATCAAACTGCATTGTAGGAGACTGCAGAAGTTTGCTCACATGGTTAACTGTATGAAGAATGTCATACCATACTACTGTGCAAATCTGAAAGCGATAAGATCCTACCTCCTCTGCAAGTGCTTGTGCTTCAGTCCTGGATATGGCATCTGTGGCATTGTTTCTGACTTCCAACAGGGCCTCTCTGATGTTGTGGCTCTGGTATCGCACAGCCTCAATGCTCTTAAGCCAGCTCTCCCACCTGGTTTCACTCCAAGACTTGAGTGTTATGTTCACGTGCTTCTTTAGGATTGTCCATCTCTGTGTAGCTGCTGCAAAAAGGTTGTACAATTTTTGTACGTTGCCAAAGAAGCTGATGGCATCTGTGGAAGCTTTAGCCACTACAAGATTCAGAGTGTGAGCCCCACATGGAACATAGAGTGCACGACAGTTCTTCTCTAATAACCTTGCCTGAACACCTTTGTTCTTGCCCTTCATGTTCGCTCCGTTGTCATATGACTGTCCTCTGCAGTCATCAAAGTGAATATTCAGTTCATCTAGTCTCTTCAGAATCAGAACTGATAAACCCAGGCCTGTACTTTCTGAAGCCTCAAGAAAGCCCAAGAAGTATTCTTTTATTTCTGGTACTTCACCCATTTTTACAGTTCTGATAATAATCGACATCTGTTTTTGGTGGCTTATGTCTGGAGTGCAGTCTAAAATGAGTGAGTAATATTTAGCTTGTTTTATTTCTGCAACAATGGCATCCAAGATCTTCCCACTAATGGACCCAATGAGCTCATTTTGAATGATGTTTCCTAGGTAACTTGAATGACTATATTGGCCACTTTCGACTCAGCTGATGTGTTGTTTCATCACTGGATCAAATTTGGCAAGCAACTCAACCTCCTTCAAGAAGTTGCCATTGTCTCGATTGTACATTGTAGAGGAAGACTCCTTGAAAGCAAGGTTTCTCTCTGCCAGTGATTGGATTATACTTACAAAACGTGTGAGAACATCTCACCAGCGTCTTCGCTCTACCTCCATTAATGACATTTCAGTTTGGTCAATGGTCCTCCCAGTTTTTAGCCGCAGTTCCAGATCCTTCCATGTTGCCATGTTATCTGCATGTTCTGAACTATTTTCATGGCCTTTCAAAAGCGAACCAACGTTTATCCAGTCTGAAAGTCCATCCATAATTAGTTTGTACGACTTCTTTGAAAACACCTTGCAGCAGAAGCAATAAAGAGCATCATTCCTTCTAGAGTACATCAGCCAGCTTCGCTTTATTTTTTCCCCATTAATTAATGTTCTGCACATGTAATGGTGATGAAAGCTTCTACCGTCCTCTCTTTTAGGGAATGTGAAATCTGGACTGATTTGAAATGGTCCTCGAGACACCAGATCTGTCTTCAAGGCATCTGACAGGACAACTGGCCAGTCATACGGATCAAGCGATGGAGCAGATCTTGGTTCTTGTTGCTCAGTAGAAATGCCTGTGTGTGGTGTTTGAAGCTGAACAGAAGATGGGCCACTTGTTGGTTCATCAGCCTCTATTTCTATATTTCTACTGGTGTTTGAGGTTGCATAGAGGATGGTCCTGCTGCTGGCTCATGATGCTCATCAGGCTTTGCTGAGGATGGCTTTTCCAAATATTTCAGTAGTGCTCCTGAGAAGAACATAACATTACATATTCTGTTAGATTTTGCTAAAATACTCTTTCTTATCTTGTTTGATAACACTAGGCAACAAAGATTTTGTTACAGAAGACCAAATAGGTGCTCCTAGCTAATTTCGGTATGCTGATTTCAAATCTATAATTAGATTTTTTCTATCACGTCTAGATTTTGTGTAAAATGCAAATCACTTTTAGTAAAATTTTCTACCACGTCCAGATTTTGGTTTTAATCGGCTTAATGCCAGTAATATGAAACTTGCTTTTCAAGGTTAAAGCAATTTTTTTTGCCAACTATATACAAATTCGAACAATTTTGATAAATAAAATTTATCCCGAGTTGGCAACACTGAGTCAAGAGCATAGTAACGGGCAACGGCCCAACGGTCAGTCGCTACGTGACAGTCAAGCAGAACGGTTGTTGAAGCTCTCTGCTGATGAGCAAGTGACAGGTTGTGGTGACTTGTGTGTTTTTATAGCATTTGTTTTGTAGTACGGTGTGTATTTCTTTTTATTTTGCACATCGTAATAATTACTTTCTACGTTTTTTCAGATATTGTATGGTAATTCAAAATGGCATCAAATAGACGTGCTTGTGTAAATCACCCAGACAACTTCTGCTTTGTCTGTGGACAATATACACCTAAGCCACAACGTAGAAACATAACAACAAAGATTAAACTTGCCTACAAGTGTTATTTTGACTGTAAGTTAGGAGACCAACAGAGGGACTGGGCACCACATATTTGCTGTGCACAGTGCAATGCAATGTTAATAGCTTGGATGAATGGTAAAAGAAAAGCTATGCCGTTCTCAGTCCCCATGGTTTGGCGTGAGCCGAAAAATCACTTCAATGATTGTTATTTTTGTTTGACAAAGATTGCTGGTTTCACAAAGAAAAACAAATCAAAGATCACGTACCCAAACTGCGAATCAGCAATGAAACCAGTACCACATGATGAAACAAATCCACCACTAGTTCCACCAGCAACGATAACAGACAGCAGTTCATCTGAAGATTCTGCTAGTGATATAGAAACAGGGAAAGATAGCATATATGTTCCAGATGCAAATATTTCCCCACATTTGTTAAGTCAAGCGGAGTTAAATGACTTAGTGCGCGATTTGGAATTACCAAAAGAAAAGGCAGAGTTGCTTGGTTCAAGACTTCAAGAATTTAATCTTCTCCAACCAAACACCAAAGTTTCCCATTTCCGCCATCGCCATTTGCAGTTTTCATCATTTTACTTACAGGAAGAAAACGTTTGTTTCTGCCACGATATCAGTGGTCTGATGCAAGGGATTGGCTGTCGCTATGATCCAAAAGAATGGAGACTGTTCATTGACTCTAGTAAAGCTAGCCTTAAAGCTGTATTACTGCACAACGGCAATGAAAAACCTTCAATACCTGTAGCACATGCCACTGGCCTTAATGAGACTTATGAATCGATGAAACTGCTGCTAAGACTCATCAAATATAAGGACCACACATGGAATATTTGTGGCGACCTTAAAGTTGTATCATTACTTCTTGGGTTACAGTTGGGCTACACAAAGCATATGTGCTTTTTGTGTCTATGGAACAGCAGAGATGACAAGAACCACTACAAAAAACATGATTGGCCATCTAGAACTGAACATGTTGTTGGTAAATACAATGTGAAACACCCAGCACTTATTGACCCTCAGAAAGTACATCTTCCACCACTTCACATTAAACTTGGCCTTATGAAAAATTTCGTAAAGGGTATGGATCATCAAGGTAGTGGTTTCCAATATTCAAAGGATAAATTCAAAGGAATATTGACAGATGCTAAGCTAGAAGCTGGAGTTTTCACTGGACCACAGATCCGCAGTGTCATCCACGACTCATCGTTTCCATCTAACCTAAATGAGAATGAACTAGGAGCATGGACATCTTTCGTTGAAGTTGTCAAAAATTTTCTTGGAAACCACAAAGCTGAAAACCATCGTAAACTCGTAGAAAACATGCTTAAATCTTATGAAATAATGGGATGCAGAATGTCTTTGAAAATTCATTTTTTACATTCTCATCTTGACTTCTTCCCGGCCAACCTTGGGGCTGTAAGTGACGAGCATGGTGAGCGCTTCCACCAACAGATCTCAGTTATGGAAAACAGATACCAAGGTAATTTCAACCCAAATATGATGGGAGATTATTGTTGGTTCCTGCAGAAGGAGAGCTCGTCATCCTACAAGCGACAAAGGAAGAGGACACACCAAAGTTTCACTTAAGAACAGGAATTTGCCTTTCAGTAGTAACAACAAAATACTAACGCGCTTTGGGTGGATGGTTGGGCGCAGGGGTGGTAACTCCGCCAGCGGAATTCCGCTGTCTGTCTTAAGCCAGAATAAAGGAGGAAAGACATCCCTGTTCACTAATTATTTAAGTATGCTTAACATAAAACGTGGCACGGAAAAGTAGCTTAGACGGCTTTCGTAATAGAAGCGGGTGAGAAAAAAAATGAAAAATAGGGGTTTTCGGTTACACAAAATCTGGACGTGATAGAGAAATTTTGATATCAGATCTGAAATCAGCATCAGCGCTTTAGTAGGAATCAGTAGTTCACGTGTCTGTAACAAAAAAAAAGTTGAAATTTGTTGCCTAGTGTAATTGATCTGTGTGAACAGAATTTGAGGGGATGTGATCCATTAAATTTCACATTTCGAAATATTATAAATATTACAGAGACTAGCTTACTCTACACGATTCTGAGCACTTGCCTAGCTTGATGGTCTGCCTAACCTAGTTGCCTGAACTGTAATCATAAGAATATACAAGTGGCACATCTCACCTGTGCTACTGGAAAGCTTCTCCTCCTCTATTTTCTTCTTTTTCCGTTTTTCAGCTCCTGATGGATAATGTCGTTTCATTTTCCAAGATGCACGAAGTCACATCTAGTTAACCCCAACTAATCTGCTAAATAATAATAATCATGATAATAATGATGATGATAATAATAATAATAATAATAATAATGTTTTACAATACTAGAAAAATTAAGCATTTAGGAAAGTATAAACATATAGTAAGAATAAAGTTAAATAATATAGAAATAAGATCTCACAATAGTTATTTACACATAACGACCCAAAACGTTTCGTTTGTCTCCGTTTTATCACATTTGTCTCATAGAAAAACTTTAATTAATACGACAATAATAATAATAATAATAATAATAATATCATAATAATAATAACAATAATATTAATAATAACTTCAGCTATATTCCTATTCTTGCCCACTGAGCTATGACCTGGGAGCCTGTCTAAGGGCCCCCTAGTAGCAGCGGGGCCCTAAGCGCCGCTTAGTCTGTTTATGCCAGGAAACGGCCCTGGCGTCAATATATAGAAGCCTACGAGTGACGCAGAGAATAATAGGGAACTATTAGAACTGATGCAGGCGATAAGTGACCTAGATTCACGGCAAACTTATTATAGGAGATTTTAATATACCAAGTATAAACTGGGAAAATTATACAGTACCATCAGAGGAAGGTAACTTTGGGTTTGATTTTATTGAAAAAGTTCGTGACTGTTATTTCTCACAGCACATAAAGGAGATGACTAGATTTAGAGGAAGCGATCGAGGTAATATACTTGATCTTGTATTCACGGATGACGAGTGCACAGTCGAAGATATACAGTTACTAAGTCCATTTGGTAAGAGCGATCATGCCTGTGTGCAATTCAAGTGCAGTATAAAACCCCAGGATAAAAGATGTAAAAGAGTTGTATATCTGTATGAAAAAGGTAATTATGAAATGTTGAGAAGAAAGCAACAGATAGACTGGAAAGAGTTTTTGGATGTACAGGATGTGGAGGAAATGTGGAGTAGATTTAGGAACAAATTTCAAAAGGAGATCGATGAGTGTATACCACGAAGAGTTTAGAGAGAAGGAAAGTCTGAGAAAAAGAACCAACAGTGACCTGCCCTTGAATCGAAAATTATGGTCCAAAATTAAGAAGAAACAGACTCTGGATGAGAATGAAGTATTTAAAAACAAAGCGAAGTAGCAGTGACAAAGAACTTAAAGAAGTGCAAGAGGAAGATAAAAGAACCAATAATCAGGTAAGAAGAGAAACAAGGAGCGAAATAAAAAAACCAGGAAAGAAATATTGCTAAGAATGCAAAGACTAACCCGAAATTATTCTGGAAGTATGTCCAATCTAAGACAAAATCAACAACATCTGTTACTGACCTGTATGTCACCGAAGAAAAGAAATGCAAAACTAATGATAGGCAAAAGGCAGAAGTGTTGGCTGAATATTTCAGTAGCGTCTTTACACAGGAGCCTGAGGGGGATATGCCAAGAGTAGAAACCAAGCCAGTACCAGAACTATCTACAATGAAAATAACTAAGTCACAAATCAGGAGAGTCATTAAAAAGCTAAAGAGGATCAAATCACCAGGACCTGATGGTTTCCACCTAAGAGTGATAAAAGAAGTAATGAAAGAATTACTAGAACCCCTATTGATCATATTCGAATACTTATTTAATAGTCAGCAAATTCCGTCAGATTGGAGAAGTGCAAACATTACAGCAATTTTCAAAAACGGAGACAGATGTGAGCCGGATAACTACAGACCTATTAGCCTGACAAGTGTAATATGCAAAATCATGGAATCAATTATTTATAAGAGAAAAGATCATGCAGCGCATGAAAGAAAATAATATGTCCAATCTAAGACAAAATCAACAACATCTGTTACTGACCTGTATGTCACCGAAGAAAAGAAATGCAAAACTAATGATAGGCAAAAGGCAGAAGTGTTGGCTGAATATTTCAGTAGCGTCTTTACACAAGAGCCTGAGGGGGATATGCCAAGAGTAGAAACCAAGCCAGTACCAGAACTATCTACAATGAAAATAACTAAGTCACAAATCAGGAGAGTCATTAAAAAGCTAAAGAGGATCAAATCACCAGGACCTGATGGTTTCCACCTAAGAGTGATAAAAGAAGTAATGAAAGAATTACTAGAACCCCTATTGATCATATTCGAATACTTATTTAATAGTCAGCAAATTCCGTCAGATTGGAGAAGTGCAAACATTACAGCAATTTTCAAAAACGGAGACAGATGTGAGCCGGATAACTACAGACCTATTAGCCTGACAAGTGTAATATGCAAAATCATGGAATCAATTATTTATAAGAGAAAAGATCATGCAGCGCATGAAAGAAAATAATTTATTCAGTAGTAAGCAATTTGGATTTATTTTGGGAAGGTCAACAGTTCTACAGCTTATCAAAGTCTTAGACAAGTGGATCCAATTCTTGGATGAGGGAGCCGCAGTTGACGTTGCTTATTGCGACTTCATGAAAACATTTGATAGGGTACGACATAGAAGGTTGCTGGATAAACTAAAAAGTTACAATATCACTAGTAGTTTCATAACATGGATCGAGTCGTTCCTCAGTAATAGAAAGCAACGGGTAGTGGTTAATGGTGAAGCCTCTGATTGGAAAGAGGTGGCTAGTGGTGTTCCTCAAGGATCAGTTATTGGGCCCCTGTTATTTGTGATATTCATTAACGATCTGCCAGATGTAGTGAAACACAGTGAGATCTTCTTATATGCGGATGACACCAAGGTATTCAGAAAGATAAGTGAAGACGAGGACTGCAGCAAGTTGCAAGAGGATTTGGAGAAGATGAAGCAGTGGGCAGAGAAGTGGATGCTGAAGTTTCACCCTAGTAAGTGTAAATATATGAGGATAGGAAGAGCAGTTGCCCAGAATAAGAAATATGAAATGTATGAGGAAATGAGTGAGAGTAATTCAGAGAAGGACCTTGGAGTTATAAATGATAGTAACCCCAGATTCGAAGAACATTTAGCAGAGAAAATAAATAAGGCAAATAGATTAGGAGGAATAATAGGCAGAACATTTGTGACCTTAGACGAAGAAATGTTTAAATCATTATACACTGCACTTGTAAGACCTCATCTAGAATAACGTTGGAATATAGAAGATCTCGAGGGGATATGATAGAGGTGTTCAAGATTACGTGCAACATCTATGATAAACAAGTATGCGAAGACCTATTTACGATTCAAGACAACACAATGACAAGGGGGCACGCCAAGAAGATCTACAAGGAGAAACCAGGGTTAAATTTGAAGAAATACACGTTCTGCAGTAGGGTCGTAAACACCTGGAATAGTCTACCAGCCTCATTAGTTGACTCAGATTTGGTTCTGAGCTTTGAGAAGTTGGATAGAGTGTGGGCCCACCAGGAACGCAAATTTGATTACAGAGCCGACATTCTTTGTACTAATCTCGACCGCCACCAGACAGAACACATGACCAGTGGTGTAGTGCTGTGGGAACGCGTGGGAACGGCGTTCCCTTACTTTTTTTGGTAGACGGAACGGCGTTCCCTCACTATTTCAAATAAATCCGAACTTACAAATCTCTAACGTCATGAAATTTTAATTCCCACCCCTAGAAGAAATATGAGAAAGAATCATTAACTGCTTCATTTCTTTTAGCTTCTACTGAGGCAATGGTAGCCTATAAAGATCTAGTGAAACAGTCACCACGGCGTACCAGTTGTTAACTTTTTTTTAGTTAATCATTCCAGTTGTTAGCTATTTTTATTGATCGTACTGGATGTCGTATATCTAATGACACTGGAAATACTGCATCTTCAACCTTGGAATATATCCTAATATCCAGTGCATATGACCTCAAAATATCCCTGAAATTGGTCAGATTTCAAAAGATTTCCCGGGGGGCTTACAGTGCCTCCGGACCCCCAGCTGTATGGGCTCGCCGCGCTCGTCATTGTCCCCCCCGCATCTGAGTAACACTTTCAAAATGCGTTCCCTCACTTCTTTATTTAGCACTACACCACTGCACATGACCGAAGGTGAAAATTCGGAGCTGGAGTCACAGGTTTGATGGCCTCTTCCAGAAGACTTCTGTGAGTATCTGTGAGTGACAAGTTGTTTGTCACACGTGCTAGATCGTCTTTACATTGTTTACATGAAGTATTTGTGTGAGAGTTGTATTGCATGTGGTAATATAAGCTGTTGAACTATGGATTTTTGTTTGTTTCTTTGAATGGTAGCTTAAACTTCACAGTGCACTGTACCCACCCCGACGCATTGCGAAGGCATGTTTCACAATTTTCTCCCTCTCAAGAATTCCTACAGATTGACAGGCCTGATCTATATTCAAACAGTCGGTACCACCCAGATATCTCCAAAAGTGAGCTGACGTCACCACGAAGCTGTTCTCCAAGTACAGTACTCGAATTTTTATAAAAAAAGAAAAAACAAGCTCCAATCCAGAAGAAATATAGCGCACGGGAAGAACGAAAATCTCTCGACTGCTTATTGTTCCGCTCACTCTGGTCTCTCCGCAATGTATTATGGGAGGCGCCTTGTTGACGAATCATTCTTTGCTTAGCACTGGAGCGAGCTAGGTGCTTTTCCATTTGTTTTTAGAAATTTAGTTCTCAAACAAATTATTCTTATTCAGAATTATTTACTGGTCAATAACCATTGAGAACTACTATTTTCCAGAGTTCTGTAGTATTTCACACTACAGTAAAAATTAACGTAACTTTGAAACGAGCTTTCAAAGTTACTTGCAGAAAGCCTCGTTGTTAGAAAATCTTGAAGAGGAAGAGCCATTGTTGTCTCAAGGCGATATGAGACTAAGTTGATTGACGCAGCATTGCTTGTATATATTAAGTTAAGGTATATATATCCATCTCATAATTGTAATGTCGTGATTTTACTGATTTATATACAAACATTCTTTCCTTCTACTCTTCGCTTTCTTTTCATTAATTTTCCTTCTCTTACTATTATCACTCGTTTTCTCTGGGTCTTTATACAGACGCGGGTAGACTGCTTGAGCCGGTGACCACCATTAAATTTTCGAACAATGCAAAGGGACCGGGGATAATTACACACTATTATTTACTATTTACTGACGTTTTATTTATGCCGAAACAATTTAGACAAACGGGGTAAAGCAAGGACGGAATTATCATTAACATTTAACTGCGGAGAGAGTCATTATTAATATTTTAAGTAAACAATAACATTCCAATACCCACCTAATCCGGGCAAACCCGCCCGAAGACTGAATTGCCAAAATTGGGCATTTTATTCAGCCTCCAGCTTCGACACATCTCGGATGTTGCCAATTTGTATTTTTGTTTTTAATTTCAAACAAAACATTATCATTTCTTAGTTACGTACAAACCATAATTAAATTTCTTATTAAACATTATTTTCTTCTTTATTAAACAAAACATTATTAAAATCTTAGAAACAAAACATTCTTAAATTCGTATTAGGCATGATTATCTTTATTAAAAAAAACAATACATGACAGTAAGGTTAGTGAAGAATTCACTTAATTTAGAGCTAGCATTTTTGGGCTCTTGTGGCATCATCGTTTGGGCACTCTTCTGGCATCATTTTTTTGGGAGGATTAGCGCGTCCTTTCTACTCGTTTAGTGAATGCGGCACTTACAGGGCGTGGTCTTAAGAGAGCTCTCTTGCAATTCAGTGTGGTTGTTTAGATACAAGATTGTTGCATCGTGCAATGGTGCAGGTTGTGTTGTTGCAAGGTTTAGAAAGAAGACCATAAATAGTGCCCCTTTTGCTTTTTCTTAATTTTATGCTACTGAGGCCTACAGTAGGCCCACATCGAGTCAGCAACCCTGAGGTAGGTCCTAATAGGACCGCCAAGTCCGTAAGTTTGTTTTAATCTAGCTTAACTTAGGCTATAGGTTAAAGTAGCCCCTCAGAGCTTGGCCGTTCAAGGCTCAGCTGGGATTCTGAACCCAATAAAAATAACACTCGTAGCCTATCTTTAGCAAAGCAGATAATACCGCTTTCAACTTTACTCTGTAATCAGTATTCATTATATATTTGTTTAACAAACTAATAGGTAGTAACACATTTAGCAGTTTATGTGGCTAGGAACTTGTAGATTTCTTACGACAAATTCATAATTATTATAATATACGTGTATATATGCAGAATCGTTACCATCAGGTCTTTCCAAGAGCGAGTTGACGTCACCACAATAAGCTGTTCTCCAAGTACTCGAATTTTACTAAAAACAAGTCCTTATACAGAGGAAATACTGTATAGCACGCAGGAAGAAAGAAAATTTGTCGGCTGCTGATTGGCCCGCGTACTGTGGCTTCTCCACAATACATTGTGGGAAGTGTCATGTTGAAAATCGGTTTTCGCTTAGCACCGACCAAAGCTAGGCGCTTTTTCACTAGTCCTTTACAAATTGGATTTTCAAAATAATGTTTCTGTTCAGAATCATTTTCCATTAGTTACAACTTAGAACTACTATTTCCCAAACTCGTATTAGGATCTTTTCCATTTTATGGGAACCACCATTTTTTAAAAATAAATACATGGTTTTACAGCATTTTTTATGCTGATTCCAAATATATTATTCTTTTTCAGGAGAAATAAAAAATAAGAAAGTTATAGTCAATAAATTTTTATTATTTATATGATATGCCACGATGACGTCATTTGTACGATAACGTCATCGTAAGCTCAGTTAGGGCCTAATAGCCTATTTGTAATAGTTCAAATCAGTTGTTAATTTACCTTGAATGAAAATATTTGCTTCGACTTGACAATATGGAAAATTATAACTTAATTTGGCTGGCAAGAAATATTACATGTGAAGAAGATGCATTAAAGTTTTTACAACAGAATGATGTTATTCCTAAAACCAAACAATGTAATAAAAAACACGAAATGTCGATAACCAAAAGAAGCGACAGTAAATGCTCAATGGAATGGCGGTGCTCAAAACAAACGTGCCGAGAAAAGGTGTCTGTACGCAAGAATACTTGGCTAGAGGATTCAAAACTACCTCTTGAAACTATAATTTCATTAATGTATTGTTGGTCTCAAGAGTATACAACGATCAAATTTTGCGAAAAGGAATTCGGCATCCCCCATGGAACAATCGTGGATTATAACAATTACTTTAGAGAGGTAATTAAGTTTTAAACAATTAACCTAACCTAACTAAACTAACCTAACTAGCCTAACCTAACCTAACTAAACTAACCTAACTAACCTAGCCTAACTAACCTAACCTAACTTAAACTATGCAATATGAGAAAATAAAGAAATATCGTATAAATAATAAAATATTAATGACTATAACTTTCTTATTTTGTATTTCTCCTGCAAAAGAATAATATATTTGGAATCAGCATAAAAAAATGCTTCAGAACAATATATTTATTTAAAAAAATGGTGGTTCCCATAAAATGGAAAAGACCCTCGTATTATTTTACATTACAATAAAACTGAAGTGAGCTTTCAAAGTGATTTACAGAAAGCCTCCTATCCATCCATTTTAACATTGTAGCCTATTTTAGTAAAGCTGATAACATCGCTTTCAAATTTATTCTGTAGTCAGTATTTAACAAACTAATGAGTAGGAACACATTTAGCAGTTTGTGGTTAGGAACTAATTCAGGATTAACTTGCTCTTACGTTATTATTAGTGGCCTATCCACATCGGGAGCACCTTTTTTTTATCTAATAAAATATGAGTGGACCAAATGAAAAACAAAAGAAGTATAATTTTAATAATAGTGATTTGGGAAGAGCAGTATTGTTTCATAGAAATTAAAGGAAAATTTTTCTGTTTATTGTACCATTCCATTATAGCAATACCCAAGAAATACAATTTTGAAAAGCATTTTCAAAGTAATCACAAAAGCTTTGATAATTATTATCCGACCAAATCTGCTAATAGGATGAGAAATTTAGTAACTTAAAATCCAACCTGGCACTTCAGTAGTCTGTATTCACGAAACATTTCACAGTCAAAAAATGCCAAAAATTGCATCATTCAAAGTTGCCCATGTGATTCCTAAGAGAAAAAAAGTCATTTGAAGATGGAGAATTAGTGAAAAAGGCAATGTTGTCTGCTGCAGAATCGCTTTTTGAAGGTTTTAATAATAAACCATCAATCATTTCGTCCATAAAAGATTTACAATTGTCTGATAGCAGCGTAACAAGGAGAATAGAATGTATTTCACAGAACATTCAAGTTGTTAATGAATGACTTACAAAAATGCGAATACTATTACATACAACTAGATGCAGGCACGTGCACAGGAGGGGGGGGCTTGGGGTGCTTGAGCCCCTGCCCTTTTTCTTCTTCATATCAAAAGTGCCCTTTTAGTCAAAATTCATAAATATATTGATTCGACATAAATTTGAATTAATTAGTTATATTTTTATTTAGTTACTGCTACTTCAACAGATTTTCAAAACTGGAATTACTTTGATCTATGATTTTTTATTAGAATAATAAACTTAACATACCGTTACTATTATTTTGTCAATCAGGGAGGGCGTCCCTAGTGGTAACACTGACTGCAGCTGTTCACTGTTGATTGCGTCTCTCGGGTATGTGGGTGTATTGTTTACTGTTTGTTTATTTTACGTTAACCTAAGCTAACTAGTGATTTCTCACTGATAATTATGGCAAGTTGGAATCCAAAGCAGTGTGACATTACTCCAAAAAATATTGTATGACATTACTCGTAAAGTTGGTAAAAACGTCCACGTCCCGGGGACGTGGACAGCAGAATACTGTAATTTATATGATGAGCAAGCTAAAAGTCAATATAAGTAAAATTGAATAATAATTGTAAATACACTCCAATATTTCAATATCTTCATATCTTTTGAAAATCTTGCAATAAAAACATGCCTTTTTACAACAAATTTTCATTTATTTTCTTTAATCAGCTTTATATACAAAAATAATGCATTGAATTTAATGGAATTTAAGAATATGAAAATAAAAACCCACTCTAATAGACAGAGTTTATTTCCACGACAGTTTCGACGCCCACTGGCATCCTCCTTCGTGTTTCTGTATCCACCCGAGGAGGATGCCAGTGGGCGTCGAAACTGTCGTGGAAATAAACTCTGTCTATTAGAGTGGGTTTTTATTTTCATATTTTGACCTTCACGTAGAAAAAAGTGAAGTTTTTTGCAGGAATTTAAGAATATTTACCACAAACAATTTTAAAATTTTTCTTTGTGTGTGTATACATATATATAGCCTATATGGCATTGCGGATTTCATTTTTAAAAATGTTAGGGGAGTGCCCTTTTTTCAACTGAGCCCCTGCCCTTCTGAAAGTCTGTGCACGTCACTGACTAGATGAATCAACAGACGTAACTGATACAGAAGAACTACTTATAGTGGTAAAGATGGTGTTCTCAGATAATTCAACAAAAGAAAAGATATTAAAAATAATTCCAATGCAAGGCAAGACAAGAGAAGATATTTACAGAGCATTTAAAAATTATTTAAAAAAAAACATCCCTCTGCAAAAGCTTGTATCGAATACTACTGATGGGGCACCTACAATGATAGTCTGCAATAGTGGTTTTATAGGACTCTGCAAAAAAGGTAATTACTTTTCTGCATTTATTAATTATCACTTCATTATACATCAGGAAGGTCTGTGTTCTAAAGTGATTGATTTTCGACGTTATGAATTTAGTAATCAAGATAATGAATTCTAGTCGTGCATCAACCCTGCAACACCGACTATTTAAAGCTCTCTTAGAAGCAGCTGGTGCTGACTTTAAATTATTTATACTACACACAGAAGTAACTGGTTGAGTAAAGGTAAAATTCTTGCAAGATTTATAGAATTCATGCTAGAGATAAAGATTGTTTTGAAATCTAGAAGCGAACATTATCATCAACTAAATGAGCAGTTTGGGTTAATGGACCTCGCATTTCTTGCAGATTTAATTCAGAAACCGAACACTTTAAATTTGAAGCTACAAGGTAGAGGTAAACACGTTGCTGAGATGATTAGTTCAGTAAATTCATTCAAATATAAATTAACTGTGGAAAAACAACTTGACTAAAAGATCCCTTGCGCACTTCCCGAATCTATTGAAAACTATTAAAACCTTGATAATATTTGTGAATTTGTTGCACAACCTTTCATGTGCCACTGAAAAGCTTGCACAAGAATTTACAGAGATTTCAAGGGTTTAACTTAATTACTTCAGTTGTGGAGTTCCAGATAAATCCATATAAAACAGTCGACCTCTCTGAAATGGGAGTTTCTTTAGCAAAAGTTTCCCCGAGGTAAAATAGAAGAACTTGAGCTTGAAATTGTGAATATTCAAAATGATGTTGTAATGAAAAGCTATGCAAAAAAATGAAAACTTTTAGTCTTGTTGGCAAAGAGAAATATCCTCTTCTAAGGAATGCTGCCTTCCCGTTGAATTATTGTTTTGGAACAACCTTCCTTTGTGAATCATTGTTTTCTAATAGGAAATATATAAAATCAAAATACAGATCCAGATTAACGGATGAACAACTTGATACTGCATGCGAGCAGGAACATCATCATATAATCTTGATTACTGCCAGGGGTTTAGTGGCAAATTTTAAGGTGCAGGAGCTCTAAGGAAATACCGGCATGTTGTTACATAATTTTAAATTCTGTTATTATTTCCTTGTACCGGTACATCAGTTAATCAGGTTACTTCCCAAAATGAACGAAAAGTTGAATACACGAATTTTACGATAGTACACCGAGGCGTAATAATTAACTCATCCAATTTTTGCAATTACAAATCATATTTCAGGGGAAAATTTGGCCCCCTATTTCAATAAAAATATGCCTTTTAACTAAGTAAACCAATAGCGCTGGTGGGTGGCATAGGCATTTTATCTGGAACAATTTCATGGTATTTTGAATCCTTGACCTCAATATTAATTAGTGTATCGGATCTTTTCCGTTTGACACACATGGTTCGATTTTATTTTAAATTTCTACACAGACGTAGTTTTGCATGCCGATTACAAAAATCAGAACCATTTTTTGGAGAAATTAATAATAAAAAAGTTACAACCCTTTAAAGTATTTTATTAATATTAGTGACAAAAATCAACACAAATTAATATTTCGATTAAATGTTGCGATGCACTGTAGCATTTTTTGGAACTGGTCGCAGTTTTCGTGTCTGCGTCGCCAAATAAACTCGCAGAGGTAGGAATCAATCATCGAACGATGAGTGCCGCAACGTCGTTTATTAGAGCGTTTAAGGCAGTTCCATGTGCTTTCAACTTGTTGCGTGTGGGTCCCGTCTTCTGAGTTGACGAACTCAACACTGTGGTTCACTGTTTGATGGTGAAACTTATAGCCTGGTATCTGTGGGATGTGGGAATAGGCTCGCCACAGGTCACTGTAGATTGTCGTTTCTGGCAGAATCGATGCCCGGATACACTCTTCAAGTGTCTCACGGTTGCGACATGGGACAGATAGAGGAACACCTGCCGAGTCTCGCGACACACACCGCCGAAAACCCACTGCTCCGGTAGCACTCTTCCTCGATTGTACTTTCGTCTGGAGTATACTGTTTCGTCAATTTCTACAATTGTTCCAGGACCACCTATCTGCGCTGGGTTACGAAGTATATCCTCTGCACATACTTCTCTCATGTAGCTGTTATAATCAACAGCGATGTTGTGGTTAATTTCCAACTCCTCCTCACAAAACCGGATAGTTGTTAGTTCCTTGACCCACGAATAAATGAATACAGCTACGGTTGAAAGCGGAAGAGTACCACCTTCAAGCCATGTTCCTTTCCTCACTGACACAGATTCGTTGCAACCTTTCTTGCCGCAGCACCACTGGGCGGTTCCACTGGAAACAGCGATATTCATTTCGTGTTTTCGCCGACATAGTTTCTTCTTTGGTATGATATTCTTCTCCTGAAAATAGCTCACTGCGTCCTCCTCGTTTTTAAGTTTGTTCCACAAACTTTTCAAATTGTCCACTCTATCGCTCATGATTGTTTGAATTAGTTCCTATGGAAAAGAGAAATAACATTACTAACATTTACAATAACAACACAATACATAACATAAATTAGTGAACATTTAAATAGGGAAAAACCAATCTTTACTTAACCTAACCTAACCTAACCTAAAAATTCAATCTTTAAAGGGTTGTAACTTTTTTATTATTAATTTCTCCAAAAAATGGTTCTGATTTTCGTAATCGGCATGCAAAACTACGTCTGTGTAGAAATTTAAAATAAAATCGAACCCTGTGTGTCAAACGGAAAAGACCCAGTGTTTCCCTATTCGGGAATTCCTCGGCGAGTTGACTGACGAGATCAAGGATGAGTATGGAAATAACGCCTACGCTGATTCTTTTGTCTCAACAGGCCCCAAAACTTACGGGGTGCGGGTGAGGTGGAGAAGGAAATGAGATATCGTGAAGGTGAAAGGCATCAAGCTTAATCAGGCGAACCGGCGGCGGATCGTCAACTTTGATTCGCTGAAGGAGCTAGTGAGCTTAGAAGATGAGGATGACCAACCACCCCAACTGACTGTAGGGACTCACAATTTTCGGGCGCAGAAGCTGGGGGCCGTGAAGGAACTTAGGGAGACGAAAGTGTGTCGTAACACATATAGGAAACGCTACCCGATGCCTGGCACCTACGATACTGTTCTCTTTGGATA
This sequence comes from Bathynomus jamesi, assembly GCA_023014485.1. Taxonomy (NCBI): domain Eukaryota; kingdom Metazoa; phylum Arthropoda; class Malacostraca; order Isopoda; family Cirolanidae; genus Bathynomus; species Bathynomus jamesi. Next base: position 842,191 of record JAJOZX010000250.1, read on the forward strand.
CCACGAGGCGTCAATATTGCCGTCATGTTAACGTATATTTACTTGTTGACGAAATTTTAGTTTATTTATTATTCTATTTATTACATGTATTTGTTTCAGGCGTTTCATTTTCACCTTTTTTTTTTTTGTGTGTGTGTGTGTACATGAAAAACTCTAAGCACCACCCACCGCATGTTGCTGCCCAATAAAAAGAGTCACGTGACTCATGCTACTATTCGGGACATATCTCCTTCCTGCTTACTCAGTTGAACTCCACATGCCCTAGTTCTCAGACGTGTCTTTTTAATTGTTAAAGAATTCTCGCGTAGAAGAAAAAAACGATGGCTTCCAATGATGTTGCATGCTCTACATTCCTGAAGTGGTACTCACTAAAGTCTATAGATGTGGTGAACACCCAAAGAATTTCTAGTCATCCCTCCTTTGTTTCCTTTAAGACCATTCGTGCGAAGCATGAGAAGCACGACGTCCAAATACTCTATGGTTATTCCGGCGAGAGCATTGCAGGGTTTCACGATGCAAATGATGTAATGGATTATACTGCAGGATTAAACTGCACTAGAGCGCTCATATATCGTGAAGTGAAAGAAGACACGCTTGCAGAGGAAAAGCAAAGGATCTGGATTGTGAACCTTGTTGATGATTGGTGTGATAGGAGATATTACGCCATGTTACATCACACTGCGTACGCATACACTGGGGCTGTGACTGTAAACCTCGTGATTATGGACAGTTTGAAATATTTCTACTACTACATCCATGTATATTATAACGAGGTGCGCAGTGAAGTTGTAGCTAAAGGCTTGGGCGAATTTTTAGTAGAGTTTACGGACGAGTATAGTTTGTCCAGCAAAAAGGACAAGTACGGACACATGTTTCTCTCAAATAGATCGCCGGAGTGTTAATAAAATGTGCATAGTTCGAGAAAGTACAATAGTGAATACACCTAAACGTAGCTGTATGGTACGCATTCCGGGGAGTGGGTGTGATAAAACATTAAAACCGATATTACTTCATGTATCGCAGATGGAAAAATTCTATAAACACCTACCCAGTATAATGGGGTGCAAATATTCGGATGACTCGTGCAACGAATATTTCATGTTGGAACAATCTCGTACACGAATCACTAAACCCTGGAATCGTTCATGACGCAACCTCGTGTGACTCATAACCACCCCACACCTCCCTCTACCCCATCCACCCGCACGGCCACTCCGAGTCCAAAAACAAAGCACCAGCTGCTCATAGTCGCCTCAGAGCTTGACCCGTCTGGACGTTCTCACCTCGCAGGATCAGTAGAAAACTATTAAAAGATGGAGCTTCCGTTGAGCAGCATTCTCAATCAGTATAGGGTGTATCCGTGTTGAAGTCTGTGCGTGTATTCAGGCGTAATACCGGTGCTGTTCATCATGTACTTGAAACGAAATATAGACATTCAAACTCTGGTAGACGCAATATTATTTATTTAAGTGTTGAAGGGATGGATAGAGTCTTCGTGTTGTTTGAGAAGTGGGGCGCGGACGGTTACAAAATACCTGCAGGTGTAGGCTCAAAAAGAGAGCAGATTAGCGATACAAAACAACCCTGCTTTGATATACGGTTGATGTGAAAAAAATGCTGCTGCCAATAACACTCTTATCCCCACACGAAGCCGTTTCACTCTCGATAGAAGGTTTGAAGTCGTCGGCTTCCGTAAATTGAAATTTATATTAGACGCCTGTGATTTGCGTTATTTTGACACGGTGCTTGAATACGCGTACACCGTGCTGCTCAATGATTTCACCAAGTATAGGGCCGAAAAGGCGAGAATGGTTTGGAACTGGCTGCGTATTTAGAAGGTGCAGACTCCTCGAAATATCATGAACTTTGGTACAAAAGGCTAGAACGGTAAAGGGCTAAACTCACCTTCACTGTTCACAATGAAGAATTATTTCTTTATACAAGACACAGTTGTCGGCACGATTTAGAAACGTACTTCAATTACCGATATGAGTTGTGAAGAAGAATTTACAGTTGAAAACGTCAGCGTTGAAAGAATAAACAACCGTTTGGAAAGGAGTGTTTATAAACTTGAATTTAATGGTGATGTTGTAGCAAGTGATGTCATCTTTGTGCACTCTTTTGACTGTATTTCATCCGCGTTTAAAGAGGGTCATAATTTGTCCCCCAATTGTGAAGTGGGTACAAAAATAGTGTTAAACGAGTTGAAAGCCCTTTATATTGAATATGGTAGAACTTAAAGCATGTATTTCCATTTTTGATGCGTATATAGAGTATATTAAACATGTATTTTGTTGTATATAGAAATCTTCTGTACTAACTGCATTATTTTTTGTTTTGATGCGTATATATATATACACACACACACACACACACACACATTATTTAAGCGTGGTAGAAACCGACCTTAATCCATGTATTTCCATGTGCTGTGTATTTTGTTGTATATAGAATTCTTCTGTACTATCTGTATTATTTTTGATACGTATATATTATATACACATGTTAAATAACACCATTTATTCCTGTTAGTAGTATGGGCGAAAAATGGACGAGTGCAAGAATGTTGCAATGATGCAAGCGATAATGGTCAATGTTGCAAAGGGGTGGGGGTATGTTGCAAATGGGGATGGGTTTGCAATGAAGGGGTGGGGGTATGCAATGAAGGGGGAGGGGTGTGTGCAATAACTCAATGTTGCAAAAGGGGTGGGGGATGCTTCAGGTGCAACAAGGGGTCCTGAAACTTGGAGGCGGCGTTATTCCCCAAGAGAAAGACAGGAGAAGGAGAGAAAGCAAGAGAGGTGTTCACCTGGCAGGAGCCAAATGCACACTAAGACTTCAGCCGAGTGGCCGTTGTCTTATAGGCCCCTAATCAGCCAGTTGGCTTAGAAGGAGCCAAGGGAGAGAGGAGAGGTTGAGGGGAAAGAGTCTTCGGGGGGAGAAGGAAGGATGACCTCCCCCCAAAGGGGTTGCCTTAACCTGAAAGAGAAAGGATAGACGGAGGAGGGCTTTGGGGGACAAGGTGGGGCGTCCTAACCCCCCAAAGGGAAACTAAGCTAAGTCTTAACCTAAGAAGGAAGGAGAGATCTTTATTCAACAGCTGTCATCACCAAACTGGCCGCTCTGAAGCGAGGCGGGTCTTATATAGAGGAGGGTTGAGTTGCTAGATACCACCATTTATTTTAATTTGTTACCAAAGCAAACGTACTTTCTGAAACCGAAATTGACAATAAAAATTCAATATGTTTATTAATTATTGTAAATAAATAGAATTTGCCTTCTACTGCACAAAAAATAATATAATACGGAACGTACAATCGTCAAAATAATAGTTCAGACGAAACACACACACACACAATTGAACAATTTCTCCTTACGGACTTTCTCTCTTAAATGAAAACCGAAATTGACAATAAAAAATTCAATCTGTTTATTAATTATTGTAAATAAATAGAATTTGCCTTCTACTGAACAAAAAATAAGAAATAATAATATTCGTCAAAATAATAGTTCAGACGAAACACACACACACACACACACACACACACACACACAATTGAACAACTTTCTCCTTACCTTACATATGTAAAAATGAACAATGAATAATCCATATTCATTTTTACATGAGAAACCAAAATCGCCTAAGCGAGTTTTGGATGGAATTTCGATTTGTACTTCTTTATTCATTACTGTATTTCTCTAATTCATCTTTTCTAATAATGACTCATACACTATGACGTCATAAAATAACTTTATTCTCTTTACGTTTCCCATACCTTGTACACTGAATCACGTTCTTCGTATTTTGACATCTTCCGTATTCAATGTATGGTAAATTCTTTAATAATAATGTTGTGGTGTTAATGTAGTATAAATACTATTATTCGACCATATCCCCGCCCCCATACGTCCATATCTTATCTTGATCATTATCCTATATAAATTTTATTAAATATTCATTTTTACTCGTGTCAATCTATGAAACGCAAAACTTCTTGCATTCGTTCGAAAACGCACAAATACGTTCTCGTATTATTTTTTTCATTTTTATTTTTAATTATATCACCTCTCAATGAACTCGAAAATGCTGAGGTAGGTGATCAAATTTCGCGAACTATGGCATAAGTGAACGCTTCAAAGATAAAAAATCTCCTTTCGCTCCGATTCGAATTTATAACATTATCATGCGTTATGTTATATCATGTGTGTCATGTCTCATGTACTTGTGTTGTACTAATAACCATATATAATAACCATATATTATAACCATATATTATAACCATATATAAATATATAAAAACACTGTAAGAATGGTAAACGACGTAATGTACTTCAATGAAACTGTAATTAAATGTAATGATTTAATATATCATGTAAGAATGTACTTTAATAGAAGTGTAATTAAACAATAATAAGTGAATATGAATTAATTGGTAATTGTAATCGTAATTGTAATGAACCAAAATTAATACATATTCAGTCGTGTACTTAAATTGTACTTATGTACTACTATGAAATGATATCGCCTTCAGAAATGAAGATTCGGCAAAAAAATACGATTAGTTTTTATTTTTATAATTTTTATTTGGAATCTTTCAAACATCTGATCATGTGTTTAAAAGGGGGAACTTAACCTTCAACTACCGTCCCCCAACATTTAGGCTTATATTATACATGTATTTGTAAAATGAACTACACTTCATTACGGGACTCTGCTTTGGTCACTGCTACGAGCCTCCCTTGTTAGCAGCCTCGCTGGGAGGAGGGGGCAGAGGCCCCTTGCCTCCTTAATTTTTTTAGATTCCGGCCTGAGCCATGGTCGAAAGAGGTCGAACCTCTACCCCTGTAAATTCAGAGCACTACCTGTACATTTTTTAGAAGTAAATTACAGTAAGAGAAACTTTTTATTTTCCCCTTCGAGCCGTGCTCTCTTCAGAAGAACTTAGTCAGTAAAGTCGATAAGTATAAAAGAAAAGTCGATAATTTTAGTATCAGAGAAAGTATCAGAGTATTATAGAAAGAGAAGAATTAACAACTACCGACCCCATAAAGCGAGAGAAAAGAATTAGAATGTTATAGAAGAAATATCCGTTGCTGCCTCCTAACCAGAACCCCCGTCGATTCCGAACCACCCCAGGGCCATAGACGGAGGGGTTAACATATATATATATATATATATATAATCATATTAACTGTGTCTATTTAATTTTGTCATTCCTTTTATATATATATATATATATATATATATATATATATATAAACGGATTTTCACCTTAAAGTGAATTAATTATTAAAACAATATTAACATTAAAAAATTCACTAAACAATTGGCTTAGCAAAAGAAATCGTTCCATTAACATATTCTCAAATCTATACACACACACACACACACACACACACACACACACACAGTTATATTAAATAATTATTCTCTTACAAATACGTTTATTTTAACATTGTGTTCAGACTACAGCGGAAGGAGGCAGGTAATGAAAAAACTCCAGCAAAAGGTCCAGCCCGAGGACTTTTAAAACCACAAACTAATGAGAAGGAATTTGGGTCAAAAACTTTCTCTCTGAAAGACACACATCCGTCTCCTTTCGCTTCATACGATTGTCCTTCCTGTATATAAATTTTTTTTATATTTTATCAACTTAGTTATTTTTATTTACATGTAATTTGTATATCATCTTCTTAGTTATTGAAATGAATGAATAAAAAAATGGATGGATATATTATTATTGTTATTATTATACATTTTTCAAAATTAACACACACACACACACACACACACACACACACACACACACACAAAATATATATATAGGGTGGTACAAATTACAATAATAATAATAATTAACTTTTTCTCGCCGAATTGTTCGTTCTAACAATGGTTAAGCTTTTCACCCCGCCTTAGACCCACAGTTTAACGTGGAAACCGAATACATTAATCCGGGCGGGTAGAAATGTCATCGCCCCGAACTCTCAACCGCCGGCTAATCCACCAGTAGGATACCTAGGGTACCCATTTATCAGCCAACCAAGCAGAAATTCAATAACTAAATACAATTTTTCAAAACGCCTACGCGAGAAGTCAAACCGAATACATTAATTAATCAAAGTTGAAACTCAATTTAGTATGGCGGCAAAATAATAAAATATTGTTGTGATCGATATTGCATAAAGGGGTAGGTTGGGGAAAACCAAGTATTGTCGCAAATATTGACGTGGTAGAGACAGCAAGGGGTAATACGAGCACTAAATCTACGGAGAGAATATAGCAATCTTGGGATAGCTGAGTTTAGCATGGGCGCAAAACATGGTAATGCACAAAAATCTTCTAGATTTGATGTTTATGTCATAGGATATTACTGTGGTGTTAATATCAGAGAAATAAAGAGTAGCGGCGCTAATTTTGTTTCCTGCGATATTGAGCTGAACCACTCTAATGAATATATTCCTATAACGAACGACATCCGAAAAATTGAGGATCAATTTAGTATGGTTGCAAATAACATGCATCCGAAAAAATTGACTCAATTAGTAGGGGCGCAAAAAATAATAATGCACATTCCTGAAATCTTTTATAGAGATGGTTGTTGCAAGGGATATTGTATAAAGGGGCAGAAATTCAATAACTAAACACAATTTTACCACACTCCTACGCGAGAAGTCCCTTCATTGCATAACCCCTCCCCCTTCATTGCACACCCACTCCCCCTTCATTGCACACCCACTCCCCCTTCGCAAGTAACGTTACAAATATATATATACACACGAGCAAAAACATTATACTATACAACGAGTACGCACAATTGGCGTTGTACTATTGTTGTGCGCAACTCTTTTACTTAGGTGTGCGCACCTTTCTTTCTTTTGCAACTTCTGACACCATTTATGTAGTGCCCAACCCGTTTATTTCTTTATGGTGCTGTACACCCTTTTAATTATGCTAATTCACTTCACTGATACCCTTTAAGTTGGGCGCTACCCTTTAATTCTATTTCAAATTATTTCTTCTTTTTGCGCAGGATGACTCGGCCTATCCACTCGGATGGCCCTTTAAATTGATAGGCGTAAGTTCCTTCGGCTTTCCAGAAGCCTACTTTAAATTTCAAACTTTGAATGTTAATTAACCCTCTGCTTACAAGAGAGGCCTATTGCAAGGATTGCAAGGTAGCTAACAAACAACACACGCCCTCTTATAAAGTTTATTAAATTTCACTCGAATCAGTACATGAATTTAGAAACTTATTCTGGAGTAAATTTATCAGTTTTCATACAGTCCAATCCAATTTTAAATTCAAAGACAAAGTTCACAGTTATCTGAATTTAAATCGTTTAAATTTACCAATTTTCCGTGAAATACAATTCAATTATAAATCCAAAGAAAAAGTTCACAGTTATTTGAATTTAAGTCATTTATATAGAGGGGTTTTATATTTTAGTGCAACAAAACAAATAACGAGAAATAAAGTGATGAAAATCGACCAAGAGAATTGAGAGAGATGGGTTACTTACGATGGAGGTATACTGTTACTCTCAATTGTTCTACGTAAAGACCATAGACTTGTCGCTTGCATACAACTAAGCGAAAATCCGCCCAATACAGTGGCTCCCTTCGTCAGCCAATAGACGGGTCATGCAAACTAGGGCACAGACGTACCGTTTAACATTTAATTTGAACCAATTTAATTTAATTTAAATTTCACAAAATGTTTGGTCCGTTAACTAACATTAGTTCAGATCTTCTACCTAAGTTCTCGTTTTCCGGTCGCTAACAATTCGTTTTGGTTTGGTTTAACAAGTTCGCGTGAACAAATGCAATACAAGTTCTTAATTACAATCATGAGACAGTTATAATTTCAATTCTAGATTTTTCTTACACCACAAGTCTAATAGAGTTTATTTAGCCAGTTAATTTCAAGGAGGACGACTACCAACTGACTTAACAATTTTAAATTTACCTTACAATTCTTAAGGAACACGCCTTCTAGTATTTTGAAAACCTATCATACCATTTGTTTCTCAAGGCCGTCCCCAGGAAATCTATTACCCATACACAAGAAAAGAAAGAGTCTTCACTAAGTTTCCCAGGAATCCTGTGCCCCTGATTGGAGCTGGACCCGACTTCCAAGCATAGACTCATCCTTTTCCCAGGAATACATTTAAATAAAGTTAACAGATTCGAAGTCCCAATTTTATGACTCACGTCGTGGTTCAATTTTATCAAGCGTCTTCGAATCTGCCTTACAAAAGTCGCACCATCCCGCGAAACGAATCCAAAACTTCTCCGATCCACGAAAGAAGAACCCAACCATTTCGCATATACATCCAAATCCGTTGGATTGCCTTCCTTTTGGGCTGGGTCTTGGTGATAAACCTCTGTCCCAACGTGGTTCGGCTTTATCACTTCCCTGAGAATCTGAATTAAGATAGAACAAACGTTAAACAATCTGAAACATTTCTGATTCATTCGTTCATGAATATTTATAAGCCAAACCACCTTGCTTTTAGAGATGTACACAACGAAATCTTAAAACTAAAATTTCTGCACTTATTTTACAAAAGATTTCTGCATGCAAACTTCATGGTTACGACACTATTTAATAACACAGGAAGGAGTGAACACAAAAATATTTATAATTTCTTTACTATAAAATTCTCTTGAATACACTAGTAATGATAATTAATTTTCTCGCCGAATTGTTCATTTTGACAAAGATCAAACCTTTTCACTCTGCCATAGACCTACAGTTCAAATATGAATAATTCAGAAGTATCGAAACAGATCCGTGTACCAAAAACTTTTAAAATATTCTTGACCACTAGGATGGTCAGGGTGAAATTTTCAAATTGATCCGCGGCTTCCTCCGCAAATACAATCATGCTTAAAAACACAAAGATGCTTTCGCTAGCTACAACACCAAATACAAATTTATAAACATTTCCTTTTCATTCGAGGGTTTATTCTAGCAGGACAACCAGGGTGCCCATTTATCTACCATCCAATTTTCTACCTTTTCTGTTGTAACCGTTAAAGAAATTTTTCTCAAAAAAATATATTGTATAAAATGAAAAAGATAATCAAAGGTATTTTGTGTGTTCAGAAATACATCTCGTCAGGGAATGATTGCTAGCTCTTTCACATCATAATTTCATCGAGATAATTCAAGCTCATATACAGGACCTACATTGTTTATAATATCTGTGGCGCGTGGAACATGCGGCCTTCAGAAGATGTGAACATCTGCTCTGTGGATCAGTTCAAGAAAATGGATAGGTCGAACCTTGCGATGAAGGAATTTTTTCCATGGAACTGTAACCACTGATACATCCTCGGTACGGATTGCAATACTTATTGAGGTACTTCTTGTCCTTGTATCTCCCTCATGTACACCTTCCACATTGTGTTCGACAACTAACACAGAAACTCTTTCCAAAATTGTTGTGAAAGATGCCAAAGGGTAATGACAAAAAAAAGAACAGCTTCAGAGTTCATTCACACCATGCGTACATTTATCTCGTGTACACAGTGTACATCTTCCACATTGTGTCCGACAAGTAACACAGAAACTCTTTCCAAATTGTTGTGAAAGATACAAAAGTGTAATGACAAAAAAAAAGAACAGCTTCAGAGTTCATTTACACCATGCATACACTTATCTCGTGTACACAGTTAGTGGGAAATAAAACACCAATTAAACTCTAGACTCATTCAAAATATCCTAAAGTAAGCATATAACACCCGTCAATTTCGGCGACCAGATGATGTAGTGACCCGGGGTATGGGTGCCACGTAAAACTGTAGATCCCCTTCATAAAATGACCTAGATATTGCGAAGAGAGTTAAGTAGTCCACAGCAATCAATCGACAGAAATCACTGACGAAGCATTGTTGTACACATCCAGTTACAACAACCAAATATGAATTATATAACAACCAAACCTAATGGTTACTTTGATTACGACACAGCTGGATTGAAGTTTGTAACCCAACCACGGTTAGTGAATTAACTTTTGGATTAACCTTTTGGACTAGTTGTACAAATTATTTTTATGTGCGTACGTATGTATGTGCGTATATATGTATGTGCAGCAGTTGTACGAGTACATTTTATGCATAAGAGACAGATTTGTGGATGAAGATATGCTAATAATTTTAAACTAAACGTAACTATCGTACGCAATACGTTACTTCTGTGACCCTTCTAAACTAATTTCTGTTCTTATATATAAATAATTTGTCATAATTAAATTTATACAAATGACTTATATTAACAGTGGCGGTATGCAATGTACAGGGTGTCCCAGAATTAACTATCTATTTGAATGAAATCGGACAAATTTTTTAAAAACACACTTTTATTTATGTTTATCATGTTTAATATGTGTTAAAAATGTATAAATTTCTAAATTTTTTTCAAAATTTTATTTTCATAATTTTTTCATAGTTTTTCATAGTTTTATTTTCATTCTCTTTCAGAACCCTATTAATAATGAATACACAAGAACGCATCTTTGTTGTAACATCCCGTATCAAAGGAATGCAATGTAATGAAATCCGAGAAAAATTTACAAGATTCCACAGAACCGGTCCTACAGACAAAGCGATTCGTGAACTTGTGAACAAATTTAAAAGAACTGGATCCGTACACGACGAGGTGGGAAGAGGACGCCCAAGGACAGCACGTAACAGTACCGAACAGGTACGACAATTGTTTGAGGATGAACCAACAACTTCGGTTAGGGAGGCCGGTCGAAGACTCAACATATCCAAGACAACAGTTCATAGAATCTTGCGTTCGACACTGATGAAAAAGGCTTTGATACTGGATGTTACAACAAAGATGCGTTCTTGTGTATTCATTATTAATAGGGTTCTGAAAGAGAATGAAAATAAAACTATGAAAAACTATGAAAAAATTATGAAAATAAAATTATGAAAAAAATTTAGAAATTTATACATTTTTAACACATATTAAACATGATAAACAAATTAAAGTGTGTTTTTAAAAAATTTGTCCGATTTCATTGAAATAGATAGTTAATTCTGGGACACCATGTATAAATTATATCATTGTTGCGAGTTATCATTTAAACTAAACGTGCTTCTTAATTCGATATCATTGAACCCGTGTAAGCACTTGAAAACCTCGAGGAGTTGACCGCGCAGCCACCGAGTTTCCAGCAAAAACAATAGGATACCCACTTATCTGCTAACCACCCAGACATTTTCATACATTTCCACAAACTAAACACAATTTATTCACACTCCGGCACACTATTTGAGAGAAACATGTGCCCATATTTTTTCCTTTTTGCATAGCAAACGATACTCGTCTCTAAATTCTATTAAATACTCACGCAGACCTTTAGCCACAATCTCACTACAATCCTCGACATGATATATATTAATGTAGTGGTAAAAATACTTAAGATTCTCCATGATGACAAGATTTACATTCTCAGTCGCAGGGTACGGTATGAAGCAATATATTATAATTTAGCTTGTCGCACCACTCATCAATAAGGCTCACTGACCATAACCGCTGCTTCTCTTCTGCACGTGTTATTTCTTCTACTTCACGGTATATGTAAGCTTTTATAAAGTTTAGTCCTACAACATAATTCAATACATCACTTGTACCACGTGACATATGCATGAGAAATGAAGTGCAGTACATTCCACACGTATTACTAAAATATCCTTCCTTCGCATGGTTCAATGTAGCCTTAAAAGCATCAAAGGATGGTAGAATAGGAGTCTTTCACTGTTCACCACATCTTCACACTTTAGCGAATATCACTTCATAAAACTCGAGTACGCAATATTAAAGGTAGCCATCACTATTTTTCTTCTACGCGAGAGAATACACATCTGAAATCCACGGCTTGCACCGCTCAACTGAGCACGCAGGGATGCTCAGGTAGTAGCAGGAGTCACGTGACCGATCATACAAGGGACGGAGCTTAGGACAGATAATTCAAATGAATGAACTTGTTAATATCTTACAACCTTTTAATTTCTAGGAGAAAGAATAAGCGCGAGATAGCCCATTATAAAAGTTATGCCAGGAATTCCGGGGGTACTGGGGCACAATAGTACCCCGGGTAGAGTTTAAGGGTTAAACTTGCAAAAAACTCGTATTAATTTTGATACTACGATTTCAAGGTTTTACGCACTTCTCTCTCTGCTCATAGTTAAACATAGGCGTAAGTTTTCTTCAAAACTGATATTAAGGCTGTTTAAAACTTAAGCTTACATAATGTTTAGTTAACTTTAAACATGCTTTTTGTTATGTATTAAAATCAATTACTTATTTGAGGTTTGATAGTTCTTCCTCTTTCGAACTCTGTTGTCTGAAAGTTCTACACTCTGTGGCTCTTATAGTTTTCAGTCCAACTTATTAATGTTATCTTAAAAGGACAGGACATAGAAATGAAGTCTTACTGTGATAACTTTATTCTCAAATGAAAGGAGTTAAGTTTCTTTAGAGGGGTATTGAGATGGTGAAGGAGAGAGTAGGTCTACTCTTTACAAACCTTACTTTTATAGTTAGACATTTGAACGAAACGATTTTGTAACACTGAAGTCGATGTGTAACATTAGCGCAACTTCTCCAGATTGATATATATATATATATAATACTAATAGAAGAAATCAGTTTTAGTATTTTGGTAAATATATTTATATTTAGATGTTATATTATATGACGTATTTGTCAATTTTATTGGAAACAGTTTCAAACAAACTAAGGACCTGATTGACTTGAAAGAGCTTGGTAATGACGTCACAACGACATTGTATAAAGGCAGGCGAAACTTTCACTTTAATTCATTACAAGAGTAGAAATAGAGGGTGGAGTCGTGTTAGTTATCTCTCTGTGCCTTGATCAATTGCTAAGTGGTGAACATGATATCTGACGTTCGAAACGGATTTGAAGCACACAAGTTGATAAATATATCGCTCGGTAAAATTGCATCCAGACGTTCCGGAAGAGCTGGTGCATCTTTGCGTAATTCCTTATTAGTTGCCTCTGTGTTACATAAAGCCCGTTTTGTTTACTTAGAAGAAGCACATAATTACCACCACACCATATTTTCCCCGCCACAAGGGCAGCCTTGGTTTAACTTTACTTGTTCTATTGTTAACAGCAACAGAGATGGTTTTTTCAGAAACTGCCGTTGTCACCAATCTCCTGGTTCATATTTGTGCACAGAATCGTGCAAATTCTGTTCTTCGAGTAGCCAAAATTTCTTTCATGCAATAAAATTGTGAAAATCTATACAATTCTAAGTCTTCTCGCTCTTTGTGACATCTAGTTAAGAACCTCACCATCAACTTTACATGTTCTTCCTCTCCTCCCCTTTTCCAATCTGGCTCAGTTACCAGTTCTTCTCTTCACAAAGCTGAACTATTCGCTCGAACTTTCGCTTCCAACTCAAACCTGAACGAATCCAGTGCTATTCCACCGACACAATTACTGAAACAACCACAATCACCTCATTGTGCTTTACTGTGTTCAAGAACAAATTCATGCCTAAAGACACCTTAGCTGTGGAAAACTTTCGTCTTTGTCTTTCATCTGATACTAATCCTTCCTGATCAAAGTTCGCTTTCATTCAGCATGGCCTAAAGAAGAGTGATCACTCTCAACCTTCCAACTATCTTCCATTTGCTTTGTTTTCATGTCTTTGTAATGCTTTTGAATACATCCTTAATAGGAAAAATCTTAATCACCCCTCTTTTTTCAGATCGTCAGTATGGGTCCTACATGGGAAGCTCTACTGGCGATCTTTTTTCATATCTCTCTAACTCTTGGTCTTCCCCTTTTTGGAATTTCGGTGAAACCTTTGTTACTGCGATATACATATCAAAAGCTTTTGATAGATTCTGGCACAAATGTTTAATTTCGAAACTGCTATCCTCTGGTTTCAACCTTTCTATCTGTGCCTTCCTATCTATTTTCCTTTCTGGTCACTCTATCGATGAGGATGTAGCTGGCCACGTTTTTTCTCCTAAAGCTAATAACACTAATGTTCCTCAGATTCTGTGCTGTCACCCACTCTTTAACTTTTATTGATCGATGATCTATTAAGTCGCACTCCCTGACCAATCCACAAACTTTATCAAATTACACACTTTTCAATGGAATAAATGAAATAATTAAGCACCCGAGCATTTATTATATAAAATATATAATTAGTTTATATAATACGCAAACTTAAAAACAAATTCTTTTATCACGTAATGAGTTACACTGTGTATGAATGAGTACGTACAAACTAGATTAATAAAAACGCTTTCACTAAGAAGTCACGAGACGAAGGTCGTCTTGAGTGAGTTTATAGAAATTCAAGGATTCCAAGTTGATCACGAGAGAAGTTATGTAGTCAACTTCCATGCTGCAAAATCTTGTCGTCCGCTGACTGCTCAGACCAACGACAAGAGGTGAGATCGAATCCACATCAACACAAAATTTTAGGTTCGCTAAAATAATAGCCTGAGCTTTGTTCCTGTTCTAAATCAGATTTTAATCGTTTTGGTAAAATTGAGGAAACTGCAGCCTCTGTTTCCTGATCAGAAATTCTCCGCCTTTTTCTGGTATGGTGCAAGGATTCGTTGCAACCATATTCACTGTTAGAGTCTACTTCACTGTCATTGTCTTTTAATCTAGATTTGTACTCTTCACTAATGCATTCAGTGGCTGAATAACACTGGTATGCATATGACATTTTTTTGTCTGCGGTGAGGGTTTTTTCAACTCATATTATATAATTCGACCATGCTGAATTCGAAAATGACATTGGTTTTCCTCAATCAGGTCAGGTTTTTTCTCTATTGGCCATTTATTATAAGTCCAATTTTATCCCCAAATTTATTGATTTTTTAGCTTAAACACTGTAGATACGAGTAATATTATAAGAACACTCGTGAAAAATGAAAACATTGTGTGAATAAATACTTTTATTCATACAATGAATATGGAAAAAAGTTTATTGAGGAAGGAATGAAGTTTTTTTGGCTTTCCGTCTGTGTTTTTCTTCGGGCACGTCTCGCTTCAAACACCAGCAATAGTCCGCCAGCATATTGATATCCCAGTTTCCCTGGTACCTCTCTTCCATTATTTTGATATCTTGGTGAAACCGTTCACCCTGTTCCTCACTATAATCCCCGCAATTTTCAGGAAAATAATCCAAGTGGGACCACAAAAAGTGCATTTTTATGGACATGCGCGACCCATGAGCTTTGAAAGCTTCCATCAAGTTTTCGACAACGGACTTCTACGCTTGCCAAGAAAATCAGTGACAACTGATTTGAATGCCTGCCAGGCATTCTTCTCAGTTGGAGTCATTGCGTTTTCGAACTGAGTATCCTTGATCAAAGTTCGAATTTGAGGACCATCAAAAACCCCAGCATTTAGTTTAGCATCAGATATATGAGGAAATTTACTCTCGAGATATCGGAATGCTGAACCCTCCTTATTCATTGATTTGATGAAATTTTTCATCAAGCCCAGCTTAATATGAAGTGGTGGGAGCAAAATTTTTGTTGGTGGTACAAAGGGCACTGAAACGACATTATGCGACCCAGGTTCAAAATTCTCTCTGGATGCCCATTCACGCTGTGCATAGTGCTTATCATCCGCTCGGCTATCCCATTTGCAGAGGAAACATGGGTATTTCGTGTATCCCCCTTGCATTCCCAATACAAATGCCACAATCTGAAAAAAAATGAAAATATTTAAAGAATTTAGAGAATTTGTTCTATCAGATAAAAAAATCTATGCATTGGACTGTATCACTTCTGTGGGGAAGTTAAGTGTTCTTATACGCTCTCAAATAACCTTTGGAAAAACAACATAGTCAATAGCAATAGTTTACTTATGATATTAGTATTACCTTCAAATCTCCACAGATCCTGCAGTTATGTTGGTCGTATACGAGAGCATCCAGTAAAATTTTCATGTTATCGTAGCTCTCAGTAAGTTGTACGGAATGTGCTACAGGGACTGATGCAACCCTATTCCCAATGTTGAGAAGTACTGCTTTCAAACTTCGTTTAGACGAGTCTATAAATAGCCTCCATTCTGATGCGTTATATGGCAGGCCCAAGGATTCGATTAGCCCCTCAACATTGCAGCAGTACACTAAGGAAGAGGTATTTTCGTGCACTGCAAAAAACTTGCGGAATTCTTCCTCTCGTTTCCTATACCAGGAGAATGTTGTTCCCGGAGCCAGCAAGTTGTCCTCTCGAAGTCGTGAGCCCAAGATCTCGGCAGCTAATTTGGAAAGTCATAAATCCCTGGTAAGATCATTAAGTTTGGCCTGGTTGAGAGGCCTCGGCTCATTTGAAGCGGTATTTTGAGGTATATACGACTGGGACTGGTCATTGGCATTGGTCATTGATTCATCATCAGAATCATCGAAGTCCAGGGTTTGAGGTGGGTCGGGTATTGGAATTCCAGGACCATGGGGTACAGGTCTCACAGCAGAAGGAATGTCAGGGTATGCAACAATGTGTTTATTCTTCTTGTTAACTCCTGAAAATAGAAACACAGAAACATGGATATAAAACTTGCATATGAAATAGAAGAAGCATTCAGACAGTGGCGGCTCGTGAGGGAAGGCTGCGGTCTGTAAGATATGAAATAGGTCGATGGAGTCTGTATATTTTCTTTCTTTTTCATTCATATTGTCCCTTCGGGGACAATATGAATGAAAAAGAAAGAAAATATACAATCATTGTATATGTAAATGTAACTTGTATAACAATATGTATGTGTAAATGTATTTTCTATAACAATATGTATATGTAAATGTATGATTACCATTATGGTGAATATTATGCTATATATGGTGAATATTACATTATGGTGAATATGAGGATTTCAAAATATTTAAGAAAAATAAATTTATAAGCCCACCTTGGAGGTTTGTCATGCAGAAATAGCAATCTGTCGCGTGATCCTTTCCTTCTCTCCAAATCATGGGAATTCCAAAAGGCAAAGATTTCGCTCTGCCTTTGCTCCATCTTCTCAAATTTTCAATGCACGTCTTGCAGCACATATGAGGGGCGAAATTTTTGTCCTGGTCGCCTAGCTTAATTCCAAAGTATGCTCTATACATTGTCTTCACAAATTTAGTGATTTGGGACTGGTTATTTGGCATGGTAACCGTCCCACATATGTAGCAGAATCTATTGGGATCATTTTTACACGCTCTATTCATTATGAAATATTTTATCTATATGCATGAAAAGTAAAAAAAGATATTATACAAGTGATTGAGAAAAACGGATTGCAGATTCGAAATCAGCATGAAAAACTAAGAATCACTTACAAAACGCTTGACAGCAAAATTGATGCATACCAGTGTAATCATCTTGGTTAGTATTATTGTCACCACAATCGAGAGGCCTCACTGGGATAACGGACACTTCAAATGGTGTGGGTGCACGAGGTGGGTCGGGGGCAAACTCCTCAGGTTGCCCTTGTGGCGGGGAAAATATGGTGTGGTGGTAATTATATGCTTCTTCTAAGTAAACAAAACGGCCTTTTTGTAACACAGAGGCAACTAATAAGGAATTATGCAAAGATGCACCAGCTCTTCCGGAACGTCTGCATGCAATTTTACCGAGCGATATATTTATCAACTTGTGTGCTTCAAATCCGTTTGGAACGTCAGATATCATGTTCACACTTAGCAATTGGTCAAGGCACAGAGAGATAACTAACACGACTCCATCCTCTATTTCCAATCTTGTAATGAATTAAAGTGAAAGTTTCGCCTGCCTTTATACAATGTCGTTGTGACGTCATTACCAAGCTCTTTCAAGTCAATCAGATCCTTAGTTTGCTTGAATCTGTTTCCAATAAAATTGACAAATACGTCATATAATATAACATCCAAATATAAATATATTTACCAAAATACTAAAACTGATTTCTTCTATTAGTATTATATATATATATATATATATATATATATCAATCTGGAGAAGTTGCGCTAATGTTACACATCGACTTCAGTGTTACAAAATCGTTTCGTTCAAATGTCTAACTATAAAAGTAAGGTTTGTAAAGAGTAGACCTACTCTCTCCTTCACAATCTCAATACCCCTCTAAAGAAACTTAACTCCTTTCATTTGAGAATAAAGTTATCACAGTAAGACTTCATTTCTATGTCCTGTCCTTTTAAGATAACATTAATAAGTTGGACTGAAAACTATAAGAGCCACAGAGTGTAGAACTTTCAGATAACAGATAACAGAGAGAAGTGCGTAAAACCTTGAAATCGTAGTATCAAAATTAATACGAGTTTTTTGCAAGTTTAACCCTTAAACTCTACCCGGGGTACTATTGTGCCCCAGTACCCCCGGAATTCCTGGCATAACTTTTATAATGGGCTATCTCGCGCTTATTCTTTCTCCTAGAAATTAAAAGGTTGTAAGATATTAACAAGTTCATTCATTTGAATTATCTGTCCTAAGCTCCGTCCCTTGTATGATCGGTCACGTGACTCCTGCTACTACCTGAGCATCCCTGCGTGCTCAGTTGAGCGGTGCAAGCCGTGGATTTCAGATGTGTATTCTCTCGCGTAGAAGAAAAATAGTGATGGCTACCTTTAATATTGCGTACTCGAGTTTTATGAAGTGATATTCGCTAAAGTGTGAAGATGTGGTGAACAGTGAAAGACTCCTATTCTACCATCCTTTGATGCTTTTAAGGCTACATTGAACCATGCGAAGGAAGGATATTTTAGTAATACGTGTGGAATGTACTGCACTTCATTTCTCATGCATATGTCACGTGGTACAAGTGATGTATTGAATTATGTTGTAGGACTAAACTTTATAAAAGCTTACATATACCGTGAAGTAGAAGAAACAACACGTGCAGAAGAGAAGCAGCGGTTATGGTCAGTGAGCCTTATTGATGAGTGGTGCGACAAGCTAAATTATAATATATTGCTTCATACCGTACCCTGCGACTGAGAATGTAAATCTTGTCATCATGGAGAATCTTAAGTATTTTTACCACTACATTAATATATATCATGACGAGGATTGTAGTGAGATTGTGGCTAAAGGTCTGCGTGAGTATTTAATAGAATTTAGAGACGAGTATCGTTTGCTATGCAAAAAGGAAAAAATATGGGCACATGTTTCTCTCAAATAGTGTGCCGGAGTGTGAATAAATTGTGTTTAGTTTTTGGAAATGTACGAAAATGTCTGGGTGGTTAGCAGATAAGTGGGTATCCTATTGTTTTCGCTGGAAACTCGGTGGCTGCGCGGTCAACTCCTCGAGGTTTTCAAGTGCTTACACGGGTTCAATGATATCGAATTAAGAAGCATGTTTAGTTTAAATGATAACTCGCAACAATGATATAATTTATACATTGCATACCGCAACTGTTAATGTAAGTCATTTGTATAAATTTAATTATGACAAATTATTTATATATATAAGAACAGAAATTAGTTTAGAATGGTCAGAGAAATAACGTATTGCGTACGATAGTTACGTTTAGTTTAAAATTATTAGCATATCTTCATCCACAAATCTGTCTCTTATGCATAAAATGTACTCGTACAACTGTTGCATATACATATATACGCACATACATACGTACGCACATAAAAATAACACCGGTCTGCATGAAAATCGATTTCTTTATTTTGAGTTGTGATTCTGAAGCAGTTCGATGCGCTGAATTAAAAACTGCTACCAGTTTTTTTCTATCACCCACAGTTTTAAAGTTATTAGCAAAACAATTTTGGGGCGTTTTGTAATTTTTTACCTTTTTTATCTTTAATTAATTTCGTTTTTTCATATTTTTCAGATAGATAATTCTAACATTACGTCTTTAAAATTTTAATAATGGCTTCTAGAGGATGTACCCATAGTCCAGACATATTTTGTTATATTTGTGGTTGGTATGTTGTTGTAAAACAAAGGACAAATGTAACGACCTTCATTAAGAGAGCTTATCATGCTTATTTTGGAATTAAATTAGGAGATCAAGACAAACGTTGGGCTCCACACAAGGTTTGTCTTACGTGTGTTGCGGCACTAAGGAATTGGAGCAAAGGTAAAAAGAAAAGTTTGCCATTTGGGATCCCTATGGTATGGCGCGAGCCTAGAAACCATACCGACGACTGCTACTTCTGTTCTTGCAATGTTAAAGGTTACAATGCAAAGAATAAAGAGAGCCTTCAATACCCAAGTCTTCCATCTGCAATAAGGCCGGTACCCCATGGTCCAGAAGTTCCTATTCCCCGCCCACCCGAGAGTCTGGTTCAATACAATTCAGATTCTGATTCAGCTCCAAATCCAGACAATGATGATGTTTATGAACAGCCAACAGCTGACCGAGATCTAAACCATTAACCCAAGCCGAACTAACTGACTTAGTCAGGGATTTGAATCTGCCTAAGGACTCTGCAGAACTTTTGGGGTCTAGATTGCAGGAGAACAATTTATTGGCATCCGACATAAGTCCTGAAATGTTTGCAAGTAAAGAAGGTAAATATATTTTGTTTCTTTCAGTTATTTTTTTATTCTTTCATAAACAAGCAATATGCTTGTCCAAGAGCTAGGAGCTATTTAATTCTGCTTTAATTAGGTTTTACTCTATCACCTAAAGATTTCGTGCTACAAGGGGTGTTGTAATACCTCATCTGTCCGCAAATGTTAACCACCCATTGATGGGAGGGGAGAGAGTATTTTGCTGGGAACGGGACTGGTTGTTATATATATTTACCCTAAATTATTATGTAAGCGTTACTGTAGTCTATAACAACAAAATTTATGGTTTAGCATGTGCAATCCAATGTTGGTCTCGATAAGATGGTTCACATTTGGGGATAAATGGGGGATTTATGACATCCTGTAGTAAGAAAACCATACGTGATAGGGAAAAACTAACTATATTTTTGAGATCAGCGCACTCAAATTATATAGAATCACCAACTAGTTTGAAAAATCGATCGACAAGTTTTCAAATGTGTACTGGTGTAATTTGTACAACTAGTCCAAAAGGTTAATCCAAAAGTTAATTCACTAACCGTGGTTGGGTTACAAACTTCAATCCAGTTGTGTCGTAATCAAAGTAACCATTAGGTTTGGTTGTTATATAATTCATATTTGGTTGTTGTAACCGGATGTATACAACAATGCTTCGTCAGTGATTTCTGTCGATTGATTGCTGTGGACTACTTAACTCCCTTCGCAATATCTAGGTCATTTGATGAAGGGGATCTACAGTTTTACGTGGCACCCGTACCACGGGTCACTACATCATCTGGTCGCCGAAATTGACGGGTGTTATATGCTTACTTTAGGATATTTTGAATGAGTCTAGAATTTAATTGGTGTGTTTTATTTCCCACTAACTGTGTACACGAGATAAGTGTATGCATGGTGTAAATGAACTCTGAAGCTGTTCTTTTTTATTATACTTTTTGCATCTTTCGCAACAAAATTGGAAAGAGCGTCTGTGATAGTTGTCGGACACAATGTGAAAGGTGTACACTGTGTACACGAGATAAATGTACGCATGGTGTGAATGAACTCTGAAGCTGTTCTTTTTTTTGTCATTACACTTTTGCATCTTTCACAACAATTTTGGAAAGAGTTTCTGTGTTAGTTGTCGGACACAATGTGGAAGGTGTACACTGTGTACACGAGATAAATGTACGCATGGTGTGAATGAACTCTGAAGCTGTTCTTTTTTTTGTCATTACACTTTTGCATCTTTCACAACAATTTTTGAAAGAGTTTCTGTGTTAGTTGTCGGACACAATGTGGAAGGTGTACACTGTGTACACGAGATAAATGTACGCATGGTGTGAATGAACTCTGAAGCTGTTCTTTTTTTGTCATTACACTTTTGCATCTTTCACAACAATTTTGGAAAGAGTTTCTTTGTTAGTTGTCGGACACAATGTGGAAGGTGTACATGAGGGAGATACAAGGACAAGAAGTACCTCAATAAGTATTGCAATCCGTACCGAGGATGTATCAGTGGTTACGGTTCCATAGAAAAAATTCCTACATCGCAAGGTTCGGCCTATCCATTTTCTTGAACTGATCCACAGAGCAGATGTTCACATCTTCTGAAGGCCGCATGTTCCACGCGCCACAGATCTTATAGACAATGTAGGTCCTGTATGTGAGCTTGAATTATCTCGATGAAATTATGATGTGAAAGAGCTAGCAATCATTCCCTGACGAGATGTATTTCTGAACACACAAAAAGCCTTTGAATAATTTTTCATTTTTCATTTTGACATGGCAGTCAATGTGTTAACGGTTACAACAAAAAGGTAGAAAATTGGATGGTAGATAAATGGGCACCCTGGTTGTCCTGCTAGAATAAACCCTCGAATGAAAAGGAAATGTTTATAAATTTGTATTTGGTGTTGTAGCTAGCGAAAGCATCTTTGTGTGTTGTTATGCATGATTGTATTTGCGGAGGAAGCCGCAGATCAATTTGAAAATTTTACCCTCACCACCCTAGTGGGCAAGAATATTTTAAAAGTTTTTGGTACACGGATCTGTTCCGATACTTATGAATTATTCATATTTGAACTGTAGGTTTGGTTGTATCCATTTCACATTCATCCAAAGTTTTATTCCAATTTCTTTTGACGAAGTCCTCACTTCTTCGCAACTTTTTGGCAACCCATGAGCGTATTATAAAGGTGGCTCCAGCATCCCGAGCTTCCCGAAATGTTATTGCTCGTATGCGATCTATCACCCCCCTTACTCGCTCTCGCAGCACTACACCCCTGATTACTGCTCGCTAGCAGGAGCAGTGCAGTGTCAATTATCTCATTAATTAGGAATAAAATATTATGAAATAATGTTTCAGGTTTTTCTTTTTTGTTACATGCTTTTTTTTCTCTTTCGAATAAATTAAATTTGTAAAAAAGGAAATATAATAAATATGCCCGATAACCTTTCATAATATTCCTAAGTTGCCCTTCAATGCTAAAAAGTTGAGGGCCCCTGGTTTAGACGAATGCGAATAACTTTAAAACCCATATCACCTTCAAGACGAAGCGAATGCCAACTATCATTGGTATTTTCCATAACAGTGTCGAAGATTTCATTTGCCCTCAATTTCTGTAACTTTTAGCGTAATAATTAAAAGAGTCAATAAATGAATTAAACCATTTGATCATTGTTATTTTTCCTTCTTTGATTAGATTCGGAATCCCAGCTGAGCCTTGAACGGCCAAGCTCTTGAAGGACTACCTTAATTTATAGGCTAAAACAGACTTCATGCACGATATATATATATATATATATATATATATATATATATATATATATACTCTATATTGTTATGTATGGGAATAATGTAATAAGGTTAATTAATTACTGGTTATAAATTAACCCACAAACAAAATTGATCATGCAAACGGAATGAATTGTATGTATGAATACCAAACTGAAAGCCAAGCAAACGAAGAATTGTATTCGTCAAAAATGGCTCTGGGCATTTTTGTATAGTTTCGGGTATAAACGAAGCAATTTGGAAATTCTTAAGTACATGGAATTTAAAACATATGCATGTTAAATAATCATGTAATTTAGGGAAAAAGACATGAATTCAATTGTCTATTTAATTCTGAATAAATTCGGATAAAAATACCATATATAGGTACCCAGAAACTACGAAAATAACTAATGTAAAAATTACATTAAAATAAAGAAATTCAGTTGGGAGACGGCACGTGGGTTTCCGCGGCTCACGCCAAAGAAAGAAAGAAGGCGTTATAAAATTGAACGTTCATTTATGTATAAAATGGGAAAACTCTTAAAATTAGATTGTTACATTATTAACAAGTTTAATGGCATGTTAAATTTACACCTTCGGAAAGGTTAATAATTCTTAATAATAAGATGACTCAAAAAGAATCTTATGTAAGGAATCAACCATAGGCCGAAAAAATGTTGTTATATATATAAATCAAATTGTATGAAGGCAGAGAACCAGAATGAAATTTATATCAGGTTACTCTTTACTTGTTGCCGAATAACGTAGCATAAAATTATGTTAGTTAAAAGATGGGATTAACATCTTCATTAATATATAAATTCGAAGCGGACGATGCCCAAATAAAACAATAAGGAAACGCATAAAGTCAGTACATCTCCGAGCGTTGTGAAATCATGTTCTATCAAAAAACCGGTGGTGAATGTAAATAAGAACATTAGATTTATATCTCCTTGTAAGAACAAAAAAAAACGAGTTCTTAGTGGAAGTTTGCTCAAGTATATAAATATACATCTTTTGTGTCGTAATGATAAATTCAAATCGTGTGTGGCACTTAGAAGCGAAATTGTTCGTATAAAATTGAGTACATTACTCACAAAGCTAAAATAGTCATTCCTTAATAACTGAAGAAAACGCAGACTCCGTATATTCTGTTCGTGTCGGTAAACGCTTGAAAATAGTATGTCCTTGATTCACCGTTAGAAAAGGGAGTTCCACGCATTCGGTAGAAATATAAAACACACAGGATTATAATGTACAAATTCGCAAGAAAATAATTACGACTGTCAAAAGGAAGTACGTAAACAATGTAACTAAGGCATGCATTAAACATTATAATTGGAATAGTCAAATAGCCAGATAGGATTCAAATAATTCTATGAAATTGTATTATGTACAAATGACGGTCAAAAGGGCGGGTAGAGAACCACTTCTGGTTCTAAAGATAATTCAATCAAAATTGCAGTATGTATGCGTTTATTCATTTTAATGATCTGGCATACAGTATTACAATACGGCTGTATTCAGTTAAATAACTACAAATTGTAGATTAAAATTGTCTAACAGTCGAATTTAAAGTGCTTGTGCATTTTATTTAATTGTCTTATTATCAAGTGTCTTTCTTTTTCATTGTAATTGATTCCATGCTAAAATTGGCTAACAGTCATATTTAAATTGCTTGTGCATTTTATTTGTCTCATTATCAAATTTTTATTCTTCGACAAATTTTCTTCACTGTCAAAAGTTTCATTTGCATTGTATCATAATTGGTTTAGAAGTTTTGTGATGAATATATTATTTTTGTAAAAGGTTTTATAATTATCCCCCGACACGGATTGACAGAGAAATAAGAATATATAATCAGTGATATATATATATATATATATATATATATATTATATATATATATATATAACCTTGGGTTAAATCTATATGATGTGGTTTAAAGGAAAACAGGCTAAAATAAAGGTATAAAGTAATAAACCGCGTCATATATATATATTAATATATATATATATATATATATATATAATATATATATATATATGCGTTATCGAGACAACAGGTACCGAACGAAACCGGCACCACCATTGGAAAACGAATCGGAACCACCTGCATGCGAAAACGATAGAGAAAAAATAAAAATAATCCTAGCCAACATTCAACGCCTTAAATCAAATCATTCCTCAGACAAAGTTTTATACCTGAAAGGACTCATGCAAGAAGCCGGAGCAGACTTTACATGCCTCACGGAAACTCATCTAAAGGACTGCCAGGCGAACTGTGAAAACTGAGTTCTGTGTTAACAAAAAAGAAATACAAATTGACAACTATAACATACTCCGAGCCGACAGAACAGTGAGACGTAAAGGAGGATGTACTATTTACACACGCGAAAGTCATATGGCAGAAATGACTATAAGTACCTCAAACCGCTACGTAGAATGTGTAGCAGCAAAAGTTGAAAAATTAAATATGGTACTAATTGTAATGTACAGACCCCCAAACACACCAACCTCAAACTTTTCAGATTCCATTACAGAGGTAAGAAACTGGGTAAAAGATCTACACTCTCCAACCCCAAATATTTTTCTCTGTGGTGATTTTAATTTCCCATTCATGAAATATAAAAGGATAGGAAAAAATATATGTATACACCAGGACAAGGGGGGCACACAGGAAGACCAAGAGCAGGTAAAAATGCTACTCGCTCTAGCTGATGAATTTATGTTAACACAAGAAATAACAGAAAACAAAAAAAACAAAAAAAACTGCCTAGATTTGGTATTCACAAACAACAGCAAACTAATTGATAATGTAAAAATATCCCCAACTATAATATCGGACCACAACATTATTGAAATAACAACCAATATAAAAGCAACAGGAAAAGAAAGAACACGAACAACAGAAAAAATTAAATTTTTAATTTTCACTCCAAAGCTATAAACTAGGAAGATGTTGCATCCAACATGGAAGTAATTGATTGGAGAATCATTTTCGAGGCCAAGACAACGGAAGAGATGCTAATGACTTTAGAGGAGAAGACGCTTGGAATTATGGAAAGACATGTC
The DNA here is from genome assembly GCA_023014485.1 of Bathynomus jamesi. NCBI lineage: Eukaryota > Metazoa > Arthropoda > Malacostraca > Isopoda > Cirolanidae > Bathynomus > Bathynomus jamesi. The sequence continues at coordinate 868,557 of JAJOZX010000250.1, forward strand.
CCAAAAATACAACAAAGAGGAAAGAGAAGCAGGTTCGAGAGACAAAAGAGGTCACTGTTCCCTAAAGAGAAAAAGAGTGACTGCAAAACTAAGTAACTGTAAAGATAACATCAGGAAAATATTAAATGATAAACTGCAGAGTATCGATGACGTCATACAGGAACTAATTGAGAAGTATACAGAGAAAGAAGACGACGACGCTACAGAAGCGATAAAGGTTAACTCAAAGTACTTCTATAATTTCACAAAAAGGAAGTCGAAAAACCATGCGACTATCGGACCCCTGAAAAATGAGAACAGTGCTTTATCTGATGATCTAACAGAAGTATCTAAAATATTAAGAGCTCAGTACGAATCATATTTCAGTATCCTAAAAACTGACAAAATGATATGCGATTGAAACGAGTTCTTTGAAGAAGAACTACAAGGGGAAAGTATAACGGACTTCGACTTTACGACAGATGATATTGCACAAGCTATAGGGAGACTAAAGACACACTCAGCCGCAGGACCGGATAAATGGAATGCCACACTCATCAAAAACTGCAAGAATGCAATCCCTGAGCCCCTATATTGGATATGGAGGCGATCACTAGACACGGGAGAAATACCGGGCATCCTGAAGAGCGCGAACATAGTCCCAATATATAAAGGAGGAGATCGATCCGAGGCCAAAAACTACAGGCCAGTGTCGCTTACATCTCATCTCACCAAAATATTTGAAAGAATAGTTAGACAGAAAATCTACGACTTTTTGGAAACTCAGAAAATATTAAATGACAATCAACATGGGTTTCGGTCAGGCAGATCATGCCTATCACAACTAATGAAACACTACAACAACATTATTGATGCACTTGAAAGTAATGAAAACTGTGATGTAATATACACAGACTTTGCAAAGCGTTCGACAAGTGCGACTATGGAATCATAATACATAAACTGAAATATATGGGAATAACAGGAAAAATAGGGAATATCTTCATCAGAATCAGAGGTCCTCAGCTCAGTACCACAAGGAACAGTACTAGCTCCACTACTCTTCATAATCTTGCTAACTGACATAGGTGAGGACGTTACCAGAGACAGCACAGTAACATCCTTTGCCGATGACACAAAGATTAGTAAAAAAATAAGAAACCCAGAAGATACAGGATCTCTACAAACCGACATGAACAAAATCTACGAGGGGCGATCAGAAAATAAGTTTACACGGCGTATAATTTCGTAACTAAAGGACCTACATTGATTACGTTTGTATCAGGTGAATTCGTTAATCATTGTTAGCAACACTGCACGTCGATTCGGCTACCATCTACCGTACATTGGTTATATGAGTCAGTTAAACATGGCGGCTCGACTGGAACAGTGCCCTGTCATTTCTGCAACGATATTCCGAGTCTGTCAGTGGTCAAAAATTTCTCGAGCGCATTGTCACAGGAGACGAGACACGAGTTCATCACCGTACTCCGGAAACAAAACTTGCCAGCATGGAATGGAAACACCCTGGGTGCCCGCGACCAAAGAAGTTAAAGATTTTGAGGTCCGCTGGCAAAGTGATGGTTACCGTGTTTGGGGACCACAAGAGTGTTTTGCTCGCAGACTTCATGCAAAACGTTTACGAGCGACCATTAAACGTAAACGTCCTGGACTGCTCCGCAGGGCAGGGCACTGTTCCAGTCGAGCCGTCATGTTCAACTGACTCATATAACCAATGTACGGTAGATGGCAGCCGAATCGACGTGCAGTGTTGCCAACAATGATTAACGAATTCACCTGATACAAATATAATTAATGTAGGTCCTTTAGTTACGAAATTATACGCCGTGTAAACTTTTTTCTGACCACTCCTCGTACAAGTGGACGGAAGACAACAATATGAAGTTTAACACTGAGAAATTTCAGCTATTACGGTACAGAAAAAGAGAAGACCTAAAATTCATGGAATATTATACCCCAAATGGACAGGAAATTCAGAGAAATTCTAGAGCAAAAGATTTATGGGTTATAATGACATGATGCGAAATTTGAAACACAAAATAGATAGCAGTAAACAGAGCAAAGAGAATAACTGGGCAGATACTGAGAACCTTTAAACGAAGGGATAGGAATATAATGATTCCTCTTCTGAAAACACTGATGATATCCAAATTGGAATACTGCTCGGTCCTAACATCCCCATATAAAAAAGAAGACATTAGACAGCTAGAAGGGATTCAGAGAAGCTTCACAGCCAAGATCAAGGGGTGCAAAGAACTAAATTACTAAGAAAGGTTACGCGAACTAAACCCATATTCACTGGAAAGGAGAAGAGAGAGATACACCACCATTTACACTTGGAAAATAATGGAGAAACTAGTCCCTAATCTTACTCTGAACCCTGTAACTCCCCAAACAACGGTGGAAACTAGAAAAGGAAGACTGTGTCGTGTTCCCAAATTAAAAGCGAGACAGGGAACATCCTTAACCCTGAAAGAAAATAGTTTTATGGTGAGAGGACCAAAACTGTTTAATCAACTTCCCAAAGACCTAAGGAACACGAATGGTGTTGCAGTGGACATCTTCAAAAGAAGATTAGACGCCTGGCTCAGAACAATCCCCGATGAGCCGGGCGTACCTGGCTATGTGAGGTGGATAGTACAAGAAACCAACTCACTACTTCACCAGGCCAACTCGAGAAGAGGGGTGATAAGCTTGACCTTCGTGAAATGAGGAATCATCGCACGGAACATTTGAAAGGTTGAAAGGTATAAGCAATAGTGCATTAATCAGCTTAGTTATCATTAGGTTCGGGATAACAATGGCTTTTTTCCTCTTCTACATTTTCTAACAATCATAATTAGAAGAGAAGACTGGCGGCATGCATGATTCCTGGGACTTCGTTCCAAAAATTACAGTACTAAAAATAAAAATATCCAGTCTCTTTTGCAGATACAGCACATCTTTCGCCTCCTCAGCTCTTTCAGTAGTCAATTATTGCTTGCCAAACATACAAAGTGTGTATTTTTCAAAAATGTTCTTTGATTTTGAGAGTTAATGACGTGCATAAAAATTAACATTGCCAATCGGCAACTACAAAATATTGTGATTTAAACTTTCGGTTAAGAAAATTCGTCTTCCTAGAGTCAAAGAATTAATTGTTATGCACGTAATTAACTCTCAAAGTCAGATAAATTTTTTTGAAAAATGAACTTGCATCACTTTCTTTTATCATCCTTGTCCTCCTGAAAAATGCAGTGGATACTAATGCTACGACCTGCAGTCAGTGATGGGCATCGATACATGAAAATCGCTAAAGCGATACCGATACATCGATACATGAAGAACGTCTTAGGCGATACCGATACGCCGTTACTTTCTAGATGTCTTAAGCGATACCGATACCGATACATGTATCGCCGGTACATTTTTATAATTATTCATTTAATATGTAGGTATTAGATATTATTGTTTATACTTGTAATTTGTACGCACTGTAAGTAAAATCAACGACATTTTAATGGGTTTTATAGATGTAAATAAAAACAATTGCTTTATTTAATGAAAGTATGTTTTAATTTTGTAGGATACATGAATGACTGAAAATATTACACTAACAATTAAAAGTAATTACTATTACCCTTCAAAAATACCAGCTGGCTAAACATCTGGTCAGACAGTCTATTCCTTTTTGGAGCGTGAATGTGACCAGCCAAACTAAACAACCGTTCTACAGGAGCAGAGGATGGTAGTGGTGTGTTATACTTCAGGAAGACCCGTAGAATTCCTGGGTACTGCCTCAGAGATTGGAGAGAATGACTTCCGTCACCCAGATACTGTAAAACTTCCATCTCAGTGGAATCTTGGGTTGCAGAGACATGAACCTGTTTAAACTCAACACCGAGTGGGCGTGGCCAATAGTGTTGCAACACCAATGAGCGTTTCTATATTATGAACGTTTCTCTATTATGGTTAATTAATCTCAATAACACAAGTACAAACGTGTTTAAACGTTGCGCCGTACTGTGTGACGTGACCAGTAGAGTAGTACTGTCATTAAATAAATATTTAATATTATTATTATTTATGTATATTCATAAATATAACTCAGTAGTGTCATATTATAACATCTATTTAAATATTTAAAAATTCTTATTAATGTATCGAAGTATCGATTTTTTTCGATATTTAAGAAAATTGACCTTAGCGATACCGATAAATCGATACTTTTGTCAAGTAGCTAAACCGATACTGATACCGATACAAAAGTATCGATCGATACGTATCGGCGATACATGTATCTAGATACTGCCCATCACTGCCTGCAGTGGTTCGGTGGAGGTAGGTAATGATACTGCTTCCTGGTTAGTACCATAGAAAAAGGGGGCTGCGGGTCTTCCCCTCCCCCAAAATTGCCAAATCCTAACTCTGAGACAGTCCCAACAGAGTACGGTAGGGTAAGGATACAGGGATGTTTTCCCAGGCTCTTCTGCCAATACCTGGACACCAGTGGCGGATTATCATTGAGGCTGAAGCCTCAGGCCCCATCCTTGAGGGGGAACCCCAATCAAAGTGGATCTAGTTAAGTGAAGGTGACTTAATTTCAACGGGCTTATTTCAGCGTTAATATGCCAGATATTGCCAGTGATCCTTGATTATTATTTTGCAAGCTTCATTCTTAATCTAAAATTTTATCTTTATAAATATTTTGTTCATATTTAATTTAACATTTTGTTAAGGTTCTTTTACGTTTGTTTCTCAGTTAGCCTAAGCACCGTACATGTAATTCGTGTAAATGTATTATGTATTGTACATGTACATGCATTTTAATAAAAATCTATAGAGAAGGGCCCCAAAAATCAAATTAGCCTCAGGCACCAAGTACAAGCAATCCGCCCCTGCCGGACATACCACACTCAGAGCAGCAGCTCTGCAAGAATAATTCCCTCCTCTTCTGAATGATCAGGAGTCCGAGTGACAGGGTGCAGCCTAATCCCGAATTCATAAATGCAGAGCTTTCTGCACCTTAGACTTAATACTATCTGACACAGGGTAGCCCCCCAGGCAGTCATGGTGAACCGGGATGCAAGGAAAGCAGTTGTAGGTCATGATGACACCTCTCGTCCAAAAGTAGTGAGGAGGGGCCGAAAGCGAGCAACTCTTCCAAGAACCGCAACCACTGGAACGTGTAATGGTGGTAGTTCCTGAAGGGGATCTGGTCCCACTCCAGTAGAGGATAGAGGGAGGCAGCCTGTTGCTAATTTTAGCAGGGAGTGACAGGGTATTAAAGGATCTGCCAAACAGATGCTATAAAGGCTGTTCCAACAAAGCTTGCTAATATCTTTGCCTGAAGATTAGAACCTGATCTTACTTGCCGAGAAGCTGCAAGCATATGTAGAAAGAAAACCGAATCTTAAAGTTACATGTAGGAAAATTTACTTCAGGCAGGTAATGTACAGCTAGCTCCTTTCAAATCACAGCGGTTTGTGATGATCCGGAGGTATGTATGGACTCGGAGCTACGGCCAAAAGGAGAATATGTGCGGTGGTTCTATTGGAGTAGCTATGTACAGTAGTGTGTGCCACTTTTAATAAAATTTTGAAATTTTGAGGTGCAATATTCTCATGTGGTAAGCCCTGCTACTTTATTGGCGAATATGAAGTTTTAACCCATCCTGAAAATATTTGACCCCGGATCGGGGGCATTGAAATTTTGACCCCAGCCTGTGACGACATCAGACCGATTTTCCATATGTATTTGGCCATAAAATCTTTATTTATTAACCGATTCGAATGATTCTTGTGTTAATTGATTCAGAATTTAAAGTTCTTTAGTTATTAATGTTATTATACTTATTAATATTAATTGTTATTAGTAGTTATTAATGTTATTAATGTATTTTAATTATTAATGTTTTTGTACTTCTTTTCAGACTATGGATAATAATGCTTATTCGCTAAGGCGAAGTGAAGTAAATGTCAGTGATGATTCCAGTGATCTTATTATTGGAAAACTTTTGACTGACATAAAAATTGGTAAAGGCAGTGTGTTCCCATCCAATGGTGATGTGTTGAAGTATTTTATTTATTTAACTAGGAGAATAACAAAATGCTTCTCAGGATGAAGTGATTGCGATTGCTTTGAGGAAAGTGAAGGTCGTCTGGGATATGGCAAGCATTCCTACCAAATATGTAGTAAAGAATCCTCTACCTAAAGCCAAACTCAAAGATTTGATAAAAGAGCGTTCTTCACTAGCTCGTAACAGAGGTAAACCTAATTTTGAGCAAAAACAAAGACTTAAGAAGGAAGTCAGAAATTATTTGATATCGCGGCCAGTGACGCCTTAGATAAGATAAAAAAAGACAAGGTTAAAGACGAAAATCAAAAAATGATAGACATAACATTTCTCGAAGATCAAAGGATAGAGAGAAGATATTGTCTGGGAAATGTTGACAAAAGTTACGAGAAAAAAGTAGTGAAAAACATAACACGAAAGGGAAGCTACAAAAAATTTGAAAGAGAAGAAAAAGAAAGGACACTGCAGAAATTCCAAGCACTTGAAACGCCATCGAAAGCCAATTCTTCTTCATCGACGTTCAGCAGTGACAACGATAACGATGACTAATTCACCGTTCCTAAAAACACACCCAAAAGACAGAAAATTTTTCGTTCCGAAAACGTATCCTCCATGGCAGATCGCCTTAACATCTCTTTGGGACAGAGGACAGCAATGACGGCAGCAGTAGCCTCTGCTTGTGGAATGGATCTAAGCAAGCTGGCCTTATCTAAAAGTTCTGCCAAGCGTGCAGCAGAGATGGTTCGAGATCAAGAGCATCAAGGCAAATAAAAGAGGATTTTATCGCCCCACCTTTCTCGGTCATCCACTGGGACAGTAAGTTGATAACAAATAAAGCAGGAGGCAAATCGGAAAGACTTGCCGTGCTGGTATCGGGTGCCCCAAATGTCAAAGAGGGCAAGCTGTTGGCTGTTCCTGAAATCCCAAATACTAGTGGCGAGTCGCAGGCTACTGAAACTTTTGATATGATCAAAAAGTGGAACTTAGAGCGCCATGTTATTGGGTTTGTTTTTTACACTACAAGCTCCAACTCAGGGCGCCATACTGGAGCCTGTAAGAGACTTGAAGAATATCTATGTAGGAAAGTATTGTGGCTTGCTTGTCGGCATCACCTATATGAGCGGATACTCAACAGTGTGTGAGGTGACGTGTATGTATATATATATATATATATATATATGTATATAGTATAAAAGTCACTAAAGGGTAAATATCACTAAATCTAAGCTGAATGGCAAGAGCAAGTCATAAACGAACCAACGCGGCTGTTCGTATTGCTTTGGTCTGGCCTAGACATGTTTTTTCCTATCTGACCTAATCTTTGGTGCTGAGTATAATTAGATGATGTTTCTAAGGTGACAAATCGGGTAGGAAGTTGTTCGTACTTAAGTATAGTTAGGGTTAATGTCTATAGCTTCTAAATTGGTAATGTAAGAGAGTTAGGTAGGCTGTTTGTGGGACACAGGAATAAAACGGTAGGCTTCAAGGAATACCTAATTCAACGCACCGGTAAGTGCTTTTGATTGTTTGCTAGAACCTAAGTAACCTAACTTGGGTGTCTACCCGACGCTATCACAGTGTGTTTGTAGAAATATTTGGAGGAAGCACTTCACCAGATTATGAAATTTTCAGAGAGTTTCAGGAGGAAAAGTGGCAAGGTATTGACACAAGCATAAAAGGACAGAAAGCTAAAGTCTAAACGGCAATAAGTCTTAGATGCATTAACCGATTTGCTGACTGAGAATACATTCAAACGTGGTGATTTTCGGGAATGCGCTGAGTTGACAATCCAAATTTTAGGTGAAGTACCCCCAAAAGGAGTACGTTGGCTCCGTCCAGAAGCAGCTCATCGTGCACGATGGATGTCTGCAATCCTATATACCTATAAAATGTATGCTTTTGGATACCAGGCTGGCTACAATGAGAATATGATGAAAATGCTTGAGCAGATATGTCTTTTTAATGCATTGTTCTACGCTAAAGCATGGCTACATTCAGACAACGCCGCAGATTCTTCTTTTAATGATTTAAGCTTATATCACAATCTGAAAACCTATGAAAAACATAAGTGAAGTGGCAGGTGCAGGTCTTAAAGTCCTTGATAGGCATATGTGGTACTTTGTGGAAGAAGTGATACCACTCCTTATTTTCGCACAAGGTCAACAATGCAGAGAAGGTTAAGATTGCCAATGCCTTAAAAAAGTCAGAAAAAGATTTATGACATGAAAACTGGCCATCCAGTCTTCCCTATACTCAGGGAAGGAACCAAGCTTTCAGACCTTGCTGGTCCAAAATCATGGCAGTTTCTGAGGCTCTTTAAATCAAATGGGGATTGGTTGAGAAGACCAGTAGAAGAATGGGAGAAACACGAGGACTATATTCGCTTAGCTTCTTACGTGCGAGACATGAAGGTAACAAACGATACGGCTGAAAAGGGGTGGGGGTGAAACTTATTGAAGATTATGCTAAGAGCCTCACCATTAATGAACAGCAACGCCATTTCCTCCTTCAACTTGTTGAAAATGAAAGACGCCTTCTTCCAGACATCTACAAGAGCAGTTTGCGAAACTACTTGAAAAAATAAAAGGCGAGTGTTCTATATACTGTTTCATGCATTAAAATATTTTCAGTATTTAATCTGGGTTAATATATGAATTATTAACAGTTTCTCCTTTTTCAGGGTTTTCGACGGCAACCGAATTGGCAATAAACTGGCAAGGAGGGTTCAAAAGAATGTTTTTTATATTACTTTTGTATGCTTAAGGAAAAAAAAAAATGGGGTTTTGATCATGTCATTCACAATTTTGACTTTTCATTCCGTTTCTGTGAAAGGTTTATTTCAACTTTGACATGTTCAAAATTGTTCCCACCCATCGGAATAAGCCTATTTCTTATTATTATGCTTTTCAGATGGGCCCATTGCCGCGAAGCTGATCTGGGATGATGCTTCAAGGTGGCGATCACACCCACAATGTCTCCTGTATTGCACCAAATTTGTCTAATTTTTATAGATTACCTGAGTTTTCGACCAAACACATAGTAAAAAGTACTGTTTTGGTATGAAAAAAAAAGTGTTTCCAATTCTGCATCAATTGACACCAGAATTATTCGAATCGGTTAATAAAGATTTTATGGCCAAATACATATGAAAAAATCGGTCTCATGACGTCACAGGCTGGGGTCAAAATTTCAATGCCCCCGATCCGGGATCAAATATTTTCAGAATGGGTTAAAACTTCATATTCGTCAATAAAGTAGTAGGGATCACTACATGAGAATATTGCACCTCAAAATTTCAAACATTTATTAAAGGTGGCACACTCTAATGTACAGTACCATATAAGAAATAACTCCATTTAGTCCTCAACTCCTTCGAGCAATGACCTTTCCATTTCTAGTCTTCTTAACAAGCACCATTTACAACTTCAGTAAATACGGACTGCTTGTCAAGTTGTTCTTGCGTCGTATCCAAAAGTAGACTAATGTTTATGAGAAACGCTGAAAATTTTCTTTCTTTCACTACAAAAAATTTCACGCTGACTCCCGACCAAAATGTAACCAATCTTCATTATGCGTACCAACAAAGTGAGTTACGAAATAGTGATTCTTATGTATATTAAAGCTTTATTTTAAGTTTCGTAATTGACAAGTGACTTTGGTTTTCAAATCTATGTTAATTAAATCTTAAAAGTTTTATCTTTTGTTGTGAATACAACATTTAAATTACTCTAGTTTAATTTATGAACGAAGACCAAACTTTAGGGTAGTTTTGTCGTTTTAAACAGCCTTGATCTTCGGTTTTGTAGCTAAGTTACTAATTTCTTAAGTCCATGAAAAGATATCTTTATTAACTTCTCTATTGATTGATACTAGTTATGACATTCTATGTGAATTCTCTCCACTTTATAGAGCGTGTCAAACCTGGAACTACGATAAATTTGAATTGGGTGTTTCCCACAAGCATCCAGTTTCCGCTTCTCCAGACAACTTACTCAACTGTTGATTGGAGGGTATTCTTAGCATCCACTTCCGTCTTGACAAATTTGCAAACTCTTATTATACCTACTTTATACCCAGCCCTAAATCTACCCATATTTAAATAAATTGATCATATTCTTTGTCTACCAAGACGCTATCAAACCGTAAACATTTTTAGGTTACTCTTTTAAACGAAGCAATAAAATCACTCCAAGAATAATCTTACCATCGCAGTTACAAGATTTAATCAAAGGGCTTCCTGCTTGATACGGATACCATATCACTATAATACCAGTCTGAGTGCGTAACAATCAGTTGAACAAGAATTACTATAGGCAATTAAGTTGCAATATTTCTAAATTATTGAAAACGTATTATTTCCTTTTGTTTATATTCCGTATATGAAGTAAATAGCTTTCAAACATCTGATGTAAACTATTATTAAACTTATAACATTTTTCTACGCATTAAATTAGAGTTTTGCCATCCAAAATTTTCTCTGCTCAAGACGTCCGATGTTAACACGAAATACATTTGTAAGTCGTAATTCAATGTTAAGTGCCCACCAACATTAAGCTACAGCTCACCATTACAATTATACTAATAAAAACTGAAGGGTATTAACTATACTTACCACTGTCCGGATTTTGTTCGGACAGTCCGGACGAAAATTCTCTCATTATTTCTTAAAAATTATTTCTTAAAAGTAATGTGCTTATAAATTGTCCAGATTTACTTCAGTTACTGTATAAAGGACTGTGGGTTGGGAGGATAATTTTCTTTGGGCGGGGGTGGGTGGGAAATAGGTGTCCGTATTTACTGAAATGAAAAGGTGGCAACACTAGTATTAACATATTCCAAACCATCCATGACGAAAGTTAGATTCTCCATTTTTGTCAATAAATACTGTAGTATCTCAAAATTTCCCTACCTTGTCTGCGTGAAAATGATGAGAGAGAAGTTTTACTTTATTAATTAAAAATATAATTTCATCACATACAAAAATATTTACATTCATCTTTCTTGCAGAATTCTTACAACGACAGATATTAACATATATTTATGTATTTATGAGAAATGAGAAATTATATATTATTTATGAGAAATAATATATATTTATGAGTTTATGAGAAATTTAATCTTTGGTCACAACTCCTCTGAAAAGAGAAGTTTCTGATTGGTAACTAAAACATCAACTGAACATTGAAATTAATGAGAGAAATCAAATTTAAACAAAGTAAAGGAGTTATTTGAAATGCACGATTACAGAGGTTGGAAGAACAATAGCACACAGTCTTGTGTGTCCTCGCTCCTGGGTTTTCCGCACCTTCAAAACATCCATCTTTAATGCTTGGCTTTTCCACATCATACACTCTTCCACCACATAAGTAATCAGTGGCAACTGCACCTGAAACAGTTTTATAGTTAATTAGAAGTAGAAAACCATCAAGATGGGTGACCCGACCCAGTTTCAACGTAAGTGTCCCTGTCTCAGCCTTCCCCATACCCACGAAAATGGGAGAAATTTAGACGACGTAAAACCTAATATAGTTCGCAGTCGACCTTCGGTAGGCTCACAATAACGTTTATGATTGTTTAACCTCCTCCGTAACTGCAAAGGTCATGTAACAGAGGGAACACCTACGCCTTTACGTGGGAGCCGAACCATCTAAGGGTTACTACGTCATCCGAACACAGGGGGATCGCCCATCCAACTACTGAACAGACTCAACCTCGCTTAATCTCACTGATTTAACGGGAACGGTACTTTTATTTTTTTAATAATTATGCATTACAAAAAACAATAATTAATCTAAATAATGGGAAACACCAATAAAAAAATACAGGCGGCGAGTCAAAAAGTTGACCTTTTGCTGCATAACCTCCACTTTACTGATTCTATTCCGAATCTCGCCAGACGATTTTACTAAATTTTAGGGAACATCCCTATGCAAGAATAGATTAAAGTTTAATGGGAAGATATGAATGACATTAAATACATCATCGTCTGAAGTCCTTTTAACAACTTTTAATAAAGTTTGGTTCAGTCCTTGAAACTTCTTGAAAATTCTCGCAGGAAACTTCTGGAGTCAAATGACCAGTCCTATATGTATTTAACTATCTTTATTATTTCATCATTTTTAGGTGAATTTACAATTTCAGGCAATCTAAACGTGGTTTTTCCAATGATCTAAAAACTCAGCTTTGACCCATTAAGTTGTCGAAATCACATCTTTTGGGTCATTCTGAAAATAGTCATAAAATTTCCTTGTTTCCAAACTATAGGAATAATGTAGTAATTTTAACCACTTAACTCGATTACACTAGCACGGGAGTTCCCAATTAGGGGTACGCGGCATCCTGCTTTGGAACTAAGTATTCAAAAGACGGTGTAGCGGCTACACCGTCTTTCTAGCAGGGTAGGGATGTACGGGCATTTTCCGAAGCCATCGAGGGGTACGCAGCCAAAAAAACGTTGGAAACCGCTGCTTAAGCGGAATCGGAATTCCAACCGACGCCGACTGCGTGTGAACTTAGTAGTCTTGAAACCATTAAGGTCACTCGCGGGCGTGGGCGAGTATATACAGTACAGCCAATCCCCGGTAGTTCGACCCCGGGGTATTTAGACTCTTATTCCGACTCTAGACGACCGCATTGTCCCGGGATAATACAACCCTCCATTATTGTTTGCACTTATTTTATAACCAGCAGAACGACCCGGCGTTGCCGGGGTGGATGTTGAACGCTATACGCTAACGAAAATATCACGACTTAACCTAACCAATCGTCAAGGGCGAACAATTAACCCACCCGGGTATTCAATTAATCTAATCGGGCATTCAGTTGACCTAACCGGGCATTTAATTAACCTAATCGGCATTCAGTTGACCTAACCGAGCATTCAATTAACCAATCGTCAACTGTACGCCCTTGACGATTGGTTAGGTTAAGTCGTGATATTTTCGTTAGCTTTAACGAAAATATCACGACTTAACCTAACCAATCGTCAAGGGCACACAATTAACTTACCCGGGTATTCAATTAATCTAATCGGGCATTCAGTTGACCTAACCGGGCATATACTATGTATATATATATATATATATATATATATATATATATATATATATATATAGCGTTCAACATCCACCCCGGCAATGCCGGGTCACTCGCCTAGTTTTAATTATATGTGAAGATCAAGATTTTCATGACTGTTCTTTTCTATAGTTTTATTGGCCAAATAATTAGTCATGAAAATCTTAAGATTCAGAAATCTTGACACAATGTGAAGCTCAAAATTTTCACGTCTGCGTTCGTTTCTGTAGTTTAATCGCGGTGCTGGGGCCTTCGGGCCCAGTAATTTTAATTATTTAATTTATTAACACCCAGGTACACAATCTGGGGACCTAAGCAATATGTGCATGAAGTTTCATGTCTAACTGCTTCCATTTTGGAGTTATGGCTGGAACACACACACGTCCTTTTATTATAGGTTATACTTATTTTATTATAATAGAATCAGACAGTTTAGAATCAAAATATCTTAACTTTATACGAAGTGTTGAAAACAAGATAAATTTAGTAATACTGATAAACTCATGATAGCTTAGGGGAACACCCACTATTCCGACTTTTCGGAATAGTGGGGGTTGGAATAAGCGATCATACGGGGCTCCAATAAACCTTAGCCCCCCCCCCCGCCCATGGCCTAAACCATTAGAGGTACAGTAAAACTAAACATACCTTACAAAAGAGAATTTAATCCTGCATTTAATGAGAAACAATTAAAACTTGGTGTTCCCGCCAGTGGCTTCCAAGACAGCCTGAATTCGCTTTGGGTAGCTTGCCAAAAGTGACGTGAATAGATCTTGATCGTTACGCAAATTTGCTAAAACAGTTTCAATGTGTTGCGTCATTGTATCCTTCGAAAATCGATTTGCTGCAGGTTCTTGAAACAAGACACATTCAACCTTGTCCTTTATAACTGATCCAATGTGTTCACAGACGTTCAGGTCAGGAGAATTTCCTGGCCATTCTTCATTTCCAAAGAAATCAATCTCATGGTTCCGCAACAACTGTTGAGTGGCTAATGCCTTAAAACAGGGGGCCTTATCGTGCAGAAGTGTGACCTGATCGACATCCATAACATTGTTTGGGTTTCTTAGAAAAGGAATGACATGTTGGGATAGAATAATATCACGAAAATACTGTCCATCCCAACTCTGACCATTTAGCTTCAGCACCCACATGAGCTTTGCAGTGAACAAAACAAACAGCAACACAGTCTGGACTTTTTAATAATTCGCGATAATGTTCATTGTCATCGATTTCATCTGGTGTTGTGGCCCACACTCGATCATTTTGGTAGTTAGGCCGACGTGTTACGTAAACAAAAAATTCATCGGACACCTAAATGCATGAAATCATCCACATCCCAATCTTCAAGATAATGGGCAAACCACATTCTGTCATCGATGTTAAGTTGAGTTTTTCTTGGCTTTGGAAGTTCATGCCGAGGCTTTAAACCTTGCCTATGACGGTACAGTCGAATGATCTCACCACTAACGATCTTTCCTCTCAACACTTCGATCTCTCTAGAAAGTTTAGCACAGCTGTTTTCCCGCTTACGCGTACCGCTTTCAAGGATGTCCTTTGCATTTCACATTCATCCAAAGTTTTATTCCAATTTCTTTTGACGAAGTCCTCACTTCTTCGCAACTTTTTGGCAACCCATGAACGTGTTACAAAGGTGGCTCCAGCATCACGAGCTTCCCGAAATGTTATTGCTCGTATGCGATCTATCACACGTTGCCTCTCCGAATCACAGATATTAATTGAGAAGCCATTATATTATCACTATCAGTTGGAGTAATTTTAATACCTGCAATAAAGAATTTTATATATTTTTATAATCACTAAAAACTATTTCGATATAAGTAAACATGTAAGCTGCAAATGGGGGGGCTAAGGTTTTTTGGAACCCCTTATATACAATATGATCACATATTCCAACCCTCTGACCGCCGCATTAAGTCGGATTAGAAAGGACTTACTGTACATCCCGACCGGAACACCATATCTCCGCCACCTTCTTCGGCGTCGATAATGAGTTTGAACTCATTTGACACAATCCGAGTTGAAATAACTAAATTACTTTTAGACTGTTGTTTCTTTTCTGAAGTACAAATTTTGAAGACCTTCCAACAATGACGCTTAACCCTTTGTCACACAACAGCTACAGTGAATCACCGAGTATAAACTATTGTTTTAGGTGGTTAGTACAACTACCGAGACTGAAAGAGTTAATTGATCTTCCTGCATAGTTTGTTTCATGAACCAACTAGGTACAACCAACTTTTCATGCATTTATCACTACATTTCTGCTCTGACGCACTTGTATATGAACTGTTGGTCTGCGAAGGATTTACATTTTAAGACTGATGAAGTCCAAGATAATAGCGGAAAGCCGGAAACAAAATTACCTTTAAATAGTAATATTTTGAAATGGCTATTTTAGAATGATGTGGATGATTGGTTGTCAGAGGCGATCCCTCGTATGACTGAATCAGACGATGGCGCGGTGGGTTCGATGCCAAAGGATGGGAGAATATCGATGTCGATCTAAGTACTCTCGAGCATCTGGATATAAACGATGCTGACGGGTGGTAAGCCGAGTAAGGATGAACAATGGAATGACAGAGGCTTACATAGTTTATTATGAATCACTGAATGTATGAATGAACTCTACTAATGGCACAAGATTTATGCACACTGCATAGTTGGGGTAATACAAGTAACAGAATCGTGCCAACCTATTAGATTATACGTAGTACATACAGGGAGAGTAAAAAAAAACTCCGGGGTTTTGAATGTACGTCATTACTAAAATTATTAATATATTCTTTTCTTTGTAGATCAAAGGGAGAATACCTGGAGAATCTCTTAGACAAGATTTGGAGACAAAGGACTAAGCATGGTGTTGACAAGTGAGGAAAGGATAAAAGTGGTACAGTTTTTCTTGGACTGTAAGTCAGTGGTGGAGATACAAAGACGATACCACGCCATTTTAAATGTGCGAATTGCACCAACTAATAAGACTATCCACAGCATTGAAGGACAAGGGAACAGTTCTAAATCAATATAGGGAAGTATCGGGAAGGCCACGAACCAGACGCACAAAACCGAACATTGAATCCGTCCGGCAACCTGATGCGGAGCCCCAGGAAAGCCCTCCGCAGGCGGTTACAGGAGCTGGATTTAAAACCCACATCTTTAAGGAGGATCATGAAGAGTGACTTGAAACTGTACCCCTTAAAATTCAGGTTTATAGACGAAGCGCACTTTCATTTGAATGGTGTGGTGAACTCGCAGAACTATAGGTATTGGGGAACTGAACCACCTGATGAATTTATAGAGAAACCTCTCCACAGTACAAAGTTCACGGCGTTCTGCGCTCTTGGTGCAAAGGGCATTATTGGTCCTCTATGGTTTGAAGATGACAGACCAACAAACACCGACTGTTAACAAGGAGCGTTACAAAGGTTATCAGAAAATTTTACACCATACTGCAACGACGCCGGGAACTTAATTTCCGGTCTCAGCATAAGCCATTTATGCTTTCCAATTTAAAATATACCAATATATTTATCATATAATGCATTTTAATAGTATTAAAAAAAATCCTAAAAACGATCAACATAGTAAATACAGGTCTTTTAGAATGTGTTCATAGGGAATGGAATAGAACAAATGGAATGCTGTACAATATTTACAGTAAAATCTGTATAACTCGGACTCTGGATAAGCCGGAAAAAATTCTCCTCGGTAAAAACTTGTTATACACAAATGCCAAAGAAGAGAAAAAGAAAAGGAACTATCTCCTCTACGAATTGTTTACAGTTGCCATGGGAACTGAACAAATTGTGAAAGCGGTAAAATAATGGGATGTATATGTTTTATACTCTTCAGAGGGACAATACCTTTGTCCCTCTCTCTCTTTCTCTATTATACAGGGTGTCTCAAAAGTCACTATCTATTTTGAAAAATAATGGGAATTACGAAAAACTGGTTTAAGACATGAAAAATATATTTATTTCAAAGTAAGTGCCACAAAGAATTAGTGCTATTTATTTATCTGTCTCCACATGGCGACCATCAGTGTCTCTACAGAGCTCAAAGCGATAAGTTGTTTCCTGGAACACACTTTCCAGCATTTGAGGTGTTATTTTCTGAACTGCATCGGTAATACGATTTCGAAGTTCGGCTACATTACTAATTCTTCTACCAGTGTACACCTTAGACTTAATGAAACCCCAGGCGAAAAAATCTAATGGTGTTAAATCGGGTGAACGTGCTGCCCATGGTTGTGTTTCTCCACGACCAATCCAGCGACCGGGGAAGCGTCTGTCAAGATAATCACGTACAATTATTGCATAATGGCACGGTGCTCCATCCTGCTGAAAAACTACTGTGTCAAGAATGCCATCTGTAAGAAGTTGAGGTTCGAGGAATTGTTCAAGCATGTCAAGATAAATTTATAAATTACACAAAATTCGAAATAAACCAATTAACTTTTTTTAAATACACAAATTTGCACCAGAAGTACATATCTTTATGCCAGCATAGCATTTTTAAAAAAAACATCTAATGTCACCGAAATAGATAGTGACTTTTGAGACACCCTGTGTATATATATATATATATATATATACACTATTGTGCAAGAGATCAGAAGCAGCTGCATACTTCTTTCACTTTTCACAATTAACAGTAAGACGTCATATCCTGTATCAAATGTAGAATTATTACTACTTTGATGCTGTGATGTTATTTTTTTTATTCCAGAATAA
The DNA here is from genome assembly GCA_023014485.1 of Bathynomus jamesi. Lineage (NCBI taxonomy): Eukaryota > Metazoa > Arthropoda > Malacostraca > Isopoda > Cirolanidae > Bathynomus > Bathynomus jamesi. Next base: position 886,440 of record JAJOZX010000250.1, read on the forward strand.
ATGTTAAAAAATTATACCTATAAAAGGTTTAAATTACCCTAAAAATGACATAGTAAAGAATCCATCTGGCTTGTAGCTCAATGACCAAAGTCCCGAGGTTGTCGCTGTTTCTCAAAGGCATAAACATTAAGTGCCAAATATTATTTTAAGTAACGTATTCATGAATATTGTCTTCGTCAGGGAACTAATTTTGAACATTTGATAATTTTACTTAGTTAGAAATCGTGTTGAGTCAAAGGAGTCGTCGCGTTTTCAGTTGGATCGTCACAATCCATTTAGTCATGAGCCTCGGTAGTGTAATGGTTAGCATAACTGACAACGAATCCACCGGCCGAGGTTCGGATTTCCGGTAACGGCAGTAGGCGCGCACAAACCCAGCTGTTCATCTTTCCATACAATAAAAATTGGTTGGTAGATAAGTGGGTACCCTGGGTAACCAACCTAGTGGTTAAGACGCTGGGTTGCTGCTGCTGCTGCTGATGATAATGATCTACAGAAGCTAAGGCTAACAAAGACCCTAAGATTCACTCTAAGGTTAGCCCAAGAGAAAGAAGAGAGTAGGGGGTTATAAAAAGAGAATAAGGGGTTATGATGATGATGATGATGATGGAGGTCATGAGACCGAGTCCATGCGAGGACTTTGTAATTTCTGACCACCCGTAGTGGGTCGTTGTTGGAATTCCACGTTAAGCTGTAGGTCTAAGGCGAAGCAACAAGCTTGACCTTCGTCAGAGTGAACAATTCGGGCAGGAGTGAAGCCAAGGTTAACCAAGGTATTAGAAACTAGATAACGAAAATGAAACTGGTTTGCTAGCCTCATCTATTGTTAAGGATACAGATAGTGAATTTTGTTTAAGAAATAGCGTAAAACGGAGGAGACTGCAAATGAGGAGGTAAAATTGGTAGAATAGAACAGGATGTAAATAATTTAAGTTTAGATATTGCAGATCCCTTTTAATTTTTCACGTTGGAGGGAATGATTTGTACAATTTTAGTAGTAGAACAGACGACTTTTTTTGTTTTTTTTTTTTGTTTCAAAGTATGACCGCTCATGGCCACCAAAAGAAAGGTGGATAGCAGAGCGAACACAGGACGAAAATTAAGGAACAGCTAATGGAAATGAACAATAGACGGGGGAGGAGGAGGAGGAGGAGGAGGAGGAGGAGGGGGGGAAGCAGAAAGATCATAGCGGAGTCACAGCCGGTAAAGAAGTCGGGAGCGAAAGAGGAAGGAGAACAACCCGGTTATCGAAAAGTAGGGACCTTCAGATAGAATAGCGCCAAGCCTATCAGAAGGCCCGACGCTCTCCAAAAAGGGAAAATACTCTGCGCGCAGCGCAGAGTAAAGCGGACACTCCACCAGGAGGTGGGAAACTGTAAGGAAAACGTTACAATTGGGACATCGGGGCACCCGATCCCCGGCCATCAAATAGCCATGGGTCAGGTGGGTGTGGCCAATACGGAGGCGGGCCAGAGCCACCTCCTTATGGCGCGACCGATGGAAGGAAGAGGCCCAACATCCCAATTTGGGTTTAATCTTGCAAAGTTTGTTATCTGTAACGCCATCCCAGCGACTCTGCCACCGGGAGCGCAAAAACCTACGGAAGCCAGGGATATAATCGGAAAAGGGGAGGGACACGGGTGAAACCTGTAGTCGGCACGCGGAACGGGCAGCTCGATCGGCAGCCTCATTACCAGCCACGTTAACATGTGCTGGGACCCAGCAAAATACCACCACCTTGCCACCGAAAGCGACAAGGGTATGGCACAGTAGCTGGATTCGTCGGACCAGTGGGTGCACAGGGTCAAAACACTCCAGGCCATCCAGGGCACTGCGGGAATCCGAATAGATGACAAACGACCCATCCGGATGCTCCCGCACCACCTCCAGAGCGCTCAGAATGGCATAGAGCTCCGCCGTGAAAACGGAAGCCTCATCAGGGAGACGGGTACATCGGGGAGCAAGGGCAGACGACTGGGGAACAGCCGCGGCCCCAACGCCCCCCGACGACCTCGAGCCATCCGTGAAGACCGCAACACATGCAGAGTGACACGCCGCATGCTGAAGGAACAGAGACCGAAGCAAGGCAGAGTCAGAATCGGCCCTGCGAACGGGGCGCAACGCCCTACAGCACGCAACAGGGGTGCTCTCCCAAGGTGCAACACCCTTGAAAGAGACCGGTATAACGGATGGAGGAGGATGCCCATACCATCGAGGAGGGAGGTCACCGTGTCGGTGAAATACCAACCCCCATCCCGGCAGAACGCCCTCTCCACTACCTGGAATAGAGGAGAGTTGGGAAGACGGAGGATCCGGAGATAGTGCTTAGCAATGAGGAACGACCTCCGATCCCCCAAGGGAGGGATGTCGCACTCAACCTGCAGACTATCAACCGGAGAGGAGCGGAAGGCGCCAGATGACATGCGCAGTCCTCTAGAGAGGACCGGATCCAGTATCCGAAGGGCCGTACGGGAGGCGGAGCCATACACCACACTCCTATAATCTAATTTTGACTGTACCAGGGACACGTACAAACGGAGGAGTGTCCGCCTATCCGCGCCCCATGTAGTATGCGACAGATGTCCCAGCAAATCCAGGGTACGTCTTGCAGACTCGCGCAGCCGGCGAAGGTGGGGAATCCAGCTCAAACGGCTGTCGAAAACCATACCCAGGAAACGCACTGACTGAACGAGGGCCAGAGGCTGACCCCCGAGTGTAAGATCAAAGGTCGGGACGGCGCCGGATCCCCGTCTCCTCGGCGGAAGGAAGGCCACACACGAAGTCTTCGGGGAAGACAGCGTAAGGCCCACCGACGACGCCCAGCGTTCAACCCGATTTACCGCGAGTTGGACTTGCCTCTCCACGAGGGGGGGACTCCTCCCCGCGGCATAGACAGCCAGATCGTCGGCATAGATGGAACATCGCACCTAGGGCGGAAGGGCTCCCGGTAGCGCAGACATGACCAGGTTGAAGCAGGAGACGCTTAAGAGACACCCCTGGGGCACCCCCTCCTCCTGAACATACAGGTCAGATAGGGCCGCCCCATTACGGACGCGGAAAGTGCGACGGCAGAGGAAGTTACGAAGAAATGTGGGCAAAAAGCCCACAAAACCAAGAGACTTCAAACGGTCCATGACAACTCCCCGACGGGTCGTGTCATAGGCCTTTTGGACATCAAAAAAGACGGCCAGAACAAGATTCCGGCGGGAAAAGGCCTCCCGTACATCATGACCAAGGAGGAGAAGGGGGTCCAGAGTACCCCGAAATCGACGAAAGCCATACTGGGTCGGGGGGTATAACCCAAGCGACTCCAGTGTAAAGGAAAGTCGGACGGCCACCATCTTTTCAAGTAGCTTGCATAAGCAGCTCGTCAAGGCAATAGGCCGATAGCCCGCCACCTCAGCCGGATCCTTCCCCGGCTTAGGTATCGGGACCACAATCGCCTCCCTCCAACGGGAAGGGAACGACCCCTCAACCCACACCCGGTTGAAAAGATCCAGCAAGAAGTGTAGGGCCATCGGGTGCAGATTCCAAAGAAAGTCATACGGAATGTCATCAGGGCCAGGGGCGGAAGAACGACGGGTTGCCAAGGCAGCCCGAAGTTCCCGCATCGTAAAGAGATGGTTATAGGGCTCGTTCCCAGGCGGCGGGAACGTAACATTCGACAAAGGACGATCCGCAGCTGAAGGCGAACGGGAAACCGCAGCAAAAGCCCCAGCCAGCCGATCGGCCACAGCAGCAGGATCCGAAAGGAAGCCGTCCCCGTCCCGAAGGACAGGGCGACTAGCAGGGACCGGCTTCCCCTCGATACTACGTACCTTCCGCCACACAGTAGCAGAAGGGGTAGCCGAGGAAATGCCGGACACAAAAGCACGCCAAGAGGCCCGACGGGCCAACTTGAGAGTCTGGCGGGCGAAAGCCTTCGCCCGCCGCATCTCAATCAAGTGGTCCGCGCGCCGGGTGCGGTGGAAGCGGCGCGACGCCCTCTTCCTCTCGCACACCGCCCGGTGACATGCTGGAGTCCACCACGGGACGCTACGCGTCCGCGGGTTACCGGAAGATCGAGGGATACAGTCCTCCGCGACGCCCATCAACACCCGCTCGAAGAACTCCAAGCTTTCATCCACAGAGCCAAAGCTCAACACCGAACGGGTAATGACGGAACGAGCTCTGAAGGATGGCCAGTCAGCCCGCGCAAGGCACCACCTCGGTCGAGACGAGACACCCGGCTGCGGTCCGACCGGCTCAAGACAGACTGGGTAATGATCACTACCATAAGAGTCCCCCAACACCTTCCACGAAAAATCGAGTAAGGCATCGAGGGACACCAAGGAGAGATCAATACAGGTAAATGAACCCGTGGGTTCGTGGAAGTAAGTAGGTTCACCGGAATTGAGGCACGCGAAGGAAAGTTCCTCCATTAAGGAGAGCAACATACCAGCAACATTAGTCGACCGGACATCTCCCCAAGCCGGGTCGCGACTGTTAAAGTCCCCGAGGAGGAGAAACGGTCGAGGTAGTTGCAACACCAACTCGCGAACCGCGTCGCGAGAAGGAGGGTCATGAGGAGGAATATAAATCGAGCAGGCAGTGTACTGGCGATCTAAAAATAGCCGCACAGCCACAGCCTGCAAGGAAGTGCGAAGAGGCACACCTCGCGATGGTAACGAATGATGCACATAAATCGCCGCACCCCGCCGGCGTGTGTGCTCATCCGGGGTGCAAGGGAAACCAACATAGCCAGAGAGACGAGGGAGTCCCCGCGCAGCCAGGATAGTTCCTGGAGACAAACACAGGAAGGCCGCTCGCTCTTCAGCAGGGAAGCAAGGTTCTCCCAGTTAGCTAAAAGCCCCCTACAGTTCCAATGCAAAATGGAACTATAAGGGGAAGTGGCATTATAAGAGGCAGAGAAAACAGAGAAATAGCCACGGACCAAGCTGAGCAGCAAACTCAACGGTCCGCAACCAGGGACGGAATCGGCTTCCCCGACTCACCCCGAACGGGGGGGTAGGGGCCACCGACCCCGCAGCTGCTTCACCCGTAGTAGAACGAGGTGGAGAGTGGAACAGGGAGTTCAGAGGGGGGCTCCCCTGGGGGGGGGAGACGACGAGACGGGCCCAGCCGAAACCCCCGACTCCCCACCAGAGGGGGGCTGGGGAGAACCAGATGTTCGAGGGCTCGTCAAACCAGACAAGCACTGACGGGGGGGGGGAGGAAAGGTCCACCACAGGTGGGAGAGGTAGATCCAGGAGAGAGACTCCATGAAGAAGGGCCAGGCTCCTCTCGACCGGGTCCACCATGGGAACAGCGTCAGTAATCGAGGGTGTCATGGGGCGGTGTACCTCAACCGACACCCGGACACTGGTCGGGGCACCGGGAGGTGACGCCTCACCAGCCCTCCGTATAGCGGGGGGAGTCCCGAGCGGATCAGGAGCGGCGCGCCGCTTCCCCTCCGGTGAAGAAGGGGAAGCAGGGCGAGCAGCGGTCATGATCGGGTCTGGAGGACTCCGACTCCGACCACGGCGACGCTTCCTCCTCCCCTTCGGGGCATCACCTTCCCCACCCGAGAGACGAGTAGGCAAGGATCCAGACCCCAAGGCCGGAGAGGGAGAAGGGGCACTTGTAGGCAGGGAATCAGATGGGATGTCTGAAAGTGAGGCAGAGGAACAAGAAGGGCCCGCGGCGCCAGGAGGACCACCAACCCCCGGAACTTCCAGGGGGGCACCACTCCGGTAGACGCCGGGGTAGCACGGGAGGGGCCCGAGGACCGCCAGGGCCAAGAGCCGCAGCATAGGACAACCCCCGCCGCGGCTCCCGGTCACGGACCCTATCGCGCGCCTCCCGCGCACTAAGGAATTCGGTAGTCCTTAAGGACCGCACCTCGAATTCAAATTTGAAAACGGGGCAGTCCCGAGAGGAGGAAGGGTGGGCCCCCGAGCAGTTCGAGCACCGCGGGGGCTTCGTGCACGGGGTAGGGTGCGCAGGCCCACCGCAGCGGACACATAGCTTACCCTCACGGCGGCACGCAGAGCTAACATGGCCGAACCGGTTGCAGCCAAAGCAACGAACCGGGTCAGGCACATATGGTCGCACCGAAAACTCACACGACCGGCGATCACCCACGCCCCAGAACACCTGGGCCGGAGGCACAAGGGAGTCAAAGGTCAGGAGCAGACGAGCGGACGGGGTAAGAGCACCATCCCGGCGCGACGAAAAGCGGAAGACCTTCGTTACCCCCTGGGGGGCAAGATCCTCCTGCAACTCGCCAACCGGGATTGACAGCAGACGGGAAGCGAAAATGGTGCCCTGACAGCTATTCAATTGCGGATGGGGAGTCACAGAAACTCTGCAACCCAAGACATCCTGCAACTGTAGAAGGGACTCAGTCACCCCCGAAGAACGGGACTTCAAAAGAAGAGACCCATCCTTCAGAGGGCGGATATCATAACGACAGGGAACCCCCACCGTCTTAAGGCGCTGAAACACCCGTTCCGAGTTGCCCGGAAGGGAGCCAGCGGAAGGGCGGAGAACAAGGAACCTGTCCACCGGACAGAAATTGACAGCCGGGACAGGTCCATGTGTAACGGTAACCGGGAGTGGGCGAGAGAACAAGGGCCGCGAAGACCCCGCCCTACGGCCACCACGAGTCCGGCCACGAGAGCCAGACGCCGCAGAGGACGAGAGGGGGCCATACGGCTTGAAGGTCAATCCAGCGGAGGCAGAGGCCGCTGAACGACCAGAAGTAGTAGTCTTATCCAAATCCAAGGGCGGGCCAGAGTCGTCAACAGGAGGGGATTGAAGTTTAGAAATTGAACCCATAAACAATAGCTTTACAAAAAAGACAGCCTCGGACCCAAGGCAATGCACCATCCGCCGCTGCATCCTTCAAGGCGCAGGCCCAACGTCCCGGGTAGCCCGCCCCCCAACCTGACTGTCGTTTTAAAAACAGCAGATTGGCACTACGGAGATTTGTCCGTTAAGGGCCAAGCAAAGACCCAATCCAGACGCAGCAGCGGTCCGGGCGCCCGTACCGTCCCCAGAGCACGGCTCAGCCACGGAGCGATGCCCCCCGGCGGGTGCACCCGATGACCCCAAGACTGCAAAATACAAACAGAGGGGGGGGATACTACAATTAACAGAGGCACAAGACCGAGTCAAGACAAAAGAAATTCCGGGAGAGACGGAAAAAAAGGGGGAGCAAAAAGAAAGAAAAGGAAAAAAAAAAGAAAAAAAAAAAACGCAACTAGGTAACTCTTCGCCCACACCCCGCGAGGAGTTGAGGAAACCCCAACAACCCACGAGGTGTACGAGCCCCCTCGGCCCGGCAAGCCGGAGTACCTAATCGAGGGGGTAGAACAGACGACTTGTTGGCTAAACACTCAAGTTTGATTAAATCGTTGAAAGATTAGTTGAATAACGTCCTTATTTCTGGGGTTCTACCAAGAATTTAAGAACGTGATAGATTGTTAAATAAAGAAATTTACTTCAATACTAGATTAGAAGCGGATCTGTAGCCTTTTCGCTGGACTTTAATTCAGCGGATCTGTTAATTCAAGATGGCATTCACCCAAATAAAATAGGTAATGCACGACTCGGGAGATTGATTGATAAAAAAGCGAATAGGATTTATGTAAAACGTTGGCAAGATAAAAGTTCTTTCTCGTTTGGAAAATGTAACTCGTTGGCCTCACGGAAACTTAACGCGAATAGAGGAACGAATAGTAACAGAATAACTAGTTTAAAAGTAGTGATTTTTAATGCGAGAAGCGTAAGAAACAAGTTTAACGAATTTAAAGCTTTAGTTCATATTGAAAATTGTTATAGCAATAACTGCGTTTGATGAAGTTCCCCATAAACGATTGTTGGAAAATTTAAAACTCACGAAATAAGTGGTCAAGTTCGTAACTGGATTGATATAATTGGTTAATTGGTAGAAAAAAGAGAGTAGTAATTAACGGAGAAGAGTCAGGGTGCACGTTTTATAATACTAGGAAAAAATGCGGGGGTGAGACCCCCAAATTTTGGTTGATTGGGTGGTTTTTATATGTATGTATAGGAAAAATTAAATATATAAAATTTCGGGGTTTCACCCCCGCATTTTTTTCCTATTAATATAAAACATGCCAAAGTAGTTTTATTAAAATCAATTAATATTTAAGGGTGCCTCATAAGCAGCCATCCCTACTAGGCCAAATCTACTATGCTTTCACTCCTAAAAAGTTTAGTTCAATTCAGTTTCTAATTAATCAGTAGTCAATGTCTATTTTAGTTTATGTTGTTCTTTAACTGCTGTTATTTGCCCTTATAGTGGAACGCTAATAAAAAATTCGTGTATTTATGTTTCAATAATTAACTAAATTTGAGTCCTTGTGTGGAACCAATAAGAATATTTATAATTACTCGAGATTTTGCATATTTTATTTTTTTGTCAAATGGAATATATTGAGGGGGTGAGACGGTGAAATTTGCAATTTTGAAAAATAAGAACCACCCTAATATACAGGGTGTCCCATAAGTCTGGAACCATAGGGTAAAATAAGTAATTTATGTTTTTCCGTTTATGCAAGTGCCCATGATGTCTTTGAGTAAGGAAGAACGCAGCCAGGTAATTCTGCTTGTAGGAATCGGAGTCAGAGGGAGGTCGCTGAGGAATTTAACGGATTGCATCCGGACCGCGCGCCGATAACACACGCTGTGTCGGCAAACTTGTAGCAAAGTTCAGGGAAACGGGTTCCATAGGAGATAAACCACGCAGTGGACCTCCGAGGACATCCACCGACGATGACACAGCCGCTACCATCCTCGCTCATTTCACAAACAGTCCTGAAAAGTCTCCTCAACGTTTTTATTGCCGTTTTTATAATTTTGTCCTATGGTTTCAGTCTTACGGGACACCCTGTGTGTGTATGTATATAATATATATATAATATATATATATATATATATATACTGTATATATATAAAATCTTTTAAGTAATTTAGTTCTTTGCAGTTGTTCGGTGTGAAATTTCTCTGAATGCCCTCAAGACGACATTACTCAACTTGAAAGAATTCAGAGAAACTTCATAGCAAAGATCAAAGGATGCAAAGAACAAAATTACTGGGAAAGATAATGTTAATTAAATCTATACACGATGGAGAGAAGAGAGAAGTACAACAATTTACACATGAAAATAATAGAGAAACTAGTTCCTAATCTCAAATCGTAGTCTAACAACTCTAACAACATTGGGAAATAGGAAGGGAAGCGTATCTTTTCCCAAACTAAAGGCTAGCCAAGGAACATCCTCAACCTTGAAGGAAAATACAGTAGCTTTGTTGTCAGAAGGCGAAGACTACTCAACCAGCTACCCAAAGAACTCGGAAAAACTAGTGGTGTATGAGTGAAAGTGTTCAAAAAAAGACTAAACACCTGGCTCAGAACAATCCCAAATGAGACAGGTATACCTGGTTGTGTGGAATGGAGAACGCAGGACAGCAAACCAACTCGAGAAGAAGGGTTACGAGCCTACCTCGATGACGAATCACCACAAGGAACTCGTAAAGTTGTAAGGTAAATTAAGGTGTATATTAATATATATATATATATATATACACAAACTCAGAATGGTTCCCTGAGAACAATATATGTTAAACACAGACCGTGCATGGCACAAGGAACTCTTCTGGGAAAATTAAATCCACTATAGTCCGAATAAGTAATGATAAATGACAAATACCATAGTTTTTTTCCTTTTTCATGATTTTAGCCCGACGTGGGCAACGGGTCTCTCGCAAAGAGATCCCATAAATATAGCTTCCCTCACCAGCTATCTGCAAAGCAGACAGGATCCAGCTTTGGGACGTGGATCTAGGGTTTAAAGCAAACCTAGATCCCTACACTCAGAACCTCTATATAAGTAAAAGACTCGTTGCATTCACGTCGTGTTGAATAAATCAAAGAAAAAGGGGGTAACTATTGTATTTTTAGCCAAAAAAACCAAAACTTAAACCTCAACCGGGACATTGAGCGTCCACTTTTCAAGGCACGAAACACGTCCGTTTAGTATACACAAACTCAGAATGGTTCCCTGAGAACAATATATGTTAAACACAGACCGTGCATGGCACAAGGAACTCTTCTGGGAAAATTAAATCCACTATAGTCCGAATAAGTAATGATAAATGACAAATACCATAGTTTTTTTCCTTTTTCATGATTTTAGCCCGACGTGGGCAACGGGTCTCTCGCAAAGAGATCCCATAAATATAGCTTCCCTCACCAGCTATCTGCAAAGCAGACAGGATCCAGCTTTGGGACGTGGATCTAGGGTTTAAAGCAAACCTAGATCCCTACACTCAGAACCTCTATATAAGTAAAAGACTCGTTGCATTCACGTCGTGTTGAATAAATCAAAGAAAAAGGGGGTAACTATTGTATTTTTAGCCAAAAAAACCAAAACTTAAACCTCAACCGGGACATTGAGCGTCCACTTTTCAAGGCACGAAACACGTCCGTTTAGTATACACAAACTCAGAATGGTTCCCTGAGAACAATATATGTTAAACACAGACCGTGCATGGCACAAGGAACTCTTCTGGGAAAATTAAATCCACTATAGTCCGAATAAGTAATGATAAATGACAAATACCATAGTTTTTTTCCTTTTTCATGATTTTAGCCCGACGTGGGCAACGGGTCTCTCGCAAAGAGATCCCATAAATATAGCTTCCCTCACCAGCTATCTGCAAAGCAGACAGGATCCAGCTTTGGGACGTGGATCTAGGGTTTAAAGCAAACCTAGATCCCTACACTCAGAACCTCTATATAAGTAAAAGACTCGTTGCATTCACGTCGTGTTGAATAAATCAAAGAAAAAGGGGGTAACTATTGTATTTTTAGCCAAAAAAACCAAAACTTAAACCTCAACCGGGACATTGAGCGTCCCAAAGCTGGATCCTGTCTGCTTTGCAGATAGCTGGTGAGGGAAGCTATATTTATGGGATCTCTTTGCGAGAGACCCGTTGCCCACGTCGGGCTAAAATCATGAAAAAGGAAAAAAACTATGGTATTTGTCATTTATCATTACTTATTCGGACTATAGTGGATTTAATTTTCCCAGAAGAGTTCCTTGTGCCATGCACGGTCTGTGTTTAACATATATATATATATATATATATATATATATATATAAACACATACACGAGTTGCCTATTGAGAAAGTTAAAAAATGGTAAATTGAAGATATAAGAGTATCAGAGTATTTTTCTCTTACGTCATTTCATCACTGCATCTCTCTCCTGTGAAGAAACAACAAAAATTAAAAATTCGACACCTACCCGTTACTTTACTTTTTGTTCGAGATATCACGCAGTGTTCCACTCCCTTTTGACAGGTTCTGGTAATGTTATCTGCGTAGATATCGAGGGACAAACATCCTTCTTGCACTAAACATCTGTAGCAAATCCGTTGCGAAACTGCAGACGTGATCTCTATAAAAAGAAGTTGCGTTTACTTAATACAAAGTATGCTTTCAGCGTTGAACTCCCGAGTATTTCATTCGAATAATATTATTGATGTAATAAATTTATATTAATAAAGTGAGGAGAGCTTCATTCGTAGCTCAGAATACATTCGTTGTAATTAATGAGAATCTGATTTTATTGGGTATAATATAATCAAATGGAGGGAAATTTTATCCCTAAATGGGAAGCTTGGCTCTCCCAAAGTCTATAGATTAGCTTAGTTCCTCCCGACACCCTTCCGTAAAACTTTAAAAACTTTTGCGACATGCAGAAAAGCCAATCGGTCAAAATGTGTGAAGTTGCATTTAAAATCTCACTTCCTCGTGGGCTTAAAGTAAATGTAAAGATTTCATTAGCATACAAATTTTATAAAATGTTCTGTATGAAACTACGTTTTGTAATGCGAATGTGGACTGACTAGGGCGGCGGCTGATTGATAACCTCTACGTTATAACTTGTAAACGAAGATTACAGAATAACATCATTAAAGGAACAAAGGGCAGATATTTTGAATATGAAGCTAACATTTTAAGCTTTGTAGAGGAACAAAAAACTTACCCAAATATGAGTATATAGTTAAGCATTTGCCAACCAAATAATTCAACCATGCAATGATTCCACTAACCACATAATAATATATGCAGTATTGCGAAAATTAATTGCACAGTAATGTGTATATATATATATATATAAAGTTAAATTAGCTATTTGGATTGGGTTGGCATGTTTGGTTGCCGTAGGCAAGTTATTTTCCTGTATATATTTGGTACATAATGAAAGTCACCTAGGAAACATTTTAACTTTGAATGAGATGCCCAACTATGCCATAAGTAGAGAAATACGTGTCATTAGCGCTCAATTTAATTCACCTTTTTATAACTATCTTATAAATAGGAAAGTCATAATGTAGCATCTTTTTCAGAAATGTTTATCCGAAGCTGTAATAAGACTCCTCTTAAGACTCGGAGGATAAAAGACTAGAATAGGTATGACGTCATGCTGTAAAATAAACGTTCTTATTTCTATTACAAAAACTTACCTGTGAAAATAAAATAACTGAAAATAATGAATTTTAACAAGGTATTTTCCATAATTGAATTTGTTTACATTGGTTCATAGTCTAAAATATTCCTTTTTACAAGATCAAAATCATGTATGAGAATTATTGAAATTAAACAATTATAATGCGGGATATTCTATTTATGATCAGTTGAATGCCACATTTTCACTGAGATAAATTAATTACTCTTATTAGATCGTAACTAACACCGTTCATCTAACATTAAAAACAAAACACAAAGAGCATCGTCCTTAAGTGTGTAATATTAAGTGAATCAGGAAACGTTGAAAGCGACACAAATATTCATTTGAACCTCGGAGATTCTTCTTCGGCCCGCACCACTGCTCACTCCAAACACTTAAGGAGGTTTCGCTCAGCCACTTGACTGAGCGAACCTTCAGGCTGAACTGACCAGCCATTTTTAAGCCAGTTTAAGCCAACAATATACTTTACTTTATTAAATGGCTTCGGGATGGAGTATGCAATCTTAAACGTTGCTCAGTATTGCGAATAAATGCAAGCATTTATTAATTAAAAATAAATCTCAATGTGAATGGATAAGTGATGAAATAGGAAACATTTTAATTGAACTGTAAAACTGACTAATTTAATGCCCAATATAAATTGTTATATGATGAAAACATGAAACGCTTTTTACAAAACCACTCTTACGTATTAATTAATAATTAATTATTACGCGTTACGCTAATTTTCTGCTCTTAATTTACGTTGGATTTTAAAGGAAATTAAATATAAAAATGAAAGCACATCCCTTTTTACTTTTTGTAATGTTTGATGAGGTCAACACGGTGCTTATGCAGTGTAAATGTGCTCACGGAGTATTTATACAATAAACTTAATTTTCACTCAGTTTATTCTCGAAACTTCTCGAAACGTTTATCTCTGCCTGGGGTATCAAGGTCTTTGCCCCCACGAAGAATTTACTCGCTACGCTTACGGATCATCGTTACACAGACATGCAAGGACTCATGTCAACATATTTACATGTATATCTAACTTGCAGAAACAAATCCTTATTCCATTCAAGAATATTAACACATTGAGACGTAGACATACAATAATATATATATATATATATATTATCAAATAAAAAATTGAAAAAACCGAAGGTCTATTTAGTTTTGCCAACCCGATGTGAAATGAGGAATCATCGCACGGAACATTTGAAAGGTTGAAAGGTATATGTATGATATATATGTATATTATTCATATATATATATATATATATATATATATATATATATATATATAATACAGTATATGATACTAGTGATGTAGGTCACATCCGCATCCGCGGAACATCCGCACATTTTCTCGCATCCGCATCCGCACTTTGGACTGCGGATGTCGTGCGGATGTGGACCGTTGAGATAAAATGTCATTAATAAGCGGAAATTATCAAATTCTACTATATTAATAGAACTAGTTCATTGTGCGCAAAAGTGATGCAAGCGACAAGACGAGAGGCTGTTCTTGTATGAAGTTACTCTCTTGCAACCTACTTAGATCCACGTTACAAAGCTGTTATTTTCACCTAGTACATTAGAACGAGTTAAATCATCACTTGGCAAAGCAGTTGAAGAGCTTCAATCTCTTGAATCTGTCGCTTCGCCACCCACCAAAAGAATAAAAGTTTCAGTGACAGAACCAACACCTTCAACAAGCAAATCTATCACAGAATCTGTCTCTCAGTTTCTTGAGTCAAGCAGCAATGACGAAACCTACGCGATGTCAAAAGATGTAGTAAAAGTTATCGAGAGCTATCACCAAGAAAAACGCCTGGCTGCATGTGACAATCCAATTAGTTGGTGGAAAAATACGCAGAATATCTATCCATACTTGAGTAAACTTGCAACGAAACATTTAGCCTGTCCTCCAACAAACGTACCAAGCGAGAGATTATTTAGCAGTGCTGGATTAATATATGATGAAAAGAGAAACAGACTGGCAGCAGAAAAGGCAGAAAAATTAATGTTCCTTAAGCATAACCTAAATAATTTAGGGTGTCTCTTATTTTCGAAGTGTTGATTTGTTTAGGTTGCGCCCCCTCAACCAGTTCCATTGGTTGAAAAACCATCACATATAAAAGTGTTTTTGGATTGAACAATGTTTAGAGGTCGCCCCCGCTTATTAAAGTTCATAAAATATAGCTATTATTTATGCAATTAATATTTGAAATTACTAGCAGTTGTCAAGTATACTAAACATATGTTTTTAATTAATTAATCATCATATTTATGATGAATTCAATTAAATGAATATATTAGAGATAATTGTCAAGTTTGTAGCTGAAAATATTGCTTGATAAGACAAGATCAACCTGTTTAAACATGTTTCATCAAGAATGCTCCAGATTATGTTGCAATTGTTTATTTGTCATCATTCAGTGTTCTGCTGTCATAAGTAAAAGGTGTGTAACTGTGTATCACTATACTTCTTTTTTGCTATTATCAGATAATAAACTATGTTATTTATATTTTTCACAATTATTTATACCGATTGTGCTTTACCAAAATCTAAGAAAAAACGAGGCATGAAAAACATCATGACTATTCAGATGTCTGCTGCCCTGGATCGTACACAAATTTCCTCTAGAAAGGCAACATTTATCCTCGCAGAGGCAGCTAAAAGCTTTGGTTTGGACGCTTCAGATTACAACATAAACCAACATTCTATCCATCGCTTTCGAAATAAGAACCGAGCTCGTCATGCTAAAGAACTTAAGGAGCATTTCCATGGAGAATGTTCTATGACAGTCCACTGGGATGGCAAGATGATGGAGGACCTCACCTCGCACAAGCACATTGATTGTCTCCCAGTACTTGTGTCAGGACCTGGTGTTGAACAGCTGCTTGGTGTCCCCAAAATCCCAAACTCAACTGGAGAAGCACAAGCTGAAGCCGTCTTTAACTGCCTGAATGAATGGGGAATTACAGAGAGAGTAAAAGCAATTTGTTTCGATACAACAGCTTCAAACACGGGTCAATATAGTAGAGCCTGTGCTCTCATCGAAGCAAAATTGGGACATGATGTTTTGTACTTGCCTTGTAGACACCATGTTTTAGATTTATTGTTGGGAGCTGCATTTGAAGCAACATTGGGATCTACATCAACTGGTCCAGAGATATTGATCTTTAAGCGTTTTCGTGACAATTAGACTTCTGTTGATCAAAGCCAGTTCCAAACAGGTGAGACAGACACGATTACTAAAGAAGCAATTATCCAGTCTAAAACTGAACTAATTCAGTTTGCTAGATCCCAGGCACCTATGCTACGGGATGACTTTCAAGAACTTTTGGATCTGTCCATCATCTTTCTTGGAGGTGTCCCCAATAAAGGCATCAAGTTTCGTGCACCAGGTGCCATGCATCGAGCTCGCTGGATGTCCAAAGCGCTCTATTCTATCAAGATGTGGCTTTTTCGAAACCAGTTCAAGATGACTAAGACTGAAGAACGAGGAATTCGAGATCTTTCCCTTTTTTCTGTTCTCATCTATATGAAGGCTTGGACAACATCCTCACTCCCTATTGAAACCCCATTTAATGACTGGCTCCTTATGAGGTCATTGATTAATTATCCTAACAAAAAGATTTCTGATGCAACTAAAAAAAAGCTCTCTAACCACTTATGGTACCTGTCTGAAGAAGCAGTTGGTCTTGCTTTCTTTGATGAGCGAATTACTACAGATGTAAAGAAACGCATGGTAAAGGCATTAGAAGATGAGTCCACTGATAGACCACCCAAGCGTCCTCGGATTCCTGAATCGACCTTCTGCTCTGGTGAAGGACTACACCAACTTGTTACAAGAAATACTAGAGAATTCTTTACTAAGCTGAATTTGCCAGAAGGATTTCTGAACAAGGCACCCAGCACTTGGACATCCAACTGTGAATATTTAAGGGTTAGAGCTATTGTTGCAGCTCTATCGGTTGTAAATGACCGGGCAGAACGTGAAGTAGCTTTAGTTCAAGAGCTGAGTAAGAAATTGACAGTGGGGGAAGAGCAGCTCCAGTTCCTGCTCCAAATTGTTGCAAAACACCGCCAGAGTCACCCAGTTCCATCAAAAACTGTTCTTCTCAAAAAATAACCATCAATGAGGTCGCACCTTAAAATACACCATATTGTATAATCATTGTATATTAAATAAATGTTGTATAAGGAAATAATGCTAATTAAAGTATGTAAATAGCACTGGCATTTTGAATTTATCTCTATATAATAAACTAATGGTTTTTTTTTGTAGCAATGCTTCATTGCTGATTGTATATAAAAAAAGAGTCAGGAAGGATTTTGGATAGGAGAAAAAGGATTGGGATAAAGAAGGATTGAGGACCAAAGGATGGATTATAACAACATCAAGGATAGGTTAGAAAAGGATCAATGATAAATAAGAAGGCCTATACTTATAAAAACGAATCAAACTAAAAAAAGAAGGAAGGAATTATGTGTATAATGAGCATAATCATATGTCAGGAGCTATTATGCCATGGTCACCATTTTTATTAGCCGGGGGCGACCCCTAAATATGAGCCAATTTGTGTCAAACTTTCAAGTTTTAATTTTTATGCTAAATGGAACTATTTTAGGGGGCGCAGATAAAATAATTCAACATTTCAATTTTTGACTGCCCAATAAGAGACACCTTAATAACCTTCCTATAATTAAGTTTGAACATTAAACGATGAACATCTTAGTTTACTTTATTTTAATTACTCATTTATAAATATGCCTAATAAAACTTTAAACTTAATATAAATAGTTATCAAGCTAATTAAAGATCTCTTTCTATAAGGGTGGAGGTTGGGGAAAGAGGTCGGTGGGGTGCATTTGAGTTGGGTTCACGTCCCGCATCCTGGTAACACAATTATGGTTTCTAATTGTGGCTGAAACTCAACAAAATATAACGAATTTATTTGCAGACGAATTCACTAATTGATTTCTATATTAGTTAGATGCTTGATATTATTTTATATGTTCAGAGAAAAGTACAGCAATTATTGTACAATTAATCAATTATACTACATTATAGCTACAGCTCTCTCTATATAATAACTTATTATATACGTTAAACACAACAAATCTCGAATATATCCTAAAAAATAACGAAAATGTAGACATCCGCATCCGCGGATGTTGAAATCAAACATCCTCATCTGCATCCGCGGATGTGAAAAAAATGACATCCGCTACATCACTATATGATACACACAGACCGTGCATGGAACAAGGAACTCTTCTGGGATAATTAAATCCACTATAGTCCGAATAAGTAATGGTAAATGACCCGTTGCCCACGTCGGGCTAGCATCATGAAAAAGAAAAACTATGGTATTTGTCATTTACCATTACTTATTCGGACTATAGTGGATTTAATTATCCCAGAAGAGTTCCTTGTTCCATGCACGGTCTGTGTGTATCATAAAAAACTCAGGGGACCATTCTGAGTTCATTCCCATATATATATATATATATATATATACAGGGTGGAGCAGCAGAAGTCGGGCACTATAGGGTAAAAAATTACAGTAGAACACTAAAGCCGTGCACCACAGGGTAAATACCAGTCAGTATTCGAAATAATGACCATCAAGCAAGTTGAAAACAATTTTTGATTCAAAAAACTTCACTTTTTTCTACGTGAAGGTCAAAATATGAAAATAAAAACTCTGTCTATTAGAGTGGGTTTTTATTTTCAAATTTTTGATTCGTTGTACGCATGATGTCTGAACACTTCGTAGCAGGCTAACGCTGATCATGGAACAGTAAAATCTAATTTTTTCTTTCAATTGATCTACAGTACAGTATATCTCTGAGTCATTGAACGTAGACGACGCAGAAACAGTAATTAACAGTAGTATAGCCGCAAAAGGGGAGAGTGCAAGAATGTTGCAGGTTATTATGTAATGTTGCAAAGGGGGCGGGGTTTGTTGCAAAGGGGGTTGTTGCAAAGGGGGTGGGGGTGTTACAAAGGGGGTGGGGGGAAAACTTGGAGGCGGCGTTATCCCCCAAGAGAAAGGAGAGAAAGGAGGAGGAGAGGTGTTCACCTGGCAGGAGCCAAGTGCACATTAAGACTTCAGCCGAGTAGGCGTTGTTTTATAGGCTCCTAATCAGCCAGTTGGCGTAAATGGCTTGAGTTGCCAGATACCGCGATACCATTGTATACATTATTATAGACTCCTAATCAGCCAGTTGGCTGTAAATGGCTTGAGTTGCCAGATACCTCTTTTTAACAGTATTATTGTATACATTATTATTATATACGCCTAATCAGCCAGTTGGCTGTAAATGGCTTGAGTTGCCAGATAGCGCCATCTATTCATTTAATCGAAGACTGAGTTGCCAGATACCATTGTATACACTATTATAGACTCCTAATCAGCCAGTTGGTTTAGAAGGCTTAAATATTGCCAGATACCGCAATACCGTTGTATGCATTATTATATTTCTTAAAAGAATACCGGTAGTAGAAGGCATAACAATTAAGTAAAACAACATTGCATCATTCTGTTTATTATAAATATATAGAAAATAAATATACATTTGAGGAATATGCATATAACAGTACAGGAAATATATACACACAATTATGGATATATATAAAATAAAATATACATTTCAAATAAATATACACTTCAATAGAAATATGTACATAACAGTACAGGAGAAATATCACGCAAAATATATATATATAAACACAAATCAATAGAAATATGCGTATAATCAGTACAGGAGAAATGTCAAGCAAAAAAAAAAAAATATATATATATATATATATATATATAAATACAATTCACTTTTTTTTCAAAATACTAAACTCGGTCTTAATCGAGTTTACAATTACATCATTATTGCTCTGCATTACGCAGTATATGCGGCTTAATAATATTTCACCGCTTAAAGTATAGGGAAACCTGTATTCGATATGAAGGGCTTTCATATCGTTCAGTACTATTTTTGTTCCCACTTTACAACCGGTTGGTAAGTCATCTTTAAACACGTCTAGAATACAATCAAAAGCACGCACAAAGAGTTCATCGTTAGCTATTATTAAATACAAGTTTATAAACACGCTTTTCCAATCGAGGGTTTATTTCTACCGACTCGAGCTTTTCAATCGTGAACTCACTCAACATAGCGGCAATTGAAGTAATCTTCTAAATCGTTACGACAACTTCGCGTTATATAAAGAAATAGTTCTTCAGGGTGAACGGTGTAGGTGAGCTCAGCCTTGTAACGATCAATTGCTTTGTACCAAAGTTCATGGTATTTCAAAGAGTCTAAACTTTTTAAATAAACGTCCAGCTCTAGACCATTCTCACCAGTCCTACACTCGGTAAACCCATCGAGCAGAGCGGTGTAGGCGTATTCAAGTACTGTATCAAAATAAAGCATGTCCGTAACACGCGCGTCTAATATAGGTTTCAGCTTACGGAATCCGACGATTTCAAACATTCTGTCGAGGATGAAACGGTTTCGCGTAGGAATAAGAGCGTTATTATCAGAAGCATTCTTCCACATCAGCCGTATATCAATGCACGACCGATCGTTATTTATACACAACGTACATACAACGGCGTATGAAGGTGCGTCACTAATCTGCTCTCTTCTTGTACCTACGTTAGCAGGTATTTTATAACGATCTTCACTCCACTTCTCAACTATCACAAAGATTCTATTCATCTCCTCGATACTTAAATAAACCCGTTTGTTTGTCGGTCTACATTCCGTTTCCAGTACATAGCTAATGGTACCGGAATTACGCCTGAACACGCGCAACGATTTCGTCACGGACACATCGTACGAGGCGTTGAGAATGCTGCCTGCTCAAAGGAAGTTCCATCGTATTCGAGGAGCGCACGTCCACTCGGCTCAAGCTCTGAGATAACTATGAGCCGTGTGAGGCACGCAGGTAGGCAGGAATGGTTCGACGGGCGGCTGACTCGATGATACGTGAATGGGCTTGTTCCGCGAGTCGAATTGTTGTACCGGTACAAGAATATCACTACCAGCCTACGCACCAGACAGTTTGGATAAGAACTAGGAACATTTTATGTTTTACTAAACATCTCCACACCGGCGCACTATTTGAGAGGAACATATGTTCATATTTTTCCTTTCTGCCCATCAAACGATACTCGTCTCTAAACTCTGTTAAAAATTCACGCAGGGCACTAGCCACAACCTCACTACGAACCTCATCATGATATACGTTAATATAGTGATAAAAATACTTAAGATTGTCCATGATCACGAGATTCACATTTTCAGTCGTAGGGTATGAGTAATCGACATGGTGTAGCATGACGTAATACCGCTTGTCACACCACCCATCAGCAAGACTCATTATCCATACCTGCTGCTTCTCTTCTGCACGCGTTGTTTCTTTTACTTCACGGTGTATTTGAGACTTTATAAAGTTTAACTCTGCAGTATACTTCAGCACATCGTCTGTGCAACGAAAGCCTTCAACGGTCTCACCAGAACATCCGTAGAGTATTTGTACATCTTGGAACTTCGCACAATCCAATGTGTTTTTAAAAGAGGCATAGGAGGGATGAATAGGAAGTTTTTTCGGTATCCACCACATCCTGGCACTTTACTGAATACCATTTCGTAAACGTTGTACAAGCAATATTAAAGGTAGCCATTTGAATACACGTCTGATCTGAATACACGTCTGATCTCTCGGGCTTACTGCGGTCGACTGACCACGCAGGGATTCCCAGATAGTAGCATGACTCACGGTCTTACAGTGGGCGGAGCTTAGAACTTTCACCTACACACACACACACACACACACACACACACACACACACACACAAAGGAGAAAGTGAAACGCTATTTGAAACATGATTTATTTAATAAACGAGATATTCAAGTTATATATATTTACAAATACGATTTAATAAACGAGATATTCAAGTTATATATATATATTTACAAATAGATACGATTATATACAAGACGTGTGAGTTAGAAGCATCATTGGTATCCAAAGGGTACGGTATCATAGGTACCAGGTAACTGGTAACGTTTCCTATAGGTGTTACGGCACACCATCGTACCCCTAAATTCCTTCACGCCCCCCAGCTTCTGCGCCCGAAAATTGTGGGTGCCTACAATTAGTTGGGGAGGTTGTTCATCCAAACATACTAGATACTTCAACGACTCAAAGTTAACAACCTCCCGATTCGCATGGTTGAGCGTAATACCCTTTGCCTTCACGATATATTTCATTTCCTCCCCCACCCTGACCCGTACCCCATAAGTCTTAGGTCCTGTTGAGGCAAAAGAGTCGGTGTATGCGTTGTCCCCATACTCATCCTTGATCTCATCAGTGAGCTCGCCGAGGAACTCCCCAATAGTGGGCATGTATTCACCCTCCCTCTCTGTGAATATCACGCTGTCTGTATCGGCATACAATACTCTCCGCCCAAGAGAATGCAATAGACCCCAAAGTTTTATACGGGCGTAGGCTGTTGTGAAGCTGGCCACAGGTATGTTTGTAACCCTTGAGGTATCTGTGGCAAATTCAGTGTTGTTGTACTTTATTACGTAGTATTACCTACATTTCGATCTCCATGACCTCTTTATCGGGGCATTGGCATAATCCCAGACATCGCTATAACTTTGTGCCAAATGAATGCTCCCTCTGCCGGTATTCTGCGCAAATTTTCCCCATAGACTGTTTAGACACAACTTTGCACTAAAGCGCTTGCCAGGATTCTTTACAATTTGGAGACGATCAAGTTGTATACCTTCGCGGTCGCGGTAACGTTGAATATAGGCAGACTTTTCATCTTCGGTATCAACTCCTCGCGGATACCCTGATGCCTCAACCTTATCCTTCAAAAAGGTGTTTATATATGGTGTGAAAAGGTTGGGTAGCTTCTGAAACCTCCACACCTCATGTATCTTCAGTATTCTATAACCATGGCGCACGGCTAGGGCCAACTCAGGACTTGTATATACGCCTCTGATCTTACGCTGGTGGGTATATGGTTACATTCGCCGTTATCCTCTTCCGCGCACTTCACGCACAGGGGAAACATGAGCTTGTCGTCGATAACGACAGGTAAGATCGGCATCCATAAATTGCGTGGGGGCAGTACGTCTACGAAAGAGAGCCCAAAGTAACGATCATTCAAATTTTTTGAAAATTCATTGATGGATGGTAGGCTAGGTCCCACCAGTTTCTCAGGAGCGCCCACGGGTACGGATTGCTCTTCATCACGTATGGGTATAAAGAACAGAAATCGTAGTAATGGAGCTTCACGCCCTCCGTAGGTGGGAAGTATAGTCTGAAAGGATTTGTACGTCCTCCAAACAAGCTATCACCACATTTGAGAGGATCCAGCACCATTGAACGCTTGATCGCTTTTATTTCCTCACGGTACACCTCGTCTGTCTCCATCCGTGCATCATATTCATGCTCCCACAAGACTTTGTGAGTGAACTGTGATTCTATAAGTTGATCGCGGGTGCGGGTCGATGCAAGACAGTCGGCAGGAGACCTACCGTGGATATCTCCGGTGATTCCGCACTCAGGACGGGGGCATCCATGCCACCAGCAACCGTTAAAGGAGTACACAGTCTTCACACCAGTGACACGGTTTTCACTTAACCCATCAACCCAAAAAACACGTCCATTAATCTTAATGGGTACTTCACCCGTGTTGCGGGAGTGCTTTATGTATACACCTGTCTGTTGCTGTCGGTGTATGAGCCAGTAAATAGCCTTGTGCCCGTAACTGCGGGGATTGTTTCGGTGAATAATGGCTAAGGTGTCTTTCGGCATGAAGTTATTCTTGAACACCGTAAAACATAATGATGCGATGGTGGTTGCGACTTGCAGTGGATCGCATTTGAAACGGGCTATGTACATCCTTCTAAAGGCCTGGAAACATACTCTAAGCACGCGCACATCATTCACGCAATAACGCTCACATTCATCAGCTATATTATAAGGGTTACTTTCATTAAAACTGTCGTAGTATCGATCAAAGTCTTCACGTTCATCCATACAGTCAAAATAATGTTTGGGGGGTGGTGGGGCCTACGTAGTTTAAAGTCTCGCTGGTGAGGAAAGTGTATGGGAAGTATCCTTTGGAAACTTCAGCTGCTACTCCCATCACCTTGGGTAGCTTTGCTAATTTACAAGGTGTGAATAATAAAGTATCTTTAAATTGTACATTGCCTCTTATCTGCATCTGTATTAATTTGTTGCCTCTTTTCATGGATCACCTGTAAATATCTCAGAGGATTCGTGTTCAAGCAACTCCTTATAAAGGAACTGCGTGTCAAACTTTGCCCCGTTATGGGCGAGAATATACACAGTCATTTTTTTTGAACTTGTCGGCTACTTGACAATATAGGACACAAATAGTTTCACAGGACTATCGCTGACATTCGTTTTTAAAAACGTTTGTCCGTTTACCACATTTGGGGCACTCGTCACATTCGATATCCATACACTCATCACAGATAGTCTGGCTCACAAGTAAATGTGGAATTACCTCTTTGGTTTCAGCGTTCGTATATGTTTCTATATCGTAGTATACAGTTATACAAGGGTTATTTTTAGGCTTAGCATCTTTCATATAACATACATGCTTTACTCCATCCGCCTTATATTCCTCCTGGCATGTAGGACAGTGAATTACGTCACACTTGTGCTTAAATTTTCCCCAATTATCCATTGTGTGAAACATACCACATTCACAGATTCTCATTTTCCTGCACGTGCCATTGATTTATGGAAATCAAAACAGCTATTATTGAAAAATGTGCGTCTACACACATCACAGTCTCTCTTCTCAGCTTCACTACACGGCTTTCACATTTGGTGCTTTTACACTGCTCACATACCATGTGACATTCTTTACAATGTCTCACTATATCATCCGCAAACTCGAGGCACCCCTTACACAAATCATGATGTCTCCCATATTTTCGACTTTGTCATAACTCGCGTAAAGCCACCTTATATTACGGATGGGGAGATACGTTGTCCCTGACAATCCTAAAATAAGTAGGGGCCTTGTACGATCTCTCACACAGCTTTTAAAAACATACACAGTCCTACGACGATCATCCAACCCAAACACAACTATGCGGACATTCATTTCCTGTTCTACCCTTCTCAGCTCTTCAGGACCCATATTACAGTCAAATTCAAGTTCACAGTCTACAGCTAGTTTACGGGCACGCTCCCGACTGTAGGCAACCAAATTTTTTGAGTTCGTGTATTTTGTACAGTAAACATACGTGCTAAGAGTACTGCTATAAAGCCGCAACCACGATCGACGTTTATATGCCGTCTATAAATAGCTTGAGAATTGAAGTTAAGAGTATACGGTATGGCACTATGACCCCAACACGGTATACATGGTCAATATTTACCGTGAAGTTGTCCATATTGAAGGCTATACTACTTTGGGCGGCTTGCATTATACGCCCTAATATATATTCTACATCTTCAGCCGCCAAACGTCTAAATGGCACTATCACCCAATAATCGTCTACATCACCGTCATCTGACCCGAATCCAAAGGACAGACTCGTCCTGACTTCACGCTCGTCACGATTCTGAAGAGCAAACTCTATAATATGCTCTACAACCCGGCGTAGTCTGCGCTCATTCCACTGCTATACATGACTCTAGGGTCGACCCTGACTCTATAACCGATTTCTAGTCAAGGCTGGGGTGGGGGCGGATCGCACCAATTCCAGCGTTATACCATCCTCAACAGAACGGGGGCGGCGGATGAATTAGTGGATATATTAGCGGAAGGTGCTGCTGATGGGGCCCTGTTGCGTAGGAGGTTGATGGTTGGGGCTCTATTATTGTAGACTTAACAGAACGGGGGGCGGCGGATGAATAAGGGGATATATTAGGTGCTGCTGGGGTGTTGTTGCGTAAGAGGTTGAGGGTTGGGGATCTATTACCGCTGCAACAGACGCGTATTTCGGTCGCTTTATACCTGACGTGGGTATCTCTTACTCCGCTTTGGACGTGTTACCGGTATCGCTGGTGAGGTTCAGGGGAGGAGATCACAACTACACTGTCGTCGAGGTCATCCGTAATGATGGGCTGCTCTCCTCATCGTCATTCACGGTTCTGTGGGAGAAGAAATATAAGGATCAGCACTCAAAATTTGTAATATTTTGTAAATGACTCACTTAGGAGTGTGACGTGTTAGAAATGGACTCTGTAGAAAAATTCAGATTTACGAGCCCATCCACATGTATTATATCTGGACCTACAGGATGTGGTAAAACTGTGTTTATGCTTAAAATCATTAAAGAAAAGGGGGAGATGTTCTCGAAATTTGTGCATAAAGTTATATGGTGCTATTCGACGTATCAATCAGTGTTCAACGAGTACCAAGATGATATTTTGTTCCACAAAGGCGTATATGACGTTAATTCGTTAAAGGGAAATGAACATACAATCATTGTAATTGACGATCTCATGTTGGAATGGATAAACGTTTGCCGAGACATTTACAGTATTCTCCCACCATCTTAACATAAGCGTGTTCTTCATCAATCAGAATCTATTTTTCAAAAATAGATACATGCGCGATGTGTCGTTAAATACGCATATCTAGTCTTATTCGCGCAACGTAGAGATGTATCACAATTGGGTATTAGCCAATCAAATGTTCCCGAATCAGCGTAAGGAGTTTTTGGAAGTTTATAAAGAAGCTACAAGCACGCGTTACGGATATTTGCTTTGGGCGACCTTCATCCGCGAGACACGTTTAGAGTGCTTCTGCGAACGAATATATTTCGAAACGAGCCTGAACGGTGTATATTCCAGAATGACAAAGAGACTAAAGAAATACCGTGAATTAATAAAATCTATCATCGACTGCCCCGGGCAATGCAGCAGATGTTTATTAAAAATATCGATGCCGACTTTTTAAATGCATCTGTGAATCTGTCTTAACGTTATAAATTGCAATATATCAATGAAAACCCATCAGAAGGCTCGCCTACGCCGCTACAAGAACATAATACGTGCACTCGCTCGTAAAAGCCAACTGTAGCGAAGAAAAACGAATTATTGTACAAACAGGAGGGTCATTTCTCCCCATCTTATTTTCAGTTTTGGGTCCTTTACTGACTAGATTAATATAATGAAGAAAGTGGTAGTGATTCCCCACGAGGTAGTACGCCTCACTGCAAAGGAATCCAGACACGTATCTAATCCCCGTAAAAGCAGACTTAAAAGAATGGAAAGCGAATTGTTAGCCCTATTAAACAGTGAAAAAACACCTGATGAGAAAAGAATCTTATACCAAGAAGCCCTGCAGAAATTTCTTCACGAGTACGAAAATTAGAAGAGCCCTACAGAGATTCCTGTGGTTATTAGCACAGCACGGGGACGATGGCGACATAGGATCTGTGCCCGACGACACAGCTGACCAACCAAAAAAGATTAGCCACACAACATATCGAACATGTATTAAAAATACCCTCCCACTTACATTGAGGAGTAAAGGCTTAAGTCTTTATAATCTATTGAATGAGGATCCCGCCATACAATGGACCGATACAGGGGAGATCATTGTGAAGGATCAAAGGTACAGGGATCGAATATCGTAGACATTGTCCATGATCTGGTGAGAAAGTGGGATAGGCCCATCACCATCAGGATGGAAGCATATTAAAGCAAGACTACAACAAATAAATGTCCCTAAAACGTTGATAGGAAATCTGAACAGGTTAAAAGACTTGGAACATGCAACGCCTGTGACACAATTGAAGGCGCCGTCACCCCCGGCGGTAACACCTTTCAAGAGAGCAAGAAGAGGTTAAACCACCCTACCCACGTGCCTCTAAAATACGCAAATGGCTAACGTATTAACTAAACGCTATTATGACATTTCTACCCCCATCCTCTTACGGCGGCGTAGATAGACTGTACAGAAGTGTTTACGGAGTAGGAAAAAAAGATATTGAAAGATTTTTGAGGGAGCAGGACGCTTATACGCTTCATAAGCCTGTGAGAAAAGGTTTAAAACAGCCAAGACAACGGCTTCCTCGATTGATTCTATTTGGCAAGCGATTTAACAGACATGCACAAGATATTCTGTGTATAACGATGTTACCGCTACATTCTATTCATAATAGACGTATTCTCTAGATATCTGTGGCTAGTTCCTCTGAAAAATAAATCACCTGAAACAGTTTGCTAAAGCCACCAAAACGCTAATGTTAAAAGAAACAGGGTTCCTGGCTATTTTTTTACGGATATGGGGAAGGAGTTTATAGCCGTGCTTTTCAGAACATGTTGACAGAGTTTAATATCAGCTATTACACAACCAATTCTATACATAAGGCTTCTTTAGCTGAAAGAGTTCAGCGCACCATAAAGGAACGCATGCACCGTTATTTTACACATAAAACACACAGATTTCTAGACATTCTGGAATCATTGGCATCATCCTACAACCGCTCACACCATCGCACGATTGGGGCAACACCTAACGATGTTTTAGAAAGAGGTACGCTCCCGAGAAGAGATGGATCACCACCACCACCACCACCACACTCTATACGCGCTTCAAAAATCAATGATTATGTAAGGCTGTCGCGTTCGGGAATAAATTCGCAAAGGGTTTGAGCAAGGATGGACACGCAAGATTTTTAAAGTTAGGGCTGTGAGACCTAAAGGTGAGATAATGATGTATTACATTGAAGATTTGAATGGGGAAGAAATCTCAGGAGGCTTTTACCGCGAGGAATTGCAGAAATTGCGTTTAATTTAGAAAAAAAATGTGTTTTAAAATTGAGAAATTTTAGGAGCAAAGGTTCAGGAAGGAGAAAAATGTACCTGGTGAAATGGCTAGGATACCCAGAAAGCTTCAACACCTATATAAAATCTGATGCAATAATGAAGCTTAAATAGTATGCAACATGGCTCCTAACCATTTCTACGTCACACTCCCGTCCTCCTCGTCCCTGTCTGTACACCCTAACACACACTAGCCAACTTTTGTAACAGAACTCCATGGGCACATTGAATTGGGTCGTGATTCGATGAGGTGGGATATGCGAAATTCAGCTGGACACCGTCTTTTTAAATATTGAACATAAAGAACCGTTTTTACGATTCTTAGAGACATTGACGAGTTGTGAAAAGCTGGGTAGCTATGGACGAAACTATGCGCATCGCTCGGACTAAGATTGCCGGTATTACAGTACAGAAGTAAGACTAGGGCCGGGTCAATATGGTTCGGCCGAGGATGTTTGTAGAGGCTAAACGTAAGTTTAAGAAACTCAAACCTTACGAATGATTTAGTATATGAAATCGTAACACTCTGCACATACACTAATCCTAAAATCAAAGACTAACAGACGTCTTAAAGAACATAGAAAGTTCAAATTCTAACCAATGGCCGCTATAGCGCAGCCTCCAAAGAGACACATTTCACGAGACACAGTATAATTTGTCAGATTAATGTATCAATTGAAGATGGAGAAATTGGCTGAAAGGTCCCCAGACATGTGCTATATTTACAGTAATATAGTGGAGCACCAGTTTGTTGGGGATACCCAGGCACGCCTGCTGCGCATTGCTCACATCCCCAACCATAGAGGAGGAGTTTGAGTATTACATATGACAAACCCCATTATGTGAATGTCCGCAACTAATTTAATAACCAATATCACAATATATATAAGAACGATTGAGGGCGAAAACTTCCCATTCGGTAACGGGAGCTTAACAGTGAAGCTACACTTTCGATGCACTGAGTTATAATGGATAGAAAGCCTTTCACCGTCTATCGAGGGATGCGATACCAGCGCGGTAGTGGACTTGGATCCATTTTTTCATCCATACTACGTACGGCTGTTCCTTTGCTGAAGAGGGGTGCCAGATACCTTGGAAGAAAAGCGCTACAATCAGGCCTTAACACTGCAGAAGACATATTGGCCGGGGCTAAACCTAAAGAAGCTCTAAAAAAACATTTAAAGCGTACACGGAACGAAATCATCAAAGATGCAAAGAGAAAAATGCGTGGTGGCGGGAAGAAGAAGAGGCTCCCCGGAAGAAGAAGGGGTCACGTGGTTTAAACGTAAAAGGCTGTCAAAAAAGAAATGCTGTAAGCGAATGAAACCTATGGTTGACCACTTTTTTGACTGATATAAGCTAAGGATATTGATCTCATGAATCATAGTTTGTTTACTACTTGTCGAGAGAGGAGTCACTATTTCGCCATGGCACGCTTCATCCACCCATGTAGTTCACAATGCGTAAATCGGAGCTGTCCTTTTTTGAGCTCCCGCCAAACCCAAGTTTCTATTGAGCACAGTGACTTTATTACAATTAACCCTTTAACACATTAGTTCCCCGAGTGCACCTATAGAATTCGTGATACCCAGCTCAGGTCCTTACTTTTTTGATCCAAGCTGTGTGCACATGTACGCTAAGCTACGTATAAGCCATTCTGATGGAACGGTCTGCGATGACAAATATGCTGTATACCCTGAAACAAACTTTCTGCACGCCATATTCAACCAGTGTGACGTATATTTAAATCAGACCAACATATCGGCAGGCACGGGGTACTATCATCTACGAGTCTATTTGGAAAATGTCCTCAACTTTTCCAAAGAAGCGAAGGCTACCTTTTTAAGTGCGGAGGGATATTATCAAACCAAAGATGAAAATAGTATAAAGGACAAATTTAAAAATTCTAAAAAGAAAATATACGAGTGTTTTGGACGGTTGCACACAGATTTCACTTTCCAGGAGAAGTTGCTTGTCAACGGGGTGGATATGAAAATAAAGCTCACCCGCACGAGTCCTGAGATCTGCTTAAATCTGGATGTGAATCAAGAAGAGGGTGCAAACCCCGTTGTGGTTCACATTATGGACACATTCCTCCGCGTACGGCGAGTGAAATTAAGTTCATCAAAACAACTAGAAATTGAGAAAAATTTACTAAACGCTACAGTGAAATATCCTATTAACAGAGTGCAGATCAAACTATATACGGTTCCTGCAGGGTTGGCATCGAAGCAGATAGAAAACATTGCCCTGGGAAATCTTCCTAAAAGGATATTAATCGGCATGCAGGACCACGCTTCGGTGAATGGAAAATATAAAAAGAGGCCTTTAAATTCGAGAATTCGGACTTAAAATATAACTCATACGTTAATGGCACTGCTTTGGGTGGAACAATGGGTACGGACTATTCATCAGACGCTGTGTTACCTCTTTGTGCCAGAGCCTATAGTAATCTGACCCATATTGCAGGTGATTGGTGATGAGCTTGGTAATGGGGGTAACGCAGGAAGAATTCATTGATCAATTTAACCTTTACCCGTTTGACATTACACCTGACTTATCTGCTAGCGTAAATACCCATTTAACCCCACAGCAGAGCGGAAACATCTCAGTACGGCTGGAATTCGCCAAGCCTATAGACGCCTATTAGTGTACTAGTATATCTCGAATCGCAAGCCCTAATAGAAGTAGATAGATTAGAAGCGTTATCACTGACTTTTAAAATGGATGCTAATACACTTCAGAAAGTAATGGAGCGAGTCACACGTTCCAAATTTATCGGCGTGTTTGCGAAGAATGAAACATTGAGTTGCCAAGTACGCGAGAATGCGGTAGTCTTATTGTGAACACAGACATCATCGGTAATGAAGGGATTCACTGGATCGCTGTCTATTTTAAAATAGACAGCGCCTGTACTATTTTGATTCACTCGGTACTCAACCCTGGAGTGACCCTATTATTGTAAAATTTCTCGCTCAGTTACATATTCCCGAAGTTGTGTGGACCCCATTTCGCATGCAAGGATATTTTACTAATGTTTGCGGAATGTACTGCGTCTCATTTCTCATGCATATGTCAAATGATAAGAATTTATAAATTTTTTTAAATTTATTTGACCCGTGTCACACTCGCCGAAACGATGAAATGGTATGCAGACAGATAAAAAACCGTTTTCCAATTGATTGTACATACTCGTTGTATATTATAATGTTTTTGTTCGTATATTTGTAACGATATATTCTGCAGTTGTTTATTGTACTGATTTCTTTCATTTAATAAATTTATGAAAATATATTGTCTTCTTATCCCAAAAAAGA
Source organism: Bathynomus jamesi (assembly GCA_023014485.1). Lineage (NCBI taxonomy): Eukaryota > Metazoa > Arthropoda > Malacostraca > Isopoda > Cirolanidae > Bathynomus > Bathynomus jamesi. The sequence continues at coordinate 918,148 of JAJOZX010000250.1, forward strand.
TCGAAAAACACTTACATTATTTCGGTGTAACATTGTTGACTGATCAGTATATCCTCCCTATTCGAGATTCTTCAAAAGATTGTATAACACGGTCAAATCCTCATCGGACCTTAAAGGAATAATGCTTTTAAAACATATACAGAGTATACAGACAGATCCCCATTATGTGAAGATATCTTTGGTTCGAGGAATGAATGCCATAAAAATTTCGATTTTAGCATAATGGGATAACCAAATAACATTGACTGGACATTTTTGGCGAGTATCTATTTGACGAGATACTACAACTCTCCATATATAAAAACGAATTATAGACACTTACATTTCTATGGTAGTCCCCTGCGTCGGGTTGTAAGGAGCGTCACTGCAAATATCGTCTACGGTTTGCGTTGAAAATAATTCGCCACGGTCAATCGCATTGAAAAGACTAATTGCCGTTAATGCTGCAGTATCACGTTCTTCATACAATTCCGGGGAGACGTACAGGTCCATGGTGGAGGATGTGTGACATTGTTGACTGTTCAGTATATCCCCCGTATTCCGAGATTCTTCAAAAGATTGTATAACACGTGTCAAATCCTCATCGGACCTTAAAGGAATAATGCTTTTAAAACATATACAGAGTATACAAACAGTTCCCCATTATGTGAAGATATCTTTGGTTCGAGGAATGAATGCCAAAAAAATTTCGATTTTAGCATAATGGGGGTAACAAAATAACATTGATTGACATTTTTGGCGAGTATCTATTTGACGAGATACTACACCCCATCCATATATAAATTCTAATTATAGACACTTACATTTCTATGGTAGTCCCTTGCGTCGGATTGTAAGGAGCGTCACTGCACATATCTTCTACGGTTTGCGTTGTAAATAATTCATCACGGTCAACCGCATTAAAAAGGCTAATTTTCGTTAATGCTGCAGTATCACTCTCTTCATCCAAGTCTGGGGAGACGTACAGGTCCATGGTGGAGGGAATGATTATTCACTGACGCGAAAATAGCTACTTTTACTCCAAACTGAAAAATATCCCCTTTTATAGGCACAATCGCCAAGCTCTGCCCCAAAAGACCAGATGTTCGTAGTGATTGGCTGCCGATGTAGCTGGGTGGAGCTATGACGTGTACCAATCCGTTATAACGGGACCGGACGAGTAACATATACAGGGCGTCCCAAAAAAATGTATACACACTTTAAATACTTATAAAGGCAGTGTTTATTAAAATACATTTCATTTTCAAAATGTAATAGAATCTACAGACATTATTTAATTGTTTTGTCAACGCCTGTTTTCAAACTGACGTCCGTTCTGGTCCAGGCACTGCTGATAACGCGAAGCAATGGAATCGCAAACATCACGAAACATTTCGTTTGGTATTTGTGTGCATTCTCGTTCAATGGCTGCTCTCAATTCAGCGACTGTTGCAGGTTTTATAGCGTAGACTTGTCTTTTAAGTATCCCCAAAAAAAAAGTCTAGTGGTGTGAGGTCTGGTGAACGCGGAGGGTATTCTACGAAACCCCTTCGTCCAATCCACATCCACATCGTGCCAAGTACCACTCGCAATACTCCACTCTTCGGTCCGGATCATCTTCATTAATAGCATGGACTAATCTTGGAATGTAACTTTTCCATTGACAGCGCTTCAAAATGCGTTGGACAGACGATTCTGAAATTCCTACCTCACGACTCGCTTGCCGCACAGATTTTCTTGGACTTTGGTGATACGTTTCAGTACTCTTTCTTGCTTTGTGGGGCTTGTCGATGTCCGTGGTCTTCCGGAACGCTTCTTGTGGACATTCTGAACAGTTCCATCGGCTTCAAACTTATCTCTAATTCGAGTGATGGTAAGTCGCGTTGGTGGATCTGTTTGAAACTCCCTCCTAAACTGTCTTTGCACTTCAACTGCGTTTTCACACTTCCAGTAGCATTTTAGAATGAATTTCCTTTGTTCAAAGCTTAGTCTGACTGCCATTATTAATTCTAATGGGTTTAACTTGGAAAGAAAGAAACATCAATTGAGCTATCAGCTGTTAAAGTGTGTATACATTTTTTGGGGACGCCCGGTATATATTTTCACCAATAGATTTAATGCTCTTATTCTCCTTTGAAAATTATTTGGTGATTCGTATAGAACATTTGATACTGATTCCAAATATGGTTTCAGAATTTTTCTATCACCCATAGTTTTCGAGAAAATATTTACTCAGATTTTCCCGCATCATTAGTCACTAATGTAATCGAGAGGGTATAAAGAAATATATCCTAATTATATTTTAAAAGAACATTCGGTTTCAACGTTAAACTGTGGGTCTAAGGTGGGGTGAAAACCTTTCCAATTGCGCTAGGGGACAATTATTTGGTTTCTTTTTTGGCACTGAGTCAGGTTTCAGAATTTTCTAATGTTAAACTGTGGGTCTAAGGTGGGGTGAAAACCTTTCCAATTGCGCTAGGGGACAATTATTTGGTGTTTCTTTTTTGGCACTGAGTCAGGTTTCAGAATTTTCTAATGTTAAACTGGGTCTAAGGTGGGGTGAAACCTTTCCATTGCGCTAGGGGACAATTATTTGGTGTTTCTTATAAACTTTGGTACAAAGCAATGATCGGTACAAGGCTGAGCTCACCTACACCGTTCACCCTGAAGAGAACTATTTCTTTATATAACGCGCAGTTGTCGTAACGATTTAGAAGATTATTTCAATTGCCGCTATGTTGAGTGAGTTCACGATTGAAAAGCTCGAGTCGGTAGAAATAAACCCTCGATTGGAAAAGCGTGTTTATAACTTGTGTTTAATAATGTAGCTAACGATGAACTCTTGTGCGTGCTTTTTGATTGTATTCTAGACGTATTTAAAGATGACTTACCAACCGGTTGTAAAGTGGGAACAAAAATAGTACTGAACGATATGAAAGCCCTTCATATCGAGTACAGGTTTCCCTGTACTTTAAGCGGTGAAATATTATTAAGCCGCATATACTGCGTAATGCAGAGCAATAATGATGTAATTGTAAACTCGTACAAGCATATCCCGTTATTTGAACAAAACTCTCTCTCTCTCTCTCTCTCTCTCTCTCTCTCTCTCTCTCTCTATATATATATATATATATATATATATATAATTGTGGGCATATCTAAGAAATGGAGTCGAGAGAGGTTTTGTTCAAGCTGTCTATGAGAAAGGTCATTGTGGTCATTCGAGTTGGGCAGATTCTCGGAATTCCTTACCTCTAGCGAATTGAGTTTTGGTTAATTTCAACTTTTAATTGAATTGTTTCGTAAATTTTCATATTGTTTCAATTTTTTTCGCATGGAAAGAGACTCGTGTGTTTCGTAAATTTTCATCTCGATGCAACTTAGATATATATATATATATATATATATATATATATACGGGTTTGGGGAATGACGATCGTCGAATTGTTTCATAAATTTTCAATTCCGTTCGTTTTTCCCCCACTGATATTCGAATGTTTATAAACAGAGTTTAATTGGATTCACGTCAGACCATTACTTCGGTCTTATATAATTATTTTAGGATTTATTTCTTGTAATACTTGTGTTACCTTATTTCTATACAATAATGTCTTGAAGTGCTATTGGATATGGGGAAGGAGATTATAAGCCGAGCTTTTCAGAACATGTATATATATATATATATAATTATAGTAAACGAAATAAACTAGTTAACCATAAAACTAATTATTTTCTATTATGACGTTTTCGAAGGTAAACTATGTTATTTGTTTCGAAAAGTTTAAGTTCAATGAAGTTAATGTTAAATTTGCTTCTAAACTAAAATTAAATGTTATAAATAAATAATATATATATATATATATATATATATATATATATATATATATATATATATATATATATATATATATATATTTACCTAACATAAGATGTTTAAAATAATACACATTTGGCATTTTTTCCTGATTTTCATACCTCGCGTAAGATTAACTACAGATCCTATCTCTCTCTCTCTCTCTCTCTCTCTCTCTCTCTCTCTCTATATATATATATATATATATATATATATATATATATATATATATCTAGCAATCCGATCATTGCAAAAAAAATGGAAAGGTATGCAATTAATAAAGGTGTATTTAAACAGAATTTAATTGGAATAACTACCATCATATTGTTACACAATGGATGATTAATATTTCTGGAATACATGGCGCTATCTGGCAACTGAACACATTGCGCTATCTGGCAATTCAGCCAGAATAGAGGCTTATAAAAGACCGCGAAGTTGATGAAAGACTCATTCCACCTCGGCTCCCAGCCAAGGAAGGACCTCTGGTCCTTCTCTTTCAGGCCCTTTGGTAAAACCCCTTAGTGGCCTCTTAGGTTAGGAAAACGAAAATAACTTGGGGGAGAACTCCTCTCTCTCTCTCCTACAGGCGTCTCTCTCTCTCTCCTACAGGCGTCTCTCTCTCTCTTCTTCAGGTGTCTCTCTCTCTCTCCTTCAGGTGTACCCCTACCCCCTTGGCTCAGTCAACTGGCTGATTCTGGCTGATTAGGAGCCTATAAAACAACGCCTACTCGGCTGAAGTCTTAATGTGCACTTGGCTCCTGCCAGGTGAACACCTCTCCTCCTTTCTCTCCTCCTTTCTCTCTGGCCCTTTGGGGGGAATAGCTTGGGGGAGGCCCCCAAGTTGCATGCCCCTTGCAACCTAGGTTGGTGCATGACCCTTGCAACCTAGGTTGGCAACAAAGGCCAGTACTCTTTTTTTCTTTTTTCTTTTTTTTTTTTTCTTTTTTTTCCTTTTTTTATTTTTTGCCACCCCCCCACCCCCACCCCCCTTTGCAACAACCCCCTCCCCCACCCCCTTTACAACAACTCCCCTTTGCAACATTACATAATAACCTGCAACATTTTTGCACTCTCCCCTTTTTCGGCTATACTACTATTAACAATTAACAAACATCATATGTACAGTGAATCGGAAAGTGTTTTCAAATTAATGGTCACCAGTTGGAATGCTGAAATGTAATTTATTCTATGGTGCGCGACTTTCCCGCCACCTTGTCTATATGAAGCTAAAACTAAAATTTATAGTTTTGTACTCCTAAAAACCTTTGTATATCCGAAGTTAAACGGTGATGCTTTGAACATTTATATGTTGTAAATATTGTGGTAGGAAGAAAGTTATGGAATGAATAGAATGGCGGAAATATTGTAACAGTAAACTCCTGAATTCGCTTAGTTAATTACGGTTACGAAATAATAATGAGAAAAGCTGTTTCGCCATTTAATAGGTTACCCATTAAAAATCTTAATCATTTTAAGTATGGTGGCATTAAAAACATTTGTTATGTACCATTCTATATATAACTTTTTTGTTAAATATCTATTTCAATAATTTGGGCATTAGTGGCTTAAGACTCGAAATGTTTCATCGCTATCTCTACGCTTCCTTCAAGCAGCAGCGTGCATTATTGTATCCAACTAACGTCTGGAAATAAATTCCGAGTGATTTGGATCAAAATTAATTTATTTTTTCTTCTCATTTCTTAGTTATAAAATAGCTTTATTGAGTCTCTCCTTGAATCAGTAGAAAATGGCACTCCTCACGAATGAGGAGGGCCAGGAACTGGTACGGCGCTCAGGCCAGACGAATGCTGCCCGTTGCAACGCCTCGATTATTATTGCCAGTACCATCGAGAATCGAAACTCTGACCTCGGTTTCTTCGCTTCGCTTACTGGTAAACGGCGTTAATCACCGAGTTTAGGGACGCTGGCACTAGACGGACGAACGTCATTCTCTCAGCGTGACATCTAATCGATGTTATTCCGGGTTAAATTAAGTTAAGTTGGCATAAACTAGGTTAGTTTTAGTTAGGTTAGGTTAAGTTAGCTTATTAGAGTGTCGACAGAACTGTAATAACATTTATGGCTTTGGGGTCAATGAGTTTAGTGAAAGTTCTCCCAACGCTCGTACCTATTAAATTATATAGAAATTATTGTTGAGGAATACTTTTCTGATAAACTCGAATTGCGTATAAAGCCTTAAATAACTCGAACAAATATTGTAAGCAGATCTAAATAGATACAGTATAAGGTTTCTCTCCAAAGATAAAGGAATAAATGAAAAGTTTGTGGTAAGGCCAGTAAATGTTGCTTTTCTATACACAGATGTTGTTTCAAACGAGGAATTAATTAGTGTCTGTTACTGCTGCAGTGGTATATTCATAAACAATGACTTAACATCAAAACTTGCCATAGTGTAGAGCGGTCGTTCAGTGTCGTGATCTCTTTAACAAAGGAAATTAATCTTTTACCATAAATGCATTATTGGTAATGGGAGATAAAATTAAAACCGAAAAGTTGGATAAATTATAAATACGAGTACCTATTCCGGACAAAATAGATACATTATGGATAAATGGATAATTTAGCTTACGTACCTTACGAAAACCATACGTGAAACCTACAGAGTAGCCACAAAATTCCTTTGCAGTGAAATTACAGCATATCTGTATGTTGCCCTTGTTTTTTTTCATGCAAAGGGACTTTGTGGCCACCCTGTAGTTTAGACTTAGATCCATACACGAACTATGAAACTCTGAATTAAAAATTTGTTTTTATCTTTTTATAATTTAATTTTAGTGAACCGAATATGTTTAAAATAATAATAATCTATATTATAATAAGAGAGCTGTCCGTCTGTCTGTCCGTCTGTCCGTCCGTCTGTCCGTCACACTTTCAGAAATTGTGAGAAAAAATTGTGAGAAAAAAATTCAGAAATTGTAAAAAAAATTCAGAAATTGTATTACGGGCGGCAATGTGAAGCTCAAGATTTTCATGACTGTGTTCTTTTCTGTAGTTTAGCAACGGGGGAAGGGTGGGGGTGGGGGTAATGGGGGATGGGTGTGGTAATGGGGAGGGGTGGGGGTAATGGGGGAGGGGGTTAGCCCCCAAGTTGTATGAATGGGGGTGAGGAGGTTTTGGGAGATACCAGATTCAGAAATGTTGACACAATGTGAAGCTCAAAATTTTCACGGCTGGGTTCTTTTTTTGTAGTTTAGCCTGTCTAACCGTCAGCGAAGCGGCGGGAACTGTACTAGTAATAATAATAATAATAATAATAATAATAAAGGATTTACATTTAATTTCCAATATTCTGAATAGTTTTTTATTTTCAGTACTAAGTTTCTTAATAATAATTCTAGATAAGAATTTGCAGTATGCTAAGAATACTGTCTTCATTTTTTCTTCTGCTGACGCGTTTCGTTCATATACTTTGAACATCTTCAGAGCTTTATACATAATTTTAAAGTAAAATGGGTTATATATATATTATTTTATTGTAAATTTGATACAATTTCAAATTAATTTAAGAATATTCGAAAGTTCATTAAATTTTATATTAATTTTTGGTTTTTTCATTTTAATGTAAAAGGCTTCGGCAATTTTTAGTTTTTGTACGTTATGTGATGAGTATAAGATTTGAAAGTTTTGTGAGATATTTTCTAACTTTAATATTTTATGATCTACTCTGTAATGTTCGATAATTTTACTTGGACGATATTTATGTTGGTATGCTCTCTCTTTAATGTGGTTTGTGGTGTAACCAATGTAAGTCGACGTACAGTCAACTACAGGACACGTAAATTGGTACACCACATGATGTTGTTTATCAGGGTTTTTGCTACGTGTCGAAAAATGGCTTGATAACTTTTTGTTTTTATAGTATATGTTAACATTGATAGTTTTTTCTTCATCCATTGGTTTTATGTGCCTCTTTAATATATTGTTTAGACATTTTTCTTCATAATTAAAAAAATCCGATAAAGGTAATAGTACTGTTATATTGAACAAGAATGAATATAATAATAAATTAAGAGATATTGTCAGCAATAATAGTAAATTTTCGAAATGTAATATTAACCCAACACTTAAAACAAAAAATGAAATAAGTAAAATTGCTAATTCAATAAATGACGTAAACATCTCCAAATTACTAAAACGATCAGGAAGTTATAATGATGGTCATCTTTATGGACTACCTAAGATTCATAAAAACTCTACTAATCCACCATTACACCCCGTCATCTCAATGAGCGGAACTGTCACACATGATATCGCTCAGTTTTTAAATAAGATAATAAGACCGTATCTTAACAAAAATGTTATTGTAAATTCTACAACCGAAACACTAGCTAAATTAGCTAACTTAAAAATAGACAACGCTGAACAACTTGTTTCTCTTGACGTGGAACCACTTTTTACAAATGTACCAGTCATGGAAACCATAGAAATAATTTTGGACAATGTTTACAATAATCAAAATTTAATTGCACCAACATTAAAAAAAAGAACACATGAAACAATTACTTATTTTGTGTTGTACAAAAACTCCGTTTAGATTCTGTGATGAAACCTACATACAGATAGATGGTGTTGCTATGGGCACACCATTAGGACCTACTTTCGCGGACTTTTATATGTCAAACTTAGAAAATAAAATAATGAAAGAAAACAACTTCTACAACCCAAAACTGTATATGAGATATGTCGACGATACCTTGATACTATTTAAAAACAATAACCACATTCCTTTATTTATTCGAAGACTTAATGAACTAAGTAAATTAAAATTCACATTTGAACCTTCCTTGAATAATGCACTCTCTTTTCTCGACATTAATATATTCATTGGTCAAAATGGATGTTTAACGACTGGTGTACGTGTTAAACCAACAGACAAAGGAACGTATTTAAATTATAATTCATACTCACCAGAAAAATATAAACTATCAATAATTGAAACACTCGTGCACAGAGCTTTCAATATATGTTCAAGTTGGCAACTATTTAATTAAGAAATTGAGAGAATAAAGCAAAATCTAATAAACAGTGATTTTCCGCTATTTTTAATCGATAATATCATAAACCGAACTCTAACAAATTTATATAACAAAAATAAGGAGGAGGAGGAAAATAAAAATAAAAATACAGATATAAAGTTTTACTTCGAAACAAGAAACCCAACAAGACTAAAACATGAAGAAAAATGTCTAAACAATATATTAAAGAGGCACATAAAACCAATGGATAAAGAAAAAACTATCAATGTTAACATATACTATAAAAACAAAAAGTTATCAAGCCATTTTTCGACACGTAGCAAAAACCCTGATAAGCAACATCATGTGGTGTACCAATTTACGTGTCCTGTAGTTGACTGTACGTCGACTTACATTGGTTACACCACAAACCACATTAAAGAGAGAGCATACCAACATAAATATCGTCCAAGTAAAATTATCGAACATTACAGAGTAGATCATAAAATATTAAAGTTAGAAAATATCTCACAAAACTTTCAAATCTTATACTCATCACATAACGTACAAAAACTAAAAATTGCCGAAGCCTTTTACATTAAAATGAAAAAACCGAAAATCTATATTATAATAAGAGAGCTGTCCGTCTGTCCGTCTGTCTGTCCGTCTGTCCGTCACACTTTCAGAAATTGTGAGAAAAAATTGTGAGAAAAAAATTCAGAAATTGTAAAAAAAATTCAGAAATTGTATTACGGGCGGCAATGTGAAGCTCAAGATTTTCATGACTGTTCTTTTCTGTAGTTTAGCAATGGGGGAAGGGTGGGGGTGGGGGTAATGGGGGATGGGTGTGGTAATGGGGAGGGGTGGGGGTAGTGGGGGAGGGGGTTAGCCCCAAGTTGTATGAATGGGGGTGAGGAGGTTTTGGGAGATACCAGATTCAGAAATGTTGACACAATGTGAAGCTCAAAATTTTCACGGCTGGGTTCTTTTTTTGTAGTTTAGCCTGTCTAACCGTCAGCGAAGCGGCGGGAACTGTACTAGTTAATATAAAATTTAATGAACTTTCGAATATTCTTAAATTAATTTGAAATTGTATCAAATTTACAATAAAATAATATATATATAACCCATTTCACTTTAAAATTATGTATAAAGCTCTGAAGATGTTCAAAGTATATGAACGAAACGCGTCAGCAGAAGAAAAAATGAAGACAGTATTCTTAGCATAGTGCAAATTCTTATCTAGAATTATTATTAAGAAACTTAGTACAGTACTGAAAATAAAAAGCTATTCAGAATATTGGAAATTAAATGTAAATCCTTTATAAAGATATAGATTGATATCGACTCGACTTTCTAAAATAATAATAATCTATGTAATATAATAAGAGAGCTGTCCGTCTGTCTGTCCGTCTGTCCGTCACACTTTCAGAAATTGTGAGAAAAAATTGTGAGAAAAAAATTCAGAAATTGTATTACGGGCGGCAATGTCTGTTTGTCTGTTTGTGAAATTTATCCCGTGCAGTAATGGGGGAAGGGTGGGGGTGGGGGTAATGGGGGATGGGTGGGGTAATGGGGAGGGGTGGGGGTAATGGGGGAGGGGTTAGCCCCAAGTTGTATGAATGGGGGTGAGGAGGTTTTGGGAGATACCAGATTCAGAAATGTTGACACAATGTGAAGCTCAAAATTTTCACGGCTGCGTTCTTTTCTGTAGTTTAGCCTGTTAACCGTCAGCGAAGCGACGGGAACTGTACTAGTAATAATAATAATTAATTAATTAATTAAACCATGAAATGTTCTTTAATATTTCTAATATTTTAAATTTATCTGAAATGTGCAATTATAATTTCCTGTATTTAGATCTCTGAAGATGGAATTGATAAATACAGGGTGTTCAAAAAGAAACGTAACCCATTGGAGAATGCAGCATTGTAACAACCCCTTTCTTTCCGTTTCGGGTTGCGTTTCTTTTTGAACACCCTGTATATATATATATATATATATATATATATATATATATATATATATGAGTGTGTATATATATGTTACAATTTTCTCTTTATCATTCTAAAAGTCTGAACAGATGAAATCGAGTAACCAGCGTTGGCTTCATTCGGATAACACCATCCGGTGAGCTTTATACAGAGGAAAATTTCATTCAGAGGAGAGCTTCATCCGGAATAAGGTTCATCCAGACGAAAACTTCATCCACAATAAAACTTGAATGAGAAATCGTAAAGAGAAAGTGGAACTGAACACGCCGAAAAGAGACTTTCTCACAATTTGGAATTCATCATCGAATTTTTTCTTCGTCAAATTTCGATTTGTTTCACTTCATCGAAAAGCAGGAAATCAAATGGTTTTCAAGTTTGTTTGGCGTAATATCGTCACATTGTTACGATACGATATGTTATAGATATGAATATCCATAACTGTAATCAAGTTAAGGATGCGTGACTAAAAATATAAATAAATAATAACACTGGTCTACAAATTTTGAAAAAGTTTGTGCTTCGGAGATAAAATGTGTTTCCTATTATGGATTTTGGGGTGCTGAAAACGAATATGACCATAAAAATAGTCGATTGGCTACAGTTTCCAAGAAAATTTAAGTTACACATTTTGCGTATATGTATACCATATATTAGTAACATACCTGTGGAGGAGGAAATAAAGCAAGGGAGCTGGGAGGGGGATATAAGTTGCTTTATAGTGGAACGAATGAACAGGGTAGAAACGGTGTTGGTATAGTGCTGTCAGAAGTGCTGAAGGATAGCCTGGTGAGTGTGAGTAGAAGGAGCGATAGAGTTATGAGTGTTAAGCTGGGCCTTGACGAGATGACGGTGAACATCGTGAGTGCGTATGCCCCCCAAGCTGGCTGTGAAGGTGTAGAAAAGGAAGTGTTTTGGAATCAGTTGGATCAAGAACTTGGTGCGATACCAGAGGGGGAAAAAGTGATCTTGGGTGGAGACCTGAATGGCCATGTGGGAAGAAGTAGAGAGGTGATTGAGAGGGTGTATGGTGGTTGGGGCGTGGGAGAGAGAAATGAAGAAGGGGAAAGGGTGGTGGATTTCGCGATGGCGTTTGATCTAGCGATAGTCAACACCTTCTTCCAGAAAAAAGATAACCAGTTTGTGACCTTAAGGAGCGGAGGAAGAGAAAGCCAGATAGACTTTCTAATGTGCAGGAGATCCCATTTGGAAGAAGTTAAGAACTGCAAAGTCATAAACGGGGAAAGCGTGGCGGCGCAACATAGAATCCTGGTGATGGATTGGTCGTTTAAGAGTGGTAGGAAAAGAAGGCAAGAACAGGTGACACCTAGGATAAAGTGGTGGGGACTGAAGAAAGAAGACCAGAAAAGGAAATTTGAGGAGAAGGTTTTGGAAGAAGTAAGGTCGTTGGAGAGTGTACAAGAATGGTGGGAGGAGAACAGCCGGGTGATATTGAGAGTTGGTGAGGAAGTACTGGGCAAAACATCAGGTAGAAGACCCCCTGAAGATAAAGAGACGTGGTGGTGGAATGAAGAGGTTCAGGAGGTGATTAAAAGGAAGAAAGATGCTAAAAAGAAGTGGGACACATCTGGTAGACAAGAGGATAGAGAAAGCTATAGGCAGGCGAAAAAGGAGGCGAAGAAGGGAGTGGCAAGAGCCAAGGCGCAGGCGATGGATGAAGTACAGTATATAAAGAGTTGGAGACACCGGCGGGAGAGAGAAAGATCCTTAGAATAGCGAAGGCTAGGGATAAGGCGAGTAAAGATTTTACTCAAATTAAACAGGTAAAGGATGGGCAGGGAGTGGTCTTAAAGGATCAGGATAAAATCATGGATAGATGGAAGAGTTATTTTGAACATCTGTTAAATGAGGAAAACCCAAGGGTTATTTTTGAAGATGGTGTCCCAAATCAAGGGTTAACTTCAGGAGTGAGTAGGGAGGAGGTGAAGGTGGCGTTGAAAGGAATGAAGAAGGGGAAGGCATTGGGACCGGATGGGATACCAGTGGAGGCGTGGAATTGTTTGGGAGATGAGGGCATAGATCTATTGTGGGATCTGATGCAGAAGATATATGAACAAGAGGAAATGCCGGAGGAGTAGGGGGATAGTACACTCGTACCTATCTACAAAGAGAAGGGGGACATCCAGGATTGTGGAAATTATAGGGGAATAAAGCTTATGTCACACACGATGAAGGTTTGGGAAAGGATTATAGAGAAAAGGTTAAGAGAAGAGACAACCGTGGGGGAAGAGCAGTTGGGTTTTATGCCAGGTAGGGGAACAACTGATGCGATTTTTGCACTGAGGCAGTTGATGGAGAAACACCGGGAGCGACAAAAGGGACTGCACATGGTTTTCATCGACCTAGAGAAAGCATATGATAGAGTGCCACGCCAGGAGGTTTGGAGGTGTATGAGAGAGAAAGGTGTGCCGGAGAAGTACGTTAGGTTGGTGCAAAGTATGTATGAAGGAGCAAGGACCCAGGTTAGGAGTAGTGTAGGTGTAACGGAATGGTTCCCCGTGAGGGTTGGTCTACATCAGGGATCTTCTTTGAGCCCGTACCTTTTTGTTTTGATTATGGATGTGTTGGCCCAGGGGATAAAAGATCAATCCCCTTGGTGTATGCTCTTTGCAGACGATATTGTTCTGTGCAGCAACAGGAGAGAAGTAGTAGAAAGAAAATTGGAGGAATGGAGGAGGGCTTTTGAAGACAGAGGGTTGAAAATCAGCAGAAAGAAAACGGAGTACCTGAGGTTCTACGAAAATCAAGACCCAGAAATTAGTTAGAGGGAGCGAGGTTAAAGAGAGTAAGTAAGTTTACGTACTTGGGATCGACAGTGGCTGAGGACGGTGAGCTGGACACAGAAATAACACACAGAGTGCAATCTGGTTGGAAAAATTGGAAGAAAGTTTCAGGGGTGTTGTGTGACCGAAGAATAGGCGCAAGGGTTAAGGGAAAGGTGTATAAGACTGTGGTAAGACCGGCTATGATGTATGGGGCTGAGTCTTGGGCTATAAAGAAAGATCATGAGAAAAGACTAGATGTAACGGAGATGAGAATGCTGAGATGGATGTGCGGAGTGACAAGGTTGGATAGAGTAAGGAATGAAAGGATAAGGGGCACAACAAAGGTTGGAGAAATCTCGAGGAAGATACAAGAAAGTAGACTGAAATGGTATGGACATGTGATGAGAGGGGACGAAGATTATGTGGGTAAGAGAACGATGAATATGGAGGTGCATGGCAGGAGAAAGAGAGGCAGACCAAAGCGAAGGTGGATGGAGAAGGTGAGGGACGATTTGAGGGAGAAGGGTTTGTCGGAGGAAGAAGTCCAGGACCGGGCTGTGTGGAGGAGGCTGGTCAGAAACGCCGACCCCGCATAGAGGCGGGAACGGGCGAAGAGAAAGAAGAAGAAGAAGTAACATACCTGTATAATACAGTCACTTATATTGATTCAACCCGTCGCTTCTTTGCTTGTCTCAGGTATTCAACTTCTGGAGCATCTCTTGTTATTGTCCAGTAGTAGTCTATTAACAATGATGGACTCCATTTCCCCTGGTAGCGTTTCTCCATCGCTGAGATATCCTGGTGGAAACGTTCACCATGTTCATCGCTGACTGCTCCGCAGCTGTCCGGAAAAAATTCCAGGTGCGAATGGAGGAAATGTATCTTTAAAGACATATTACAGCCCATTTTTTGATAGGACAACAGCAGGTTTTCCACCAGCTCCCTGTAATTGTCAGCTTTGGTATTTCCGAGAAAATTGGTTGCTACTAACCGGAAAGCATTCCACGCTGTCTTCTCCTCACCACCTAGGATACGGTTGAACTCCTCATCTCTAAGAAGCTCGCGGATTTGTGGACCAACAAATACACCCTCCTTGATTTTTGCTTCACTGAGCTTTGGGAATTTACCACCGAGGTACTTAAAAGCTGCCCCCTTTTTATCCACAGTCTTAACAAAATTTTTCATGACGCCCAGTTTGATGTGTAAGGGTGGTAACAAAATCTTGCTCGATTCTACAAGTGGAGGATACTGAACATTTTTTGTTCCAGGTTCCAATGAGTGTCGGAGTGGCCAATCCTTCTTGATGTAATGAGAGTCCTAGCCCGACTATCCCACTCACACAGAAAACAGCAATACTTAGTGTAGCCCGAATGCAGTCGAAGATCTGTCTACAACTTGTCAGTCACCACAAACCTGCCACTGATGTTTGTCATAGTTTATGCAGTTCTAAAGTTGCAGTTTCATGTTGTCATATGTTTCCTTCATGTGGACTGCATGACCAACTGGAATTGATGGCAATACGTTGCCAACATGCAACAAAACAGCTTTTAGACTCAACTTCGATGAATCAATGAACAGTCTCCACCCATCAGGATTGTGAATAATGTTGAGAGCTGCCATCAGACCATCGATGTCGTTGCAAGCTACAAGGTCACCTTCCATGATGAAGAATGGGACAGAATCTTTTACAGGGTCACGAAACTTACACACTCTAACATTTTCAGCGAGGAGATTCCACTGCTGCAATCTGGAGCCCAATAGCTCCGCCTTAATCTTTGGCAGTTCTAAATCTCTGATAAGGTCGTTTAATTCATTCTGCGTTATCATGTGCGGTTTAGAAGATGTCAAGTTATAAACAAATTCAGGGTCTTGTGAAGTTGAAGGCTCACAAGTTTCGCAGGTTCCTTCATTCTCCTCGTCCTCTGACTCCAGAGAGAATGAGTGTGGGGGCTCAGGAACGGGTAGTCCTTCGCCGTGAGGTACCGGGCGTATAGCAGAGGGTATATTCGGATATTGTAAAATCCACTTTTTCTTCTTGCAAATACCTTTCTTGACTGGAGGCACCATGCAGAAGTAACAATTGCTGACATGATCTGTTGGTTCCCTCCACACCATTGGCACTGCAAAAGGCATAGATTTCCTTTTCCGAATCAACCACTGGCGAAGGTTTGTTGCACAAGTATTGTAGCATATGTGTGGGGCCCAGCTCTTGTCCTGATCTCCAATCTTACAGCCAAAATAAAGGTGATAGGCTTTCCTAATCACGGCGGTTATAGCACGCTTTTGTGATGCAAAAGTCAATTCTCCACAAACATAACAGAAGTTATCTACACTGTTCACCCAATTACGAGGCATCTTTGTTCAAATTAGGCTGAAAAAAATTCAGTTTCAAAAGCAAACACTAAAAAGAGTTTGACAAGGGTGCACTGTATGACTTCCGCGAATGAACTGATGCTGTGGCGTAATATGTAGACGCCTGTGACACATCGACGCCTTGACTCTACTGCACATGCGCGTAGTTATATTTTTATTTTATTTTAATAAATTAATATAATTACATTGCATTTTAATAATTTTAAATTAGGTAAGGTTAAGTTAGGTTAGTATTCCATTTATATTAATATCAAAAACATTATGGGAAGCAATATGTTAAAATGATCCAATCTATTTTTTAATAAATAATTTAGAAATACATAGTGTAATAGATAAATTTAAAATTACATTTTATTGTGTATATATATATATTATATATATATATATATATATATATATGTGTGTGTGTGTGTGTGTGTGTGTGTACATATTTACATTAATTTATTAAAATAAAAAAATATAACTACGCGCATGCGCAGTAGAGTCAATGCGTCGATGTGTCACAGGCGTCTACATATTACGCGACAGATGCAGTCCAGTTAGTAGGGTGCAGGGTTGCCTGATATCTTTATAAATAGAGCCAATTGGCAATTTTAGGCATCATTTTCGTATTCAGTGACCCAAAATTAGTAAAGATTGACTACTTTTATTTCCGAAGCATTTTGGCTGTAGACCAGTGCTAATAATAATAATGATAATAATAATCATAATAATAATAATAATAATAATAATAATAATAATAATAACAATTATTATTATTACTAGTACAGTTCCCGTCGCTTCGCTGACGGTTAGACAGGCTAAACTACAGAAAAGAACGCAGCCGTGAAAATTTTGAGCTTCACATTGTGTCAACATTTCTGAATCTGGTATCTCCCAAAACCTCCTCACCCCCATTCATGCAACTTGGGGCTAACCCCCTCCCCCATTACCCCCACCCCTCCCCATTACCCCACCCATCCCCCATTACCCCCACCCCCACCCTTCCCCCATTACTGCCCGGGATAAATTTCACAAACAGACAAACAGACAGGCTAAACTACAGAAAAGAACACAATCATGAAAATCTTGAGCTTCACATTTCCGCCCATAATACAATTTCTGAATTTTTTTCTCACAATTTTTTCTCACAATTTCTGAAAGTGTGACGGACGGACGGACGGACGGACGGACAGCTCTCTTATTATAATATAGATTAAAATGTTCTTTCAAATTTATGATTATTTTTTTTCATACCGAACCCCAGATGAATTGGACTACTTGAATTGGACCGTTCTCCGCAGTCAGATGATGTCGCGACCCGTGGTTCGATCCCGAGTGAAGCTGTAGATTCCTTCTGTCACGTGGCATTTGCCGTTACGATCCCCAAAACATGTAACCAAGTCAACTGTTGTATGTCGGACCTCTCCAAAGTTTAGTTTCCCACTGAGAAAACAAACGAAATTACATTTCTGTCGAGCGAAAGTGACGGGTTATTAGGAATTTAAACTAATCTAAAGGGAGGACGTTAGTTTATCTAATAACGACAACAACAACAACAACAACAACAACCTGGTCTAATGCATCGATTTAGTTTCTAAAATTAAATCATTATCTGACAACCGATGCAGAATCCTCTCACTATATAATTACAGAGGCCTGCGAATGAGAATTTTGTAAGAGTTGTTTTCTTACTAATAACTGATTTTATATAATTCAACTACGCTAATTTCGAATAAGGTATCCATTTTTTTCTATCACGTAAGGATTTTCCGCAAACTGGAAGGGAAAAAAACAACAACATAAATAAATATTATTTATTTCAATTTACATTAGGTACCTATTTCGCTTTGTTATACTAATTAAATGCAAACAACTTTAAAAAAAAAGAAGACTATTAACGTCAATTACATAGTCATCTTTATTTGTCCTCAGTTTTCTTGTGAGATCTGTCTTTTAGTCTCGAATCTATGCGCTGTTCCTTTTCTTTTATGTAATAATTCTGGAGTATTCCGTTTCAACATCCAGCAGTAATCAGCCATCATGCTGATGTCCCACCTTCCCTGATATCTCTTCTCCATTTCTTTGATGTCTTGGTGAAACCAAGCATTTATAGGCAGTAGTTTTTAATCGAAATTTAATGAAAATTACTTACATATGTAATATGAAATATGACATTTTGTGAAAAATCTGTACGTGATAGCGAAAAATTAATATTATTTTCGGAATCAGCGTGCAAAAATTACTATATAAGTGATAAAATATTTCGGACAACAAAACCATCACAGGCCTGTGAATTATTGGCGGTTTCACTGCCGATGTCGACTACCAATTTGTCGTGAAATTAAGTAATGCGTGTGAGATACATGATTGAATCGTAAATGATGTAGGGTCTGTTCAGTAATTCTATGGGTAACCATCCTCCTTCATGTTCAAATGATATACTGACCCTTAGATGGTTCGGATCTCACGTAAAGCTGTAGGTTAAACAAACCCAAACATTATTATTATTATTGTAAATACAGTATACAACACCTGCTTTTTGACCTTCATGACGCGTCCAACTAATATTCATTTTTTGCATGATAACGACAAAAGTAACAGTAAAATAGGCAATAATGCGTTAATTAACTGGTGTTAATTAATGGGAATACGCAGCAAATGATGAACACAGACAAAGGTGAGGTGTAATTTGATAATTTGGAAATGTTGCACCTTCTTTGCAATGATAATAATAATAATAATAATAATAATAATAATAATAATAATAATTGCTTGGTTGTTTTACATTCATACATATTTATTATAGCAATAGTGTAAAAAGGATGCGTTGTAGCCAATGCGTAACACCGCTTCACGTCGATCAGCGAAGTTAAGCGACATTGGACCTGGGAAGTAGTTTGATGGGAGACCGTCCTCTGCGTCCAGATTATGTAGCGACTCGTGGTTCGGATCCCTCCTTTGTAGGTCCCCTCCGTCGTATGACCTTAGATATCGCGAAGGAGGGTAAACAACTTCATCAATACGGTAATAGTGTAGCAATTTTATAACAACTGATATATTATATATATGGGATTCAACTCAGAATGGTCCCCTGAGGTTTTTCCAGAAGAGTTCCTTGTTCCATGCACGGTCTATGTGCATCATATATATATATATATATATATATATATATATATATATATATATATATATATGAAGATGGATATTTAAATTCTTGACGCAAAGAACACAAAGAGTGGTGGTAAATGGAGTCAAATCGGAAGTCTCGGAAGTAGAGAGCTCTGTCCCACAAGGGACAATACTAGCTCCCTTGCTGTTCATAATAATGATTGCAGATATTGATGCAGATATCAATGACAGTATTGTATCATGTTTCGCAGATGACACAAAGATATGCAAGGAAATATTAAACGAAGGTGACATAGAAAGATTACAAAACGACATTGAAACATTATTCCAGTGGGCAGAAGACACATGAAGTTCAACGAAGAAAAATTCCAACTTGTAAGATATGGTAATAACAAGGAGTTACAAAAAAAAAGGTACAAAACTCTGAAAGCCAAACAGATAACACTGGTCTCGACCACAATCACTGAAACTCTACTCTCTCGAAAGAAGGCGCGAGCGGTACACAATAATGTACATATGGAAAGTACTTGAGGGCTCTGTCCGTAACCTTAGAAATGAAATAGAAACAAACTGGAATGAGAGAAGAGGCAGATTTTGTACGGTCCCAGGTGCGGTGGGGAAAGGGGCCACGAAAACGAGGATGAAAAATACCTTCAGAATACGAGGCCCAAAGCTTTTCAATGTCCTACCAAAGGAAGTGAGGAATCTCCAGCACACCGACCTGAATAACTTCAAGAACAAGCTCCACAGATTCCTGTGCAAAGTCCCTGACCAGCAATGCGTGGTTAGCTACGAGGGCAGGAGGAGATCAGACAGCAATTCCCTCCTTTACCAAATCCCACAAATGAGGCGGGATGCTGCAGAGGGGTCGACCGTAGGTCGATCCTGAACCGTCGTTCGAACTCACCTAAAGTATATATACATATATATACATATACACGAGGGCCACCCAATATATTTTGCCCCACGTTTTTTTCTTTCCAAGTTTCCTTGTAAGTTCCAGAAATTTTGTACACAAGTAGTTACATATCTTTTTTACAAGGTTTTATTTTTCCACATAGTCTCCATCCTTTTCTACGGCTTTCCTCCACCTCGAAACAAGGGCCTTTATTCCTTGCTGGTAAAAGTCCGCTGGGTTCCGCTGGAGCCACCTCTTAACCTTCTCAACAACCTCATTGTCACTCTAAAACTTTCTTCCACGAATACCATCCTTCATTGGCTCAAACAAATGGAAGTCTGAAGGTGCAAGATCCGGGCTGTATGGAGGGTAGGGTAACTCAGTCAAGCGCATTTTTGTGATGGCCTCTCTTGTTTGCAAACTGTTGTGTGGTCTTTCGTCATCGTACAAAAGAAGGACGTCTTCCAGTTTTCTCTCCGGTCGAACTCGCTTTATACGTCTCTGGAGTCTCTGTAGGGTAGCAATATATGCCTCTGAGTTGATTGTTTGTCTTTTCTTCATAATGTCCACCAGAATCAGCCCTTTCATGTCCCAGAAGATGGTGGCCATAACCTTTCCTGCAGAGGGAGCCATTTTGAACTTTTTCTTGCGTGGGGAGTCTGCGTGATGTCACTCCATGGATTGGCGTTTTGTTTCAGGTTCAAAGTGGTGTACCCAAGTCTCATCCCAAGTCACAATTCGTGAAAGGAATCATCCCCTTCTGTCTCGTATTGAACCAACGCCTCAGAAGCAATTTCTTTTCTTTGGGTTTTGTGATCTTCAGTCAGTTCGCGAGGAACAAACCGTGAACACACTTTTGAGTATCCCAGTTGCTGAATTATCGTATTCACACATCCTTCACTAATTCCTAGCTCCAGTGATAGCATCTTGTATGTGACGCGCCGATTTGATCGAATAATGCTGTTAGCACGTTGCACAGTGTGAGATGTCACAACCGATGCCGGGCGACCGCTGCGTGGCTCATCATCGAGGCTGGCTCTCCCTCTCTCCGATGATCTCACACGTTTAGACCAGCGTCCAACTGTGCTTCGATCAACAACAGCATCTCCATAAACGTTTTGTAGTCTAATCGATTTTTAAACATGTTTATAGACGTGCTACTAATTACTTCTACCGGCAAACTATTCCAGCTATTTACTATTCTATGCGTAAAAAAGTTTATGGCAACTGCTGTCTCGAACCTTCTACTTGTCAACTTACACCCATTATTTCTAGTCCTATTATATTGAGATATTTCGAAAAAGCTATCTCTATCTACGTTATCGAACCCATTCATAATTTTGAAAACCTGGATTAGATCACCCCTTAGCCTCCTAGTCTCGAGTGTAGTCAATTTTAACTCTTTAAGCCTATCCTCGTACGACTTTGACCTAAGCGACGGAATCATCTTAGTTGCTCGTCTTTGAACTCTTTCGATTTTGTCTATATCTTTGCGCATATGCGGATTCCAAAATTGGATCGCGTACTCCAAATGGGGTCTAACTAATGATTTATAAAGAGGAACTATAATATCGCGCGATTTGTACTCAAAATTCCGAGCTATAAAACCTAACACTTTGTTCGCTTTATTGACCGCTGCTGTACTTTGTTTCGCTACTTTTAAATCACCAGTGACTATAACTCCTAAATCTTTTTCCTGCTCCACGCTTATCAACTCTTTCCCTGACATACTATACGCAAAATTGCCGTTACGCGAACCTATATGTAAAATTTTGCACTTATCGACGTTAAATCTCATTTGCCATGTGACTGACCAATTAACGATTTTATTCAGATCATTCTGGATTTTACCTCTATCTTCGTCATTAATCGCCTTACCACCCAGCTTCGTGTCATCCGCAAACTTTGAAACTGTACTGACTAGGCCAACATCTAAATCGTTAATATATATAAGAAAAAGCAAGGGGCCCAATACAGAACCCTGAGGAACGCCACTCGCTACATTAGCCCAACACGACTCCGCTCCATCAACGACCACCCTCGCAACCACTCTTCTATCCAATTTATTACTACACCCCTGATTCCATGAGCCCTAGTTTTCTCAATGAGTCTTTTGTGTGGTACGGTGTCAAACGCTTTTTGAAAATTTAAGTACACTACATCAACCGCCCGATGACTATCGTAAACGTCAACCACGCTTTGAAAAAATTCTAAAAGATTAGTTAAGCAAGATTTGTTTCGCCTAAAACCGTGCTGCGTATTTCTAACTAAGTTATGCAATTCTAAGTGTTCGACTATACGATCCCTAATTATTGATTCCAGTAGCTTACCTACAACAGACGTTAAACTGATTGGCCTATAATTTCCCGCCGCACCTTTATCGCCTTTCTTAAAGATAGGTGTTACGTTTGCTAACTTGAAATTATCTGGTACGCACCCCTCAGAAATAGACGCATTAAAAATCTTTGTTAGCGGCACAACAATGCTATCTTTTAATTCTTTTAGTTGTATGGGATATATGGAATCCGGCCCCGGTGATTTACGCGTTTTCATTTTATCAATATAGCGCATTACCTCCCCTTCACTAACCACAATATTATCCAAAATATTACCATTATCAAAAGGTATTATGTCTATGACCGTAGGGATATTCGTTACATCTTCTATAGTAAAAACTGACGTAAAGAATTCGTTTAGCAAGGTAGCCATTTCCTTGTTTTCAGAAACTAGATCTCCGTTAACATTTTTCAACGGCCCCAAGACACTTTTTACTGGATTTCTATTGTTGACGTATTGAAAGAATCGCTTGGGGTTTTCTTTACCGTCACGAGCTATGGAGATTTCAAATTCGCGCTTGGACTTTTTTATTACACTTTTCGCTTCACGCCTTAGAGATATGTAGTTGTTTCGTAACCACAAATTGTCTTTATCGCACTTATGTAGCCTATAAGCCCTATCTCTACTCTTTATAATGTCTCCTACTCTAGAAGTAAACCACAAGGGCTTGTTTTACTTTCGCACGCTTAATTTTGTACGGTACACATTTCTCATTTATAGTCCTAAATACTGTTTCAAACGATTCCTACATTAGTTTTGCGTTGGAGTTCCCCATTACGTTTTCCCAATTGACGTGTGACAATTTATTTCGAAATTTACAAAAGTCTGTTTGCTGGAAGTTAGGAATTTTAGTCGAGTTAGCTGGTTTCGAGTGACTTACTGAGAGGACAAACTCTACCATATTGTGATCGCTATTGCTTAACGGTTCTATTACTTGTAGATCAGTAATTAGCCTATCATCCGTAGTTATTACTAAATCTAAAATACTGTCCAACCTCGTAGGTTCCCCAACCTTTTGAATAAGAAAGCTATCCTCGAGAAAATTAACTAAACGATTACCTTCCGCGTCTCCCTGCATTGTATCGTAATTCACGTTGGCGCAATTAAAGTCACCCATAACTAAAGCCTGCTCACTACCTATTATTCTCTTTAGTTCACGATATAACGCTTCGTCCGTATCAGCTGTTTGATTAGGGGGCCTATATATAACCGAACAACAAGTTTGAAATCGTTCAATTTAAGTTCTGCTATAGTCGAATCTATTGGTTCTGGAATTGTGTGCTTTACTTCTATAACGTTCGCAATATTATCTTTGATATACAACATAACACCGCCTCCTCGCCTACCTATTCTGTTTTTAACAAAAAGTCTATAACCTCTAATTTGATACTCCCCTACAAAGTCACGTGTTTCAGTGCTAAGCCACGATTCATTTATCGCAATTAAATCATAGTCTTTACAAGCAATTAAAGAAAAAAATTCGTTTATTTTATTTCGTAAGGCTACGAGCATTTAAGGATAGAACCTTCAAATTGTTTGTAATTGCGACACCTTCGCGAGCGCAGGGGAAATTTGTGGAATTTACGCTGGGACCGTTCGAGTTACGGCAGCCTGAAAAGAAGAGACAGTATTATGAAATAGTCTTCCTAAACGCGCAGCTCCAACGTCATTAAGATGAAGTCCATCTCCGAGGAACAAGTCCCTCCTGCCGTAGAAACTGTTCCAAAAATTCGCAAAATGCACTCCTTCCTGTTGGCAAAGAGACTTTAGGTTATTGTTAATATAGGTCGCCTTGCTGTAGAAATCGTTACGTTGGATAATTCGAGGAAGTATACCTGTTAAAACAATCTTATTAGTTTTTTCCTTTAATCGCTCTAGTAAGTCCCTGTACCTAGCCAGCAGTTCTTCCGATCTAGAATTTAAAACGTTATTAGTACCGACATGAATAACATACGTTGTGTCCTCGGCGGTACCGTCTGTAAAATGGTCAACACTATTAGTTATATCCTCCACCCTTGCACCAGGGTAGCAGTAACGGCGCCTACGACGAGGGTTTCTCCCACAGAATTCCTCGAGCTGCCCTCGAACAATGGAATCGCCAACGAGTCGTATTTCCGGTTCATCAGCATCTTCGAAACCTAAAACAGAAAACTTATTGTTTGTTATTACTGGTAGACAAGTCTTAGGTTTTCTCAATGGTGCTCCATTACGCACTCGAACGAAGGGTTGGGAACTAGGGGAAGAGAGAGGGCTATTAGTACTATTTATATTATTAGTAGAAACTGAGGCAGGAGGGGTCGTAACTGGAGTCTCAAGGGATTCTAATTTTGCCGTCAGGAGCATCACGCTTTCTTCAAGCCTCACTCTGGCCTCCCTCTCACGTTCTAACTCGTTCCTCAGACTTCCATGCTTGAGCACCACCTGCAAACTAACTGTTCATTATTATTAGCCATTGTAAACGCGTAAGCGGCAAATTTCCCTTCACAGCGACTGCAAGTACTTGAGGGGTGCCATGCTTTTAATTAGTTAAAAAAAAAAAACAAAAAACAAAAAAACGAGCTTTGGAAATTAATAAATTACAACGTAGGTCTACCGCGTGCTTATTGTGCCGTCACCTGCAAACCCGCAAAAATGTTCTTGAAACGCAGAAACAGGTTCTTGTAACACAAATTTATACTAAATGAATATATAATTAAGCTACCGACGAAAGATCTGTAAAAGAAAGAGTATTAATAATACTTATCTGTCCGCGATTCGACCGACTTTTTTCCTTTTTTCCCACGGTGTGTGACCACACTCTACCTGATCTCCCGAAGGAAGGGAAAATGAACCTTATTTTCTGATAGATTTGAAAAACAAACAAGGCAAGCCACGTGCACTAGCCTTGGTTTAATCAAATAATATAGTACTGAATAAAGTCAATAAATGAAATATATTCGTTAATGAATGATTAGTAACACGAAGTAATTTAGTTAAGAATGCACCAAACACTATTTTTTTTTAAAGACACCTCAACGAAAACCACTTATTCAATTGATAACACTGGACACTCGATAAAACACGTCTGTTCACAAGGAAAGACTGATCACGACTTGAAGGAAAGACTGATCACGACTTGAGGATATATATATATACACACAGTAACCCCTCGCTAATTCGACAGATTTGGGGCCCTACCCTTGTCGAAATACTGAGAAAATACGAATTACTACGAATTTGAATTTTTTTAACCCAATTCGACTTGTCTCTGATGGTAATTCGGACTTTGTACGAACCCATTCACCCGCTTTCGACCTGATGTTAATTCACACTAGAACTCGATATTTTTGTACGCATACAGAAGAGTACTTTATCTAAATACACGTATGTAATGTATTAATATAGAAATCATAAATCAAAAAAGAAACTAAATTCAGAATAAATTTTGTAAAACATAATGAACCAAAAACAATAAACAACCCGCACCTACCTTATGCTGCTTACGAGTTTCCTCTTACATTTGCTGGCAGAATCAACTAATGCACTCTATCTTTAATTGTCAGTTGTAAAATTTTAATTTACTGAACTTCAATTACTGCATAAAATTTCTTAAAACAATTATTAAATGAACATTAATTTAATTTAAATTTTTAAACACTACACTATTGAATTTAAGTTGTACATTATTTTACACTGCAACGAATTGCACTACAGTACTCTATTAATTATCGCAAACTCTCTCTGAAGCAACAAGTTGATGCTTGATAGCGTGGCGAAGTATCACGCGCAATTCGACTCACGCGTGAATTTTATTCAAATTTTTTTGTACATTTTAAGAAATGTTTTCATATAATTCGAATTTTCAAAAATATTAATTCGACTAACACTCAGTCGAATTAAAGCGAAATTCGAATTAGTAGTTGTCGAATTAGCGAGGGGTTACTGTATATTAGGGTTTCTCCTTATATGCAGCTTTCTTCATCCAGGGAAATCCTGGGAATTCCCGGAAAAATGAAGCCAATTCCAGGGATCCCGGGAAATCCAGGAAATGGTTGTATATTTAAGAGAACGGTAATTTTTTTTATTGTTCAGTGATAAAATACCCTTTTAGAATTGGGATAACCAATTACTTATGCCTAGATGACCACTTTTGCATTGTAATACTTGAATTGAGTTTACCAATGGTTTCATATATTATGATGATTTAGTGAGTGACATTAGTATGCCTTTTTATTTTTGATGTAGAAAGAATACTGAAAATTATATCTTTCTCCACAATTTTTTAAACCCATGTTTTCTTCTTTTTTGATTCAGAGTTTATTATAAAAGTAGCTAAACTGACTAAAATGAAGAAAATGAGCATTTTTATGTATTTGCTTCCCTAAAAATAGCCCATAAAATGAAAATAATTATTTAGCATATTTTTAGCATAAAATGGAAACAGGTTTAGCATAATTTTAGGCGATTTAGAATAATTTAGCAGCAGGTTTAACATAATTTGGCTAAAAATTTCTGGAAACACTGCAAGAAAGTTGCCAGAACTATTTAACAAAAAGTAGCCCAACTTTGTAAAAAGAAAAGTAGTAAAATTGAAATTCAATATCACAATTCAAAACAAATAATATTCAATTCAAAACATCGTACGAAAGTCAAAATTATCGTATTTATGCGATAATTATCGTACGTCTGGCAACGCTGTCTGTGGGTCAGTAAGAAGTTGCATGCAAGATGAGTTGCCTGCGACTCGGTTCCTTGTATTATACGCAGCGCTAGTGACATTCCCTCGGCCAGTTTTTGGCATACGGGCCCACGTTTAGATTGCTCTAAGTTGCTAATGCTAGTAGGTGTTCATTTAAGAAAGCAGAAAAGTAGAATAAAATGTGGTGAATATTATGCAGTTTTCTTTAATTCTACCCAAGAGCTTTCTGATAACAAAAGAAAAAACAAATAAATCAATAAAAAATAAATTAAGTCATTTTAAAATTCCGGGATTTCCCGGGATATTTGTCCAATTCCCGGGATTTTCAAATCCAATAAAAACAGCCGGGATAATCATAATCAGGAATCGTAATCTTTGGAATCGATTCCACATTTTTGAGGAATCGTAATCGTAATCGATTCCATTTATGCTGGAAAACCAAGAATGGTAATCGTAATCGATTCCACGGCAAAAGGAATCATAATCGTGATTACATGCCATGATTACAACATATCAATGAATATGAAAGTCAAGTTGTCATTACAAATTTAAATAAAACTCACTCTTTAGACAAAAGTATGTTTGGAAATATATGAAAGTTCTGTCTAAACAGTGGGTTTTATTGTTATGCTTTGACATTCACATTATGGTGAAACATTCCATTTATGAAGTTGCCAGTGTTTCATAAGATTTTAAGTTTGTTTCTTCTGTTTACCTAATTTGGAATCGTAGGAATCATGATTACAGTTTTTAATGTAATCGTAATCGTAATCGATTCCATTTGTGGTGGAATCATAACATGTCTGATATATATATATATATATATGAGGGGTCCTGCGTCTTAAGGTACCTAAGTGGCAAAATTAAAATTCGTCAGAAATCGCCTCCAAAGTTCAGCAATATTCTGGCAATAGTATCTCTGTTATTAATTGAGCTAGAACGCTCATTTTTGGCTAAATTAGAGTTCTAAGTATGCTAATGAAGATGTTGATGAGTTTTTGGAATAGATTTTCATATTTTATATTTTATATATATATTTTTTAATTTTTTGATTTTCTTATTATGCTGAACTTTGGGTGAACTTTTGGCTGGCGATAGAGGTGAAAAAAGTAGTTCGCTTCATAAGGTTTTCAACCATACTTCTAGTGTCGTAAGGTCATTATAACCCAAACCACGCGATAGAGGAAGGATGAAAATAGTGATATCCATCAAAAACACGTTTTCGCCTGTGGTAGCGCTTAGGTACATTAAGACGCGCGACCCCTCAATATATATACAGTATACACACAGGGTGGGAGAAAAGTCTTTAATTAAGGATTTTGTACATAACTATTTAGTTAACAACATTATACAGATAAGTAAGTGTTCAAATGCTGAAACAAATCAAACAAAAAGTCTATATGAATCTTATTCATACAAATATTTTGTTAAATTGTAATTTAATCTTCCAAGAGCTTTCCATCCGCTATGATACGTTTGTGGATTCTCTCTGTGAAACTCTTCATTGTTTTTCTGAACATATCGAGTGGGATCCTTTTGTTGTTCATCTATTCTGCGGCCATGGGCATTCACATTTGGATAGATGAAACCAGGAGTGTAGAGTTTGTCACGCAAATAAACCCAAAGCTAGAAATCAGGGGATCTGGCTGGCCACTCGATGGGACCTCGCCGCCCAAGCCATCCTCCTTCAAAGTTCGTATCCAGAATCTCACGGGCAGCTGCAGAGTAATGTGGCGGCGCTCCATCATGTTCATAAAGTCAATTCCTGCCAACGCCATTAGTAAACTGTGGCAAAACTTTGTCTCTCAATACCTGGCAATAGCGTTCTCTAGCCATCGTATCTCTCGATATGTCAAAGGAAACGAGTCGTGAATAACCAATGCACGCCCAAACTGTTAGTGTAGCCGTTTTAACGGGTTTACCCAATCATATTTTTCGCCCAATAGTGAACATTGTGTTTGTTTCCTTTACTCATTAAACCGAAGACACATTCACCTGAAAATATGATCTTTCGAACGAAATATGAATCACTGTTGAACTTTTGTCTCACTGTTTCAGCAAACTGCAGCCGGCTCTCAGAATCATCGTCGTATATGAACTGAGAGCAACTGGGTTTGTAATCGTTGTACTCCTGTGATTTCAATATTTTTGCTACTGAAAATTTGGAAATACCCAATTCCTCTGCGACTTTTCTCGTTCAAGTTGTATCGACTTGAAAACTGGCGAGGACATTTTCTTTGTTGTCTCCTGTCGTCGTTACTCGCCTTCCGCTTCTTGGACGATCTTTTACCAGACTCTCCGTTTCCAAAAGTTTGAGTTTCCAGTATCGAAGAGTGGTTACATTTGGTGGTGGTTTATTATATTTTTCTTGAAATAAACGCACACTTTCTTCCCAATTATTATAAGAAATAGCCTACGATACAAGATACACTTTTTCTTCATTGCTGTATTCCATCCTCACTGACATGGCGTTGGCCTGGGCTAGGGACTAGGGCCTTCCTGTTCTAGGCTAGAGTTATTCCTGGCCTTGTATATAATTGCTTTGAACAGTATCGCATACACTGCAGTGATATCATTGGAATTTATTTATTATTAACAAAGTATTTGTATGTATAAAATCCTTAAAGACTTTTCTCCAACTATATATATATATATGTGTGTGTGTGTGTGTGTGTGTGTGTGTGTGTGTACATTCACACGAGGGCCACTCAATATATTTTGCCCCACCTTTTTTTTTCTTTCCAAGTTTCCTTGTAAGTTCCAGAAATTTTTAACTGAAGTAGTTGCATACCCTTTTTACAAGTTTTTATTTTTCCACATAGTCTCCATCCTTTTCTACGGCTTTCCTCCACCTCGAAACAAAGGCCTTTATTCCTTACTGGTAAAAGTCCGCTGGGCTCCGCTGGAGCCACCTCTTAACCTTCTCCACAAATAGCATCCTTAGTATTCATTGGCCCAAACAAATGGGAGTCTGAAGATCCGAGCTGTATGGAAGGTGGGGTAACACAGTCAAGCGCATTTTTGTGATGGCCTCTCTTGTTTGCAAACTGTTGTGTGGTCTTGCGTTATAGTGCAAAAGAAGGACGTCTTCCAGTTTTCTCTCCGGTCGAACTGACTTTATACGTCTCTGGAGTCTCTGTAGGGTAGCAATATATGCCTCTGAGTTGATTGTTTGTCCTTTCTTCATAATGTCCACCAGAATCAGTCCTTTCATGTCCCAGAAGATGGTAGCCATAACCTTTCCTGCAGAGGAAGCCATTTTGAACTTTTTCTTGCGTGGGGAGTCTGCGTGATGCCACTCCATGGATTGGCGTTTTGTTTCAGGTTCAAATTGGTGTACCCAAGTCTCATCCCCAGTCACAATTCGTGAAAGGAATCATCCCCTTCTGTCTCGTATCGAACCAACGAATCAGAAGCAACTTCTTTTCTTTGGGCTTTGTGATCTTCAGTCAGTTCGCGAGGAACAAACCATGAACACACTTTTGAGTATTCCAGTTGATGAATTATCGTATTCACACTTCCCTCACTAATTCCTAGCTCCAGTGATAGCTCCTTGTATGTGACGCGCCGATTTGATCGAATAATGCTGTTAGCACGTTGCACAGTGTGAGATGTCACAGCCGATGCCGGGCGACCGCTGCGTGGTTCATCATCGAGGCCGGCTCTCCCTCTCTCCGATGATCTCACACGTTTAGACCAGCGTCCAACTGTGCTTCGATTAACAACAGCATCTCCGTAAACGTTTTGTAGACGTTTGTAAATATTTCCAACCGGTTCCTTCTCTGCGGTTAAGAACTCGATAACAGCTCTCTGTTTACGACGCACATCACTTTCAGATGGCATTTTGGAAACTGCGTTAACCATCGGTTTTATACAAGTGCGTTTAAAAGCGGTTTTAGAAAGGAGGGGGGGGGTTCAAACTGGAAAAATCCGGTTATGTGAAGCGCAAAAAGTTTGAACTTACGGCCCAAAAGATATTTCAGCCCCATGGCCTATTATTTAGCTGTGAAAAAAGGGTGGGGCAGAATATCCTGAGTGCCCCTAGTGTATGTGTATATATATATATATATATATATATATATAAACAAAATCTAGTTTCCCAACGGATTGGGGTGAGACGGCAGAAATAGCTCTGATGCGAAAGGCACAAGGTAGTGAAGAAGAAGAAAGGTAGGGAATAAAGCACACACATCCATTCACACACTGATGAACCAGCCCCCCATCCCCCCTCCGGCTAAATTCCATACCTAAGTGGACCTTTATGTGCCATGCGTGATGGCGCTTCCAGATTTTGTAAATATATATATATATAGGCTAGTTAGTACCAGGTAAGACTTTCGAGTGTCGATCCCTTATATATATATATATATATATATATATATATATATATATATATATATATATATATATATATATATATATATATATATATATTAGGCCGGGTCGAAAATGGGAAATTTTTTATTTCTTAAAAAGTACACTATGTGAGAAGTTTCATGTTATCATCTTAACAAAATATTAAAATATCAAGCATGTACTACCCCTAGCACATACCCCCCCTTTTTTTACCCTCATATTTGCATATATTTAAATGGTAAAAATGTTATTTCTTTAAAAGTACACTATGTGAGAAGGGTTTTTTATTCATTTAACAAAACATTAAAAAATGAAGCATGTACTACCTCTATCTATCACATGCCCCTCCTCTCTTTTTTACCTTCATATTTGCATATGTTTAATGTTGTTATATGTTACATGATAAGTTGTTTGTTTAATGCTTTTGATATTTTTATGTTTCAGATAAATAGAAATAATTTTTCAGATAAATAGAAATAATTTGCATTTACTTTAATTATAATTTGAATTATCATAAATTATAAATTACATATAATTTGATTTTACTTCTGAATATAAACTATGACTACTAGAAGCAAGTCCTCAAATGCAGCCTTTGGATATCCTACGGAATTCCCAGCAGCCATGACTCCTTCAAAAGCAGATGTTGTGAGACACTACCTTTTTGTGCGCCGTAGTGAAGAAGCTAAATCAAAAGGATCAGCAACTGCTAATGATTGTTACAGGGTTGTTGTAAAAGATATTGAAGACATTTGGATAAAATTTTCTTTCCCTACGATTAACACCAAAGGTATCTATTTTAAAGTCAGTCGACTAATAGAAGAAGCCTCAAAATTCAACAAGGTGCCATTACATCGAAGAAATGAAAGTTTTGCCTTAAAAGTAGCTCAGTATGATAAAATGTTTGATATATCTTCTTGTGAATGCTCTGATAAGGGAATTGATGGGAAATCTTGCGGGTGTAAGGATAAAATACCAATGGCAGAATGGGAGTCTTTTGTTGGTTAAAAACAAAGAAAAAATCAGTTAGGACCAATTGATCGCATAGCTAGTTCAACAAAGAAGAGATCTTTAGCAAGAGCCCAAGAAGCACAAAACCGTCAACTAAAAGCACAAGAAGAAATGACTGAAGCCACCAATGTTTTACCATCGGAATTTACAGAAAATACCGAAGAAGACATGGATGTAGATTCAGAGAGTCAGGATGTAGATTATGAGACCGACCTAGAATTGACTGAGAATATTCAGAACAGGGACTCCTATAAAAACCTAGCATTAACAGCAGATCGTTATCGTGTAAGTTGTAGAGCTGCAGCTGCAATAGTCAATGCAGCTTTAAAAGATATGGGGATCCTTAACCACACCAACATGCTTGACAGAAAGAAATTAGAAAGGGAAAGAAATCGCATGGGTGAAACAAATACTTTTAGGTCTAAATCCGAAAATCTGAAGATGGAGTGCCTTGGATTTGATGGAAGGAAAGATAACACATTAACTAAAAGTGGAAAGATAAAAGAAGAACACTATGTTATTGTGAAAGAACCTGGAAGCATCTATGTAGACCATGTCACAGCAGATAATGGAACTGCTCGCTGCATAGCAGAAGAGTTGATAACTATTATTACAGACTCGAACAGCACAGATACTATCAAAGCTTTACTGTGTGATGGTACTCCTGTAAATACAGGAAAAATTGGTGGAGCCATAAAACTGGTTGAAATTCATCTTAACAAACAAGTGCAGTGGTTGGTGTGCCTCTTGCATTTGAATGAGCAGCCTTTTATACACGTCTACAAAACTATTGATGGTAAAACAACAGGTCCAAATACTTTTGTGGGTTCAGTTGGAAATAAACTGAAAACAGATTTAACAAAATTGGAGGTAGTCAAATATTCTCGCGTAAAGGGAAACATGAAAGAAATTCCAGCAAGTGTTGTGAAGGAGCTAAGCAGTGATCAAAGATATCTCTATGATATGTGTCTGACGGTGCAAACTGGAGACACTTCTCAAGATCTGTCCACTCGAAACCCAGGTACCCTTCACCATGCTCCTGGCTAACTCTAGCCAACAGGGTCCTTCGATTATATATCTCAACGCCAAATCCCGATAAAAACCTTCACGATATAGTCAAGATTATTTTGCAGTTCTATGCTCCAGGGTGTTTTTGGATAAAATCTCATCCTAATGCAACTGATGGTGCATATAACTTTTGGCATTTAATGTGATTGGCAAAAAGAGATCATTACTCTCCCACCGCTGCTAAACAATTTTAGCGATGATGAGCTACTACAGGCTCGATGTAAGCCACTGGAGATAGCTTATTTTCCATGCAACAGTCAAAATGTGGAAAGGGCAGTGAACCTAGTAACAAAGGCATGTCAGAAAAGAATAGGATATGACAACCGTCAAAAATTTATCTTAAACTCATTAGAATAAAGGCGAAAACTGCCCAAGTTTGAATGGAAGGCCCACTGGAATGATTAAGAAACATATGAAATAAAATTTCCTAATGATATTGAAAATTTCTTCCCTTTTGATGTGATAAGGAACAATGAAAAAGTGAAATGAATTTTAGCACATTTATTATGCCTCTAATTTTTTCTTCTGAATATATTGTTGTACTTAATTAATTTTCCTGATACTGTACATTATTAAATAAAATATTATACGTTAATAAAGATTTATGTCATCAAAAAACCTGAATGTAGAGTAAGTCTCGTATAACTGGAATATTCTTCAATATAGGTCAAAAAGTAAAAAATTGTGCCATGTGCTTTAAACAGCAAAAATAACTTATGAGGGGGGGTTCCTGTGTTCCATTCAAACCCCTCACAATATGTAGCCTACCTTTTCAATATAAAATTTCGACACGGCCTAAATATATATATATATATAATATATATATATATATATATATATATATATATATATATATAATACACGTATATATATAATATATATATATATATATATATATATATATATATTGTTGTTGTGAGTAAAGTTTGCCACAGGTGTCGAAGTGAAAGCTTGTGAACTGCTAACATGATTGTGATTAAAAAATGCATTAATAGCGGAACTGAAATTTTAGTTTCACAAAACGTGCTTAATAATTACATATGAGGGAAGCAATAATGCATAAAAGTGTAGGAAACAGTAAATGTTGCGTGTTGCATATTGTGAATGAAAATACGAACGCCAACATTTTATTGCAAGGTGTTCAAATATCATAAACGTATTGAATAAATGACTCGTAAAAGGAAGATATTGAGTTTAAGGTAAATGCGGCTGAAGTGGCAGATTTTGTACAATAGTTAATATTATGGCGATTAGGATGAAGCTTCGAAAATGAATTGGAGTGAACAAATGGGTAATTAAAATAGACCAAAAAGCATCGATCTTTTAATGTAATAAAAGGACGAATGATGAAATGTGTTAATTGAAAAATGTTGAAAGCAAGCATTACAAATAATAATAATGATAATAATAATAATAATAATAGTAATAATTATTTCCTTACGGAAATTATTAATAATATTAATAATGATAATAACCTTGAGAGAGTAAAAGAAATAGGGGTCATCTTGTTGGAAACTCGGATACACAAGGAAAACTTGGTTTATCGAAATAAGATTATTCCTAGTTTACTCCGTGTTTTTTTTTTTTTTTTTTACACACATTGTAAATTTTGACTTTTCAATTGAAATTATCGCTTTTTCATAGTCTCAGAATTGGAACAATTAGGTGAATGGATCTTTTCTTTACCTTCTTCAAAATCAGAGAGGTACAGAAAAAGTAAGAACATAGTATGCTTATCAAGAGTTTGGGTGAGACACAATGATTACACTATAAAATGAAGAGTGTATATAATATAGGGTGAACCAAATGTAGGTGGACAGTAAATGATAACGTTTATTTTGAGAATACATATTTAATTTTTTTGTATACTATAATACAAAATAAAATTTAAATAAATTTAGTTATAATATTTAATATAATATAACACAAACACCATAGTTATAATGAACACCATAGTTATAATATAATATAACACAAACCGTATTCAACCTACTGTCCACCTACTTTTGGTTCACCGTGTATATATATATATATTAGGGTGTCACTTGGTAATAGGGGGAAAATTAAACGATGGATATTTTCCTATGACACCCCCTAAATTTGTTCCATTTGGTGTAAAACATACGGAAGAGAAATTTGGTCCTGATTGGTCATCATTTAAAGGTCGCCCTCGTCACTGAAAACAAGACCCATTTGTTGACGTCAACAAGCTGTTCAGTGTTCACAGCTTGGGCCGAACCAGATAATAAAAAACAAGGCAATTTGGTGAAATAACGAAAGTAAGACACTTAAAAACGCAAAGAATACAAACAGTTTATTATATAATCAAAATAGAAGACATAATTTGGCGAATAATGGTACAAAATGGAGAAGCAACAAAAGCAAAACTTTGAGAAATAAAATACATATACAGTAGCAGTAGGCCTGTTCAAAAATCAACGTTTTCTTATTTTCATAGGTTTCTGTACATTTTCCCATGCTTTTTGACCTGAAAAAGCCGAAAATCACAATTATTTTGACCAAGGATGTTGGGAAGCATTGCCGCATGGAGCTTTAAATTTTCTGCCTTGAAATCGGCCAAAGCGCCAATTCCGGGGTCCCTTGAATTCTGTTTTGCACTTTAACTTTTGATCTAAACAAGATAGAGCAACAAATTAGGTATCAAATGAAAGAGCATAAAATTAATAAATAATAATAATAAAATAATAATAATAATAATAATAATAAATAATAATAATTAATAATAATAATAATAATAATAATAATTATCTATCATTTTTCAGGAAACAACAGAAACTCAATCAGAATCTAGAAAACCATCTACAAGTTACAACTTCACAATGGCATTAAGCAAGGAGCTGAGGGAGCTCCGTGGGCGCACAGTTGATATCTCAGAACCTCCACGTACTGTCCACAGGCAGGTGTCAACTGGGCCATCTACCAGATCTCTCACTGAAACTTTCCTGGTTGGATACCCTTCAGCTTTTATCAGTGGTTCCCAGCTTCCCACCAACAGACAGGCGTTCCAGTATTTCCTTAATCTTCAGAATTTACCGGAAAATGCAGGGAGGCCCATGGTTCAAGACCTTGCATATGAAACAGTTGAATCTATCATCCCATTCTGGCAGATGGCTAGGATCAAGACAATGACCAAGTACAACGCAATGAAGCTCTTCATGAAACTACATGAGAAACATCGTGCTCTGGTGAAAAGCAAAGGAAGAGCAAGTAACCCTGGAGGAAAAAGAGGAGCATTTGTGCTGGAATTAGACAGCCTGTTCGATATAGGAGCTCCAGATGCAATCCAGGAAATACAGAACAACAGACTGTTATCCAGAGAGAAGAAAGATGAGGATATCAGGTTCTACGAAGACCAAAAGACTGAGAGGAAAGGTCATATGTCTGGTCATGACAAGATTTTTGAGAGAAGATCCATGCAGCAAGCAGCGAGGAATGAAAGACTGCAGCAAAGACAAGAACAAGGTAAAACTAATTACTTTGAACGTTACAAAAAGTTTAAGTTTTACTCCATTGCGATATTAGCATGTACTTAACAATTACTCTTAACATGTTGTACTATTTTACAGCTGCAGCAGAACAAGAGGCAGTTGTTCATGTGGATGACATTACCTGGGGTGACTCAACTGACAACGACGCTAACACAGAGGACATGGATTACCATCAGCCTCGTCCTGGATGTTCTCACCATCAAGACACTGTGACTAGTGTGACTTTGACGTTTCCAAGGAAGGTCATGGAATGTGATGTCATCTGCAATACAGCTGATCGTCTTGGTTATCAGACAATCAAGTTACTGCCATGGTTTCTGCCACCTTGAAAGCTGGAGGGGCTGATCTGGATAACTTCGTCATCTCAACCTCAACAACACGTCGCAACAGAATGCTGTCCAGGTATAATATCAGCCAGAGTCACGTCCAAGTTTTGTGAAAACCCCCCACAGTACGCTGCCTTACACTGGGATGGAAAGTTGCTCAAAGATGTCTTGGGCAGTGAACCTGGAAGTACCTCAGAGACTTTAGCTGTGCTAGTGTCTGGTCCACTTCATACACTGAAGGAAAGTTATTGGGAGTACCTGTCATCGACAATTCTTCTGGCACAGCTCAGGCTGAGGCTTCAATGGATTTACTGGAGACATGGGAACTTACGGATAATGTTACTGCCCTTGTTTTTGACACTACATCCAGTAACAGTGGAGTTCACAGAGGAGCTGCCAAACTGCTAGAGAAAATGCTGAACAAAAAAGGTGTTTTATCTGGCATGTCGACATCACATCCTGGAAATCCTAGTAGGAGCAGTTTGGGAGAAGCTGTTTGGGAAGGTGAAGGGGCCAGATAATCCCTGGTTTGAGCATCTGAAGGATGTTTGGACGGACTTGTCCAAGGAAAACCCAAAGATGCTGGCTATCAACAGCAAATGGCTGAAGGAAAAGAAGAAGAACAGTGAAGAAATACTCCAAGACATTCTAACAGCAGAAAAGCTTCCAAGAGCCGACTACAGGGAAATGGCTGAACTGACAGTCATTGTTCTTGGAGGAACGCCTCCTCGAGGTATTCACTGGAGTCGACCAGGCGCCATTCATCAGGCCAGATGGATGGCCAGAAACCTGTACTCCAAGAAAATGCTGATGTTTGCAGATCAACTTGAGTACGACGAAGACACTGTATCAAAGCTGGAAAGACTCAACACCTTCCTTGCGCTGTTCTACACTCCTGTATGGATGATGTCAATGTCTGCTGCAGATGCTCCCGTGAATGATCTAAGTCTAATCCAGGACATGTTGAAGTACAAGAAAACTGACCCAGAGCTTAGATGGAAAACCACAAATGGTACCTGACGCAGGAAGTCGTGCCATTTGCCCTGTTCAGCAGTAGATTGAGTGACACATTGAAGCACGACATTGCTGCCCAGTTACATGCCACTGAGAA
Organism: Bathynomus jamesi; assembly: GCA_023014485.1. NCBI lineage: Eukaryota > Metazoa > Arthropoda > Malacostraca > Isopoda > Cirolanidae > Bathynomus > Bathynomus jamesi. The sequence goes on from JAJOZX010000250.1 coordinate 956,514, forward strand.
GCCAGACAGCTTCAGAACAGGAAAGCCTCTATTCCAGAGAGTCACAGCTAAGACCACCCTGGTTGATCTCATTGGCCCAGAATCACATTTCCTGCTGGACACACTGAACATTGGATCCGAGTGATTCTGGAACCTGTCACGTCTTGGCCACAGAATGAGGACTACAGAAAAGCGTTGGGACTATGTTAAGAATCTGAAAGCGGTGAATGACATTGCTGAACGTGGTGTCAAGATGATGAGCGACTTTGCAAATGTCATAACAACAGATGCCAAGCAAAGGGACTATCTCCTTCAAGCTGTGGAGTTCAACAGACGCCGCTTTGACAGCTTCAAGAAACAAACTCTCAACAACTGACTGTGTAAATGTCATTATGAAATTAATTATCATGTAATGCTTTCACTTCTTGATCGACTAGACTTGTGACAAAATGTTAATCTCAAATTTGTGTCATGAATAAGGCGCCTTGTCTGCCTTGAGTGTGAGAAAACTAATTTTGTGATATTTCTGAAATCTTTGTATGTACCAATGTGCCATTTCTTGTTCCAAGACTATCATAATTGTATAAGTTAGAAAGAGGATTAAAAACACTTTAATTTGGTGCCTATTTTGTTGCTCTATCTCGTTTAGATAAAATGTTATAGTGCAAAACATGATTCAAGGGACCCCGGAACTGGTGCTTTTGGCCGATTTCAAGGCAGAAAACTTAAAGCTCCATGCGGCAATGCTTCCCAACAACTTAGGTCAAAATGGTTGTGATTTTCGGCCTTTTCAGGTCAAAATGCATGGGAAAAAGTACAGAAACCTATGAAAATAAGAAAAAGTTGATTTTTGAACAGGGCTACAGTAGCAGAATAATTGGTGCTCATACGCTGATCAGTGATTAGTTCTTTCGCGTCCTCACTAATGCTGATTTGTTCGGAGCTGGGTGTTGCTTTCTGTGGTCAGTGACAACTTGAACGAGGAACTGGAGCTGTTCTTCTTTCACTGTCAACTTTCCGTTCAGCTCCTTCACCAGAGCCACGGCCCGTTCTGCTCTGTCGTTCACCACTGCAAGTTTGGAGACCACATCCCGAGCTTGCACGTATTCAGAGTTTGACGTCCATGAACTGGGATGGTGGAGCAGAAAGCAATCTGGCAACTGAAGTTTTGAGAAGAATCCTCGGGTGTTCTTTGTGATCAGTTGCTCCAGTCCTTTGCTGTCACTGAGGAACATAGTATCAAGAACCAAAGGTCGTTTTGGCGGCATGTGAGGGGCTTCTTGATCTAACGCTGCAACCATGCTGCACTTCACTTCCATCGATATCCTCTCATCAAAGAACGCCAGACCCACTGCCTCCTCCGAATGGTACCACAGGTGCGCAGACAGCTTCTTGGTGGTACCATCAGAGATCTTCTTGTGCGGGTATCGAAGGAGCGTCCTCATCAATTCCCAATCATTCAGCGGAGCTTCGATGGACAGATGAGCTGTTGCCCACGCTTTCATGTAAACTAGAACAGAAAAGAGGCAGATATCTCGAATTCCGCGTTCCTCAGTGTTCGTCAGTTTAAACTGTCTTCGGAAGAGCCAGATCTTGATGGCATAGAGCGCCTTCGCCATCCATCTCGCCCGGTGCATAGCACCAGGGGCGCGGAAGTTTAGTCCCTTGTATGGAACTCCTCCAAGAAAGATGACGGAAAGATCGAGGAATTCCTGATAGTCATCACGAACTTGAAGTGCTTGTGATTTTGCAAACTCAATGAGCTCCGTTCTATGCTTAAAAATAGCTGCTTTGGTGAACGCATCTGTGTCCGCAGTTTGGAACTGTTGCTGGTCAATGCGGGTCCAATAATCATGGAAGCGCTTGAAAAGCAGAATTTCTGGACCGGTAGATACTGAATCTAGCGATGCTGCGAATGCCGCCTGTAGCACCAACTCCAGTACATGGTGTCTGCACGCGCAGTGTAACAGGTCACGTCCAACTTTTTCTTCCAGAAGAACACAAGTTCCTCCACGGTGGCCTGTGTTTGTCGCGGTTGTGTCGAAACACACAGATTTGACATGATCGGTCACTCCCCATTCATTCAGGCAATCTATGATGGCATTTGTTTGTGCCAGCGCGGTTCCTGACAGAAGTTTTGGCACCCCGAGGAGCTGCTCTGTCCCGGAGCCAGATACAAGAATAGGTAAGCGGTCAACATATTCTCGTGACGTCAGATCTTGCATGAGTTTTCCGTCCCAGTGAACAGTCAACGGACTATTGCCTTGGAACTCGCTCTTCAGTTGCTGAGCCTTAAGGGTACGGAATTTTTCACGCTGACGATGAATGGATTCACGATTGATGTTGTAGTCGCTAGCATCATGCCCTAAGCTGGAAGCTGCCTCAAACAGCAGATATGTGGCCTTTCTTGACGAGAGTTGCGTGCGATCAAGCGCTGCCGCCAATTCCGATGTCATGATGTTCTTCGTTGCTCTTTGTTTAGACGCTAACGAACCACCACATGCTCCTTTTTCTTCGCTATCATCAGAGCTGGAGGATGAGGACTCCAAAACCGCTTCGTTGGATACTGCCTCCATTTCAGCTGCTGATCGCTTTCTTCGTTTCTCCTCTTCCTCCCGACGTCGAGTACAATCTTTGACTTGGCGCTGATGGGTCATGTCCAAACCTGCCATTGAACCTGGACGTCCTTTCTGGCGCTGCTGCTGAAGGAACTCCCAATCCTCTGGGTACTTGACCAATTTCTCACAATCAGCGTGGGCGATGTCAAAGAGACGATCGAGGCGTTCAATGAATTCTTTTTCTTTCGTCTTGTGTGAATCGCTCGTCCTTGAGGCGTGTTTTCTGAGTCCTTTCCACTCCTCGAAGACTTTATCCAATTTGCTGACGCAGTGTGTCTCGAGTCTGGTTGGAATGTGAGCTTTCTCCCAGAAGGACATCACTGCTCGAAGTGACTTCCTCAACGCGTCACGTATTGTCATTTTCTTTTCATGGTGAAGGTAAAGGAAGTAACCGAATGCTTGCCTGTAGGTAGGAAGCTTGCATCCTTTCACCTCATCAACCGCTGCCCCTAATAGGTATATACACTTCCGGGTTTCCATCACCAGAAATCACGTAGCTGAAATGAGAAACGGTGAATCGTTAAGTATTGTTCACTTTATTTCTCAGATATTCAGACACACACAGATACACACACACACATATATAGAGATATATAGATATCTAATGAACGATTATGGAGACGCCGCGCAAGCATTAAACTTTGGAAGGCGGGGGCGACCTTTTATAGTTATTCAAATAAAAAGATTTTTCAGTCACCATGTTTTTTTTACCAATGGAATAGATTCGCGGGGTGTCAGCATGAAAATTTCAAACTTTGCATTTAAGTGACACCCTAATATATATATATATATATAATATATATATATGCACTAAAATCACAGAATAACACGTGATCTTATTAATAAGCAAACAACCACAGGGAAAAGGAAAAGGAAACACGAAGTCCGAGCGCTTTCGTGATATATTCACATGAAGATGTGAATATATCACGAAAGCGCTCGGACTTCGTGTTTCCTTTTCCTTTTCCCTGTGGTTGTTTGCTATATATATATATATATATATATATATATATATATATATATGTGTGTGTGTGTGTGTGTGTACACTGAAGCTTGGAGAGAACCTCATGTATTAATAATATTCAGTGAAAAGTGCCAGAAGGTGGCACGGCTCTCAGGGTAGACAAACGCCACCCATTGATTACGCAAATTTCTGAATCATTATTACCACCACCGTCGGGAGTCGAATCCCGACTTCAGTTTTTTCACTTCACTTACAGGGAAATGGTGTTACTCACTGAGCTATGGGTGTTGCGTAACTTAATACAACCAGATGTATGAAAGGTATTGAATATAATATACGCACAACATACAAAGTTTAGTAATAGTAATATATTAAAGATGGATTCGAAATGTTCCTTCCTTATCAGAGTATATATATATATATATATATATATATATATATATATATATAATATATAATATATAATCTGATTGCTTTGCTTATAAAATTCGGTAAAACTCGGTGATAACTTTTCCCTCTAATTCATGTGTTTGTACGTGTCTCAAAATGAGCAATAGAAATCCTACTAAAATTGTCGAGTAACTTTCTCTGTTAATCTTCACAGATTCGTTTCCATCTTCATAGATATAATAATAATAATAATAACAATAATAATAATAATAATAATAATAATAATTCTTTTAAAAATTATGTACTAATAAATTTTTTGCGGTACATTTTTTGCGACCTTTTGAGATTTCGATATTTGGATTTATAGCGAGAATTTCTCCCAAATTAATTTTGGATTACTTCCCATCGAAGTAATTTTGCTTTTGGGGGTGAATGAGGCTCGAGGCCCCCTACCTCGCTTTATCCAGTGAGAGACGATCGAAGGACCCACTCACTGAAGAGGAGGAGGAACCCGCGGAAATTTCGTCATTCTTCCTTTTTTCAAATCTGTGAGACACGATGCTCATTTAGGTCATCAGTTATTATTCGCATATTCGGAATAATATTTCGGGTCAGGCAGGCGCTCGACGCGAATCGACTTCTGATCGACTTCACATTCTAAACCCTGTTTAGAATGTGAAATCGGTTATGTACGCAATGTAGGTGCGCGCAAAAGCGCATCAAGATGCGTTTGGCAACTCACTGTGACGGACAATAAAAAGGGCGGCTCGTCGTCGAAGAGGAACAGTCACTCTTAGAATTCCGTGACATCGATTGACGGGCTTAAGTACAGCAAAGGTAAGAGCCGAATCATGTCCTTTTCATTCATTAGTTGGTGACGTTAAATAATTAAGGGTTGTTTATCTTTTTCATAATGTCTAATATGACGGAGAGGACCTACGCCTTTAAGGGGAATCCGAATCATTATTAATATCCCACTCGCGAGGAAGACCCATAGAGGTATTTTAATCGCTGAAATTTGAAGTCCGGGACGAGAGTCGAATCCAGAACCTTCATATTAATTGTACCACTTAACAAAAGGCTATGGTGTCAATAATCCAGTAGGGTTGAAGCACCTTAAGCAGAAAAAAACAAAAAAACAAACAATAACAAAAGGCTGCCGTGTCACGTTAATTGATGTAAAGAAGTTTCTTTCGATTGAACGACTCCATTATTTTTATAATTTTTTTTGTAATTAATCCGAAGTGATGAAGTGAATATCCGCCAATGTGTCGCGATTTAATTAACGAACGACCTCAGTTCGAATACCTACTTAATAATTTCTTCGTACGGTCTCCCGCATAACGTTTCGTCCAGACTGATTTCACTTTACTATGTCCCCTTCTTGAATTGTTGCGTGCGAATACACAAAATTTAATAATGATTTCGAAAAGCGAACCAAACAAAACATTTTTTTCTCGAAATAATTGTAAAAAAGTCGTAAACATTTTATTTTCAAATAGAAAATGATGTATTTTATATTTGAGTGTAATTTTTGGTTAAAATGTTAACATTGTTTTGCGGACAAAATGTTTTCCTCTAAAATATTTTTTTACTCTCAATATTTAATGTAATAAAAGAATAAAATAATAATGATATAATATTATAGTTTTATAAGTAAAATATCAGTCTATATTTTCACCCTGGTTCAGCGTCACGAAGTGGCCACGTCGCAAAACCGCTTCCCGTTAGATTTGCCAGGATGAGCGACGTTGAGTTTGATCTGTAGTTGGATGGAAGACTGTCCTTCGCGTTGGCATGATGTAGCGATCCTTAGATGGTTCGGAATACCACGTAAAGCTGTAGGTTACCTTCGTCACATGACCTTTGCTGTTATGAAAGGTTAAACAAACTCAAAACGTTATTATTAGTATTATTAAAATTATTATTATTAGTAGTAGTAGTAGTAGAAGTAGTAGTAGTAGAAGTAGTAGTAGTATGTTTAAATCTTTAAAATCGTGAGAAAGAAACGTCACAAATTTGAAGTTTGTTTCGGATAATTGAATTATCCTCCTTTTTTATGTAAAAGTCTCCTTCTCAATCCTTCTCAATACTCCTTCTCTATCAATTAAAGTCTTTCACCTCTTTCAAAATAATACAAAATAGAATGATTTCTGCCCCACGGTTTTCACGGCCCTTTACACACACACACACGTGTATATGTATATATATATATATATATATATATATATATATATATATATGATGAATAAAACCACGAAGGAAAGGAAACACAGAATGGTGCCCAAGCACTTTCGTCTAATGACATCCTCAGGAACACTGGTTTTATTCATCATAAATATTTTTCACGTGTTACTTTCGTGAAATAATTTCATATATATATATATATATATATATATATATATATCATTCATTTCACGTGTTTAATTGTGAAATTCATCCCATATATATATATATATATATATATATATATATATGTTATGTACACAAAAACATTCATGTGTATCATATGTATGTGTATCATATATATAGGGTGAACCAAATGTAGGTGGACAGTAAATGATAACGTTTATTTTGAGAATACATATTTAATTTTTTTGTATACTGTAATACAAAATAAAATTTAAATAAATTTAGTTATAATATTTAATATAATAAAACACAAACACCATAGTTATAATGAACACCATAGTTATAATATAATATAACACAAACCGTATTCAACCTACTGTCCACCTACTTTTGGTTCACCGTGTATATATGATGAATAAAACCACGAAGGGAAAAGAAACACAAAGGGGTGCTCAAGCGCTTTCGTCTAATGACATCCTCAGGAACACTCAGTGTTCCTGAGGATGTCATTAGACGAAAGCGCTTGAGCACCCCTTTGTGTTTCTTTTCCCTTCGTGGTTTTATTCATCATAAATATTTTTCACGTGTCACTTTCGTGAAATAATTTTCATATATATATATATATATATATATATATATATATATATATGCACTAAAATCACAGAATAACACGTGATCTTATTAATAAGCAAACAACCACAGGGAAAAGGAAACACGAAGTCCGACGAGCGCTTTCGTGATATATTCACACAGAAAATATTTTCTATTTTCTGTTTCTCCTTGATAATGTGAATATATCACGAAAGCGCTCGGAGTTCGTGTTCCCTTTTCCCTGTGGTTGTTTTTTGCTTATTATATATATATATATATATATATATATATAAGAATAATAATAATAATAATAATGAGGTGAGAGGTATATGAATTTTTGTATGTTGGAAAGCGGATGTTTCTTTTACTTTCTAAAAACTTTCCAGTTTAACCGACTTTCTTTTTTTTCTCGAGAACACCTGCGGGAGTGACGTCACCAAATTGAGAACTTTCATTTCCTTTCTAATTCCTTCACACACAGATACGCAGGCCGCCGAGAGGGTGGGAAAGCCGGGTTAAATCCCCGGGGCCCGCACCTCTAGGGGGCCCGGAAAGAGGGGGGATAAAATCTAAAAATATTAATAAATCGATTGATTAAATAACGGAGAGTAAATATAATTAATGAACGTACATTTTATAGAGATTATCATAGTCAAACTGAAACGGTAAAATATTATCCGCGGTCCACCAATGCCCAAGACCGACTAACAGATCTGTGAACCATTGTAGTTGAAAGCTAGTTAGCCCGTACTTTAAATTTCATCAGAATCATTTACCACTTTGCCAGAGAGAAGGCAAAGAAAGTAACTTCTAATTACGAAAATCTTGCAGTAAACAATTATCTTGCCTGCATCGACTGGTACTGCATTTGTAAATTGTATGGTCATACAATTAATATAATTGATTCGAAAAATAAAATGGTCATTTTCTTCTGAGTTGTTTATTCATACTGTATGTTTTGAATAGTGACTTGGACATATAATCAGTTTACTTGTTATGTACACAAAAAACATTCATAATAAAATACTAAGTAAACAGGGGGGCCCATATACCAATCCTTCCCCGGGGCCCTGGGCAGCTCTCGGTGGCCCTGCACTCACACACACACACACACACACACACACACGTTTGGCTACCTTCCGCAATCGGAAGATCCCGGGTTCGATTCCCGGGTGGTTAACCTAATATTTATAACGTAATTAACTTGAACAAACGTAACCTTCATAATTTCCACTTTTTCATCATATTTAATGATTTTCAGTGTGAAAAAACATCTGAATCTGTGGCGACACTGCTAATGTCGCAATGATCTCGGTGTGCTTCCTAAAGATTGTCACGGTTTTTTAAGATAGACAGGGACACAATATATATATATATATATATATATATATGCCCGGTTAGGTTAATTGAATGACCAGTTAGGTCAACTGAATGCCCGGTTAGATTAATTGAATGCCCTGTTAGGTTAATTGTACGCCCTTGACGATTGGTTAGGTTAAGTCGTGATATTTTCGTTAGTTTTAACGAAAATATCACGACTAAACCTAACCAATCATCAACGGCATACAGTTGACCTAACCGGGCCCCTTGGGGCATTGGTTTCTGCGAGTATGTAGAGGAATTACGGCATTTGGAAGAGTGAGGCCCATGGTGTAATGGTATCGCATCTGACCGGCAATCGGAAGATCCCGGGTTCGATTCCCGGGTGGTTACCTCATTTTTTAATTTGTTTCGTTCTCTCTCTCTCGTCTTGCGCGGAATATCTCCTATACAAGCGTCGTTCTTTACGTTATATATATATATATATATATATATATATATATATATACACGTAATGACGTAATGAACTTGATGACGTCATTTAATTTTTTAAAATTAATTATTTAATTAATTAACACCCAGGTGCACAACCTCGGGACTTAATCAATATGCGTGTGAAGTTTCATGTTTGTAACTGCTTCCATTTTGGACCTATGGCTGGAACACACACACACACACACACACACACACAACACACACACACACACACACACGCGCGCCGTCCTTTTATTATTATATATAGATTATATTATTATATTATTATATTATTAAAGGGGGAGGGTTGGTGTCAGGAAGGGCATCCGGCCGTAAAAACCCACGCCACAACCAAATGAGATGAGTCAAGAACCAAGATGGAGGCGACTCACCTTAAACAGCGCCCCCATATAAAAATGGGATTAATTATGCTGAGGAAGAAGAAGAATAGATTATATTATTACGGGTGGCAATGTGAAGCTCAAGATTTTCATGACTGCGTTCTTTTCTATAGTTTTATTGACCAAATAATTGAACCGACAGTAATTGGTGGTTCAATTATTTGGTCAGTAAAACTATCATCATGAAAATCTTAAGATTCACAAATCTTGACTCAGTGTGAAGCTCAAGATTTTCACGGCTACATTCTTTTCTGTAGTTTTATCGCGGTGCTGGGGCCTTCGGACCGAGTAATTTTAATTATTTAATTTATTAACACCCAGGTGTACAACCTCAGGACCTAATCAATATGTGTGTGAAGTTTCATGTTTGTAACTGCTTCCATTTTGGAGTTATGGCTGGAACAGACACACACACACACACACACACACACACACGTGCGCGCGCGCGTCCTTTTATTATATATATATATATATTTGGGGCTTAACCTCCTTCGTAACAGCCGAGCAAGGTCATTTGATGGAGGGAACCGGGAACCTACAGCTTTACGTGGGACCCAAAACATGGGTTGCTACATCATCTAAACGCGGAGGATGATCATCCATCGAACTACAGTAAAGTCTCGTTTCATCGACTGCCCGATACACCTGCTTTTCTCTCTGAATCATTAAATCTTAACTTCTGTCAAGACTTTACTACCACTAAGCAGATAACTTCCAGAAATTTCTGACCCCCACCTTCATTTTCTACAGTTGAATCTAATATACTATTGAGCTAAAATGTGTGTGTGTGTGTGTGTGTGTCCGCTTTCTTGGGAACCGTGCACAGCCTAAACGGCACATCGGAAAATTCTGCAACCACCACCAACTGATAGCCCATGAGCTGCCGATGTGCTCTGTTAAGTTTCCCGGTCCTAGGTCACCGGTTACTGAGTCCGAAGGCTCCAGCACCGCGATAAAACTACAGAAAAGAACGCAGCCGTGAAAATCTTGAGCTTCACATTTATACTGTGATATATATACAGTATAATGGGGAGAGGGGGTAGGGTAATTGGGGGAGTGGGGATGGGGGTAATGGGGAGAGGGGTGGGGGTAATGGGGGTAATGGGTTTTTACTTTTGTGTGTGGGAGTAATGGGGGAGTGGGGGTGGGAGGGTAATGGAGTAGAGGGATGGGGGTAATGGCGTTTTTTTTAATTTTGTAGCTTATCCACTTCTTCCTATGAGGGCTTCATATAATATAATTTTAAATCTCCAACCAATAAAAAAAATGAAGTAGTGAAAAAAAAATCCGGAGGGCGATAGCGAGCTACCGCTTCTTTACACTAATATTCTTTGAATCAGAACGTATCATTTTACATTCATATTCTAAGGAAAATAAACATAATGTAAAAAGCATCAATACACAGGGATTAAATATTCTGCTTCTTTCTTCATTCCCTGACGAAGTGTACTGCAAAACTTTTCCTCTGGGTTTGCATAAAACTCGCCAAATCCAAAAAGTCAAAGTTCTGCCGCATCAATCATCAGATGAATCGCTTTCGAAAAGCTTCGCCGTTTTTACTATTTTAACTCTTTTAATTTTGGCGATTTTATACATTAATTCATTTTGATAAGGTTACACGGTTACTGTGTTTGTAATATATATATATATATATATATATATATTGCGTCTCGGTGGTGTAGTGGTTAGCGTCGTTGACTACGAAAGGGCCCCGGGATCGAAATCCAGTGACGGCAGGCGGCGCGCAGCAAAACCCAGCTGTTCATCCTTCAACACAATAAAAAATGAAATTGGTTGGTAGATAAATAGGTACTCTGGGTAGCCTAGTGAGTAAGACGCTGGGCTGCTGGTGGGCCGTGGTTCGGATTCCACGTTAAAAACTGTAGGTCTAAGGTGGAGTGACGTGCTTGACCTTTGTCAGAATAAACATTTCGGGTGGAAGCAAAACCAGGGTTAACCAAGGTTATATATATATATATATATATATATATATATAAGGGTGCTTTTTGGCTATGGGGTGAAATTGTTTTTTAAATTTAAACGTTCTACCCCCGAAAATTGTTCCACGTGATAAAAAAACTATGCGTACCAATTTTCTTTTAAATTGATTAATATTTAGAGGTGGCTGAAGAGCACTGAAATTTTAGCTTCTGCTTAACCAAGTTACCACATCATATGGCATCACATGGCATTGTCCCAGTTTTAGCCAATTTCTATATCGTTCAATTTTCCATATCTCATCAGTTCACATGTTTTATAATTTTTTATTTTCTTCATTTAGTTTAGTCTTCTGTATATACTAGGGGAGGGGTGGGATTGGGTGGGGTGGGGGTAAAACCAATGGCGGATTAATGGCCTGATAGGCCTGGGCTGATTGATCTAAATGGGCCTATGGTTACGTTTGTTCATGTTCATTACGTTACGTATAGGATTCTGATACTGAATATGAAAACATAAGCCAGTATATTCAACAAAGAAAGTATATATTCTGTACCAAGTTAGGTTACGAGTAACTTGATATAGTTCCTATGTTCCTTGGTGTGCTTGGGGCTGCAGCCCCATCAGCCCCCTGTCTAATTCGCCACTGGGTAAAACTTCAAGGTTATTGAGCGACCTCTAAATCTTACTCGATTTGTAAAATATTTCACATGCATTGTTTTTTCATCAAAAGGAACGATTCTAGAGGGTAAGAGCATAGAATTTCCAACTTTAGAAAATAAGGAGCACCCTAATATATATATATATATATATATATATATATATATAATCAATAGGAATATGAAAACAAGAGATACGACTCTCCACATTTATTGGCCAAACGTTTCGGTCCACTCAGGGGCCATCTTCAGTGACTAAATAGAAGCATCTAAAAATAATCATAAAACTAAAGTAAATACAAATGTCAAACTGTACGATAATAAAATCTAACACAAAAAAAAAAAAAGTTAAAAAGTTGTTAAAAAACTATCTGGATTATAAAAAAAAATAAAAGTAAAATTAAAACAAACAAATTTCAAAAATTAAAAGTTTAAAAATGTTAAGTTTAAAATTTAAAAATTTAAAAAGGACTAACCTGGATGGTAAAAGTTACAAATAACAAGTGGAGAGAAAAAAAAAAAAAAAAAAAAAAAACTTAAGTTAGTGCGTTGGTTGCGTTTAAAAGGTGTTGGTTGGTTAGGAAGTATGTAATTTTATCGAGGAAAGGCTATCGTTTAGTTCAGGATTTAATTTCTTGATAAAAAGGGATTCTAAAATTTTAAGATCAAGTGAATTAGGAGCAGACGACAAAATCACAAAGGAGTCCTGGGGGCACGGGTGGTCATGGGTCTCTGAATGATGCCGAATAGCAGAGGATTCAGGAGTGGAAAGAGGGCGAGAAGTTCGATAAGAAAAACCCAAATGCTTCGAAATCCTAAGTTTTAACTGTAGGGCAGTCTGCCCCACATAACGACTTTGGCAGGTCGCACATGTATATAAATAAATAACAAAGGATCTCAAAAGCACGGGGAGGTGATCTTTATGGCAGAGAATTAGAATTAGAATTAATGATTATAAAGTCGCTTTGAGGGAAGTGTCTGTCCAAAATAGAGTGGACATCTTTATTGAGTTGAAAAGTTAGTTGGTCTAAAAATGGAAGCTTAAGATAAACCTTCTGTTTCGGAACCGTGGAGTGAATTATTTTAGGTGAATATAGGTTATTTAAAAATTTAGAAATTAAAGCCTCAAAAGTCAGAGTACAATAAAAATTATAGTTGAAAAATCTCTTAAGATACTGAATTTCCAAGTCAAATAAAGACCAACTTGAACAAAGGTGATAGGCTCTAAAAATACTCCTTTGTGATTTTGTCGTCTGCTCCTAATTCACTTGATCTTAAAATTTTAGAATCCCTTTTTATCAAGAAATTAAATCCTGAACTAAACGATAGCCTTTCCTCGATAAAATTACATACTTCCTAACCAACCAACACCTTTTAAACGCAACCAACGCACTAACTTAAGTTTTTTTTTTTTTTTTTTTTTTTTCTCTCCACTTGTTATTTGTAACTTTTACCATCCAGGTTAGTCCTTTTTAAATTTTTAAATTTTAAACTTAACATTTTTAAACTTTTAATTTTTGAAATTTGTTTGTTTTAATTTTACTTTTATTTTTTTTTATAATCCAGATAGTTTTTTAACAACTTTTTAACTTTTTTTTTTTTTTGTGTTAGATTTTATTATCGTACAGTTTGACATTTGTATTTACTTTAGTTTTATGATTATTTTTAGATGCTTCTATTTAGTCACTGAAGATGGCCCCTGAGTGGACCGAAACGTTTGGCCAATAAATGTGGAGAGTCGTATCTCTTGTTTTCATATTCCTATTGAGGATAAGGTTCCCGAAGAACATTTCTATCGTAACTATATATATATATATATAATATATATATATGGGAATGAACTCAGAATGGTCCCCTGAGTTTTTTATGATACACACAGACAGTGCATGGAACAAAGAACTCTTCTGGGATAATTAAATCCACTATAGTCCGAATAAGTAATGGTAAATGACAAATACCATAGTTTTTCTTTTTCATGATGCTAGCCCGACGTGGGCAACGGGTCACTCGCAAAGAGGTCCCATAAATATAGCTTCCCTCACCAGCTATCTGCAAAGCTGGATCCTGTCTGCTTTGCAGATAGCTGGTGAGGGAAGCTATATTTATGGGACCTCTTTGCGAGTGACCCGTTGCCCACGTCGGGCTAGCATCATGAAAAAGAAAAACTATGGTATTTGTCATTTACCATTACTTATTCGGACTATAGTGGATTTAATTATCCCAGAAGAGTTCCTTGTTCCATGCACTGTCTGTGTGCATATATATATATATATATATATATATATATATATATATATGATGCAAACCCATACGGAAAAAGAAAAATGATTCTAAGGCCTTTCGTGTATTCAGCAATACACTTCGTCAGGGAATGAAGGGAGAAGGCGAGATGACAAAAATATACACCCACCTATGTACATTAGAACAGAGATATAAAAAGAGATTAGCACAAAGTTAACAAGCACTGATTAAAGGCAAAAGGTATTTTAACAGGATATTGCCAATTTTATACATTCCCGAATTGTTCTTGAAATTATTTTTAAAATGGATGAATGCACATTCTAGAATATTCCTCTTAATTAATTATATCTTTGTTTGTATTGGAACCCTTTTTTCTTTTTCCTTGTGGGTTTGCATCATTCATTCATTTCATGTGTTTAAGTGTGAAATTCATCCCATTAATTGGCACGGTTCAATGTTCCCATTTTTAAGCTTCGTCTGAGGAGATTGTCCAAAAGTAAATGAATTCAATTTAATTCGCTTCCTTTCATTCCAGATGGTCGGGATCGCTGCGTTGGGTGTCTTGGCTCTTGTGTGTTGCGTCACCGCTGCCCCAGATTACGGCGGGGGTTCTGGGGACCATGGAGGTGCTGGGGGATCTGGGGGCCATGGAGATGCTGGAGGCGCTGGGGGAGGCTTCATCAAAGTGGCCCTCTCCAACTCGTACGGAGCCCCTCCGGCCTATTCACCCCCTCAGTCATATCATGAAGAAAAAGCGTGCTACCCAAAGTATGTGACGAAGATTATGACGAAGGACGTTCAGGAGACCGAGGACCATTACGCGACAATCACTGTGGAGGTGCCCACGACGAGTTATGCCTACATCACGGAGACCCTCGTGGCGCCCAAAACCATAATTCAGTACTCCACCATGACGGCGTACGCTGAGCCTCAAATTATCACCGAGACGATGGTTCTCTACGACACCAAAATGGTGACCGTCCCTATCTACATGACGGAGTCCGCCTACGGTTACAAAACGCAGCAGGTGTACTTTACGGAGACCGAGGCCGTTTACGCTACAAAAACCCTTACTCAGAGTTACCCGATGACGCATACCATTACGAAGACGGGTTACGAGACCAAGGGATTCTACGTCACTCAGACCAAAGTTCAAAATAAATACGTTACTGTTACTGTGAAGAACCCTTACTACGTCACTAAATACGCCACTAAGACTACTCACGTATATAACTACTACACAGCAACTGAAACCATCAATAAATATGTAACGATGACAGTATACAACACTGTGCCAGAGTATCACACAGTGACGAAGTGCGCCCCAAAAACTATGATGTATGGTTACGGCTACTGAGAGGCGCGATGGCGCTCTACGTTCAATCCACACCCTCCAGCTAGCCCCGTCATCTGCTGTACTTCCGCCGCCATTCACTTCAACAGCCACGAGACAAGCAGAACATCGCGGTTCGTGGCTGTTCAGGCATTCCATCGCCTAATGTCGATTTAGCATCGATTTGAGAAGTTTGGGCCGCCCACCCAAACTGCTCCCGGACAACATCATCTGTCCTTTCATTATGAATTTGAAGCCCATTATAACATTATTTGAATTTAAGACCGAAATTTTATAGTTTGTCTTTTCCTTTTCCTTTACAAATGAATAATTAAAAGTCATTATATGGCATAAGAGAAATGACATGAAAATATAGGCATCATGCTTTGGTAGTATGTCATTTCGTTACGAACTGTCTAAACCTTATGATTGATAACTGAAGTCGGCTACCTTTACATCGTGTTTGATTACACTTCTAATAACTGTAACGGTCAGTCACTGTAAGGTTGTTATTATTACAGTATTATTATAAACTATATGAAAGGCGTTTACAAAGTGGAATGATTCAATTTCAGTTTATTGGAGACAGTTATGTCGGTATAGCCAACCATACTTTCTAGTAACCATATACTGCATGTACAGGGTGTTCAAAAAGAAACGCAACATGAAACAGAAAGAAAAGGGTTACGTTACAATCATATACGCATTCTCCAATGGGTTGCGTTTCTTTTTGAACGTCCTGTATAGATATATATTCTAAAAGGGCTCCGTTATGGCCAATGTCGTAACACCGTAGTAGTTGGATGGGAGACCGTCTTCTGCGTCCAGATTATGTAACGACACGTGGTTCGGATCTCACGTAAAGCTGTAGGTCCCCTCCGCCATATGAGCTTAGATGTTACGAAGTGGATGAAACAACTCCCATGAAAACAAAATTATAGCTTAAAATTAAATGAGGAACGCTTTCACACAGTAGGCAAAAAGCCCTACCAAGTAAGCTAGTTTGGTTCAATATAAGAGCCATTGTAATTAAACCTACCATACTGTAGTAACTCAGTGAATTGTGCTGTACTACCAACCGAGGCAAACCTTGTTAATTTGGGTCTCTCACAACCTAAGTCGAAACAGATTTGCCACTGTGCAACTTTGAGCCATGAGCCCAGAATGTGATTTATGCATTAAAACACACACACACACACACACACACCAAAAACCAATATCCACTTCAGATCAAGAAAACCTTCCAGAAAGTCTGACAGTAAGCAAGCCTACAAGAGAATCTAAGCCAAGGGTGGGGGCCGCGACAGTGTCCTGGACTAACATAGCAATCCAGCGATCGAGACTCAGGTGATAAAATGCAAAGCAAACATAATAAAAGAAAGTAAACCGTAACAAAGTAAGAAATATTATAGTACAATTAATAGACAGCAACAAATTTATCACCAGATCTCGATATGAGTTACTAATTAAATTATGTTTGCAGTACTGATTTAGATTTCTGTTCCGCAGTTTCTTCACCCCCCACTCCGTTCCTGTCTCTGTACAGAGGTCTTGTCCGCCCCTGTATGGAGTACGCTTCTCGTGGGGGGGGGGGGGGTCAAATTACATAGCCCTACTTCACCGGGTGGAAACAAAGGCTTTTCGTCTCCTTAATTCCCCGCCTCTTACTAACTATCTTCAATCCCTCTATTTTCTTCACAATGTTGCCTCACTCTCTCGTTACTATCGCTATTATAACGGACACTGCTCTTCTGAACTTTCTAACTGCATGCCACCTCCTTTAAAGAGAGCACACAGTACCAGGCATTCGGCACATTCTCATTCATTTCAGTTTTTTATGCAGAAAGGAGGGGCCAAAGGCAAATGCCCGCAAAAACGCCTTCTCCTACCCCCATCGAGGAAAAAGAAAGCCAAAGTCAAGGTTCAGGGTTTTCGAGATGCTTGGACACTGCGCTTGAAAGACTGGAGGTCACAGACAGAGAGAAAGATGGATTGAGGAAGATTGTTCCAGAGTTCACTGGTTGAGTAAATGAAAAATTGAGAATACCGATTAACCACTGTGTTAGAGAGTTGGACAGAAAAGAATGTGTAGAAAGTCTGGTGCTGCGTGCTCTCCTTAAAGGAGGAGGTATGCAGTTAGAGAGTTCAGAAAAGCAGTGTTCGTTATAATAGCGATAGTAAAGACAGAGTGAGGCAACATTGCGGCGAAGAGAGAGGGATTGAAAACAATCAGTAAGAGACGGGGAACTGATGAGACGAAAAGTCTTTGATTCCACCTGGTTAAGTAAAGCTGTGTGGGCTGAACCTCCCCACACGTGAGAAACGTACTCCATAGAGGGACGGACAAGACCCCTGTGCAGAGGCAGCAACTAAAGGGGCGTGAAGAAACTGTGGAGCCGGTACAGCACACCTAAACTCTTAGAAGCTGTTTTAGAAAGAGAGTAGATATGGTCTTTCGCTCTTTCCAGGAAAGATCATGAGAAAAGGAAACGCCAAGAATGTTAAGAGAAGAGGAAGGATTGAGTTGTGTGTTGTTAAAGATAAGGGGATAGTCGTGTGGAAGATTGTGACGAGTAGACAGATGGAGAAACTGAGTTTTCGTGGCATTGAAAAACACAAGGTTTTCTTTTACCTTATCAGAGAGAGTAGAAAGATTATAGGTCAGATGCATCATAGCCGTTCCACGCGAAGCATGGAGTAACTGTTAAGAGGGATGCTTCGTGAAGTGGGTGGAGAAGTGAAGAGTGGAATCATCGGCATAGGAGTGGATAGGACAGGAAGTGCGACGTAATAATATAAACCAAAGGAGAACAGTTTAAAAATTAAGGATTTGTGCCAGACTCTGTCAAAAGCTTTTGATATGCCCAGCACAATAGCAAAAGTTTCACCGAGATCCCGAAAGGAGGAGGCTCAAGAGTCAGAGAGATATGCAAGAAGATCACCACCTGCGTTGGGTCCAGTCAGGCCAACCTTGCTCATATAAGGTTAAAGTAAATGTTAAGGTCTCACTTGTTTAAAATTCTCTTGTTCATAATCTTTTATATGAAATTATTTATTATGTGAGGGCTATGTCGTGGCCATTGTTGTAACACCGCTTCCCGTTGGTCAGCGAAGTTAAATGACATTGGGCCTGGAAGGTAATTGGATGGGTGACCGTCCTTTGCGTCCAGATTATGTAGCATCCGTTGTTCGGATCCCAAGTAAAACTGTAGGTCCCCTCCGTCATATGACCTAAGATGTTGAGAAAGTTAAACAACCCCATCATTACATTCTAAGTCCATGGACCGATTAGATATTGGTGTTGGAAAATCTAGAAGAGGAAGAGCCATTGTTGTCTCAAGGCGATATGATGACTAAGCTGATTGATGCAGCATTGCTTGTATATATTAAGTTAAGGTGTATATATATCCATCTCATAATTGTAAGGTTAGTGAAAAATTCACTTAATTTAGAGCTAGCATTTTTGGGCTCTTGTGGCATCATTGTTTGGGCACTCTTGTGGCATCATTTTTTTGGAGCGCTGCGCGTCCTTCCTACTCGTTTGTTGAATGCGGCACTTACAGAGCGTGGTTTTATAGAGAGCTCTCTTGCAATTCAGTTTGGTTGTTTAGATAAAAGATTGTTGCATCGTGCAATGGTGCAGGTTGTGTTGTCGTTGCAAGGTTTAGAAAGAAGACCATAAATAGTGCCCCTTTTGTTTTTTTATCTTAATTTTATGCAACTGAGGCCTAAGGTAGGCCCACATTGAGTCAGCAACCCTGAGGTAGGACCTAATAGGACCTCCAAGTCCGTAAGTTTTTAGTCTAGCTTAACTTGGGCTGTAGGTTAAACTGGCCCTTCAGAGCTTGGCCGTTCACGGCTCAGCTGGGATTCTGAACCCAATAAAATAAAAAAATAACAATTGGTAGGTTTTGGTTCTCTGTTGCAATGTTGAGGGATTACCTGAAGCAAAATGGCACAAAGAGTGCCAAATGTCATTCAGGAAAGAAGGCAGGGTGGAAAAACACCATGGTTATTAAAAAAAAACAAAAAAACCATGGTTTATTTGGTTTTAGTGGTTTTTGGTTCGTTAGTGTTTGATTGTAATAAAATGATTTTATCTTTCCTATTATTTTATTTAAGCATTATACTAACTTTTACAAGAGAGAAACTACCTATGTTTACACTTAAAATTATAAAACGAACTTGTTCATTATTTTCTTCTAAATAATAGTGATAATAGCGAAAACAATTCCTTTAACACTATTCAGATTTCAGATGTACCGTAATCATATTGTTCATACAAACAAAACATGTCAAATGCCTTGACTAGGAATGTAAATTATATAGGTAAATAAAAATTTAGTAAAATACCAACCAACCCTATATGGTGCAATGGTAAACTAAATTTCTCATTTTTTTGTGTAATTGATACTTTAATAGTGGTTGGGACATAATCTTTATTGTCAGGATTTCCATTGAAAAATAGTAAAGTACCTTAGCTGAAAGTACAGACTTTTTTTTTATGATGTTGATTGTTGACAGTGCGACAGACATAATTAAAAAATAAGCACAATATTAGGTTTTATGTATGAAACTGTT
Source organism: Bathynomus jamesi (assembly GCA_023014485.1). Taxonomy (NCBI): domain Eukaryota; kingdom Metazoa; phylum Arthropoda; class Malacostraca; order Isopoda; family Cirolanidae; genus Bathynomus; species Bathynomus jamesi. Next base: position 976,355 of record JAJOZX010000250.1, read on the forward strand.
ATCATTGATTTACGTTCATACTAAGCATTAAAATATCATTAAAACTAAGAATAAAAAGCAAATACATAAAAACAAAAAACAAAAACAAAACCCAAAAAACATTGTTTTTTTTCCATCAGAAAACCAAAAAAACCATGGTTTAAACCAATCCACCCTGAAAGAATGAAACCAAAGAAATTGCAAATAATGGCTCAGTTTATAAGTCTGAAGAGTGTAGTGGGGAGGGTATATGGTAGGATAGTGACAGAAAGAGTCCGTGGTATTACAAAATATTTGGTGAGTGATGAGGAAGGAGGGTTCCGAAGTGGAAGAAGCTGTGTGGATCAAGTGTTTGCAGTGAGATAAGTGACTGAGAAAGCATGTGAAAGGGATTGCAAGGTACACATGGCTTTTATGGATCTTGAGAAAACGTATGATAGAGTGAAGGGGCCACTTTTGCTGGGGGTGTTCACTTTCGCTCGCCCTTTGCCCTCGCCTTCCTATAAAAAAAAAAAGAATAGCGAAGCACTGTCGAAGGATTTGAGTATACCGTATATGGGGGTTGACGGTAAATTCACGAATGCAGTGAAGAGTTTCTATGATAAAAGTAGCCCATGTGTGAGAGTAAGTAAATAACTGAGTGAATGGTTTCATATATTGTAAGTGTTGGTGTGCGTTAAGTATGTGTGTCTCCGTGGCTTTTCAATCTGTTTATGGATGGAGCGATGAAAGAGATGAAAGTGCAACTGCTAGAAAGAGGATTGAATCTGGTGTTTGATAGGAATAAGTGGGGCCTGTCGAATCTGTTGTATGCGGATGATGATGTGCTATTTGCCCAGAACGTGTGTGATATGCAAGAAGTTGTTAAGAGTTTTGTGGCGGTGTGGAAGAGAAGATTGTTGAAGTGAATGTGGATAAGAGCAAGTTATTGATTGTGGAGAGAGAGAGAGAAAAAAATTCAGACTGTCATGTGATGGTGAATGGTGAAATACAAGAGGTGGTAGAGTCTTTTAGGTATTTGGAATGTGTATTGAACAAAAGAGGTACGAGTGCGGATGAAGTTAATAGCAGGGTGAATAAAGGAAGAAAGGTGGTGGGTGCGCTGAAAGAGGTTGTGAGAAAACGGAGAATGGATCGAGATGCTGTGAGATGTTTACATAAATGTGTGTTCGTACCGACACTTTTGTATGGTTGTGAAACGTTGACATGGCATGAAAGGGAGAAGGCAAGAGTAAGAGCAGTCGAGATGGATAACCTGAGAAGTATGTGTGGCGTGCGTCGGATTGATAGAGTAAGAAATCGTGTGGTTCTGGAAAGATGTGGTGTTCAGAAGCCAGTGGAAGTGAAAATTGAGGAAAGTGCCTTAAGGTGGTTTGAACATGTTGAAAGAATGGAAGATGACAAATTTGTGAAAATAGTGTATAAGAGTGTTTGCCGAAAAGAAGATGGATGGACATAGTGAATGATTAAATAAACGTGAACTTGATCTGGCTAATGTACGAGAGGTTGCTGTAAGTCGGTTGGAATGGAGGAGGTTTGTTAGAACTAAGAAGTATGTAAATTTGGAACTCTGTCTCTTTTATTTGTGACAAGGCCTGGAAGCGTCACTACGCATGACGTATGAAGCGCCGCAGGTGTGGAGTTTTGCCATTTTGGGGGAAGGTGGTCACCTATGTGTACGCTTTACTCTCTCTCTCTACCTTTTCTCCTTTACACTAGCTTCTGTACTTTACATCCGGGTTGTTTCTGCCTTCTCACCCCAATTCCTTGGGAAATAAGAGTTCTGATAATCTTTGTGTGTTTGTATGTGTGTGTTGTCGTTTGATGTCCCGTGTCACTTCTCTGCAGATTTGGGATTAAGTGGACGAAGTTTTTTTCCTTTAGGAGTTGTTTTATCTTTTTTTTGAAGGAATTTGCACACAATCGTTTACTCTTCACTCTTTAGGTCAAGATAATGATTTTTTTTAACTAATTTATTGTGACATAAATTAATAACAAAAACACAACTAATTAAATAAAATTATATTAAATATATTATACAACTCCGCACCACAAAAATAGAATACTGTTTCAAATACGCTCATGACCTTAATGATACCTTTAAGTTATACACCTTTATGAGGAATAGCGAGTATCTTTGACGTCATTATGGTAAAAAGACATGTGTGTGTGTGTGTGTGCCAGTTTTGAAAAAAAATAAAATGTAGCCAAAACTTTATTAAAAAGTGAAACGTTAATGCATAGCGACATACTGAAATATTAGAATATCTTGTCAGATGTTACGAAAAATAAAATAAATTCATTATGTTTATTGAGTACTGCCAATATACAGTATTAACTCTTTTCAAAGACTTCTTAACTCTTCAATTTAGTATTTAGTTGGTTCACCCTTAGCCCTGATCACGACCTCCAATCGACGTGGCATAGACTCGACAAGCCTCTCGCATTCTTCTGTAGTTATCGATTGTCACGTTGCCATCAAACACCTTTTCACTTCACTAACTATTCCTGGTTTACGCTTTTGGACCTTCTGCTTAGCAATATTTCAAAGATTTTCTATCGGATTAAGATCGGGAGAATTAGCTGGCCATGGTAGTACTTCAATTTCATGAGCATCAAACCACGCACGAACCTCATGAGCAAGAGCCAGGTTATGCTGAAAAATAAATGGTTCGTCTCCATACAGCTGTTCTGCAGAGTCCAGCATGAAATATTCTAAGATTTCTTGATAAACGTGATTATTGACAGTTCTATTTACAGATACAAGTGACACCACACCATTTGTATTCATGCAATCCCACACTAACATACTCGCCACCTTTATGAAATGGGATTTCGATCACGAAAACCGAAAATTAAGCAGATGTTAAATGTGAAGGAAAAGAGAAGACGCCCATCCTTGTGCAAAGAAAGAGTTGCATGGACTGCAAACGAATGGCAAAAAGTGCTTTTTTCAGACGATTCAAAATTGTGCCATTTAGTGAAGGGGGTCCGCGAGTTTGGCGAAGATATTCTGAAATGCATCATGAAAGCTGCCTGAAGCGATCGGTCAAATTTATGCCGAGTGTGTTAGTGAGCGGTGTTGCATGAATACAAATGGTGTGGGGTCACTTGTATCTGTAAACAGAATTGTCAATAGTCACGTTTATCAAGAAATCTTAGAATATTTCATGCTGGACTCTGCAGAACAGCTGTATGGAGACGAACCATTTATTTTTCAGCATAACCTGGCTCTTGCTCATGAGGTTCGTGCGTGGTTTGATGCTCATGAAATTGAAGTACTACCATGGCCAGCTAATTCTCCCGATCTTAATCCGATAGAAAATCTTTGAAATATTGCTAAGCAGAAGGTCCAAAAGCGTAAACCAGGAATAGTTAGTGAAGTGAAAAGGTGTTTGATGACAACGTGACAATCGATAACTACAGAAGAATGCGAGAGGCTTGTCGACTCTATGCCACGTCGATTGGAGGTCGTGATCAGGGCTAAGGGTGAACCAACTAAATACTAAATTGAAGAGTTAAGAAATCTTTGAAAAGAGTTAATACTGTATATTGGCAGTACTCAATAAACATAATGAATTTATTTTATTTTTCGTAACATCTGACAAGATATTCTAATATTTTAGTATGTCGCTATGCATTAACGTTTCACTTTTTAATAAAGTTTTGGCTACATTTTATTTTTTTTCATAACTGGCACACACAGGTCTTTTTACCATAATGACGTCACAGATACTCGCTATTCCTCATAAAGGTTTATAACTTAAAGGTATTATCAAGGTCATGGACACATTTGTGACAGTATTCTATTTTTCTGGTCCGAAATTGTATACAGTATATATATATATGTATAAATATATATTTTTTTTCAGTATTACAGGTAATTTGTGACAAGTGTAAAAAAAGAATAAATATTTTGGATTGTCTAAGACAATTCGAATAAGTACTATGACAATTGGCTTTAAGAAGTTATACAAAACTAACTTGAAATATTTTTTTTTGCATCCTCTTTTTATTAAAACAAGTTCATAAATGAGTAACCGAAATTCTCAAGATATGGCATGTAAAATTGAAAGGTTGTACAATCTCTTCGCTTCTAAAAACCAAATGATTTCTAATTAAAATAAACATTCTACCAAACGGAGCATTTGTTCGGGGGATTCATCCGTGAGCCGACGGAGCACTGCCAGTCCTTGGCGAAGTCCTCGGAATTCATGAAGGGCCCGATAATCCTAAACCTTCCTGGGGAATGAACCCCGGTTAAAATTCTGATCTTGAGAGATTCTGGACGATACTTGCTGCACCATACATGAGCCGCGGACAACCAGAACAGCTGATTAGGGGTGTACTCCAAGCTTGGCAGTTTGTCCTCGACCCCGTGGTCTTCCACCCATTTCTGGTAAGCGCGATACGCCTCTTTGACACCTCCGTTATCCGCTATGTTTTCTCCTTGAGTGTTGATGCCATTGAGCTGTTGATAAAGAAGGACTCGGTCAAATCTCTGGATTTCCGAACCCTAGTACCAGCACGTCGCGTTTGAGAGGGAGTTTTATTACGTGCCAACACGTAACGTTTGAGGAGTTTTATTTCTTTAAATATATATGTTATAGAACAAAACTAGAAACCATTGAAGATGGAAACCATTAAACTTCTGCGCTGACCATTGAGCAGAAGAAATAAAAATAAATTGAAGAATTGAATCAGGAAAACGCAGAAATGACCACAAAGAACTATTTCCTTATAATAGTGAAGAAATTTCACAGAATTTGCTTGTGCGATTCTCTCTCTCTCTCTCTCTCTCTCTCTCTCTCTCTCTCTCTCTCTCTATATAATATATATATATATATATATATATATATATATATATATAACTTATATATTAAACTATGAAAAAATAAACCTAAACATTATTCATTCGTATGAAGAATTAAAGGTTTAGTGCTCATGTCCATTATTTGTGACATTTCAGTCAGTAGGCCTCTGACTGCATGGCCGTAACTACCTATGAGGTCACCGAGGTCCGGACCTCGGTAATTATTTCCTAAAAAAAAAAGAGAGACTGAACCGTTCTCCGTGTATGAAACGCATATTACCGCTTTTCTTTTGAAAAGAGGGAGCGTCGAGCGTTTTGTGTTTTGTGTTTAGTGTATAGCTTGGGTTGTGTTTGTAGATGTCATTTTGGTCTGAATTTTGCTCGTCCCGCCGCGCTCGAAAAAAATCTGGACCTCACTAATTTCTAAACCCTAGTTACGGCCCTGCCTCTGAGTAACAGTTACAAATCAGGATTTCCGAACATGAGAACACATCCTACTTACACGACCGTTAACATTCTACAACCACAACATCCTGTCTACAGGACCGTTAACATCTTACTGTACAGCCGCAACATCCTATTTACACCACCGTTAACATCCTACGATCACAACTACAAGCACTTAATAATAACCAGCCGTTAAAGCGGAACTACATTTACTAAAATTCCTTTTATATGTTTACCAACATGAACCCACGACACAGAACCACAAACGACTATACAATTCAACACACTCAAATGGCGAACCCAACCTAACCTAACCTAACCAAACACAACCCATTCATTGTTCGACCAAGAATGAAATAGAAATGGTTAATACTTGCCAAATACCAACCAAACTATGTATGCATTCACTTCTATTCACAATAAAATAAGGTTTCTTACACACATTAATATGATCACACGCAACTATATATATATATATATATATATATATATATATATATATATATATGCACACACAGTGTTGGAGGCATTACTTTTTTAAAGTAACGGCGTTACCGTTACCGTTACTTGCAATAGAAAGTAACGTCGTCATTACCGCTACAGTTACTTCTATGGAAAAGTAATGCGTTACAGTTACCGTTACTTTTATAATAAAGTAGAAAATATAGTATTTCTCAATATACGAATATGATATATCTAAATGACAATTATAAAAAAATTTCTGAATATCGAGCAAATATTTAATTAAGGTCAGATATAATAAAGTGAAATAATAAAGTGAAACAATACCTGATTTTAGACTTATACTTAAATAATAAGCGATACAATTTAACAATTTTACCATTTGAAGTAATATTGATAGCGATCAATAGATCTTAAGTAAAAAACTAAAAATGTAAAATAAAATTGCTCTTTGCACTTAGTATTGCAAAAACGAAGATTATTGAACGGAATACACTAAAATAAATCGTGAATAAAAAATTACAAAATTCCTAAAGGATTAATGGATTATTCATATAAGAAAAAAATAGAAATCTTAAAATTATTGCTGAATGTCTTTCAGGAAGACATTGTTACATTTCAGAAAAACTAATTTTTCAAAAATGTCCTTTTTAAGGACAGTCTGTCCACATGTGGAATCACTCAGTGTCACGAGTGTTGTGTTCAAACATGTTTGCAGTGATGGTGACGGTGACCTAGAGGTGGAAAGAGTACCAAAACGAGTACCAGTACGATTAAGAGTACCGTATTTTTTGAGTGGTCGAGTACAGTTTTTTAGTGGTCAAGTACGAGTACGCGACGCGTGTAAGAGTGTGGTTTCAAACTTTAACTAATGCTCTTTAACTAATGCTTGGCTATAACTTGTAGCCAAGCACTTTAACCAAGTACTTTAGCCAAGCACTTTAAACTGGTGCCTGGCTACAAGTTGTAGCCAAGCATTAGTTAAAGAGCATCAGTTAAAGTTTGAAACTACACTCTTACACGCGTACTCGAACACTAAAAAGCAGTACTCGACCACTAAAAAAATACGGTACTCTTAATCGTACTGGTACTCGTTTTGGTACTCGTTTTGGTACTCTTTCCACCTCTAGGTCACCGTCACCGTCACTTTGCACACGTTTAGTGTGAAGCCATTTTCCTTCATATACGTTTCCAAGTTGAGCATATAAGAAAGTAACGAGTAACGAATAATGACTGAAAATGGAATGAAAAGTAACGGCGTTACCAATTTCGTTACAATACAAATAAAATAACGGCGTTACCGTTACAAAATAAGTAACGGCGTTATATATATTGATTTTCTATATCACTTAATTACTGCACGGCGCGCACACGCGTAATGTATTCAGTTTTATATTGAATATATAAATATATTTGTTATGTGTAGTTTTGTGTATACTGTAAAACAATATAAACTTTAAGGATACAAAATACGTGTTACTAAATATATGAAGAACAAGGCAATGATAACAAAGTAAAGGTAATTACAATAGAAATCCCTTTAATTAAAGGAAATGGGATGAAGACTTTTCTAGTCTTTGGTTTAAGAGAATCTAGGGTCTGATCTTTCGTAAGGCTCCTCTTTCACTTTACATCGATATTGAATGGATCATAGAATTGCCAGTTGAGTTACGTTGTATGGAATGCTAAGACCATACAGGAACCAGACGAAACGTAGTTCTTAAATGAACCCCAAAACACATACACAGGGCCTATTTGCAGTGGAACAACGATAGTTTTATCGAAATGCGAAGAAATGAAACCACCAAAAAGGTCGAAGAGCCTTTTAATTTAACTTAACCCGTTAAACGTCACTTTTTTCACGTTTATACGCGTTGATAGACGATATAACTCGTCGATAACGCTTAAGAGATTAATTTAACCTGGCATAATTATATTTCTAACCTATAAACCAACCGGTATACTAAACGGACATACTTTACGAGGTAGCTCCGCCCTACTTCCGAACTCCAAGTTACCATGATAAGGGGTCTGTGAATCCCTACCTGAATATTTTCTTTAAGTTAAGTCCAGTGTTCAAACATGGCATAATGAGAGGACGAATGGGTAACACCGTTTCCTTATAAGCGAAGTGAAGACACTGAGGTCAGGGGTTTGACTCCCGATGGTACTAGTTAATAATACGCCAGGAGTTAGTGCAATGGGCCGCATTAATGTGATCTGAAGACTGTCAGGTTTCTGTCCCTCGTTAGTGATTAGGGCTACGTCATGGCCAATGTCGTAACATCGATTCGCGTCGATCAGCGAAGTTAAACGACATTGGGTCTGGAGAGTAATTGGATAAGAGAATCCTGCGCGTCCAGCTTATGTAGCGACCCGTCGTTCGGGTACCACGTAAAGCTCTAGGTCCCTTGCAAGTCCCCCTCCGTCATATGACCTTAGATCAGGGTTACTCAACCTAGCGTTCGCGGGCGCCATAGTGCCCGCTAAGCACTTTATAGGTGCCCGCCCGGGCTACCTACAACTTAATCAGGTCTAGAACGAGGTCGGAAATTTAACTAAATTCAACCTCTTTGTTCTCCAAAAGTTCGCTAAGCCTTTTGTTGTAAATTTCTTACGACAAATTCTTAAAAATTGTAATAGTATATGTGTGTATGTGTGTTCAAATAGTCGTTGCTACCAAGTATGTCATTAATTAGGAATAAAACATGAAATGGTTCAGGTTTTTTTTTAATTATGCAAGCCATAATAGCTTTTTTTGAGCTGCTATTTTTTTCTCTTTTAAATAAATTCAATTTATAAAAAAGGAAGTGTAATAAATGTATCCGATGTCTTTCATTATACAGGGTGGTCCAAAAGTCCCTATCTATTTTGCTGAAATAATGATATTTTTAGTTTATTTCCTCCAGGCCATAGATGATGATGGATCTACAAGAACGTGTGATGGTAGTAACACTACGTATCCAAGGGAAGAAGTGCAAAGAAATTCGAAAGAAGATTTCACAAACCAGGACCTACAGACAGTGGCGGATTATCACTGAGGCTATTGATGCTGAAGCCTCAGGCTCCCATGCTTGAGGGGCCCCCCAGTCAACTGAGTTTCGATAATATAATTCGAGATTTCGCAAACTTCTTTGATTAAATATGAAAGAGTACACAAACTGACAAATTCCCTGTTTTATTTTATGTTTTATAGGCCCTAAAGTAAAGTTTGTTTAATACTGTTTGGTTTTGGCAAACGGCAAAATACACTGTGTTAAGGTTCTTTTAAGTTTGTTTCTCAACTAGCCTGAGCACCGTACATATAATTCGTGTAAGTGTACTATGTACTGTACATGTACATGTACTAATTAGGGTGTGTCAATTTTAGTAAAGTCAACAATTCAAAAAACTACTAGTGACCAAATGATGCATTTTTATGTGCTAAATCGAAATATGGCTTTAAAATCCAGATTTGACCAATCCAAGCTACTTATATTTGAAGTTGAAGTTTACGAAAAATCAGCAATTCTTGCAAGTATTTTTTTCATTGTATATAACTACATTTTACATACATTACATACAATTAAAGACATTTTGATTGTAGTTCAATATTAAAACTTAGAAATATAGATAGGTTTCTTGAACTTTGCCAAGGATGCCATGTCTGCCTTACTCTTGTTCCTGGACATGAGCTCCCTACTGGCCACCTGACCACTGATGCACGCCTCCCTCTTCTCTTGTGAGCAAACATGTTGTGCTGCTTCAGTTGTCATCCTTACACACCTCTCTACTGACTGTGTGTGTGTGAGGGCCATGCAGGAACTTCCATTGGTCTATTCAGAAACTCCTTGATTGCAGCAGTGGTGAGGGAGCAGGTCAGATGAGGGTCAGTCACGCCAGAGTTCCAGTCAATAAGCTCCGAGAGTTTGGTGGCATCTGGGTTGATGTCAGGAGTCTTCCTGGGTCTGACACTGCAGTCTCCTACCTGTTTGTCCTCATTTCCTTCACCTTTAATTTCCAGTAATTTAGGGTGTGTCAATTTTAGTAAAGTCAACAATTCAAAAACTACTAATGCTCAAATTATGTCATGTAATGCTGAAATGATGTCATATTATTTAGCAACCTTAGAAATATCTTTAGTGTTGTTTAGAAAAGCCATTTACCTACTTATATTTGACCAGGACGAAGGAGGACGAAGACTTCATACCAGACTCAGTCTGGTATGAAGTCTTCGTCCTCCTCTCTCCTCCCTGCCTCCTTCACTCATGCATTAACAATCAAAACTCCAGCATTTGTGACTATGTGAAACTTAGAAACCATACTGCACACCCAAAATAACCAAAGTTGACCACACATATCAATGGCACATTGATATACGATGCTACAGTGTAGCATCGTATATCAATCAAGACTTCATACCAGACTGAGTCTGGTATGAAGTCTTCGTCCTCCTTCGTCCTGGTCAAATATAAGTAGGTAAATGGCTTTTTTAAACAACACTAAAGATATTTCTAAGTTTGCTAGATAATATGTCTCGGAGCTTATTGACTGGAACTCTGGCGTGACTGACCCTCCTCTGACCTGCTCCCTCACCACTGCTGCAATCAAGGAGTTTCTGGATAGACCAATGGAAGTTCCTGCATGGCCCTCACACACACACAGCCAGTAGAGGGGTGTGTAAGGATGACAACTGAAGCAGCACAACATGTTTACTCACAAGAGAGGAGGGAGGCGTGCATCAGTGGTCAGGTGGCCAGTAGGGAGCTCATGTCCAGGAATAAGAGCAAGGCAGACATGGATATCCTTGGCAAAGTTCAAGAAAAATATCTATATTTCTAAGTTTTAATAATGAAATACAATCAAAATGTCTTTAATTGTATGCATGTAAAATGTAGTTATATATGGCATCCTTGGCAAAGTTCAAGAAACCTATCTATATTTCTAAGTTTTAATATTGAAATACAATCAAAGGGTTTTTAATTGTATGTAATGTATGTAAAATGTAGTTATATACAATAAAAAAAATACTTGCAAAAATTGCTGATTTTTCGTAAACTTCAACTTCAAATATAAGTAGCTAGCTAGGAGTGGTAAAATCTGGATTTTAAAGCCATATTTCGAGTTAGCACATAAAAATGCATCATTTGGTCACTAGTAGTTTTTTGAATTGTTGACTTTACTAAAATTGACACACCCTAAATTGTACTATGTACTGTACATGTACATGTATTGTTAATAAGCCCCATATACTCCATTGCCCCGGGACCCCGAGGTGTCTTAATCCGCCTCTGCCTACAGATAAAGCAATTCGCGAGTTGGTCAATAAATTTAAAAGAACAGGCTATGTTCATGATGAAGTAAGATCTGGACGTCCAGGTACCTCTCAAGAAAATGTTGAATTGGTAAGAGATGTCTTTGAAACAAATCCTAGTATGTCAACTCGCACAGCATCATGTAGAGTGAGCATACCAAAAACGACTGTTCTGAGGATTTTAAAATCAACATTAAAAAAAAGTTACCATATTCAAGTGCTACATGAGTTACACGAAAAGGATTATCCAAGACAAGCCGCCTTGTGCACATAATTGATTGAAAAAATTCATACCGAAAACTTAATAAGCCCCATTTTCTTCAGCGATGAGGCGACAGTCCACACATGCGGAAAGGTTAATCAACATAATTGCCGTATCTGGGCTAGTAAAAAACCAACCTAGTTCTACGGATGGGAGAGAGATTCTTCTAAAGTTAATGCCTGGTTGGGTATGGTAAGATCGAAATTGACGGACCTTTTTTCTTTGCAGAAACTACGGTAACAGGGCCAGTTTATCTTGACATACTGTATTTCAGCAGTTTCTTGAATCCCAGCTTCGTTCAGATGGCATTCTCGACACTGTTGTCTTTCAACAAGCTGCAACTCTATGTCACTATGCAAACATCATTCGGGTGTACCTTGATGAACTCTTACCAATCGCTGGACTGGACGTAGTGGAAACAGGCCCTGGGCAGTACGAGCTCCGGATTTAACACCATTAGACTTCTTTGCGTGGGTTGGGGCTTTTAAAGTCTGAGGTTTACTAAACAAGAGTTACAGACCTGCAGGATCTGCGAACTCGCATTGTCGCGGCAGTCCCTAAAATAACTCCAGAGATGCTTGAGAATGTGTTCCGCAATGCAGTAGACAGAGTTGAGATTTACAGAGACACTGGTGGCGTTCATATCGACTCTTAGACCTAAGCTTCATAAATAAATATACATCTAATTATGTTACTAAATTTTTCTCCTAAAATACTATTATATCAGCAAAATAGATAGGGACTTTTAGACCACCCTGTATTCCTGAGTTGCCCTTCAATGCCGAAAATTTGAGGACCTCTGCCTTAGATGTTAGGAAGGAGGTTAAACAACCCCCACTCTCATTGATTATTATCATTAAAGCCACAATACTGAAAAATAAAGTGATAATGAACTCCGCATTTCACGAAGAAGAAGAATCAAAGATGAAAAGTGTCGAAATTGAAATAAAGGGAATCTCTGAATACCTTCATTCCATTCTCAGGGACGGTGTAGTTCCCATACTGATTGATAATGCACTTGGTCTTTTCCAAGAACTTTTTTTCTGTGAGAGATTCCCACCAGTTCTTCAGGTTGCCAGCTGAATCAAACTGTTTCCCCTGAAAGTGTCGATAATAATATTATTATTATTCTTAAGCGAACAAAATTATATTAAATATGTAAATAGCGTATTATTATTATTATTATTATTAAGGGAACAAAATTCTATTAAATATGTAAATAGTGCACAATTACATAAAACCTGCGTATCTGGGATATAAAACCACAGAGAGGACTAATGGCAGCTGTTAATGTTGATCTATTTAGCACCTTCCTATCTCAATTAACGTCGTGAAATTAACTTCACCTGATCGTCAAAGCCATGAGTAATTTCGTGACCAATCACGAATCCGATCCCACCAAAGTTCATGTACTTGGGTCTGTCAGGTTCAAAAAAGACGCCTTGAAGTATCCCAGCAGGAAACTCTATAAAACAAGGCCACCCATTGAACATGAAACCCAGATAAACTGTTTTATAGGATACTAGATTAAAAGGTATACATATTAAAGATTTCCTTATATTACGAAAATTCTCTGAAAAGCAGACTTACTTATGGAGTTTTCAATAGAACTGTAATAGGCGTTGACGACGGCCACGGCTGCTTGTCGTTTCCAGTCCAATTTGTCCACCATCTCTCGTAGTTTGCCGAAGGAATAATTGGTTCCAAAAATCCCGATTCTTCTCATGTTGTCGAGGAGACCTTCCTTCTCGATAACAAGCTTTAAACGGATAAGAGAGATTAGAATCCATTTGTCAGTGAGTTATCCTGAAGGAATTTCATTCTTAAAAGGGAATATGTATTGCAATCCTTATGAAAGGAAAGATAAAAATAGGAGTTAACGTACGATTTGACGAAACTTTTCACTTCATTAAACTAAAATTTCTTCGTTTTGTGCAATCAAACCTCAAACTATAAACTAACAAGGTGGGGAAAGAGGTCACTTTGCCCTTGAGATTTTAGAAGTCTAATCATAAGTACTGCAACAGAGGTAAAGACACTTCCGTCCACCCTGTATGCCGTTCTTCAAAATGTTAGATAGTGTTGATGTAAGAGTCTTCACAAAATAGGTTTTAGTTTCTCCAAAGGTGATGAACAAGAAATCACAGACAGTATTAAGTGCATCTACCTTTTTAAAATCAATCTCTTCGCTATCTTCATCTAAATTTAAGTGAACCTTATAAAGGGAACATTTTTCGCAACCTATCTTTGAAGTAACCTAATTTAATACAACGAACTATAATTATCATTAATAAACAGTACACTAATAAATTAATATTAATAGTAGAGAATTTCAGCTTAATCGTGGCCTAATCAGAACAAAGCCTATAGTAGATCCATTGACTCTAAAACGAAATTCAACTTTTCAGTAAATTTATAATCCTGTAGTCTTTTAATTGCGTGCCTTTAACACGTCTGCATTTTTTAGTACTAGCAAAAGTGGGCCCTTCGGGCCCATTTAGCTAGACCTGCGGTGCTGGGGCCTTCGGCCTCAGTAATTGAGGGGCCTGCAGCCCCCCAATTACTGGGGAGTCAATTATTCGATCAATAAAACTATAGAAAAGAACGCAGCCAAGAAAAACTTAAGTTTCACAAATCTTGATACAATGGGTTCGGATGTGAAGCTTAAGATTTTCATTGCTGCGTTCATTTTTATAGTTTTATTGACTAAATAATTGAAAAGAACGCAGCAATGAAAATCTTAACGCTACAGTACAAAGTTGAAACAATGTAGAACACATTTATTTCTATGTTCAGAATCGCTTAATAGTAAATACATGATGTCTACAGACGCACAGATAGGACTGCCTTTTTATAGTATAGACTATAGAGTATAGACTAGCGGGCTGTCTACGGTTGGCCAGACTGGCAGTCGACGGCCTGTTGCGTGGCACGGTCAGAGTGCCGATCGGCTCCCGGGGCCGGACCTATTCTCAGCGTGCTATTTTTTCAATTACAGGGAGCAATTGCGTGCTCCCCGAACTACTCTTACTCTCTGGCGACATTAAGACTAATCCAGGCCCCACTACAACTTACACATGTCACCACACACAAAGACATAGACACAATAGCACCATGAGACACATACAGAAGTATAATATTAACATATTACAGTACAACGTGGATGGCCTCACAAACAAAATCATGCAGCTTAGGGAATTCGTACACAAACAAAACATTCACATAGCACTTATACAAGAAACAAAACTAAAACACACACACAAAAGACCCACCATCCCTGACTTCACGGCGATCCGTCAAGATCGTACTGGGGGTAACGGGGGTGGACTCATCACTTACATACGTAAAAGCATTAGCTACACTGATGCTACCCAAAACATTACAAACACAATCCAAGCAGATAACACGATAGAAATACAGGCAGTTAACATTAAAACACGCGCAAAACACAACACCACACTAATCAACACTTACATCCCACCAGAGAGTTCACCTCAGGTGCCAGTCAATTACAATCCACAGTTACACAATCTGGCCTCTCTCACTAATGTCCTCTTAGGAGGAGACTTCAACGCCAAAGACACTAGTTGATACCTGCACAACCAAAGCAACACCAGAGGCGCCAACATAGCCACACAACTAAACAGCCTCTTCATTCTTAACAATACAGAAGAACATACACACATACCACATCATTGACATCAAGCAGGATACTCAAACTCCTCCCCAGACATAACGTTCTGTTCCCCCTCACTAGCAACACATACACAATGGAGAACAGAAAAACAACTGTCATCAGACCACCTGCCCATCATCATTACAACACATTCTACACTCTGCCCCAACAGCCTTAGGCACACTTACAGAAATTACAAGAAAGCTGATTGGGAACAGTTCAAAATACAGACTGAGGAACAATTCACCACATTAAACAGCACACCCATCATAAACATCAATACAACACTCAAGACATTTAATCAGATCATCAATAATGCAAACAAATACATACCGAAGGGCAACATTAGGAAATACAACCCAAATTACACTAGAGAAATAGCCCACCTCATAAGGCAACGTAACAACCTCAAATATAACACACAAACCCCACACACAGAAGCCATAAAACAGCAGATACAACAGCTCAACACAGAAATAAACAACAAACTTAAAGAAAAACAAACAGAAACATTCAGGGAATTCATAACAACATTAAACCACTCCACAGATACATCCAGGCTATACAAGACTATAAACGGCATTACCCACTCTAACAGCGGCATTCACACCTCACACGCGGCTATCTGTCGCAGCCAAAATAATATCCCAACATACACACAACAAGCTAACATGCTAGTTAATCACTACGCAAAGATAAGTCACTTAAACAGAGACAACAACCAGAAACATGCAGACAGACAAACAGCCAGACACAAGAAAACCTACAGACTCGACACAACCATTACACCCTTCAATACAGACCAGACCACCAAGATCATCAAAAACATTAAGAATTCGAAGGCTACTGGACCAGACAACATATTTAACATACACCTTAAACACTTGGGCCCACAAGGAATACTAGCTCTCACAAATATCAGCACATATTCATACCAACACTGTATTATTCCTGACATATGGAAACAAGGTAAAATTATTACACTACTCAAACCAAACAAAAATCCAACAGAACCAGCTTCCTATAGACCCATTACTTTACTATGCACACCTTCCAAAGTAACAGAAAGACTAATCTTACAAATCACCAACCCACACATTCCACTATCGCCTACTCAACATGGATTCAGACCTCACCACTCAACCACGACATTACTCACTAACCTCACGCAGCACATCATGGATGGCATCAACTCCAGACGACCAGCTCAACGTACAATATTAGCAACAATAGACATTAGTAAAGCATTTGATGCTATCCCACGCTTCCCTCTCATAAACAAAATACTCAACACAAACCTGCACAATAACACCAAAAGGTGGCTGAGCAACTATCTTTCAGGAAGATACTCACATGTCACATTTAATGGTAAGTCATCCAAAAACAAGCTTTTTCCGAACGGGTCCCTCAAGGCTCTGTTCTCTCACCTCACCAACACTCTTCAACTTATACATGCATGACATTCCAACACCCATAGATAACAAGCTTACCTTATCATCATATGCAGATGACATCACTCTAGCATCCACCCACAACAACATCGACACCGCTACAAATAACCTACAAACATACATAAACAGTATACAAGACTGGCTCACACACAATAGACTCAAAGTAGCGCCCACAAAATCAACCATCACCTTGCTTACAAGCAACACAAAAGAACACCAGGTAATTCCACAGCTTACACTAAACAACATCAACATTCCACACACTCACAGGACCAAAATACTTGGGGTCACATACAACACATCATTATCTTTTGCAAACCACATTCAGGATATTAAAAACAAATGTACGTCAAGACTTAACACGCTTAGGGTACTAACAGGCACAAACTTTGGACACCAGCAGGAAACAACATCGTTCATATACAAACAATATATTCGCTCAGTTATGGACTATGCTAGCCCATGCTGGGCACCCATTATCTCAAACACACACATAAACACCTTACAGACAATACAGAACAACGCACTTCGTATCATTACAGGATGCACTCAAACAATACCAATAGAACACCTGCACACAGAAACAAAAATACTGAAAGTTAGGGAACATTTAGACATGAGGGGAACACAATTCATGGCAGCAGCGACAACTAACCCACAACACCCTTGTCACTACATGTACAATCACGCACCGACACCTCGCACCATTAAGGTAACACCAGAGAGACATTATAACTAAATACTCCATTCCATACCACGCCCCACAGACATCACACAGTACAGAAAACACATACACACACACCTAACCCACAAAGCACTGACACGACTCGGTCCGAATGCGGTCCTAGGTGCGAAGCCGCCACCAATTAACAGGTCAGAGATCAGCCTGAGCAGATCGGATCGAGTTAACTTAGCACGATTCCGATGTGGACATCACCCCAAATTACTAACATATAAACACAGACTAAACAACTCTATAGACGACACCTGCCACCTGTGCCAGGACACACCACAAACAATTGAACACATTATGACAGACTGTACCGCCCTAGCACAACAACGAACACAACACAACATCACTAGTGCGCTGAACCTCTGGTCCACTCCGAAGAGGGCGATCGGTTACCTGCGTGCCGCCGGCTTGCTCGATCAGGGTGGGCTGATCGGCTAAACAACAACAACAACTATAGATAATTGTAGGGATCACCTGAAGATCAGGGCCTCCAGCCTTCTTTAGTTAGCTTTATAAGGCTAACTAACGAAAATATCACGACCTAATCTAACCAATCGTCAAGGGCGTACAGTTGACCTAGCGATCGGTTAGGTTAGGTCGTGATATTTTCATTAGTTAGCCTTATAAGACTAACTAGAGAAGGCTGGGGGGCCGTGATCTTCAGGTGATCCAATTATAGTATAAATAATAATAATAATAAGAAAAAGTCTAATTCATAACGCAATTGAAGTTGACTCTCTCTCTCTCTCTCTCTCTCTCTCTCTCTCTCTCTCTCTCTCTCTCTCTCTCTCTCTCTCTCTCTCTCTCTCTCTCTCTCTCTTTGGAATATTGAGGTCATTTCCAAGAAAATATGTCCTGTAATAGAATTAATCAGTATATTCTTATATATTATAACGTGAATATACAGGGTGTATGATAAGTAACTCCCTATTTCAAAATTTGTACAACTTCTCTCTTTCTTACTCAATTTTAATGAAACAAACTGTAAATTATTCAGTATTTATTGAGGTTTTATTGAGCATTTACTCATTTTTCTAACGATGTGCGGGCATGGCTGCATAATAAATTTCCAGGACGATGGCTTGGAAGACATGGTGCGCATGAATGGGTTGCTCGCATCCCAGACCTAACACCTTGTGACTTCTTTCTGTGGGGTTGGGCTAAGGAAGAAGTTTATAGCCACAAATCTAAAGATATTGATGAACTGGGGGAAAGAATTAACCATGTTCTCAACAATGTTCCTGAAAGCATGTTACGAGGAGCAGTGGACAACATACCTGTTCGTCTAAGGAAATGTTGTGATAATGCAGGAGCATATGTGGAAGTGTAAAGTGTATGCAAATGTTTGTGAATGAACTCCTCAATAAATACTGAATAATTTATAATTTATTTCATTAAAATTGAGTAAGAAATAGGGAAGTTATACGAATTTTAAAATAGGGAGTTACTTATCACACACCCTGTAGACTAGGGTGTCTGAAAAGTCTGTACCCAATTGGAATTAAATTAATTAATTAATTGTATTAACTTGCTAACAAGCTAACATTCTAGTTAATCACTACGCAAAGATAAGTCACTTAAACAGAGACAACAACCAGAAACACGCAGACAGACAAACAGCCAGACACAAGAAAACCTACAGACTCGACACGATCATTACACCCTTCAATACAGACCAGACACCAAGATCATCAAAAACATTAAGAATTCGAAGGCTACTGGACCAGACAACATATCTAACATACACCTTAAACTCTTGGGCCCACAGGGAATACTAGCTCTCACAAACATCAGCACATATTCATACCAACGCTGTATTATTCCTGACATATGGAAACAAGGTAAAATTATTACACTACTCAAACCAAACAAAAATCCAACAGAACCAGCTTCCTATAGACCCATTACTTTACTATGCACACCTTCCAAAGTAACAGAAAGACTAATCTTACAAATCACCAACCCACACATACCACTATCGGCTACTCAACATGGATTCAGACCTCACCACTCAGACATACATAAACAGTATACAAGACTGGCTCACACACAATACTCTCAAAGTAGCGCTCACAAAATCAACCATCACCTTGCTTACAAGCAATACAAAATAACACCAGATAACTCCACAGCTTTACACTAAACAACACCAACATTCCACACACTCACAGGACCAAAATACTTGGGGTCACATACAACACATCATTATCTTTTGCAAACCACATTCAGGACATTAAAAACAAATGTACGTCAAGACTTAACACGCTTAGGGTACTTACAGGCACAAACTTTGGACACCAGCAGGAAACGACATCACTCATATACAAACAATATCTTCGCTCAGTTATGGACTATGCTAGCCCATACTGGGCACCCATTATCTCAAACACACATATAAACACCTTACAGACAATACAAAACAACGCACTTCGTATCATTACAGGATGCACTCAAACAACACCAATAGAACACCTGCACACAGAAACAAAAATACTGAAAGTTAGGGAACATTTAGACATGAGGGGAACACAATTCATGGCAGCAGCGACAACTAACCCACAACACCCTTGCCACTACATGTACAATCATGCACAGACACCTCGCACCATTAAGGTAACACCAGAGAGACATTATAACCAAATACTCCATGCCATACCACGCCCCACAGACATCACACAGTACAGAAAACACATACACACACACACCTAACCCACAAAGCACTGACACGACTCGGTCCGAATGCGGTCCTAGGTGCGAAGCCTCCACCCATTAACAGGTCAGAGATCAGCCTGAGCAGATCGGATCGAGTTAACTTAGCACGATTCCGATGTGGACGTCACCCCAACTTACGGACATATAAACACAGACTAGACAACTCCACAGACGACACCTGCCACCTGTGCCAGGACACACCACAAACAATTGAACACATTATGACAGACTGTACCGCTCTAGCACAACAACGAACACAACACATCACTAGTGCGCTGAACCTCTGCTCCACTCCGGAGAGGGCGATCGGTTACCTGCGTGCCGCCGGCTTGCTCGATCAGGGTGGGCTGATCGGCTAAACAACAACAACTTGCTTTGAGCTGAGTGGGGAACACTTTAAACATTTATGATATTGATGATATCACTGGTCAACAAGGATTTTGTTTCCTCAACGAGATTATGTGATTCTTACAGATTTTTTAATGCTCATTACAGAAATGACCTTGAAATTTCTGTATCACGCACTGTTTTTGAGAAATTTTCTATTCCTTTATTTCATTACACTAGGCAACAAAGATTTTGTTACAGAAGACCAAATAGGTGCTACTAGCTAATTTCGGTATGCTGATTTCAAATCTATAATTAGATTTTTTCTATCACGTCTAGATTTTGTATAAAATGCAAATCACTTTTAGTAAAATTTTCTACCACGTCCAGATTTTGGTTTTAATCGGCTTTCGGCTTAATGCCAGTAATATGAAACTTGCTTTTCAAGGTTAAAGCAATTTTTTTTGCCAACTATATACAAATTCGAACAATTTTGATAAATAAAATTTATCCCGAGTTGGCAACACTGAGTCAAGAGCATAGTAACGGGCAACGGCCCAACGGTCAGTCGCTACGTGACAGTCAAGCAGAATGGTTGTTGAAGCTCTCTGCTGATGAGCAAGTGACAGGTTGTGGTGACTTGTGTGTTTTTATAGCATTTGTTTTGTACTACGGTGTGTATTTCTTTTTATTTTGCACATCGTAATAATTACTTTCTACGTTTTTTCAGATATTGTATGGTAATTCAAAATGGCATCAAATAGACGTGCTTGTGTAAATCACCCAGACAACTTCTGCTTTGTCTGTGGACAATATACACCTAAGCCACAACGTAGAAACATAACAACAAAGATTAAACTTGCCTACAAGTGTTATTTTGACTGTAAGTTAGGAGACCAACAGAGGGACTGGGCACCACATATTTGCTGTGCACAGTGCAATGCAATGTTAATAGCTTGGATGAATGGTAAAAGAAAAGCTATGCCGTTCTCAGTCCCCATGGTTTGGCGTGAGCCGAAAAATCACTTCAATGATTGTTATTTTTGTTTGACAAAGATTGCTGGTTTCACAAAGAAAAACAAATCAAAGATCACGTACCCAAACTGCGAATCAGCAATGAAACCAGTACCACATGATGAAACAAATCCACCACCAGTTCCACCAGCAACGATAACAGACAGCAGTTCATCTGAAGATTCTGCTAGTGATATAGAAACAGGGAAAGATGGCATATATGTTCCAGATGCAAATATTTCCCCACATTTGTTAAGTCAAGCGGAGTTAAATGACTTAGTGCGCGATTTGGAATTACCAAAAGAAAAGGCAGAGTTGCTTGGTTCAAGACTTCAAGAATTTAATCTTCTCCAACCAAACACCAAAGTTTCCCATTTCCGCCATCGCCATTTGCAGTTTTCATCATTTTACTTACAGGAAGAAAACGTTTGTTTCTGCCACGATATCAGTGGTCTGATGCAAGGGATTGGCTGTCGCTATGATCCAAAAGAATGGAGACTGTTCATTGACTCTAGTAAAGCTAGCCTTAAAGCTGTATTACTGCACAACGGCAATGAAAAACCTTCAATACCTGTAGCACATGCCACTGGCCTTAATGAGACTTATGAATCGATGAAACTGCTGCTAAGACTCATCAAATATAAGGACCACACATGGAATATTTGTGGCGACCTTAAAGTTGTATCATTACTTCTTGGGTTACAGTTGGGCTACACAAAGCATATGTGCTTTTTGTGTCTATGGAACAGCAGAGATGACAAGAACCACTACAAAAAACATGATTGGCCATCTAGAACTGAACATGTTGTTGGTAAATACAATGTGAAACACCCAGCACTTATTGACCCTCAGAAAGTACATCTTCCACCACTTCACATTAAACTTGGCCTTATGAAAAATTTCGTGAAGGGTATGGATCATCAAGGTAGTGGTTTTCAATATTTAAAGGATAAATTCAAAGGAATATTGACAGATGCTAAGCTAGAAGCTGGAGTTTTCACTGGACCACAGATCCGCAGTGTCATCCACGACTCATCGTTTCCATCTAACCTAAATGAGAATGAACTAGGAGCATGGACATCTTTCGTTGAAGTTGTCAAAAATTTTCTTGGAAACCACAAAGCTGAAAACCACCATAAACTCGTAGAAAACATGCTTAAATCTTATGAAATAATGGGATGCAGAATGTCTTTGAAAATTCATTTTTTACATTCTCATCTTGACTTCTTCCCGGCCAACCTTGGGGCTGTAAGTGACGAGCATGGTGAGCGCTTCCACCAACAGATCTCAGTTATGGAAAACAGATACCAAGGTAATTTCAACCCAAATATGATGGGAGATTATTGTTGGTTCCTGCAGAAGGAGAGCTCGTCATCCTACAAGCGACAAAGGAAGAGGACACACCAAAGTTTCACTTAAGAACAGGAATTTGCCTTTCAGTAGTAACAACAAAATACTAACGCGCTTTGGGTGGATGGTTGGGCGCAGGGGTGGTAACTCCGCCAGCGGAATTCCGCTGTCCGTCTTAAGCCAGAATAAAGGAGGAAAGACATCCCTGTTCACTAATTATTTAAGTATGCTTAACATAAAACGTGGTACGGAAAAGTAGCTTAGACGGCTTTCGTAATAGAAGCGGGTGAGAAAAAAAATGAAAAATAGGGGTTTTCGGTTACACAAAATCTGGACGTGATAGAGAAATTTTGATATCAGATCTGAAATCAGCATCAGCGCTTTAGTAGGAATCAGTAGTTCACGTGTCTGTAACAAAAAAAAAAGTTGAAATTTGTTGCCTAGTGTTATCATCAGCTTGAGTATTTGTAACTTTATTTTTTTTAAATAGCAACTTCACCGTAATATTCTATATCGCGAAAGAAAATATCATTAGATTTATTACTTTCCAATTTTTGAGGTGCTCAAATTTAAAATTCATTGGGCGTTAAAATCGCACAATCTGGCATCCGTGCTAATAGGATGATGCAATAGTGACTGCTGCACTATGCTGTCTGAAAAAATATTGTCGTTAGTCGTTTGTTGGTTCCCATTTAACGCTGTCATTTAACGAAAATTCTATTAAGAACACAGAACCTCGTCGAAGAGGTATCGAATGTCGAATGTATCTTTATGGAAAAATGAAAAGCTCACGTCTGCATAATGTTCGGTAAGTTTTTCGTCTATGAGGAGTTCTTTTGGGTAAGCGATGTGGGCCTTTATGGCGCTAGACTTCTTGAGGGCCTCCTGCCTCGTTTTATCGTCCATCCAATCGACTGAGTTGAGAACGTTGTCGAATTCAGCCCTCACGTAAGTCACTAACTCTTCGGCTTGGGTTTTGGCCTTCTCATTGAAGAAATTTTTAGCGTACAAGTTACCGATCGCGTAAGCTAATCTGCAATGAAATAGTGGTAGAGAGTTTCTTGAACTCTTCATAAATCTCAGGATTCAACTACGAGATTTTTAAGTACAATAACGGCACTTAACTAAAATGGAAAGGGAAAGGCGACAAAGTGGGAAAGTAGGAACTAGTAGGAACGAGAGAGAGAGAGAGAGAGAGAGAGAGAGAGAGAGAGAGAGAGAGTGTGTGTTTTGGGCGTTTTAAAAGGTAACCAATCATATAAAAGTTTACAGTGTGGCTTTTTCTTTTAACCAATAAAAGAATGTATGTTTGAATTGAGTGTCTTTTTCGCGGACATTTTGATA
The DNA here is from genome assembly GCA_023014485.1 of Bathynomus jamesi. NCBI lineage: Eukaryota > Metazoa > Arthropoda > Malacostraca > Isopoda > Cirolanidae > Bathynomus > Bathynomus jamesi. The sequence continues at coordinate 1,000,218 of JAJOZX010000250.1, forward strand.
CCAACAAACAGATTCCTTCCTTTTGTGATAGGCATAAAATGTGATAGATTTCAGTCCAAAATGATATAAATTAAAGACCGGATAACGTAGTAACAGTCATGTAAGTGCATTCCTGAATTGTCATCTCTCGTTTCATGAATATTATAAAGTTATTCCGCTGATTTTTAAATATATTTAAAAGTGTGGCATAATTAAAGTCAGTATATATATATATATATATATATATATATATATATATATATATATATATATATATATACAGTATATATATATATTTTAACTGCAAACAACACACAGTATAATTAATGTAAAGAACGACTCTTGTGTAGAAGAACGTTCCGCACAAGATGAGGAGGGAGAACGAACAAATGAAAAATGAGGTAACCACCCGGGAATCGAACCCGGGATCTTCCGGTTGCCGGTCAGATATGCTAGCCACTACACCATGGGCCTCGATTAATCAGAAGTCGTAATTCTCCTACATACGAGCAGAAACCAATGCCCTGAGGGGGCACCTTCGCATGCAGCACACATATACATTTTAACTGCAAACAACACACAGTATAATTAATGTAAAGAACGACGCTTGTGTAGAAGAACGTTCCGCACAAGATGAGGAGGGAGAACGAACAAATGAAAAATGAGGTAACCACCCGGGAATCGAACCCGGGATCTTCCGATTGCCGGTCAGATATGCTATCCACTACACCATGGGCCTCGATTAATCAGAAGTCGTAATTCTCCTACATACGAGCAGAAACCAATGCCCTGAGGGGGCACCTTTGCATGCCGCTCGTATGTAGGAGAATTACGATTTCTGATTAATCGAGGCCCATGGTGTAGTGGATAGCATATCTGACCGGCAATCGGAAGATCCAGGGTTCGATTCCCGGGTGGTTACCTCATTTTTCATTTGTTCGTTCTCTCTCCTCATCTTGTGCGGAACGTTCTTCTACACAAGCGTCGTTCTTTACATTAATATATATATAATATATATATATATATAAGCAAAGAACCTCAGGGAAAAGGAAAAGGAAACACGAAATCCGAGCGCCTTCGTGATATATTCACATCTTCAGGGACAAGAAAGAAATATATATAGGGTGGACCATAAGTCGCTTACCAGAAAAATAAACAAACCTGCATAAGTCGATAAGCGACTTATGGCTCCCCCTGTATATATATATATATATATATATATATATATATATACACAATTACCACCATCAGGCAGTGAACCCACCATCTCTAGAGTAGAAGGTGAGGGCGCTAGCCGCTACGCTACAACGGGATAAAAGTTAATACAATCTGACAGATATTCCATTGTCCGCTGAAATATATATATATATATATATATGACACCAATCAACCAGTGAAGTACTTCGAGGGGATGTTAGGCAGGAGACAGGGAGTGCTGGAACTCTCGTTTCTCCTGTCACTGTCCTCTTTTGCATGCTCTCAAACACAGTCCAGAATGCTCTCAAACACACTTCTCCCTCTATTTTTCACTACACATACAAGCATTTTACACACTACACAATCTTTTCAGAATTTATAAAAAAAATAGTATTATAAGACTCGGAGACTGATTTCGACTCTCTCCTTCTTACATAAGGGAGGGGGGGGGGGGGCACTTTTATCTGGCGCTCGCCCTTGGCTCCTCCCTCCTGCACAAAAACAGAAATGTATATATATTTATATATTTAACTGAGTAGTGAGGAACTGTTTGTACGATAAGAAGAAACCAAAAGACGTTCAATATATTAGTGGTGTGCCTTCGTCATGCGTTCAAAAGCTAAAAACTCACTTGCCGGAGATAAACCCCATGCATTCCTTCCACCTGGGAGGGCGTGTCTCCTTCCCCGTCAGCTTCTTCATATATTCGAGTTGAATGTCTCGTATATCGTTTGAAAGGTACGATGCTGTTGCCGAAGATACTCTCCACATCAAATAGTTCGCCACGACCCTGAAACAGCCGAGAAACGTTTCTTAAATTGAAATACAGTTTTTACTCTATCTCTCGAATCTAAAATATAATCATGGAATTAATGACCTAAAAATACGTGATGATATTTAACGTACCATAATTACATTAATCAGAACAATTATAGTATCCAGAAATAACTAAAAAAGTATGTCGTATATATATATATATATATTGTGATTTTTTTAGAATAAAACCTAAGTTTTGATTATTATAATGTAAATTACTTGTTACTTTGTACGAAACGAAGCTGAAAGAGAATGTGATGTGGAATAAGGAATGAAAGGTGTGAAATCGGGTATGGGGCGGAGGAAGAAGAGGTAAGAGAAATGTTGCTTTGCTAATGAGTGACAGGAATGTGTGAGGGAGTGAAACGTGTTAATGACGGATGTTTGTATGGCAGAGTCGTTGACTTGAGTAAGTAACTCGAACTCGGGGCTGCGAAGTTTTACTCGTGACTCGACTTGAGGCTTTATAAAACTTTTTATTGACCTTCTTTAATTTTATGAGGGTAAGTGTACGGAGGGTTGACAAAAGTAAACAGACACTTTCGTTTAAAGTTTTTGGATTTGATAATAAAAGTCAATAAATAATAACAAATTAAATGAATCAATGTATTTAAAATCGTGTTCCTTTCTCTTTTCGATTTATTGGTTCAACAAATTTGTTATTGTTTATTGACTTTATAATCAAATAAAAAAAATCTGGAAAAAAACAAAGGTGTTTATTTACTTTTGTTAACTCTAAGTAATTCTTAAATGTACTTTTGAAGTATAACTTAAAATACATTCAGGCTTATAGATTTGGTTTCACTTTTAGGTTAAAAAGAGAAAGAAAGATTTGCGACTTGACTCTAGTGGCTTAAAACTTGAAATGAGACTTGATGACAATGACTTTCTTACATCTCTACTGTGCGCTAAGTTTAAGTTAAAGAAAGTGAAAGTAAAAGTGGTTGTAGCACATGCTCCATGCTATGATAGATGTGTAGAAGAGAAAAATGACTTCTGGAATGAACTAAGCGATGTGGTTGGAAGCATGGGGAATGTGTACAGAGTGATTATAATGGATGATCTAAATGAGAAAATGGGAGTTGGCCCCTGAGCCTGCAGTGACTGTGAGGGATGACGCTCCTGGAACGAATGACAATAAGTTCTGTTTAATGTGTATAAATTTAGGCCGGGTCAAAAATGGGAAATTTTTTTATTTCTTAAAAAGTACACTATGTGAGAAGTTTCATTTTGTCATCTTAACAAAATATTAAATTATCAAGCATGTGATACCCATGCTACCCATAGACATACACTACCCCCCCCCCTTTTTTACCCTCATATTTGCATATATTTAAATAGGAAAAAATGTTATTCTTAAAAAGTACACGATGTGAGGTTTTTTTTATCACTTTAACAAAATATTAAAAAATCAAGCATGTGCTACCCTACTACCCCCATCACATGCCCCTCCTCCCTTTTTTACCTTCATATTTGCATATGTTTAATGTTGTTATATGTTACATGATAAGTTGTTTGTTTAATGCTTTTGATATTTTTATGTTTCAGATAAATAGAAATAATTTTTCAGATAAATAGAAATAATTTGCATTTACTTTAATTATAATTTGAATTATCATAAATTATAAATTACATATAATTTGATTTTACTTCTGAATATAAACTATGACTACTAGAAGCAAGTCCTCAAATGCAGCCTTTGGATATCCTACGGAATTCCCAGCAGCCATGACTCCTTCAAAAGCAGATGTTGTGAGACACTACCTTTTTGTGCGCCGTCGTGAAGAAGCTAAATCAAAAGGATCAGAAACTGCTAATGATTGTTACAGGGTTGTTATAAAAGATATTGAAGACATTTGGATAAATTTTCAGTCGACTAATAGAAGAAGCCTCAAAATTGAACAAGGTGCCGTTACATCGAAGAAATGAAAGTTTTGCCTTAAAAGTAGCTCAGTATGATGAAATGTTTGATATATCTTCTTGTGAATGCTATGATAAGGGAATTGATGGGAAATCTTGCGGGTGTAAGGATAAAATACCAATGGCAGAATGGGAGTCTTTTGTGGGTTAAAAACAAAGAAAAAATCAGTTAGGACCAATTGATCGCATAGCTAGTTCAACAAAGAAGAGATCTTTAGCAAGAGCCCAAGAAGCACAAAACCGTCAACTAAAAGCACAAGAAGAAATGACTGAATCCACCAATATTTTACCATCAGAATTTATAGAAAATATCGAAGAAGACATGGATGTAGATTTAGAGAGTCAGGATGTAGATTATGAGGCCGACCTAGAATTGACTGAGAATATTCAGAACAGGCACTCCTATAAAAACCTAGCATTAACAGCAGATCGTTATCGTGTAAGTTGTAGAGCTGCAGCTGCAATAGTCAATGCAGCTTTAAAAGATATGGGGATCCTTAACCACACCAAAAATGCTTGACAGAAAGAAATTAGAAAGGGAAAGAAATCGCATGGGTGAAACAAATACTTTTAGGTCTAAATCCGAAAATCTGAAGATGGAGTGCCTTGGATTTGATGGAAAGAAAGATGACACATTAACTAAAAGTGGAAAGATAAAAGAAGAACACTATGTTATTGTGAAAGAACCTGGAAGCATCTATGTAGACCATGTCACAGCAGATAATGGAACTGCTTGCTGCATAGCAGAAGAGTTGATAACTATTATTACAGACTCGAACAGTACAGATACTATCAAAGCTTTACCCTGTGATGGTACTCCTGTAAATACAGGAAAATTTGGTGGAGCTATAAAACTGGTTGAAATTCATCTTAACAGACTAGTGCAGTTGTTGGTGTGCCTCTTGCATTTGAATGAACTGCCTTTTATACACGTCTACAAAGCCAATGATGGTAAAACAGCGGGTCCAAATACTTTTGTGGGTTCAATTAGGAATAAACTGAAAACAGATTTAACAAAATTGGAGGTAGTCAAATATTCTCGCGTAAAGGGAAACATGAAAGAAATTCCAGCAAGTGTTGTGAAGGAGCTAAGCAGTGATCAAAGATATCTCTGATATGTGTCTGGCAGTGCAAACTGGAGACACTTCTCAAGATCTGTCCACTCGAAACCCAGGTACCCTTCACCATGCTCGCTGGCTAACTCTAGCTAACAGGGTCCTTTGATTATATATCTCAACGCCAAATCCCGATAAAAACCTTCAAGATATAGCCAAGATTATTATGCAGTTCTATGCTCCAGGGTGGTTTTGAATAAAATATCCTAATGCAACTGATGGTGCATATAACTTTTGGCATTTAATGTGTTTGCTTCGAAATTTAGATGAACAACATAAATCAATCATAGAACCAGTATTAAAGAATAACGCCTACTTTGCCCACCCAGAAAATATACTCATATCAATAGTAACTGACAAGAGACTAGAAATTAGGGAGCAAGCTATTCAGAAAATCATCCTTTCAAGAACAGTATTTTCAGGTACCAGAAACTTTGAGTTGCCTCGAACCCTCAATTTCCAATTTACTGACTACACCGATATGATCGATTGGCAAAAAGAGATCATTACTCCTCCACCGCTGCTAAACAATTTTAGCGACGATGAGCTACTACAGGCTCGATGTAAGCCACTGGAGATAGCTTCTTTTCCATGCCACAGTCAAAATGTGGAAAGGGCAGTGAACCTAGTAACAAAGGCATGTCAGGAAAGAATAGGATATGACAACCGTCAAAAGTTTATCTTAAACTCATTAGAATCAAGGCGAAAATTGCCCAAGTTTGAATGGAAGGCCCAATGGAATGAGTAAGAAACATGAAATAAAATTTCCTAATGATATTGAAAATTTCTTCCCTTTTGATGTGATAAGGAACAATGAAAAAGTGAATTGAATTTTAGCACATTTATTATGCCTCTAATTTTTTCTTCTGAATATATTGTTGTATTTAATTAATTTTCCTAATACTGTACATTATTAAATAAAATATTATACATTAATACAGATTTATGTCATCAAAAAACCTGAATCTAGAGTATGTCTCGTATAAATGGAATATTCTTCAATATAGGTAAAAAAGTGAAAAATTGTGCCATGGGTAGGAGGCTTTAAACAGCGAAAATAATTTATGAGGGGGGGGGGGTTCCTGTGTTCCATTCAAACCTCTCACAATATGTACCTTTTCAATATAAAATTTCGACCCGGCCTAGACTGTATATTAAGGTGTCAATTTTGTCAACTTTTTTCAAATCAATTTTGGTAGTGAAAATATAGTGTCTTTTCATGTCAAAACTTGAAATTGGCCAACCAAAATGAAATAAAATAACCCTTACCTACATCAATTTTACCTTAAAGTTTCAGAAATTGACTCTTTTACTAAATAATAGGACATAAATTGATTAACTATTCATCTGTCACAGAATTATCCCACTGATCGCAGTTGCCTCTTAGATGTCATAGACGGTGGTTTGCTGTTATTGCTCTTGTACCTACTTCATAGTTATTCTACTAGAAGAATACTACAGTTTAACTGTAAGTATGGATTATTGATTATTACAATTATTTATTATTATCATATTCTTCTGTCTAATTATGTTGTAATCCCATGAAATATTTTTTTATTGAATTTTAGAACATCGAATGATTAAACTTTGAAACATCGTAATTGATATAAAATACTTAAATGTTTTTCTTTCTTTTCAGATATTCCTAAGATGCCAAAATTGAAGACAAGAGGTCAGTCGTCATGCCACTTGAGCCTGTTAGTCAGTACAGGCAAGGAGCTTCCTGTATCAGAACTACCAACAGTGCGAGACATGCTGAGACTAGGGTTACTCCTTCGTGAACAAAATACAAAGGATAGAAGGAACTACACAGAGAAAGAGCTCATAAGGGACATGATTCCCCCTCTTCTGCATCAGTGGAAAAAAGCTAGTGTGTTATTCAAACCACCTGTACTCAATCAGTATAGAACTATTGAGCTAAAATTAACAAAGCTGTGGCACAAAGCAGTTGAGACATCACTTGGTAAAGGAAAACTAGCAAATAAAAATAAATTTCTGCACACACTTGATACTCTTCTTGACATTTTTAACTGCCAGTGTCCCATAGAGTTGTGTTCTGAAGCCAATTGTTCTCCCTCATGCAGAAGAGAAACTCACCCTCACATTGATTGTCGCTGTCCTCGTGAGAAGAAGATCCCTGTTTTGGAGCTGGCTTTCATAAAGGCGCAGAGAACAAAGGCAGGAGGCCAAGGAAGTATGCAGATTGGTTCGGCAGATTATTCAGAAACCAAAAAACAGATTGTTATTGCTAAGAAAAAAGAGAAAATCCGAGAGAGGGAAGAAAGGAAGAAAAAGAAGAGTGAAGAAGCCACCCAAAGAGATGAAGAGCTCTATCAAGAGGTTTCTCACTTCTTTGAAAGCTCTTCAGATGAACAGAAAGAAGCAACATCAGATGATAGCTCCAAAATGCCATCTGAACCTTCGCCGAAGAGAATGAAATACAACACTAAAGACATCTCAAACATTGCCTTTGCCAGTATTCGCCACCATACGGGGCTACGAGAGACTGCAGAGATTGCCACTGCCGCTTGGATAGATGCAGGCCTCATCAACCGAGAGGATACATCCTTAGTGATAGATCATAATAAGATAAGAAGAGCACAAGAAAAAATAATGAAGGAAATATCTGATCAGCATGAAAAAGATTTGAAGGAGGAAGGTCTCTCTTGCCTTTTGTTTGATGGAAGAAGAGATGACACAAAAGTTCTCCTAGAGGTAGAGGGAATGGACAGAAAGTTTCCCGGTCTCATCAAAGAAGAACACTACTCTGTGTGTTCCGAACCTGGTGGCCACTATTTGTTTCACTTTGTTCCTGAAGCAGAAGTAGAAGGCAAGAAACATGCAGAGGCAATTGCTGATCAAATAATATGTTGGCTTCAAGAAAGAAGACTTGACAGTTCACTGCAGGCCGTTGGTGGAGACTCAACTGCGGTGAACACTGGATGGCAGGGCGGTGTTATGACACATTTAGAGAAAAAACTTGGAAGAAGGCTTGTTTGGATTGTATGTGATTTGCACACAGGGGAACTACCTCTTCGTCGTCTCATCCAGGAACTTGATGGTCCTACAAAGAGCAACAACAAGTGGTCAGGCCCCCTTGGCAACATGCTAGATGAAGCAACGGAATTAGAAATAAAAAAAAATTGCCAAAGGTCGAAGTAGGCCCTCCCCTTCCAGTGTTGTCTGAAGAAGTTATCAAAGACCTCAGCACGGATCAATCTTACGCTTATCGTATTGTTCAAGCAATCAGATCAGGAAAGTTGCCTCAAAATCTGGCTCTCTTGGAGATTGGACCCGTAAGTCGCAGTCGTTGGTTAACTACAGCGATTCGTTTCTGCAGGATTTGGGTTTCCAAACATGCACTGAAGGGCAAAATGCTACAGAATTTGATGTTGATTGTTGAATTTATTATTGGGTTTTATCTTCCTCACTTAATCCAATGTGGATGGAGGAGCCCAACCACATCTTGTTTCAATTACAGCTACTGAGAACCCAAAGGAAAGTAGTGGTGGACATCGTGTTGCCTGTGGTGAGAAGGTCCGCTTGGTATGCTCAGTGGCGGATCTACTATGAAACTAATGAAGCTTAAGCTTCAGGGCCCCTAATCCAGGAGGGGCCCTGAAGCAACTTTTTTTAATGAGTGAATTTTTCAACAAAATCGATGGAGTTTTTTTAAGTGTTTGTTATTAAAATAAGGCTATTTTAGTGATAGAATCATAAGCCAATGGGTTGAAGTACTTAATATTGACCTTAGAATATGCCCTAATACCCATTTCATATGGCCTCAAAATGCCCCTGTAATTGGTCAAATTTCAAAATTTTCTCGGGGGCTTGCAGCGTCCGAACCCCCAGCTGTATGGGCTCGCTGAGCTCGCCAGAATCTATTCATAGTCTACATTTTGGCAGCTGGATCCTCGAATCCTTCGTTGGTGCACGGCTTAATAGTTCTATAGCTCAGCCCTTAGGCTAGAGCCAATCGGAACCATAAAAAGACATCTGAATTCTCAATTCAGGTTGCACTCGTCTCGCTTGTGCATTTTAACACCAAAAATCAGATTTTCACCTCTTTATCCTAACGAGCCCCCTCTGATGACCTTCTACCTCTCTATTAGAGAATGAACCAATACTTTTTCCCGCGCATACCTAACCGCGCGGTTACCCAGACCTCGTTGCTGGTGGGAAGGGCTCACTGTATGGCCCATTTTCAAGGACACCACCCCACCACCCCGTTCTCCGCCATTTGGGCCTCGAGGTCCTTGCAAGGGCAGCAAGGCCCTCTGAACCTTGTTGGATGTTGCCCTATTGTTGCTGGTTGCGAAGGGGCCCCCATAACAGTTCAAGCTTCAGGGTCCCAAAAATGAGGGTCCGCCACTGGGTATGCTAGGCCAGAGGCAGTTTTGCAAGCAATACTCTGCAGCCAATGTACCAAAGAGCGAACTGAGGCTGTGAAAATCATTCTAAAGCTTAGAGGGAACATCACTAGATGATGACCAGCTGGGAGACTGCTCTGTTCAGACAAGGAAGGTACCTCCGATAAACGTCAACGCCACGAAATTGTCAGAATTAGTTAATTTGAGTTCGGAAGTTTTGGAGCCACCACTGACAACATGTATAACAAACAAAGATTTAACACAACTTAAAGAGGCCACAATGCAAGTGTCAAAGTGGCCTTCTCACACTCAGAGTGTGGAGAGATGTGTGAAAATGGTCACAGAAGCAGCTAGTCAAGTTTACAGTCACGAGAGGCGAGAAGGCTACATCAAAGCGCAAGTAGCAAGCCGAATGCTGATATCAAGGAACCGCAGCAAAAAGGACATGACTGCATTGGTTACTTTCAAATAAAGACTCTGAATGATATCTTATTGCCACTTTAAATGTTGATAGGATGTTTGCACACATTTGTTATTTTGTTACGAATTTACGGAAAAATGGAATTTTTGAATTAAAATTGATGTAGGTAGGAGTTATTTTTTATTGTTTTTGAAGCAAGGATATTATTTTGTATGCCAAATGATTACATTAAATTGCTACCAAATCACATGATTTTCAATTTAGTCATTTCACCCCCAAAATTGACACACCCTACCGTATATGGATGGAATAATGCGTGATATGAAAGCAAGAATGGTAGGGAGAGGAGTAAGTATGATTTTGGAAGAGAATGAGTAGCGGCTGTCGCATCTGATGTACGCTGTGCTGATGATGTAGTGACTAGTGAAACAGAGAATGAATTAAGGAATGTAGTGACAAGTTTTGTTAATGTATGTCAAAGGAAGTTATTGGAAAAGAGAATTGCATGCTACGTTGGTATGGTTATTGCGAGAGAATAAATAAGGAGAGAATTGTAAAAAATGTGAATATTGAGTGCATATAATTTAACTGATTTTGACTTTGCCTCAGGAGATATATCGCGAGCTATAAGGACAAATGAAATCATATTCAGCTGCAGGTCCGGACAAATGGGACGCTTCGATGATTAAAAACTGTAAGAATGAAATAGCTACATCTCTGTAATGGATATGGAGATCTCTAGACACAGGAGACATAACGTTGCATCCTGAAGACGGCGAACATTGTTCTTGTATATCTATAACAATAATAAAAGGACGCGCGCGCGCGTGTGTGTATGTGTGTGTGTGTGTGTGTGTGTGTGTGTGTGTGTGTGTGTTCCAGCCATAACTCCAAAATGGAAGCAGTTACAAACATGAAACTTCACACACATATTGATTAGGTCCCCAGGTTGTGCACCTGGGTGTTAATAAATTAAATAATTAAAATTACTGGGCCCGAAGGCCCCAGCACCGCGATTAAACTACAGAAAAGAACGCAGCCGTGAAAATCTTGAGCTTCACATTTTGACAAGATTTCTGAATCTTAAGATTTTCATGACTAATTATTTAGTCAATAAAACTACAGAAAAGAACACAGTCATGAAAATCTTGAGCTTCACATTGCCTCCCGTAATAATAATCTACATTAATAAAAGGACGCAGTTACAAACATGAAACTTCACACACACACACACACACACACATATGTGTATATATATACACACACACACACATGTATATATATATATATATATATATTATATATTTTATATATATATATATATATATATGCCCGGTTAGGTCAACTGAATGCCCGGTTAAGTTAATTGAATGTCCGGTTAGGTTAACTGAATGCCCGGTTAGGTCAACTGAATGCTCGATTAGGTTAATTAAATGCCCGGTTAGGTCAACTGAATGCCCGATTAGATTAATTGAATACCCGGGTAGGTTAATTGAATGCCCGGTTAGGTTAGTTGTACACCCTTGACGATTGATTAGGTTGAGTTGTGATATTTTCATTAAAGCTAACGAATATATCACGACTTAACCTAACCAATCGTCAAGGGCGTACAGTTCACATAACCGGACATTCAATTAACCTAACCGGGCATTCAACATCCAGGTGCACAACCTCTGGACCTAATCAATATGTGTGTGAAGTTTCATCTTTGTAACTGCTTCCATTTTGGACCTAAAGCTAACGAAAATATCACGACTTAACCTAACCAATCATCAAGGGCGTACAGTTGACCTAACCGGGCATTCACCACCCAGGTGCACAACCTATATATATATATATAGCGTTCAACATCCACCCGGCAACGCCGGGTCGCTCCGCTAGTATAAAATAAAAGAGAAGACAGATCAAGCAAAGAATTATAAACTAGTGTCACTACCATCGCATCTCACCAAAATACTCGTATTTGAAAGAACAGAAAGAAAATTTATGAGTTTTTGGAGAGACAGGAAAGATTCAATGAGAACCAGTACGGTTTCCAATCAGAAAGACCGTGTCTATATTACATCTAATAGAGCACTATAACAATAGCATAGACGCACTTGTGAGCAGTGACAACTACCATATAATATACACAGATTTTGCCAAAATATTCGACAAATGTGATCATGGTATAACAACACATAAAATGAAACATGGAAATAAGGGGTAAAGTGGGAAAATGAATCTATAACTTCTTCAGAGAATGTCAGCATGTTGTTAAAACCCAAGGAATATCTTCATAATCGGAAGTACGTAGCTCAGTACCGCAAGGAATAGTATTAGCCTCATTCCTATTTATTATCATGCTAATAGACATAGACAACGAGGTCACCAATAATAGTACAAGAACATCTTTTGCTAACGATACAAACATCAGCAGAAAAATTAGAAGTGCAAATGATGTGAAATCTTTACAGACGGACGCAAACAGAATATGCAGTTCGTCAGAAGAAAACAACATGAAATTTAACACCGAAAAATTTCAGTTCTTAAGATATGGAAAAAATTGAGGAGCTAAAAATAAGCAGAATATTATGGGCCAAATAGACAGAAAATTCAAAGAAACTCCTAAATCAAAAGAGTTAGGAGTTATAATGACCGATATGCAAAATTTGAGACCAAAAATCAGATAGCGACGAACAACGCAAAAGAATCACGGAACAAATACTGAAATATTTAAAAGAAAGGACAACTAATGAGATACCTTTTGGTAGTGATCATACCAAAATTGGAATACTGCTCACTCTTGAGGTCTTCATATAAAAAAGAAGAAATCAATAGACTAGCAGAAATACAAAGAAATTTCACAGCCAAGATCAGTGACTGCAAAATTACTGGGAAGGTTAAGTTACTGCAGTTACTGGGAAAGACTACGTACATTAGGAGTAAATCCATATTCGCTGGAAAGAAGAAGAGAGAGGTACATCATAATATACGTATGGAAAATAATATAGAAACTAATGCCTAACCTCAAACAGAACCCCACGACACCCAAACAACACTGGAAAATAGGAAAGGTAGAATGGGTAGTGTTCCCAAACTAAAGGCTACTTAAGGGACACCCTAAAACTAAAGGTCACTTAAGGGACACCCTAAAACTAAAGGTCACTTACGGGACAGCCTAAACACTGAAGGAAAATAGCTTTGTTCACAGAGGGCCAGGACTATTTAACCAATTACCCAAAGACATCAGAAACACTACTGATGTCAAAGTTGAAGTCTTCAAAAGAAGATTAGACGCTTGGCTCAGGACGGTCCCGGATGAGCCGGGTGTGTTTGACTATGTCAGACGGAGAGCTCAGGACAGCAACTATATATTGCAACAAGTCAGGTCTAGAGGTAGGGCTAGCTACCAGCTTGACGTCCGTGTGAAGAGAAACCGACGCAAGGAGCAAGGATGCAAGTTATAAAGTGTGAGTAGAGGAACATCGCGCAAAGATGGAATGATGAAATCAGTTATGAATAAACGTTGAGTTTATATAAATGTGGCAAAAGTGTGTGTGTGTGTGTGTGTAAATGAATACGTTGGTTTTTCCTGATGAATCACTAGACCAGTGATTCCCAACTTTTTCTAGCCCGAGCCAGGAGCCTTCCGAATACCATTTGTTTTCCTTTCGCGGCACCCGAAGATTTTCGAATGTTCGACATCCAGTTCCTCTTCCTCCCACAATACCACGTAACTTTAAATTTAGTCAATATAATAATAAATGGAGAATGTTTCGTTTCATTTGAAATTTGCATATCTTCAATAATTTTTTTTATTTTCAGTTACTTATTTTTGTTCTTTTCATAAAATTTCGCTTCACTCTTAGGAGACATCTGCAAGCACTCCGGTTGGGAAAAACTGCACTACAGGTACAGTACACCTCAACTTTTTCATGAAATGTAGCATTGGATTTCTAAAGTTGGGGTAGTATCTTATTCTCGTTTTTTTTTATGCAGGAAGGAGAGGCCAAGGGCGAGGACCAGCAAAAATGCCCCTCCCTCTCACCATAGAAAGAGAAGCAGAGAGCCGAAATCAAGTGCCAGAGTTTTCGAGAAGCCTCGACATTCTGCATTTGAAAAATTGGGGGGGTCATAGATATGGGGAAAAATGGATTGAGGAAGGTTGTTCCAGAGTTGACCGGTTGAATAGATGAAAAATTGAGAATAGCGATTAACTCTTGTGTTAGAGGGTTGGGTACAAAAGGGATGAGACTGTGTAGAGAGACTGGTACTGCAGGCGCTCCTTAAAGGAGGAGGCATGCAGTTAGAGAGTTCAAAAGAACAGTATCCGTTAAATACCGATAGTAAAGAGAGAGCGTGAGACTATATTGCGGCGAAGAGAGAGAGAATGAAGACGGTCAGTAAAAGGCGAGGAATTGACGAGAATAAAAGCCCTTGATTCCACCCAGTCAAGTAGAGCTGTGTGAGCTGAACCACCTCGCACATGGGAAGCGTACTCCATACAGGAGCGGGTATTTATCCGCTCCTGTATGGAGTACGCTTCTCAGAGACAAGAAAAAACTGTGGATCCGGTGCAGCGTATCTAACCTCTTAGAAGCTGTTTTAGAAAGAAAGTATATGCGATCTTTCCAGGAAAGATGACGAGAAAAGGTAACACCAAGAATGTTAACAGAAGAGGAAGGATTGAGTTGTGTGAAGTTGAAGATCATAGGATGGTCGTGTGAAAGATTGTGATGAGAAGAGAGATGAAGGAACTGAGTTTTTGAGGCATTGAAAGCCACAACGTTTCTTCTGCCCTAATCAGAGATTAGTAGGAATATCAGCGGTAAAGTGCGCCATGGCCGTCTCACACGAAGCATGGAATGACTGTTGAGAGGAACGCTTTATGAAGCGGGTGGAGAAGTGGAGTGAAATCATCAGCACAAGAGTGGATAGGAGAGGAAGTGTGACTTAAAAGATCATTGATAAATGAAAGGAAGAAAGTGGGTGGCAGAACAGAGCCCTGAGGAACATCATTTTTAATAGTTTTAAGAAAAAAGTGGCCAACCGATCTATAGATCGAGCAGAAAGGAAATCAGGGATGAAGGCACAGATAGAAGAATAGAAACCGAAGGAGAATAGTTAGGAAATTAAGGATTTGTGCCAGACTCTATGAAAAGTTTTTGATATGTTTGTATCTTTGTGTATGTACCTGATTTGAAAAGCGTCGTGCCGCCCCTCCCCATAGAGAATGGGAAATGAATTCCTAGCCAATGTATGTATGTAATGTATAACCTTCAGAATATGGCGTATATCATTTCCGTTCATTGTAACCACTTACTACGAAACCAGAAATATGATAATAGCCGTCATCTGTTGAAATTGGCCGCCCTTAGCGAGTATAGCTAAACCATTTTGCGGTATTGAATTTGGATATGGGTAATCTGTTATACCTGGTACCGAAACTGCTACCATTTTTGTCCAGCATTGAAAAGTAAACAAAATGACTGCACAACCTTCCCTTATTTTCTTTGGCCCTAACGTATAGGCCAATCATATCGATTCTCCGTCTTGTGCAATCGTTTATTTACAAAATGAAGTGTAGCAGACAGCTGATTTTCATTATTTTGAGAACTCCTACCTACTCCGGGTAGCAGGTGGAGAAAAACACGCTCTATAGTTGAGACTAGTGTATAGTTAATGTGTAAGGGAACGTTGGTGGCGCATCCCTGAATTTCAATTAATTTTTTCTTGTAAACGGTTCTTTGACACTTCTCGATTTTTATCGCTAATGTTTAATGGGACAACGACGAAATATAACTGAAGGAATGAACGAACCGCTTCGGCGTCTTTTCTAAAAGTTTAGTTAGGTTCTTGAAGTAATTTGGATCGCTCACACCCACTCGCTCCGTTTCATCGACCTGAAATAGGAAAATCATTTATGGAAGTTATGGTTAACTCGTAAATTTAGTCTCCTTACCAACTGCTAGGGTCATACAACAAAGGGGACCTTCAGCTTAACGCGGAATCAGAACCACGGGTCTCTACATCTTCTGAACCCAGAGGACGGTCACTCGTTCAACTGTTACTCAGTCCCAAATCCTAATGTCTCTCAATTTCACTGATGTACAAGAAGAAGAGTAGGGACATGACAACGATTTAGCTTAGCCCCACTTATGAAAGTAAATGTACAGGTTCAGAAAAAAGTTCGCATAGAAACGAAACATGTAAAAAAGCATAAAAATTACTAATTTGTAATGGTGTGTTTTTCGTTGGATAGATAAATAATAGTGTAATGTCTCTTCCTGCTAACAGTGAGACTGTAACAGGGATTGAGAATATAGTGAAATTATGGAAAGAATACTATAGTGACTTATTTAATTCTGTACATAGGGGCAATAATATTAATTGTGATGCTACGTATAAGCCAGATATGAGAGTTAGTGTAAATGAGACTAAACAGGCCATAAGGAGTTTAGACTGTAATAAATCCTATGGTACTGATGGTGGTGTTGCTGTGTTCCTGAAATATAGTAGTGATAGAATTAGTGTCTTTGTTAGCTATGTTCTTTATAGGTTTACTGATACATGGTGTTTTGTCAGATACAGTGTTATCAATTGTCAGAGCTGGGCAGTAACGCGTTACACGTAACGGCTGTTACGTAACGCGGTACTTTTTTAGTAACGGTAGCGGTAACGGTATTACATTTCAAATCAAGTAACTCTTTCAGTAACGACGCTACTTTTTTAGGGAAATACATTCGTTAGTCGTTACTCGTTACTTTTTTATCGTAGCTCGCAATTAGTTTCTTTCGATCCTCACTCATTATTCATTAACCGTTAAAAATTTGTCCCTTCACTATGAGCGAGGTGTGCATGTTGGCCGTTGGCATGCTGGCAGCCTACCCTCACCCACCCTCTCCCCCTACACTGACAACACTGTCAAAGTAAAAAGGCGAAGAACCAACAGAGGTTTCGTCATTCCTCTCATCTGGGCCTTCACGGCACGTTAGCTCTGCATCCTTCCCATCCACTAACTTTAAAAATATGTTTACTAAACTTAGCACCCTATACCATCTAGTGCCGCTGTTGAGCCGGTTTTTCCAGTAGGGAAGGATATACTGCGTCCGAAACGAGGCTCGCTCTTAGATGCAACTTTTGAGAAGCTTGTTTTCTTAAAGGCCAATAAAGATCTTTTGAATAATAGCTCTTAAGTTTGTATATTTAGCTAATAAATTTCAATTATCATTGCCATGCACAATAACTCATTTGATTCATTTCTTTAGTATTTCGTATTATTGTTTTACAAAACTAAACTTTCCTGGTATATTCTAGCATTAGTAAATTAGTATCAATAGTATGCTACATCCTCTGTTATGTTGCAATTCCCAGTAATAAATCTTGCAGTAATTTTGTTTCACTCTTTTTGAAAATATTATGCCTTATAAGTCATAACGCAATGAAGGCATGCACACTGCACAGACTTCATAGCCTATGCATTAACCAGTGGATACAAACCAACATTTACTCGCACAAGCGAATGTTTATATAATATAATATTTTATGTACATATAAATTATAATATACCTATGCATATATATAGTATATTTACATTTCATTAAAAGTAATGGTAACGAGTAACGGTGCCGTTACGCGTTACTTTTTAAAAATGGTAACTGTAACGATAACGGCGTTACATTTATAAAGTAACGAGCACAGCACTGTCAATTGTTATAGTACCAGTAATAAAAGATAAGAATGGTAAAATTTATATTAAGGATAACTATAAGCCAATTGCTTTGACCAGTATTATGTCTAAGGTGTTTGAATATATACACAATATATACTGAATATTATCTGTGCACTAGTGAAAAACCAATTTGGCTTAAAAAAGAGGCATGGTACTGACACGTGTACGTGTACATGCCCTGAAGGAATATTGAAATAATATTGAAAAAAAAAATTAATTAAAGATCTGTTGCCTTTTCAATTATGAGTCGAAAGTGTGTTTGTTTAAGTTGGATGGGTAACCGTCTTCTTCGTTTAGACTTTAGATGATGTAGCGACCTGCAGATGGTTCGGATCCCAGCTGAAAATGTAGGTCCCCTCCGTCACGTGATTTTCGTGGGTACGAAGGAGGTTAAACAATCCAAAACATTATTAGTATCATTCATTTGAGGAAGTTTATTAGGAACAATATTATTTTCGTGAAAACAAAACTAAGTTTGAATTTTTGTTCTGAGACAATAGAAGGCGATTATCTATACTAAATATTTAATATTTAAATGAATAAAAATTATAAAGATACATTAATATATTATGAATCTTTATAAGGACTTAATTATATGGACTGTATAATCATCCTTTCGGCTCTAAAATATTGTATGTACAATATAACTCCTTTCTCTTCTAAATACTGCCTGTATTTTTTACCTGCAAAGGCGCCGGTAGCATCTTGTTGATGTATTCTACCCAAGGGATTTTTGGTGTTAGTGCTTGCATGTCTGCCAGTGTCTTCAAGTTGTAAAGTTTCGTCATGTTACGACGTTCCTCACGCGGTAGAGAAAACTAAAAAAAAACCAAGAGGTTTCAGCAAAACCATCGCAGTTTAGTCAGTGATTTTCAACTGTAATTTACTTAAAGAACCATTTCTGATGGTTATTATTATTATTATTATTATTATTATTATTATTATAATCCTATCCTCTCAATACTCGTTTTCTTCCTTACATTGGCAATGTTGATTTGGAAGTTAAGAACGTCCAGCATTTCCTTTTCTGCCCTCGACCGATTGGCGCCTAATAGTACGGCCACATCAATCGAGTACTTCAGAAAACCCTGAACATCCGTATCATTCAGACCCTTCATAAGGTACTCTCGGGACATTCCTAATGTGGGTTGGTCAAGCTGCGGTTTTAAAGAATAAATAAATAAATAAATAAATAAATATATATATATATATATATATATATAATGATGAAAATAACCACGAAGGAAAAAGTAAACACAGAATGGTGCTCATGCGCTTTCGTTTAATGACATCCTCAGGAACACTGAAATAAATAACAAGTTCGAGACTATATATAGGTCACAAAAAAATAAAACAGAAAAATAAAAATTGTAGGAGGAGCATACAAATTTATAAGGAAAAGCTATCAGAGTTTTAGCACTTTGCCCCTCTTGTCTAAATCCGTTCTGAACGAATTCAAAACAACAGGATCAAGCGAAAAAAGGCCCTGGCTAATATTGAAATTATTTGTAAGTTGAATAATGGCAGACTCAAGAATATTTCCATTAACAATGTTGCTTGAGGGAAATAAAATTGAAGCATTATTCCAATCAATACCGTGGGATAACTCTGACAAATGTACGAAAAGGGCACTGGACGACTGTCCCGTTCTAACGGAATATTGATGCTGTTTTACACGCGTGTGCAAATTCTTTCTTGAGTCTGCCATTATTCAACTTACAAATAATTTCAACATTAGCCAGGTCCTTTTTTCGCTTGATCCTGTTGTTTTGAATTCGTTCAGAACGGATTTAGGCAAGATGGGCACAAAGTGCTAAAACTCTTGTAGCTTTTCCTTATCAATTTGTATGCTCCTCCTACAATTTTTATTTTTCTATTTTATTTTTTTTTGTGACCTAATAAGAAGTCTCGAACTTGTTATTTGTTTCAGTGTTCCTGAGGATGTCATTAGACGAAAGCGCTTGAGCACCATTTTGTGTTTCCTTTTTTCTTCGTGGCTACTTTCATCATAAATATTATTCACGTGTTACTTTCGTGAAATAATTTATACACACACACACACACACACACATACACACATATATATATATATATAGGGTGTCCCAGGAGGAAATGTCAAGAATGCACCATTTGACTCTTTGGGTATTTCTAAGTAGAAAGTATTATATCGACATGTGCCTGATTCCCAACCGTTATCGAGATACAGGCCTCTACATTTGGGTAATTAAAACATAATAAAAAGGCGATCTTAGATACTATTTAATGACACTTGTGGTTTACAAAAAGTACAAACATACAATACACTATTGCATTTATTGCAGAATGGTTTCAAAGTGACCCCCTCCTTCTTCAATGCACGCGGCGAGCCTCCGATCCATCGAGTCTTGCCAAGGAAAACGCGGAAGTTCATTTCTGAGGTTTATGAACGCATCCTGTATACGTGCAATCAACTGCTCCCTAGTTTCGGGCTTACCCCGCTGATAAACGTTACTCTTCAAGAACCCCCAGACAAAAAAATCTAGCGGAGATAAGTCAGGCGAACGAGGGGGCCATGCCACAGGTCCTCCACGTCCAATCCACCTTCCCGGAAACCGTTGATATTATCTAAGATCGGCTCTTTATTATGTTTTAGTTACCCAAATGTAGAGGCCTGTATCTCGGTAACGGTTGGGAATCAGGCACATGTCGATATAATACTTTCTACTTAGAAATACCCAAAGAGTCAAATGGTGCATTCTTGACATTTCCTCCTGGGACACCCATATATATATATATATATATATATATATAATACTAATAATGAGATGTATAATAATGAGAAGTATAAAAGTAACTCAATACTAATCTTTCAAACAATTGTACATTATATTTGTTGTAAGTTCAGTCTATGAAAACATTACCAAGTACGTTCAGTATCATCCAAATTTTATTTAAAAACTTTGATGCACTTCGATTAAAGAATTCAGAATTAAATATTTGCAAAATGAAAAGTAACTCTTAGAATCTTAAAAAAGAAATAAATATGAATTTGGGCGGAAAATGTTGAATTATATGATAAAATGAACATTAAAAAAATTATAGTCGCGCGCTTAAGGTACAAACTGACCTTGGTTTATTGTAATAAAACTATTTTTCATTTGAACTTTACCCAGATCATTCTCCATGTCGAGTTTTTGACGTCGGTTGTGACAGACATGTCAAAAAGATAGTCAACAGAGAAGCCGGTCCTGCGGTTAATGTAGTTAGATTCAATCCATGAAAAATTCGCCTCATTCCAAGAATCTCCCTCGATGACAGGCCATCCTCCCATTTCCTTTAGAATTGTGTGCAATGGTTCGAGACCTCTCTTCTGTATTTCCACTGAAAATTTAACAGTACATATCAGTTTCCCGATAGATCAGCGAGGTTAAGCGACGTTGGGTCTGTTCAGTAGCTGGATGAGTGACCGTCTTCCGCATTCGGATGACGTAGCGACCCGTATATGGTTCGATCCCACGTACTATAGGTCCTTTCCGTCCGTTTTGGGACAAACGTTTATTAATGCAACCTATTTTATCACATTTCAACACTGTCCCCAATGCAACTCCCATCTACTCACACCTGGGGGCATGGCGATTGTTACCATTGAAACAGCGCGCCCTACCAAACGAAAAGTAGTACCCATATACAGTAGTATATTTTATATTTTTTGTTAATTAATTTTATTTTCATTTGCATATTATTATTATTATTATTATTATTATTATTATTATTATATTATTATTATATTCTCTTTGTTTATAATAACCGACAGAGAACCTTCCGAGTGACTCGCTCGTAAGGAGAACAAAGTGAGGTTTTAATGAGGTTGTTTAAACTCCTGCATAACATCTAAGGTCATATGACAGAGCAGCGCCGGATTAATATCTTTGTAGGCCCAAGCACTTACAGTAGGTAGGGAGGAGGTACACAAAACTGAATCGTCATCTATTGCTGACCATTGTTTATAACATCAAAAATTTATTTTTTAACAATTTTCGTAGACCCTAGGCACAGTGCCTATGGTGCCTAGGCCATAATCCTGGCCTGACAGAGAGGATCTACAATCTACATCTACATCTACGGCGTAGCTCGCAAAGTGGAACAATGGATCACTTAACATGCAACCAGAGTGTCACCCTTCATGGCTTAACTCTGCGCCGCCAAGTCGTTGCTATTGACATCCTCTAACTAAGGTACGAGACTAGCAACTCATCATTAGACAGTTTCGAAAATTGATTGTTTTTAAGCTCCGCCATTTTTCAGTAAACCTACGTCACTCCCGCATGCGCCATAGCTAATGTTGTTTTTTTCATAATATAAAATGTATGAATAAGTTCATATTTTTAATTTTGGTGTATATATATATATATATATATATATATATATATATATATATATATATATATATATATATATATATATATATATATATATATATATGTGTGTGTGTGTGTGTGTGTGTGTGTGTGTGTGTGTGTGTGTGTGTGTTTAAGAATCAGAATTATGAGAAAAATATCATTATTTAGCTAAATGCAACAGCGCAACACAGAAATAAACAACAAACTTAAAGAAAAACAAACAAACATTTAGGGAATTCATAACAACACTAAACCACTCCACAGGTACATCCAGGCTATACAAGACTATAAACAGCATTACCCACTCTAACAGCAGCATTCACACCTCACACGCGGCTATCTGTCGCAGCCAAAATAATATCCCAACATATACACAAGAAGCTAACATTCTAGTTAATCACTACGCAAAGATAAGTCACTTAAACAGAGAAAACAACCAGAAACACGCAGACAGACAAACAGCCAGACACAAGGAAACCTACAGACTCGACACGACCATTACACCCTTCAATATAGACCAGACCACCAAAATCATCAAAAACATTAAGAAACCGAAGGCTACTGGACGAGACAACATATCTAACATACACCTTAAACACTTGGGCCTACAGGGAATACTAGCTCTCACAAACATCAGCACATATTCATACCAACACTGTATTATTCCTGACATATGGA
Source organism: Bathynomus jamesi (assembly GCA_023014485.1). Lineage (NCBI taxonomy): Eukaryota > Metazoa > Arthropoda > Malacostraca > Isopoda > Cirolanidae > Bathynomus > Bathynomus jamesi. The sequence goes on from JAJOZX010000250.1 coordinate 1,022,807, forward strand.
AACAAGGTAAAATTATTACACTACTCAAACCAAACAAAAATCCAACAGAACCAGCTTCCTATGGACCCATTACTTTACTATGCACACCTTTCAAAGTAACAGAAAGACTAATCTTACAAATCACCAACCCACACATACCACTATCGGCTACTCAACATGGATTCAGACCTCACCACTCAACCTCGACATTACTTACTAACCTCACGCAGCACATCATGGATGGCATCAACTCCAGACGACCAGCTTAACGTACACTATTAGCAACAATAGACATTAGTAAAGCATTTTATGCTATCCCACGCTTCCCTCTCATAAACAAAATACTCAACACAAACATGCACAATAACACTAAAAGATGGTTGAGCAACTATCTTTCAGGAAGATACTCACATGTCACATTTAATGGCAAATCATCCAAAAACAAGCTTTTTCCGAACGGGGTCCCTCAAGGCTCTGTTCTCTCACCAACACTGTTCAACTTTTACATGCATAGCATTCCAACACCTATAGATAACAAGCTTACCTTATCATCATATGCAGATGATATCACTCTAACATCCACCCACAACAACATCGACACCGCTACAAATAACCTACAAACATACATAAACAGTATACAAGACTGGCTCACACACAATAGACTCAAAGTAGCGCCCACAAAATCAACCATCACCTTGCTTACAAGCAACACAAAAGAACACCAGATAAATCCACAGCTTACACTAAACAACACCAACATTCCACACACTCACAGGACCAAAATACTTGGGGTCACATGCAAACCACATTCAGGACATTAAAAACAAATGTACGTCAAGACTTAACACGCTTAGGGTACTAACAGGCACAAACTTTGGACACCAGCAGGAAACAACATCACTCATATACAAACAATATGTTCGCTCAGTTATGGACTATGCTAGCCCATGCTGGGCACCCATTATCTCAAACACACACATAAACACCTTACAGACAATACAAAACAACGCACTTCGTATCATTACAGGATGCACTCAAACAACACCAATAGAACACCTGCACACAGAAACAAAAATACTGAAAGTTAGGGAACATTTAGACATGAGGAGAACACAATTCATGACAGCAGCGACAACTAAGCCACAACACCCTTGCCACTACATGTACAATCATACACCAACACCTCGCACCATTAAGGTAACACCAGAGAGACATTATAACCAAATACTCCATTCCAAACCACGCCCCACAGACATCACACAGTACAGAAAACACACACACACACACACACACACACACACACACCTAACCCACAAAGCACTGGCACGATTCGGTCCGAATGTGGTCCTAGGTGCGAAGCCGCCACCCGTTAACAGGTCAGAGACTAGCGTGAGCAGATCGGATCGAGTTAACTTAGCACGATTCCGATGTGGACATCACCCCACCTTACAGACATATGAACACAGACTAGACAACTCTGCAGAAGACACCTGCCACCTGTACCAGAACACACCACAAACAATTGAACACATTATGACAGACTGTACCGCTCTAGCACAACAACGAACACAACACATCACTAGTGCGCTGAACCTCCGATCCACTCAGGAGAGGGCGATCGGTTACCTGCGTGCCGCCGGCTTGCTCGATCAGGGTGGGCTGATCGGCTAACCAACAACAACAACAACAACTAAATCATTGATTGATAACACTGGTCAACAAAGTTTTTGTCACAGAGATATTTTTAGTTGAACTATACGTAATTTTTTACGTTGATTACGGAAATGAAAACAGAATTTTTCTATCACCCCCAGTTTTAGAGTGACACGAATTTACATTACTTAGGATTTGAGTCAGAATAGGAAAGGGGCGGGGTCTGCCCCTTGCCCCTCCTCTGCTGATAAGATGCTGCACGTCACTGTTGACTTTCATTTGTCAGTAAGACAAGCGTAAATCATGAGTAGTTGCATTTTAGGTGAGTTCAATATGCATTTTCTACCTTGATATTGCTATTACGTCTATAAATTAGTCCAAATTTCATTTTCGATTCATTCAATATTGGTGGGCGATAGACAAATTTTGAGGTAATTTTTTAACTCAGCGGTAAAAAAATCCATCCATGAGCTATATTCATTTTTAATTAAAGACAACAGTACTTTGTGCTCAAATTTTCCCGAAGTTGTGACTGCCATAACATTGTTCCTCACAATTCCTGTGACAGTTTCAAGTGCAGAGAGATCGTTTTCAAAACTTAAACTAATAAAGAACTATCTTCGAAATTCTATGAATGAAAAAAGATAAAGTGGATTGTCAATTATATCAATTGAAAACAAGAAAGCTAGCAATATTAACTTGGAGGATTTAATTAATGAATTTGCTGAAAGAAAGGCAAGAAAAGTCAAGTTCTGATGTTGTCGTAAGCAGAGCTGGGCAGTATTTAAATACATTTGTATTTAAATACGTATTTAAATACATTTGTGTATTTAGAACTGTATTTATAAATACATTGTTTTTCATGTATTTAAATATAGTATTTAAATACTTTAATGAGTATTTAAATACAATGTATTTAAATATTCAAAATATAAAAATGTAAATACTTTTACTGGTTTAATACACGTTCTGTACTAGCACAGTACGACGCGTCGACAGTGTAGTACAACATGGTTCATGTTTCAACGTGTCAGTTCAATCAGTTGTGTGCCACTCTTAGTCGAAAGCGGTTGATTTCTTTATCGTGTGCGTGTCATGGCTTAGTGAATTAGTGAATGCATATGTTAAAATTTGTATGTATTTAAAATGTATTTACAAATGTATTTAAATACAATTGATGTATTTTGTATTTAGTATCTAAATACATTCGTAAAATGTATTTAGTATTTAGTATTTAAATACATTTCTCCCATGTATTTAGTATTTAAATACATTCAATGTATTTATTGCCCAGCTCTGGTCGTAAGTAAACTTTTATTTCACGGTATCCTTTTTAAAGTTCAATATTTTGCATAATGTTTTGCCTTCTATGCCTCCATGCGAACAAGCAGTATCATAATTCTTAAATATATGCTAAATAAATAATGCAAAGAAAGGCAGTATAAATGTCTAATAAAAATTTTGTTACGGGCCCCGTAAATAAGTTTTACCCAGGGGCCCGTGACACTCTTGCTCCGTTTCTGATTCAGTGTAACCTTCAACAAATGATCTACAAAAAAAAAGAAGAAAAAAAAAGAGGCTTTTCAGTAAAAACATCATAAGTGGAAGAGGCAATATGATCTTTGTGTCAGCTGCTACTAAGGGGGAATATTGAAAACACTTGTAAAATATTATGGTTCAAATTGAAGCAAAATTTGAAAAGTTCCTTTCAACGTCTATACTGCATATACAAGGGCGCTCATAAGTATTCATACAGAGAAATATTTCGGTTATATTCGTCTTTATCTTTTGTATCATGAGTAGGATAGTTATGGAAAATTTACCATTCGTTTGGAAAAGTTTAACAACTAAAAAAAATTAGTTTAACTCCACAATATAATGTAAAACGTCAAAGAATTTGAGGAAAATAAAAAAGTTAGGATGCAAAAGTTTTCGTACATTTATTTACAAAATTATTTAATACTTTGTGTGTCCACCTTAGGCTTGAAGAATTTAAAATTTTTATCAGTAGTTGGCTGTTAACTGATTAAAGACTTGGCAAATCTGAATTCTAGAATTTTCTCTGTGAATCTTCATGGAAGACGGATGGCTACGAGCCATTAGTAAGCAATGGGTCGTCGTGGTAAAGTGTTATCTACAGAGCTTAAGAGATTTGTTACGAGTATTGCTGCACACGAGTCTGGAAAGAGTTATAGGAAGATCGGAGGAGAACTTCGAATTCCATTTACGATGGTTGCTGCAGTTATAAAGAAATGGAAAAGCTTTGGAACAATCAAATCTCTACCAAGGTAGAGACGACCTTGCAAGATTTCAAAACGTACAGCTAGACGGACTGAAAGAATGGCTGCTGCGAATCCACGAATCACTGCAAGTGGTATTTACCAAACATTAAAACTGTCTAAGATCGATGTCCATCCCTCTACTGTACGTCGTACATTGAGAAAGAATGGTCTACAAAGAAGAGTTGCACAAAGAAAATCTCTGCTATGAAAAGCGCACAAAAAAACTCTTTTGAAGTACGCCAAGGATCATCAAAATGATCATCAAAATGGAAGAAAGTTCTCTGGACAGACGAGACCAAAATTGAACTACTCGTGAATAACGAGCAACGAACGGTATGTTTGGCGAAAATCAAATACTGCATTCGAGGAAAAAACTTCCGACAGTTAAACATGATGGTGGTAGTTTGCTTCTTTGGGGATGCTTTAATGCAGTGGTTCCCAACCTTTTTCAGCACAGCGCCCCTTATCACGAAACAATGCTGACTGACGCCCTCCTCCCCCTCATAAAATTTTTGTTAGTAAATTTTACATATAATGACAGTATATGTCTCTGCAGATTAATATACAGTATACAGTATTTATCATTATTTACCATTACTTATTCGAACTATAGTGGATTTATTTTCCCAAAAGAGTTCCTTGTTCAATGCATGGTTTGTGTGTAACATATATATATACACAGCAGAGCTGGGCACCGCAAACTCAAAATCACTTCCGCAATCGCAAATCCGCAAACTCAAATCTTACCTTCCGCAACCGCAAATCCGCAAACTGCTTGCCATTTTTGGTGCCGCAAACGCAAATCCGCAAACGCAAACCATATTTCCAATTTTTACAGTGCTGGGCACTTCCGCAAACACTTCCGCAAACCGCAAATTCCGCAATCGCAATTTTAACTATAAAAAGTATCCAAAACATTAAAGAGGTATAAAAAGTTTTTATATCTTTTTAATGTTTAATGTTTTAGCCTTGTTTTTATTAAAAACAAGGCTAAATAATTTATTACAATAAATCACTATTGTAGAAGAAATAAAAATACTACATATATTGATATATTATATTGGCGGCCAGTGACAGCAGCGTCACAGCACTAGCGGGCTTGGCCAGTGGCCACGTGGGAAATTTGCGGAAAGATTTGCGTTTGCGGTCTTAGTTCCGCAACGCAAATTCACTAATTTGCGATGACTTTGCCGCAAATGCAAATCCGCAAACGAAAAACATACTTCCGCAATTGCGGAATTTGCGGTTTGCGGAAGTGTTTGCGGAAGTGCCCAGCTCTGATACACAGTATATCCCAGAAATTTGGGTCAACATTCTGAAATTTTAAGATGTAATGTCAGAGATCTGGTAAAGCTCATCTGGCAACGCTGCATGGAAGTGCATGTTGCCACTTTTGTGGGAACATTTCACAACTACAATATATATTATTCCTGTTTCAAAAAACTATCGTGATCATTTATGAGGGAACGCTGGTACAAATGCGAGTGTTCTGGAAGCAGTGACTGATTTCTTACAGCCAGTGCCCTCAACTTTCCCGAGCACCCCTTTACCCCCCTGGGGGGCGATCTCGCCCAGGTTGGGAATTGTTGCTTTAGTGTTTCTGGTCCAGGAAAGCTTGGTGATATTAATGGAATCTTGAATTCGAAGAAATATCATGAAATTTTAGAAGAAAATGTATTGCCTTCAGTTCGGGAGTTGCGAATGGGTCGCAATTGGCCACTGGAACAAGATAATGATCCCAAGCATAAAAGTAAGAGCACCATGAAATGGCTTCAACAAAAGAATTTCAATCTTCCCGAGTGACCCAGTCAAGTCCAGATCTCAATTTAATCAAAAATTTATGGTTTGATTTGAAAAACGTTGTCCGCAAGAGAAACCCTTCGAATCTGAATGAATTGCAACAATTTTATTTAGAAGAACGCGCTAAAATTTCTACTATGAGATGTCGAAACCTTGTAGAAAAATAACTAAAACGAATCAGTGAAGTCATTTAAGCAAAACGTAGACACACAAAATATTAAATAATTTTGCAAGTAAATGTACGAAAACGTTTCCATTTTAAGTTTTGTTTTTTTTCCTCAAATTCTTTGATGCTTTACATTATAATGAGGCGTTGCGTGGAAGAAGGGCGACGTAGCCATTTTTGGCGAAAATGAATTATTGCCGATTTTCAGTAGCTTAATATAATATATTAAGCTACTGAAAACAGCAATAATTCATTTTCGCCAAAAATGGCTAGGTCGCCCTTCTTCTACCTAATTGTCGATAAATACCTCTCCAACTTAAAATGCATTTTTCTCAAAGATTTGATTTTGGCTAGGTCGCCCTTCTTCCACGCAACGCCTCAATGTTGGGGTTAAACTAATTTTTTTTATTTCTTAAATTTTTCCAAACAAACGGTAAAGCTTCCATTACTATCGTATGTATGGTACGAAAGATAAGGACGAATATAACTGAAATATTTCTGACGAATTCTTATGAGCGCCAATGTATTATACTATTTGCTTTGTACCCACTTAGTTTACACGGGCATCGTAATTTCAGCTTTATAACAATATACGTATAAGAGTCAGCTTTCTTGTAGTACCGATAATCATTTTTATGCCTAAAGAATGAAGTTAATTAATAATATTAGGGATACCGACTCCCGTCCCAGTTTTAGACCGAAGTCTCCAATTTTCGTTGTCAATCTTTCTGTTCTATTTTCAAAGTAAAACCGGAGATGAAAACTCCGGCTTTCAATTTATATAAAAATTAAAATCTGAAAATTCTACTCAATTTATTATTGAGTAAGGTCTAGGGAGGTTGTTTAGGAACCAAAGCGTCTGAATATAATCAATAGACACAATTACAAGGTAAGTTAACAGCAACATTACTTCAAATGGCGCTGCTTAATCGCTACCGGTCAAATCGACTCGGTGGTCAAGCCATGGTACTATAACAAAAGGTAAAGTCGGGTCCTAAAACTCCGGTTTTATAAAATTTAAAAGTTTATAGCCTTAGCTAATATCGGCTGGTACTGCCTGCAAACAAGTTAGACTCTGACTGTTGTAAAGCCAGAATTGTAATGTGTACACGAATTACGTTACTAGCCTCGCACGACAGTTGCTATGAGTGACAACTAAATTTTGAAATTGGTGAAGAGGAGACTGTCTGTTTGTGGTGGGACTGAAAACAAAACACCCCCTTAAGAAGTGAACGAGCAACTTTAGTGAACTCGAAGAGATGAAATTAAAAAAAAGTTAAAATAATTGTTCTCCTTTCACGGCCACATATCATTAACTTTTTTCTTTGTATTCATATAAGTGCGGACAATGAATTGTTTTTGTGGACTTTCAAAATTGTGCGTATTTATTTATTAATTTATTTATTTAGGATTGTTGGATTTGCGGAACTGTAAATATTTCGGACCATTCTTTATTTATAAGAATAAACTTCCTTCATAAATTTAAGAGGTAAGACATAAAACTTCAGTGAATGGCTCTATATGAAGAAAAATGTTACCCATCGAATATGGTAGTTAGTTTCCCGAACTTTGAAGATGAACAGCGGGTACATTAATAATATTAGGGTTACAAAATTTGTAGACGCAAGAAGAGACGCGACCACTAAAAGTCGGGTGGGCGAAATCAGTTTAACTAAATACCAGTTTGTGACACTTTGTTAAAAGAAAAACCTAGGCAGCCTTTACTGCAGCGACACCTGCTGGTTAAAGAACAAAACTCGCTTTATTTTATTAGAGTGAGATAGGAGGTATTTGCATTTCATCATATTTTATTCCTCTTTTTTTTTAAAGAAATAAATCACAATGGCACAAAGAAATGGATTAGTATGTGACTGTATCTACTGTATGTAGGATAAAGAAGTGGAAAGTGAAAAATGTTGGACTCAAAAGTAATAAATTAAATGAGAACCAATTTTAACGTGCCACACATTTTAGTCTTAAATCTAGGCTGTTCTCTAACTCTTTACCCACCTATAAAGAGAGAGAGAGAGAGAGAGAGAGAGAGAGATATAATACCAATAAAATTTCAATCACCAATGCACCTGCGTATCAAGTATAGTATGACTATATATATATATATATATATATATATATATATATATATATATATATATATATATATATACCTTACCTTATGAACCTTATGTTGTTTCGTGTGTTGGTCTCTCTTCACACGGAGGTCAAGCTGGTGGCCCCGCCTCTAGGTCTGGCCTGGTGGAGGAGCGAGTTACTTTCTTGCGCTCTCCACCGTACATAGCCAGGCACGCCCGGCTCATCTGGTACTGTCCTGAGCCAGGCATCCAGTCTTTTCTTGAAGACTTCAACTTTGACCCCCGTTACGTTTCTGAGGTCCTTAGGAAGCTGGTTGAAAAGTCTTGGCCCCCCTGACAACCAAGCTATTTTCCTTCAGGGTTGAGGAGGTCCCTTGTCGTGCTTTTAATTTGGGAACACTACACATTCTGCCTTTCCTATTTTCCAGTGTTGTTTGAGTGATAATTGGGTTTAGTTTTAGGTTTGGTACCAGTTTTTCGATCATTTTCCATATGTAGATTATGATGTACCTCTCTCTTCTTCTTTCCAGTGAGTACAGATTTAGTTTACGTAGTCTTTCCCAGTAGTTGAGTTCTTTGCAGCCATCAATCTTGGCTGTGAAATGCCTTTGCGTTTCTTCTAGTTTATTAGTTTCTTCCTTTTTATATGGGGACGTCAAAACTGAGCAGTATTCAAGTTTTGGTATAATCAGTGTTTTTAGCAGGGGAATCATTACTGTCCTGTCCCTTCTCTTGAACGTTCTTAGAACCTGTCCGGCGACTCTTTTTGCTTTATTTATCGCTATCTGATTTTGTGTTTCGAATTTCGCATCATCTGTCATTATTATCCCGAGATCAATCGCTTTCATGCTTCTCTGAATTTCCTGTCTATCTGGAGCATAATATGCAGTCTGTTTAATCTTCTTTTCTACCATATCTCAAGAGCTGAAATTTCTCGGCGTTGAATGACATGTTGTTGTCTTCTGACCATTTGTATATTTTGTTCGTGTCCCTCTGCAGGGCCTCCACGTCATGTACATCGCTGATTTTTCTGCTGATCTTTGTATCGTCTGCAAAGGATGTTACTATACTATTGCTGTTTACTCCACTGTCTATGTCTGTTAGCATGATAATGAACAGGAGTGGGGCCAGTACTGTCCCTTGTGGTACTGAGCTGCGTGAGGTGAGATGAATGAATGATGCAAACCAACAAGGAAAAAGAAAAAAATGATTCCAAGGCCTTTCGTGTATTGAACAGTACACCTCGTCAGAGAATGAGTCCCAGACGCGGTGTACTGTTAAATAAACAAAAGGTCTTGGAATTATTTGTTCTTTTTCCCTGTGGGTTTGCTTTTATATATATATATATATATATATATATATATGATGAATTTTACAATTAAACACATGCAATAAATAAATGATGCACACCCACATGAAAGAGAAAAAGCGATTCCAAGATCTTTCGTGTATTGAAGAATACACCTCTTCAAAAACATTTACAAGTGACAAATATATATAATATATATAATGACATATATACAAATATATATAATGACAAAAAATATATATATTTATTTCTATAATTAATAATTAATAATAATACACAATGGAATCTTACCGCATTTCTCCCGTTAATGAAATGTTAAGAAACTGCTAAACAATAGTGAATCAACTTTATTTACAGAAACACTTTTCGTACTTAAAAATAGTAACAAAGATTTAAATAACTCTACTGCACTGCTTTACTTACAAGGTTATCTGCTTATTCCAATGGAGATCGCTTTTAGAGGTCACTTTGCCAAAGCGTTTGACAAGTGTGACCATGGAATACATGGTATTGAAATATATGGGAATAACAGGAAAAGTAGGGAAATGGATATATAATTTCCTTAGTGAGCGGGTGCAAGTAGTTACAGGTCAAGGAATATCTTCATATATATATATACAGTATATATATATATATATATATATATATATATATATATATATATATATATATATTGTTATGTATGGGAATAATGTAATAAGGTTAATTAATTGCTGGTTAAAAATTAATCAACAAACAAAATTGATCATACAAAAACGATACGAATTTTTATGGGTAAAAAAAATAAAAATAAAAATGAAATAATTTTAAGACCGAGTTCATGCTACGCGAACATTAAATTACTTTTGCTCTTAAGATTGAAGTGGACCAGAGGTTAGCGTAAAAGGGTGTAAATCACGCTCGCGTTATCAACAAACGAACGGTTGTTGATACCTTAAGAGTGAATAATTGCTCAAAGGTGTTTTGGTTTACCCTTTGGTTTCGCCTGAGGAATATCCTCGAGAGGGGAATTTTAAATTTTAATTTAAAAATTTCTTTAAGAAAGACCGGGCATAAGCGTAACAAACTTAAAATTCGAAGAGGGAATCAGTGTGTCTCGAAGCTTTACATAAAGCGAGTTCCGTGAAGATCCTGTATCTAAAATGAAACAAAATTGGATCAAAATTCCTTTTGAACTTAACTGAAGTTTGTACCGAAAAGTGTTGCGTGTGGTATAACGTACCATTGTTCCCCGACTTAAGGATAAATTACCCGAAAAGCAAACGGGTTGGCTTAAAAATAAAATAAGACGTAAAAATCATCTCTCCTTAAAAGTTCACAGAAAGAAAACGCAAAATAATAAAATATACCATATATATTGTGTTAACTTTAAATAGTATGAATGCGTTGTCTTAAATTTTGGTTACGAGGATTTAATCCCCGCAGAAGGGAATATTTACCACTGTCAAAGAGGAAGTAGGTAAACATTGTAATTAAGGTATGCATTAGATATGTTATCGTACGGTATTATACATAGTTAAAATGGTCAATTAACCAGATAGGATTCAAATAATTCTATGAAAATGTATTATGTACCTAGCTAATACGGTCAAAGAGTCGGGTAGAGAAACAATTGTTACTCTGAAGATAATTCATTTAAAATTGTGGTATGTATACGTTCATTCATTTTAATGGTCTTGCGTATTACAATACGGCTGTATTCAGTTAAATAACTACAACCTGTAGATTAAATTCCTAACAATTCTATTTTAATTTGCGTATGCATTTTATTTTAATAGTCTTGGGTTAATTTTAAATATCAAATTCTTGAAGTAAGAATCAATGTCTCAAGTGTCATTTCCCTAAACAAATATTCATTATTGTCAAAAATTTCATTGTTGCATTGTAATTGGTTTAGTAAAATCTGTGACAAATACACTATTTTTGTAAAAGGCTTTTCAATTATTCCCCTACACGGAATGACAGAGAAATAAGACTATATAACAAGTGATATTTATAACCTTGGGTTAAATTTATATAAGGTGGTTTAAAAAAACAGGCTAAAATAAAGGTATAAATCACACCTTAAATATAAAGAATAAAACCACGTCATATAACAATATATATATGTATATTACGAAGAGAGAGAGAGAGAGAGAGAGAGAGAGAGAGAGAGAGAGAGAGAGAGAGAGAGAGAGAGAATGTCCGTCACTTTCAGTATACAATCAGTTGCATAATTTTAACTGTTGAACTATCGAGCGGAGGACAGTGTACTGGTAATTTTTGGAGGTTAGATTGGATTAGGTTAGATTATGTTAGGTTGAATTAGGTTAACAGATTTTTATGCGAATTTTCCTGTCGATTGAATGAGTCGATAGAAAGGCAAATACCGTATCTGTAAAATATGAATGTTTTCTCTATCGAAACCAGTCCTGGAGACCAGGTGACCGAGTGACCGAGTGACCGGGGTTGGTACCTTAAGTGTGTCAAGTTATTGTAACTGTTGGAGAAGGGTTGGATGAAGTATCTGGTGAATATTTTTGGCGATTGGTATCTACAATCTCCTCCTTCAGAAGTGAACGCTAACAGTTTATTAACAATATAATTTTTTTTATTTAACGTTTGTTTGTATGTATATTATATATATATATATATATATATATATATATATATATATAATAAAAAATGTTGATTGAGTGATTAACGAGCAAGAAGTAGAATTTCAGTAGATTTTTACCCAGTTTAGGAGAGCTATTTTCACCCACGGACTGAGTAATGTGTTATCTAATTTTAAACAGTATTTTACCTATCTTCATTTAGCATTTGGGTACTAGTAGTCACTGGGACTGAAACCTGCATCGTGTAGTTTTAGAGTGAAAGCTTTTATCGATCACGCCATCATGAACCCCGAGAAATGATTGTTGAGTCGAACCAGTATTTACGCTGTTTTACCATGTTTCAGTACTGCGTGATCGGTAAGAGCTTTGACTCTGAAATTACGCCACGCGGGTTCAAATCCTATTGGCTCTGTTTCGCACTCCAATGTTTTTTCTCTTCTTCTTCTCGTACAAAATGCGGTTATTGTACTTTATGAGAGCATTTAGATGTAGATGGAATAAGCATTAGGGAAAATACCCTTAGAATTAGTGTGAAGACGTTATTTGAATCTGTTGTTTAGACTTTTTTCAAGTTTAATTTTGCTCCTTGAGATTATTTCATCGTATAGGGTGGGGCACGGGAATCAAGTGTTTTTTGAATAGCTAGTAATCGGCCATTAGGAATGGGAGGGGCGTGCGGTAGGTAGCATTCCATTCCTGGGTTCATAGCATTTAACTTTAACTAACACTCACCTTTATCTTTCAGGTGCCATCATGGAGCAGTGGACGTTAGAACACCGCATGTTCGCGTATGATCATTTTGTTAGGAGTGGCGAGTCAGTGACAGCAGTTCAGCGTGCGTTTCGCCGCAGATTCAACATTCATCGAAATGACTCTGTTCCCGCTCGTGACACAATCTTACGTTGGGTTAACAATCTTCGAACAGGAGGCTCAATAATGAAAACAAAACCGAAGGGGCCGCAACGCACTGTGCGTACTCCAGAGAACGTTGAAAGGGTCAGACAAGCGATGTTGCAAAGCCCAGGCCGCTCTGCTCGGAGACATTCAGCTGCACTCGGAATCAGCAATCGTACTGTTAGACGGATTTTGCATGAAGAATTACATTTTCACCCATACAAGTTAGCGATGGTGCAGGAATTGAATGTAAACGATTGCCCCCAACGACTGAATTTTGCACAGGAAATGCTTGCACTTTATGAGCAGAATGAAAACATGATGGTGGTAATGAGTGATGAAGCCCATTTCCACCTTAATGGGGCCGTCAACAATCAAAACTGTCGGTATTGGGCTGCTGAAAATCCGCGACAACTCCATGAAAAACCGCTGCATAGCCCTAAGGTTACAGTTTGGTGCGCGGTGGGAAAGTTTGGCGTCATCGGTCCCTATTTCTTCGAACAAAATGGGGTTACATCGAGATGGTGAACACCTTTTTCATCCCTGAGTTACGAAGAAGGCGTATTGCTCGTCGACATTTGTGGTTTCAGCAAGATGGGGCCACGCCACACACCGCCAGAGCGTCAATGGCTGTTCTTCGCCCCCTGTTTCCCAACCATCTCATTTCGAGATTTGGTGACATTGCATGGCCCCCTCGGTCCCCTGACTTGTCCACATGTGACTTCTTTCTATGGGGGTACCTCAAGTCACGTGTCTACGAGGACAAGCCCCGTACATTAGATGCATTGAAGGAAGCGATCCGTCAACAAATCATCCAAATCAACAGAGACCTGCTGGGAAGAGTGGAGGCCAATTTTCGTAAACGCCTTCAACAATGCGTCGACGGCCAAGGACATCATATGCCAGATATAATTTTCGGTACATGATTATTATGACATGAAATGCTATGTTCTTACGAATGTTGTTCTACCAATATATTTTCTTTACAAAAATAAATATCATTTTCCTGATTATTCCAAAAACACTTGGTTCCCGTGCCCCACCCTGTACATAAGACGAAATAGCGTGGCAATAAATATACAAGTGTTATTATTAAATTTTGTTGTTATATGTCGTGTAAAGTAGATTTGCTAACTTACCCTCTCTATGCATACAACTTCTGCCCTTATTTATGTCGTTGTAAATAAACAGAAAGTTCAGTTTCTTTCTTGCATCTGTCTCTCTCGAGAATTAATTATAAAATAAAATTAAAGCAATGCCTACCTTTGTCCATACAAGAAACGTAAAGATTTTTGACCATGGCAGTGGCCTGTGAATCAGTCTCTTTGATTTCCTCCTCGATCAAAAGTCTTAGTTTTTCCCTTAACTCATCTTGGACCTTAGAAAACATCGTTACAGACGACTTCTCATCCGGAATTATTGTTTTCTTCACGAATAATCCGCAGGAAAATTCGAAAAAATCTTCGCACGGATTTGCGGTGTCATTCATTCGCTCGATGACGGCAGCAGCTGTGTCGGAGAGAAGGAAGCTGTCAGAAGAAGATCGAGCAACAAATGCGGAGGAAAAATAAAATATAACGGTAATTTTAAGCTGTTATCTATTCAGATTTTGGTTTTTTTACACCTGCTACCCGTAACAAGTGGCTACGGGTAGCTACGGGTTTGGCTACTTGAAGCCAAGCCATGCTGCTTGGCTGCTATACATGCTACCACAGCAGATTTCAAAGAAGTTACCCTTTCGTCGATCCCTGGAAAATAAACAAAACAGATGTGCGAGTGCAGAACGTCTCCTTGACCTAGGCTAGGGCTTCCCAAGCTTAAGGTCGCGAAGATTATATTTGGGGTCGTGAACCGATCTGATAATTTTATTTTCAATTCTCTTCCTACGGCCGCCCGACAACATATTTATCACTCATGAATGTAGCTGCATATAACAGCTGAAATCCGGGTCCTTCCACCGCATAATAAATACTGTGCTTATGAAGTGTATATATATATATATATATCGGTGCGCCAAAAAAAAGGGAGACCTCGAACTTTGGCTGTAAAATCCAAAGTTATGGTCAGATATCAATATTTTTTCACATCCCACAACTAAGTAAATTTCCTATACGGTGAGCGGATTTCAAAGAAAACTAATGAAAATTACGGATTTATCGAACATTTCTTTATGCCACTGGAAATTCTCCATTTACACTACTGCCGCATTGTCGGGTCGGCAAAAAAAAAAAGGGAGACCTTTTAAATCCTTCATATCTCGGCAAATACGGTACCTGGAACCATTAAATTTTAGTATGTTAGTACTGGTAATTTTATTATAGGTACCATCTTTTAGCATTTTAGCTGAAAAATTGGATTTATGGAAAATATTCCAGAAAAATCTTGCTAATAGTAGGTTCAAGTTAATAATTAAAACGATTTTAATTAACGTAAGCCAACTGCAGGAGGTTTGGACAAGCTTCTCAAGAAAATCGATAAAACAGGAGATAGCAAAAGAGTAGCGGTATTAAATTTGGCCACCAAACAGTCCTCATTTAAATCCTGTCGGTTACGGCCTTTGGGAAAATTTGTCACAGAGAATTTATCGGGTCAAAGTAAGAAATATCGCTCATTTACGACAGCTTCTTCTGGAAAAATGGGATGAGTTACCACAAAAACAAATCAATAAAGCCATAGATGAGTTCCGTCCTAGACCGAAAAAGGTTGTAGAAGTTCGTGGTAAACATATCGAACAGTTTTTTTAACATCAAGGTAGCACCATATGTGAGTACTTTGTAACTTTTTATCCGCACATGCAATACAGTAGTAGTGTAAATGGAGAATTTCCAGTGGTATAAAGAAATGTTCAATAAATCCGTAATTTTCATTAGTTTTCTTTGAAATCCGCTCACCGTATAGGAAATTTACTTAGTTGTTGGGTGTGAAAAAAATATTGAAATCTGACCATAACTTTGGATTTTACAGCCAAAGTTCGAGGTCTCCCTTTTTTTTTTGCCCACCCGATATATATATATATATATATATATATATATATATATATATATATATATATATCAACGTAAAGAACGACGCTTGTATAGGAGATATTCCGCGCAAGATGAGAGAGAGAGAACGAAACAAATTAAAAATGAGGTAACCACCCGGGAATCGAACCCGGGATCTTCCGATTGCCGGTCAGATATGATAATCATTACACCATGGGCCTCACTCATTCAAATGCCGTAATTCTTCTACATACGCGCAGAAACCAATGCCCCAAGGGGGCACCTTCCGCATGCCGTAACATTATATACATTTTAACTGCAAACACGCAGTATAATTAACGTAAAGAACGACGCTTGTATAGGAGATATTCCGCGCAAGATGAGAGAGAGAGAACGAAACAAATGAAAAAATGAGGTAACCACCCGGGAATCGAACCCGGGATCTTCCGATTGCCGGTCAGATATGATAACCATTACACCATGGGCCTCACTCATTCAAATGCCGTAATTCTTCTACATACGCGCAGAAACCAATGCCCCAAGGGGGCACCTCTCGCATGCCGTAACATTATATACATTTTAACTGCAAACACGCAGTATAATTAACGTAAAGAACGACGCTTGTATAGGAGATATTCCGCGCAAGATGAGAGAGAGAGAGAACGAAACAAATGAAAAAATGAGGTAACCACCCGGGAATCGAACCCGGGATCTCCGATTGCCGGTCAGATATGATAACCATTACACCATGGGCCTCACTCATTCAAATGCCGTAATTCTTCTACATACGCGCAGAAACCAATGCCCCAAGGGGGCACCTCCCGCATGCCGTAACATTATATACATTTAACTGCAAACACGCAGTATAATTAACGTAAAGAACGACGCTTGTATAGGAGATATTCCGCGCAAGATGAGAGAGAAAGAACGAAACAAATTAAAAAATGAGGTAACCACCCGGGAATCGAACCCGGGATCTTCCGATTTGTTTCGTTCTCTCTCTCTCATCTTGCGCGGAATATCTCCTATACAAGCGTCGTTCTTTACGTTAATTATACTGCGTGTTTGCAGTTAAATGTATATAATGTTACGGCATGCGGGAGGTGCCCCCTTGGGGCATTGGTTTCTGCGTTTATGTAGAAGAATTACGGCATTTGAATGAGTGAGGCCCATGGTGTAATGGTTATCATATCTGACCGGCAATCGGAAGATCCCGGGTTCGATTCCCGGGTGGTTACCTCATTTTTTCATTTGTTTCGTTCTCTCTCTCTCATCTTGCGCGGAATATCTCCTATACAAGCGTCGTTCTTTACGTTAATTATACTGCGTGTTTGCAGTTAAAATGTGTATATTTGACCAGTGTTTGGGGTTGTGAATTGTGTGAAGATGATTTTCAGTGTCGCTCATGATAAAGGCTGGGAAGCCCTGACCTAGGCTGATTATAACACTTCTCCGTATTACATACTCGTTTGTTTATAGAATGAAGTGCAGCAGACAGCTGATTTGCATTGTATTAAGAATAGGTGTAACAAGTGTAAAAACCCCCTCGAAGCAGTAGCAGCTAAAACTCGGTTAATGACCAAGAATTAAAAATAAAACACAAAAAGAAGTTATGAGCAGTCGTAATGCCAACGTTTGCCCTACACTACAGTTTAGTTTTTAATTAATTTAATTTCTTTTAGATATCAACCCTTCTAGATGGAAAAGTATGAAAGTGGTAAGAAAATAAATTCTGTAATCACATAAAATTTTTATTATACAGTATGTTAGTTCTCTCTCTCTCTCTCTCTCTCTCTCTCTCTCTCCAGATTTAACCTAACGAAACTGATCTTGATTCAGTGTTATTCAAACTGTTTGGATATCACCAATTTTTGGAGTGTGAAACACTTGTATAACGTCTGTGGCCCCGCTGAACCGCAGATATCACTTTCGAAAAACTTAAACTACAGTATTTTAGAAATACTTTATTTAATTGCAACTTCATTGATGATTTATCTCGTAAATAAGTCGTCTGTATATGAAATGATTTAACCCCTTTCTTGCTTAACGATTTTTATGAATTCAACAATTAACAAGGAGTTGTGGAGGCAGGCTCCCAAGGGCTACGAGTAGCAGGATTTTTTATTGGGAGCGGGGAGCCAACAATATGTATGACTGATTGTGATTAAAAAAGAGAAGAAAGTTTTGAAAGATCGTTTTACAAACTACACTTTTTTTAACGTGCGTTAGACTCGCCTTCCTCTATCCAACCGAACGACCATTATTTCAGATTATCATATGAACAATTGAATACTGTTATCTTGGTTTGGGGGGGGGGCATGGCCCCAGTGACCCCGCCTGGCTACGCCCCTGCCTGAGGCTGCTGAGGCATGATCGAACTTATTTTGTCCGGAAGACCAAATGACGACCTGAACTTTGAACATTCACCGCTCCAATATCGTCTCTAGATCATCCTGAACCTGACGTTAAATCTAAATTAAACATCTGAACAATAAAATCTCTAAGAATAATAAAAACCACAACTTATCTCATTCTTTTGAAATACAATATATATTTATATGCGGTAAAACCTGAATAACTCAAACTAATTTGTGGGAGGGCAGTCCGAGAAATAGAAGATTCTGTCTTATACAAGTAAAATTTAAAGTATTGTAAAAAACCCTATTTTAAAGTGTATAAATCAATAAAGTGTACTAAAACACTATTTCTGAAAGAGAAAAACTGTATATGAGTGGATAAACAAATGGTAGCTCGTGAGGGTACCACGTGATGGCGTCGCGTCGGTTTGCCGCGTTGTTAATGGGTATTGGAGTGTACCACGTGTACCTCGGACTTTACCCGTACAACTTGGACACATTCCGAATAAGACAGATTTTTCCAGAGGAGATTTTTTTCCGGCTCATACAGGATTCCGGCTTATCCAGAGTCCGAATTATACAGGTTCTACTGTATATATTACTTCTTGTTTGCATCACTTTAGCTGAAATAATAAAGTGACCTTTGCATTCATTATCTTTTTACCTTGTATTCACCAAAACCTTACTTTGTTCATAAAATTTAAAAATAGAATATACGATATTTGATTTTTATTTTACTGTTATTTTCTTGTGTTAAGTATTCTTGTGCTTGTTAACTATAATGTCAGAATTTTTCATGTTATGTTGTACAAACATTGCGTACAATAACTGAAATAATCTGTAAGGGCCACACGTTTTTAATCTTAATTCTGCGTACAAGAAACTCTCATCTAGTGGATCCTGGGATGTTACCAGGGGATCCGCGAAAGTGTTAGGAATATGGTATACAGTATTGTGCACTATGTGCATTATTTCTTAAAAGAGTTTTCCAAAATCTAAGAAGCGGGTAGTAAACAGAAAAAAATTTGGAGACCATTATTTTAGGCTTTTCTGAATGTCTTTGAACCGTTCTAGACTGGAGGCATTTTCGTTGGATCTAAACACGTTTTCCAGCAGTGGAAAACTGGTTATTTCTAAGAAACCGTTCGACCTTATGGGTTAACTGTTTTGAATGACAGTTCAGGAACAACCTCCGATCGATCCCTCTGCAGCATCCCGCCTCAAGTAGGAATCCCGGAATTTGGTGGAGGAGAGAATTGGTTTCCGCTGTCCTCCTGCCCTCATAGCTTGCCATGCATATACAGTATATATATAGGATCACCTGAAGATCAGGGTCCCAACCTTCTTTAGTTAGCCTTATAAGGCTAGCTAATGAAAATATCACGACTTAACCTAACCAATCGTCAAGGGCGTACAGTTGACCTAACGATTGGTTAGGTTAAGTAGTGATATTTTCGTTAGTTAGCGTTATAAGGCTAAATAACGAAGACTGGGGGCCTTGATCTTCAGGTGATCATATATATATATATATATATATATATAACCTTTTGGTTAGCTTCCGCCCGAAATGTTCATTCTGACGAAGGTCAAGCTTTTCACTCCACCTTAGACCTACAGTTTAACGTGGAATCCGAACCACGCCCCATCAGCAGCCCAGCGTCTTAACCACTAGGCCACCTGGGTACCCATTTATCTACCAACCACTTTCTTTATTCTTTATATATATATATATATATATATATATATATATATATATATATATGTGTGTGTGTGTGTGTGTGTGTGTGTGTGTGTGTGTTATTTACCCACAGGGAAAATAAAAAGCAATTCCAAGACCTTCATGTATTTAACACCGTGTCATGTATTGGTTTTTAATAAATGATATAATAATGCTTAATAAGAAATTTAATAATATTTTTGTATAAAATTAAGATATGTAAAATACTATTTGGTAGTATTCCTGAGGTCGAAGGCACGAAAAATGCCCCGAAACATCAGTCCTCAGACGTGGTTTGTCCCAATTAGGTTGTTTTCGTTTCGAATATGTGACTGTGATTTTAAACTTAATTTAAAGTACCTAGTAGTATGCCTGAAAAAATGTCAAACGTAATGCAATTGCATGCAACGTGATGATCCACTGTCTTAACCACCCCCAACCCTCCAAGGGAGGGGGATGCAACAATATCCCCCCTCAAAAATAAATAATTATACATATACATAATATATATGTGTATAGTGTATATATATGTGTGTGTGTGGGTATATCTGTGTGCGTGATCTCCAAGGGGAGATGATAACCTAACCTGTCAGCTCATGCCCACAAAAGTATATGAAATGTATATACATGTGGGTGTGTTTGTATGTAGGTTCGTAGAGAAAAAAATAAAACCTTTATGAAGACGTGTATGTGGGCCGGGGGTAGACCCTCCAAAGGTGGGTAACCTAACATAAAATAAAACACAAGAAAGAGGGGAGAGATGAGATCCTTTCACTGCGGCGTCTCAAAACATTTTGAATTCTTCACTAGCCTTCCTGGGCGACTTTAGTATCACAGACAGTTGGCTTAGAACATATATTGGCTAACTGGAGCGGCACCATCACTCACAACAAATTCTTAAAGTAAAATGTGTCTTTCCTGGTTGACTTCAGAATCCCAGCCAGACGAAACAGCTAGAAAATACAGCCAGTCGCCTTAAACACACACACACACACACACACACACACACACACACACACACACACACAAACTGTATCATTTATATATGCACTATATATATATATATATATATATATATATATATATATATATATATACATATATATATATATATATACATATACACCCACCCTTCATTTCCATTAATATTCGTTTATATGGTGCAAATAAAAGAGCTACAACGTTCTGTCTATTTAACATATATCGAAATACAAAATATGTATATACATCCGATACAAAACAGGGATAATACACACACCATGAATTCCATAGCTTAGACCTTAGAGGATAAACGGCAGGACTCATGGATAGCTTGGATAATCGGGTTGGTTGATTTTTTAATTCTTTGCATTATACTGTATTGAGCACGTCTTGTTACCTCCGGGAAGCTCGGCACATTGCGGGTAGCAAACATTTGCGAAGCTGAGTATCTTGGGGGTAATTTATGTAAGAGTCTAAAAGACCTGTTGTACAGCAAATTTAGGGTTTTGCCAGAACCTTTTTTATAATTCACCCACAGTTGCTGTCCGTATATATTACTGCAGAAAGTACGAAAGAGAGTGTCTTTAGCTTCACTTGTACAAAACTGAAAGTTCCTTATAGTTAAATTCGCTTTAGCACAAAGGCTTCGAGATTGTTTTCTTATATCTGAGTCATCACTCAAGGAGCTGGTAATAGTTTGACCCAAATACTTAAACTCTTGTACTTCCTCAATTACTTCGCCTTTCATTTTAAACCTAATGTCAGTTGGCTGATTATAGCTTTTCGGATGAAATTGCATAACCTTAGTGTTTGTAACATTAAAAAGAATATCACGTTTCTGCGAATACACTTCGCAGACTTTTAGTAGCCGATCGAGACCTTTAACAGAGGGACTTATTAACACCATATCATCGGCATAAACTAAATTATTTATCCTTGTGTTATCTATACAACATCCCACAGTTGCCTCATTAAGTAAAGCAATTAATCCGTCAATATACACATTAAACAGCATTGGGAAAAGCAAGGAGCTTTGTGTCACCCCGCAAGAGGAGACAAAACATTCGGGTAGCATATTGCCCCACCTAACGATAAAAGATTGGTGGGAATACCAAAATTTCAATAAATTTAATATGTACATGGGAGCCTTCTTGTCTTCTAGAGTTTTAAATAAAACATTATATATATATATATATATATATATATATATATATATATATATATACGGGTCAATAATGGAAATACATGGATTACGAACGGTTTCTACCACGCTTAAATAATATATATATATATATATATATTTTAAATTGGGGTTGTTTAACCTCCTTCGCAACATCTAAGGTCATATGACGGAGGGGACCTACAGCTTTACGTGGGATCCGAACCACGGGTCGCTACATAATCTGGGCGCAGAGGACGGTCTCCCATCCAACTACTACCCAGACCCAATGTCGCTTTACTTCGGTGATCTCCGGGAAGCGGTGTTACGACATCGGCCAAGACGTAGCCCAATATATATATATATATATATATATATATATATATATTAGTGATGTAGGTCACATCCGCATCCGCATCCGCATCCGCGGAACATCCGCGGAACATCCGCATATTTTCTCGCATCCGCATCCGCATCCGCACTTTGGACTGCGGATGCCGTGCGGATGTGGACCGTTGAGATAAAATGTCATTAATAAGCGGAAATTATCAAATTCTACTATATTAATAGAACTAGTTCATTGTGCGCAAAAGTGATGCAAGCGACAAGACGAGAGGCTGTTCTTGTATGAAGTTACTCTCTTGCAACCTACTTAGATCCACGTTACAAAGCTAAGTTATTTTCACCTAGTACATTAGAACGAGTTAAATCATCACTTGGCAAAGCAGTTGAAGAGCTTCAATCCCTTGAATCTGTCGCTTCGCCACCCACCAAAAGAATAAAAGTTTCAGTGACAGAACCAACACCTTCAACAAGCAAATCTATCACAGAATCTGTCTCTCAGTTTCTTGAGTCAAGCAGCAATGACGAGACCTACGCGATGTCAAAAGATGTAGTAAAAATGATCGAGAGCTATCACCAAGAAAACGCCTGGCTGCATGTGACAATCCTATTAGTTGGTGGAAAAATACGCAGAATATCTATCCATACTTGAGTAAACTTGCAAGGAAACATTTAGCCTCCAACAAACGTACCAAGCGAGAGATTATTTAGCAGTGCTGGATTAATATATGATGAAAAGAGAAACAGACTGGCAGCAGAAAAGGCAGAAAAATTAATGTTCCTTAAGCATAACCTTCCTATAATTAAGTTTGAACATTAAACGATGAACATCTTAGTTTACTTTATTTTAATTACTCATTTATAAATATGCCTAATAAAACTTTAAACTTAATATAAATAGTTATCAAGCTAATTAAAGATCTCTTTCTATAAGGGTGGAGGTTGGGGAAAGAGGTCGGTGGGGTGCATTTGAGTTGGGTTCACGTCCCGCATCCTGGTAACACAATTATGGTTTCTAATTGTGGCTGAAACTCAACAAAATATAACGAATTTATTTGCAGACGAATTCACTAATTGATTTCTATATTAGTTAGATGTTTGATATTATTTATATGTTCAGAGAAAAGTACAGCAATTATTATACAATTAATCAATTATACTACATTATAGCTACAGCTCTCTCTATATAATAACTTATTATATACGTTAAACACAACAAATCTCGAATATATCCTAAAAAATAACGAAAATGTAGACATCCGCATCCGCGGATGTTGAAATCAAACATCCTCATCCGCATCGGCGGATGTGAAAAAAATGACATCCGCTACATCACTAATATATATATATATATATATATATATATATATATATATATATATATATATATATATATATATACGCATAAAAATGGAAATACATGCTTTAAGGTTAGTTTCTACCACACTTAAATAAAATAGTAAACCCGCACGTAATCGAACCCACATTTACATTCTCATTGCTCTGTACTACACAATAAAGGCTATTTAACATTAATTCACCGCTTAAGGTATGCGGGTGTCTATCTATAATAATAATAAAAGGACGTGTGTGTGTTTGTGTGTGTGTGTGTGTGTGTGTGTGTGTGTGTGTCTGTTCCAGTCATAACTCCAAAATGGAAGCAGTTACAAAAATGTTTCAGATTGTTTAACGTTTGTTCGATTTTTATTTTTGTATTCTCACGTATGGTATAACTCAGGACAGCCTCGCGGTAGAGATTTATGGTAGGGTCGAGGAGCGGCCCTAGCTTCAAAGAGAGGGGAAAACAAGCTGTCCGGGTGCAGACGTAAAATGGCTTGTTTTATCTTCGCTTCGTGGTAAAATCTGTTTGGTAAGTAAAAACCGTAGGTAAATCGGCGATGTAATATTGTTACTGCTGAGAGGTCTGAAAGTCTATACTTAGACGATTGGTGTAACCCAATCTCGACCTTGTGGTCCTGTTTTGCTCCTAATGTATATACATATTTTGTATTTCGATATATATATTAAATAGACAGAACGATGTAGTTGTGTTTTATTTCGCCTTTACACCATATAAACAAATATTAATGGAAATGGAGGGTATATATATATATATATTAACTGCAAACAACACACAGTATAATTAATGTAAAGAACGACGCTTGTGTAGAAGAGCGTTCCGCACAAGATGAGGAGGGAGAACGAGCAAATGAAAAATGAGGTACCTCCCAGGAATCGAACCCGGGATCATCCAATTTCCGGCAATTGGATGATTCCGGGTTCGATTCCTGGGAGGTACCTCATTTTTCATTTGCTCGTTCTCCCTCCTCATCTTGTGCAGAACGTTCTTCTACACAAACGTCGTTCTTTATATATATATATATATATATATATATATATATATATATATATATATAAACGATATAGTGTGTGTGGGGGGCTTGGTGTATTCTCTAGCTGTTTCGACTGGCAGGGGTTCGTGAACCGACAGGCTGGCCACATTTTACTTTTTAGAATTTGCTGTGAGTGATGGTGCCGATCCAGTTAGCCAATATATGTGTAGTGGCAGAGATGTTTTCAAATATTTTAGCGATGTTCCATCAACACAAACACGACAAAGATGACGTCACACAAACAAGACTAAGATGACGTCACAGCGCGAGACTACTTCAAGGCATCACACCTCAACTTTGTTACAAGGACTTCTGAACGCACCTCGATTTCTCTCTCTTCGAAGACCAGTGACCCGAGAGTTACCACCATGTAAACATCTTTTGTGCAGGCCCCATTTGTGCCTGGTGTCATTCACCTAACTTTATATAAAGACTAATCATTACCTCGCGCGTTATTAATATCAAGTCATTATTATATTGAAGTCATTATTCAAGTGTACACATTATTTCGAATGTAAACAACCAACTTACATTTTGCATCATTCATAAATCATTTATTTTTGTTTAATAAAGAAAGAAAACTTATTCTATAAATCAACCTAATTAATAACAATTTGGTCTGCAAAGATCTGGTGACCTCCACCCTTATCATTAGCAATCAATTAACCATTATTATCATTATCATTATTATAGTACCAATTTATGCATTAAAGTGGTAACTATATATGTATAAGTGATCTGTCTTTCGTTGTGAACAGACGTGTTTTGTCGAGTGTCCAGTGTTACCAAGTGAATAAGTGGTTTCAGTCGAAGTGTCTTTAAAAAAATTAGTGTTTGGTGCCTTCTTAACCAAATTACTTCGTGCTATTAATTATTCATAAACGAATACATTTTATTTATTGGCTTTATTCATTAATATATTACTTGATTAAACCAAGGCGAGTGCACGTGGTTTGCTTGTTTTGTTTTCT
Organism: Bathynomus jamesi; assembly: GCA_023014485.1. Lineage (NCBI taxonomy): Eukaryota > Metazoa > Arthropoda > Malacostraca > Isopoda > Cirolanidae > Bathynomus > Bathynomus jamesi. The sequence goes on from JAJOZX010000250.1 coordinate 1,048,481, forward strand.
TCGAGAGGTGTGAAATTCCAATCTATTAGAAAAAGTGGTCTAATAAGGTTGATTTTGCTTTGCTAAGGATCATCACGTAAGGACTAGTCACCCTCCGTGGAAAAAAAAACGGCCAAATAGCGGACAGATTTTTTTTTTAAGCCCTCTTTATTAATACTTTTTCTTTTGCAGAACCTTCGTCAGTAGCTCAAATACGTATATATTCATTTAGTACAAATATGTGTTGCAGGAACCTGTTTCTGCATTTCAAGAAATTTTTTTAAGGGCTTGCGCTGGTGACGTCGCAACTAAACACGCGGTAGGCAGCTTTTTTTTTAATTGCTCCATACTTATTCCCAGAGACTTACGTCGTTATTGAATTACTATTATTAAATCTCTATTAATTTCCAAACACTAGTAATTTAATTAGCTAATAACATGGTACCCCCGTCAAGTACTTGCAGTTAGTGTGAAGGAAAATTTGTTGCTTACGCGTTTGATTTAGCCAATAATAATGATCAATTAGTTTGCAGGTGGTGCTCGAACATGGATTTCCTGAAGAACGAGCTATAGCGTGAGAGGGAAGCCAGAATGAGGGTTGAAGAAAGGGTGACGCTCCTGACGGCGAAATTAGAATCCCTTAGCTCTTCTGAGAGGAGTTATTCTTCACTCGCGGCCTCTCCTGCCTCAATTTCTACTAATGGTATAAATAATGTTAACAGCCCCATCTATTCCCCTAGTTCCCGACCCTTCGTGTAAGTGCGTAATGGAGCCCCAATGAGACAACCTAAGACTTGTCTACCGCATTAACGAACAATAAATTTTCTGTCTTAGGCTTCAAAGACGTAGACGAACCTGAAATACGACTCGTTGGTGATTCTATTGTTCGAGGGCAGCTCGAGGAATTCTGTGGGAGAAACCGCCGTCGTAGGCACCGTTACTGCTACCCTGGTGCAAGGGTGGAGAATATAACTAGTAGTGTTGATTTTTTTAGAGACGGAACCTTTGGGGAAAACGTATGTTATTCATGTCGGTACTAATAACGTTCTAAATTCTAGATCGGAAGAGTTACTTGCTAGTTATAGGGACTTACTAGAGCGACTAAAGGAAAAAACTAATAAGATTATTTTAACAGGTACCTATATTTCCTCGAATTATCCGGTCCAACGAGTTCTACAGCAAGGCGACCTATATTAACAATAACCTAAAGTCACTTTGCCAAAGGAAGGAGTGCATTTTGCGAATTTTTGGAGCAGTTTCTACGGCAGGAGAGACTTGTTCCTCGGAGATGGACTTCATCTTAATGACGTTGAAGCTGAGCGCTTAAGAGGACTTTTTCATAATACTGTCTCTTCTTTTCAGGCTACCGTAACTCGAACGGTCCCGGCGTAATTTCCTTAAATTTCCCTTGCGCGCGCGAATATATTTTCAATTAGAATCAATTAGAATCAGTTTGCAGCACTCTACCACTGAGCTAACGAGTAACGAGCGGTTACAAACAATTTAAAGGTTTTATCCTTAAATGCTCGTAGCCTACGAAATAAAACAAACGAATTTTTTTCTTTAATTGCTTGTAAAGACTATGATTTCATTGCAATAAATGAATCGTGGCTTAGCACTGAAACACGTGAGTTTGTAGGGGAGTATCAAATTAGAGGTTATAGACTTTTTGTTAAAAACAGAATAGGTAGGCGAGGAGGAGGTGTTATGTTGTATATCAAGGATAATATTGCGAACGTTATAGAATTAAAGCACAGAATTCCAGAACCGATAGATTCGACTATAGCAGAACTTAAATTGAACGATTTCGAACTTCTTGTTGCCGTTATATATAGGCCCCCTAATCAAACAGCTGATACGGACGAAGCATTATATCGTGAACTAAAGAGAATAATAGGTAGTGAGGAGGCCTTAATTATGGGTGACTTTAATTGTGCCAACGTGAATTACGATACAATGCAGGGAGACGCGGACGGTAATCGTTTAGTTAATTTTCTCGAAGATAGCTTTCTTATTCAAAAGGTTGGGGAACCTACGAGGTTGGACAGTATTTTAGATTTAGTAATAACTACGGATGATAGGCTAATCACTGATCTTCAAGTAATAGAACCGTTAAGCAATAGCGATCACAATATGGTAGAGTTTGTCCTCTCAGTAAGTCACTCGAAACCAGCTAACTCGACTAAAATTCCTAACTTCCATCACGCAGACTTTTGTAAATTTAGAAATGAATTGTCACACGTCAATTGGGAAAACGTAATGGGGATCTCCAACGCGAAAATAATGTGGGAATCGTTTGAAACAGTATTCAGGATTATAAATGAGGAATGTGTACCATACAAGATTAAACGTGCGAAAGTAAATAACAAGCCCTTGTGGTTTACTTCTAGAATAGGGGATATTATAAAGAGTAGAGATAGGGCTTATAGGCTACATAAGTGCGATAAAGACAATTTGTAGTTGCGAAATAACTACATATCTCTAAGGCGTGAAGCGAAAAGCGTAATAAAAAAGTCCAAGCGTGATTTTGAAATTTCCAGTTTTCGTGACGGCAAAGAAAACCGCAAACGATTTTATCAATACATCAACAATCGGAATCCAGTAAAGAGTGTCTTGGGGCCGTTGAAAAATCCTAACAGAGAGCTAGTTTCTGAAAACAAGGAAATGGCTACCTTGCTAAACTAATTTTTGCGTCAGTTTTTACAATAGAAGATGTAATGAATATCCCTACGGTCATAGACATAATATCTTTTGATAATGGTAATACTTTAGACAGGGCCGTTTCTAGCCATTAGGGGGCCCTAAGCAGTATACCCATTTGAGGCCCCACCCCTCCATCCACCAACTCACGCCTTACTACATCACCTCAGCACACACATACAAAAAATGGCTGTGTTAATAAAAAACAATTATGATACAATTTTAGTGAAACATTTATGTCTAAAACAACAAATATGTACTTTCAGAAGACAGAAAAAATACTCTTCATGAAATGCCTGAAAATTAGCTTATACATTATTTAGAATAAATGACACCGAACTATGTATAAAAAAATAATGCAATTATCAACTACCAAACAATTACTAACTCTACGATACAATCGTGTTAGCTAACAGTTATACAGAACAGTTTGTATCTTCAAAATTTTTGCCTCCTAGATTTTTTCTGGGCGAAATCATCAATAACATCATCATATGAAATCTCCCTGCCAACGTCCTGGTTGATTCTTATGGTGCCAAGGCGACTGGGGCGATCCTGCCTCATTGATGATCTGAGGTAGTTCTTGATTAGCTTCATCTTAGAGAAGCTCCTCTCGGCTGACGCTGCTGTCACAGGTAGAGTGCAGGCAATTCTTAGTGCAACCCAGAGATTGGGGTATAGTTCCTCCAGTTGCTTCTGATGAATGAAGGAGAGAAGCTCCAATGCAGTCATGTTGTGTGAAGAAGTCGGCAAGTTCTTAATTTCGAGGGCCAGTTCTCTTCCATCAATGTCAGAGTCAGCTCCAGAGCTCAGTATCTTAGAGCTTTTCACACTTGCAGGACAAGTCTTCCTTGTTCATTGTGGTGAAGTTTAGGAGAACCCCAAATATGTCCCTCACATCATCTAATGTTTTGAATCTCTCATTTATTGACCCGATGGCACAATCCACCACCACATTGAAAAATTTGACTTCCAGCCTCTTTAAGGCTTCTGTAAATGGTTCGTCAGGAGCTTCTTAAGCAAAGTGCTTTTTTGTGGATCTGAGCATCTTCTCTTCAGCACAGCCTCCACATTCATTTCCTCACATATGTCCCTAGCTACGACGTGTGCTACAACAAATCCTGTGTTTCTGTAGCTGGTGAATGAGTCTTTTGTTTTTGTGAGGAGGTTGACTGCCACATCAGTGGCCCCCTAATAGCAGCGGGGCCCTAAGCGGCCGCTTAGTCTGCTTATGCCAGGAAACGGCCCTGACTTTAGATAATATTGTGGTTAGTGAAAGGGAGGTAATGCATTATATTGGTAAAATGAAAATGTGTAAATCACCGGGGCCGGATTCTATATATCCCATACAACAAAAAGAATTAAAAGAAAGCATTGTTGTGCCGCTAACAAAGATTTTTAATGCGTCTATTTCTGAGAGGTGCGTACCAGATAATTTCAAGTTAGCAAATGTAACATCTATTTTTAAGAAAGACGATAAAGGTGCTATGGGAAATTATAGGCCAATCAGTTTAACGTCTGTTGTAGGTAAGCTACTGGAATCAATAATTAGGGATCGTATAGTCGAACACTTAGAATTGCATAACTTGATTAGAAATACGCAGCACGGTTTTTGGCGAAACAAATCTTGCTTAACTAATCTTTTAGAATTTTTCCAAAGTGTGGTTGAAGTTTACGATAGTGATCGGGCGGTAGATGTAGTGTATTTAGATTTTCAAAAAGCGTTTGACACCGTACCGCACAAAAGACTCATTGAAAAAACTAAAGCTCATGGAATCAGGGTTGTAGTAATAAATTGGATAGAAGAGTGGTTGCGAGGTAGGAAACAGAGGGTGGTCGTTGATGGAGCGGAGTTGTCTTGGGCTAATGTAGCGAGCGGTGTTCCTCAGGGTTGTTCTGTATTGGGCCCCTTGCTTTTTCTTATAGATATTAACGATTTAGATGTAGGCCTTGTCAGTACAGTTTCAAAGTTTGCGGAAGACACGAAGTTGGGTGGTAGGGCGATTAATGACGAAGATAGAGGGAAAATCCAGGAAGATCTAAATAAAATCGTAGATTGGTCAGTCACATGGCAAATGAGATTTAACGTCGATAAGTGCAAAATTTTACATATAGGCTCGCGTAACGGTAACTTTGCGTATAGTATGTCAGGGAAGGAGTTGGCAAGAGTAGAACAGGAAAAAGATTTAGGAGTTATAGTCACTGGTGATCTAAAAGTGGCGAAACAAAGTACAGCAGCGGTCAATAAAACGAACAAAGTGCTGAGTTTTATAGCTAGGAATTTTGAGTACAAGTCGAGCGATATTATTGTTCCTCTTTATAAATCATTAGTTAGACCCCATTTGGAGTACGCGATCCAATTTTGGAATCTGCATATGCGCAAAGATATAGGCAAAATCGAAAGAGTTCAAAGACGAACAACTGAGATGATTCCGTCGCTTAGGTCGAAGTCGTACGAGGATAGGCTTACGGAGTTAAAATTGACTACACTCGAGACTAGGAGGCTAAGGGGTGATCTAATCCAGATTTTCAAAATTATGAATGGGTTCGATAACATAAATAGAGAGAACTTTTTCGAAATATCACAATATAGTAGAACTGGAAATAACGGGTGTAAGCTGACAAGTAGAAGATTCGAGACAGCAGTTGCCAAAAACTTTTTTACGCATAGAATAGTAAATAGCTGGAATAGCTTGCCGGTAGAAGTAATTAGTAGCACGCCTATGAACCTGTTTAAAAATCGATTAGACGCACATGTTGATAGATTTGATATAGTTTAATGTAGTAAAATTAAGCTTTTGTGGTTCGAAACCCACGTAAAATTGTAGGTCCCGTGCGCCACCACGGAGGACATGCGCAATACATAATTATAAACACAGTTAGGTAGACCAGCCATGAGTGGATCCTACCTAGGGTTTTTGTTGGTCTGAAACATTATAACATAGGTCACTAAATAAGGCGATTACTCCATACGCCTTCTAAACCAACTATCTGTGATGCTAAAGCCGCCCAGGAAGGCTAGTGAAGAATTCAAAATGCTTCGAGACGCCGCAATGAAAGGATCTCATCTCTCTCCTCCTTCTCGTGTTTTATTTTAGGTTAGGTTAGCCATATTTGAAGGGCCTAGTCCCTGCCCTACGTCTTCTTCATAAAGAGGTTTTACTATACATATAACATGCTTACACACCCACATACATGCATTTCATATATATATTTTTGTGGGCATGAGCGGCCAAGTTAGGTTACCATCTACCCCTTGGAGATCACGCATACATACAATTCACGTACATTTCATATATATATATATATATATATATATATATATATATATATTTTGGCGGGCCTGAGCAGCCAGGTTAGGTTACCCTATACCCCTTGGAGTTCACACCACATATATACAACTCATATATATATATATTATATATATATATATATACACACACACACACACACATATATATACTTTTTGGTGGAGGGGGGTAAACAGTCCCCCTTCATGTTACATGCAGTGTTGCAATGTTGCATTCAATTGCATTGCACTCGACATTTTTGCGGTCATACTACTTACCTTTCTCCACGCTGAAATAAAAATGGTGAATCCGCTCTCACTTTCCCCCGTCTTTTTACTTGTTTCGACATAAATAAAAAGTCAGTAAACAGTGAAGATCATTTGTAATTTCTCCCAGTTGCTCACATTGTTCGAAATCTTAATGGCGGCAACTACGCTATCCGGCTACCCGTATACCCGTTTGTAAGACACAACGAAACTAGTGTAAAGCAGTAGAAAGAACGGATAATTAAAAGAAAGCGAAAAAGTAGAAATAAAGACCGTTTTAAATTCACTATAACCGCGTCAGAGAAATATACGAAAGGCCTTGAAATCGTCCTTTACTTTTCCGTGTTTATACAATGCCAGGACATTCTTGGTAATAATTTATTAAGTGAAAGTAAAGTGTAACATAATATAGTCAAATAAATAAATGCGCCTCGGTGGTGTAGTGGTTAGCGTCGCTGACTACGAATCCATCTGCCCCGGGATCGAGACCCGGTGACGGCAGCCTGCGCGCAGCAAAACTCAGCTGTTCATCCTTCCACACAATAAAGAAAATGGTTGGTAGATAAATGGGTATCCTAGGTGGCCTAATGGTTAAAACGCTGGGCTGCTGATGGGCCGTGGTTCGGATTCCACGTTAAACTGTAGGTCTATGGTGGAGTGAAAAGCTTGACCTTCGTTAGAATGAACAATTCGGGCGGAAGCTAACCAAAGGTCTCAGAATTAAAGAAATTCAGCGAACGAAAGCCCATCAAAGCAGTTCAATACCTGAACAAGGGCAGGGAAATAAGGACGGTCCTAAAACTCTCGAGACGACTCAGTTTTCCAAAAAGAAAGGAATTGCTCAGTTGATAGGAACAGTCGAAAATAATAAAAGGAAGAAAAAAACCCATAAGAATAAGCAGAATAAATGTGAAAAAAATACTCTATAATCAGGAAGTTGAACAAAAAACAAATTAAGCCTCAAGGATTGTGCCATTATATACACCTGCAACTGCAAAACTGAAACTAACAAAACCACTAGTCTGAAATGCATTCTATGCAACGCATTTAAACATTATCAATATATCAGTCTGGGAAGAAAGGATACAAAGGTGATGAACATAATAAATAATAAAATCAGGGATGGGAAACTGAATCAAACTGGAATCGATAAACTGATAGAACCGATATTATTTTTTGAACTGAAATCGAAAAAAACTCAAACTGAAAAAAATTCTGACAACTAAAATCGAAATTCGAACTGAAATTGAAAAACAATCAAAAGCTGAAATCTGAATTCGAATAGATTAAAAATAATAGTTTTGCGTTTCAGTTTTGAGGAGCATTTCGATTGCAAAAAAATATAAATAACGTGAATTATTTTCCTTTTTTTTGCAACTCAACATTTGTATGGATTTAAAATATCTATTTATCCTTTAATTCGATGTAGAAAATAACGCGGCTGAAAGTACTAGAGACAATGGTTTTAAAAAGAAAGAAAAAAATTAGGGAGGAAAATTTTTAGCCCATATCAAAATACTTTTTAATAATAACTGTGCTCCTTTCGTTGACCTAAGTTTAATCACTTGGTAAGGACGCCTTCAGTTTTTTCTGACCATTAAATTTTTCACTTCGATAATAGCTATACTATCTATATCTACATACAGGGGTTAGACAAAATAATATGAACACCCGCCGATTTCACCGGTTATCTTTACGGACTGCTCAGACACAAAGTAAACGGTCAAATGACTGGCAAACCTATTTAAATGCGTAACAGAGAGTGTATACGTCATGTTATAACCCTCACGTTGTTTTTACAGATCTGAGTGAATTATGAATTAGCAGTTATGAAAGACCTGTCAGACTTCCAAAGAGGGCAAATTATCGGAGCGCGGATGGCTGGTGCATCGGTGACGAAAACCGCTCAGATGTTCAATGTATCCAGAGGAACTGTCTCTATGGTCATGTCTGCATATCAAAACCATGGAAAGACAAGCACCGACAAATGCAATAGTGGACGCAAGAAGAAGCTGTGTGATCGAGACTGCCGGGTGCTAAAGCGCATTGTGACAAAGAACCATAAGACCACAGCTCCAAAAGTGACTGCAGAGCTTAACCAGCATCTTGCAAGCCCGGTATTGACCAGAACTGTACGTCGCGAGCTTCATGGAGCTGGATACCATGGGAGGGCTGCAATTGCCAAACCCTTCCTTTCGCACATCAACATTGAGCGGCGCAGAAAATGGTGTAATGACCATAAGAATTGGTCAATGGACCGGTGGAAGAATGTAGTCTACTCCGACGAATCCTCCTTTACGCTATTTCCATGTTCAGGTCGAGTTTACGTCTGGAGACAGCCTAAAGATGCTTATGACCCCGACTGCCTGACCCCAACCGTTAAGCATGGAGGCGGATCTGTGATGGTTTGGGCAGCAATATCGTGGAATAGGTAGGGTTAACGCCCAGGTCTATCTGTCAATATTGGCTGACCAGGTCCATCCCATGGTCCAAACGCTGTTTTCCAATGGCGGCGCCGTCTTCCAGGATGATAATGCACCAATCCACACCGCTGGGGTCGTTAAAAACTGGTTTGAAGAGCATGTTAGTGACGTAGAACGCTTGGATTGGCCTCCACAATCCCCGGATCTTAACATTATCGAGCATCTGTGGTGTCAGTTGAAGCAGCAGGTCAGAAGCCGATTCCCACCGCCGGCGTCTTTGGAGGAACTGGAGCAGGGTTTGCTCGAAGAATGGCTCAGGATTCCTCTAGCCACTGTCCAAAAGCTGTATGAATCAATTCCCCGACGCATTGCAGCTGTTATTGCCGCTAAAGGAGGACCAACTCCATATTAAGAATAAAAACCGCCATTTATCAAGGTGTTCATATTATTTTGTCCAACCCCTGTAAGTGAGTGAGATAATCCGTGGGAATGACCAAACTTCAACTCAAATGTTAATCCTTTGGAATGTTACTCTAATCTATTATCTATTATTTATATATTTTATACATGTCGTGTGCTTTAAAATTTAAAAAGTGTACGAATTAATAAAACATTTCGAATTGAAAGATTTTTGTTAAATAAAACTTTATGTGAAAGAAATGAAGCGAATAAGTTAAAAAAAAAACACGCGTGTTTCGTACTGATTCAGTTGGCTATAGATGCTTACATGTTTAATCAAACAAAAGTAAAAATAGTTACTAAAGCAAATTCTCTCTTTGAAAAACAGAAATCGAATGCAAATACAAATATAAAATTAAATCTGAATTTGTCAATAGGGTACCCCCAAAAAAAATTAATATAAATAGTACAAAGAAATTCTTAAAGAAATCTGAAAAAAAACTGGAATCGAAATTTAAATTGAATCGAACCGAAAAATATAAAACTTGAATCGAAAAATAAACTCAAATCGAAAAAAAATTAAAAACTTAAGTCGAAATTGAAATCGATATTTTTGCAAACTTAAACTGAAATCGAAAACTGGAGTTAAAAATTTATTAGTTTCCCATCCCTGAATATAAAATAATTGGTCTGTACGGCTACGTTCAGTGCACGGGGATAGGTAGAAAATCGTACAAAGTGGGGTGGATAATATACTAGGGGCACTCAATATATTTTGCCCCACCCTTTTTTTTTTTTAGCTAAATAATAGGCCATGGGGCTGAAATGTCTTTTGGGTCGTAAGTTTGAACTTTCTGCGCTTCACATAACCAGATTTTTCCAGTTTGAACCTCCCCTCCTTGTATAAAACCGCTTTTAAAACCCTTTGTATAAAACCGATGGTTAACGCAGTTTCGAAAATGGCGTCTGACAGTGATGTACGTCGTAAACAGAGAGCTATTATCGAGTTCTTAACCGCAGAGAAGGAAACAGTTGAAATATTTACAAACGTCGACAAAACGTTTAAGGAGATGCTGTTGTTGATCGCAGTACAGTTGGACGTTGGTCTAAACGTGTGAGATCATCGGAGAGAGGAAAAGCCAGCCTCTCTGATGAGCCGCGCAGCGGTCGCCCGGCATCGGCTGTGACATCTCCCACTGTGCAACGTGCTAACAGCATTATTCGATCAAATCGGCGCGTCACATACAAGGAGCTATCACTGGAGCTAGGAATTAGTGAAGGAGGTATGAATACGATAATTCAGCAACTGGGATACTCAAAAGTGTGTTCACGGTTTGTTCCTTGCCAACTGACTGAAGATCACAAAGCCCAAAGAAAAAAAAAATGCTTCTGAGGCGTTAGTTCGATACGAGACAGAAGGGATGACTTCCTTTCACGAATTGTGACTGGGGATGAAACTTGGGTACACCACTTTGAACCTGAAACAAAACACCAATCCATGGAGTGGCATCATGCAGACTCCCCACGCAAGAAAAAGTTCAAAATGGCTCCCTCTGCAGGAAAGGTTATGGCCACTATCTTCTGGGACATGAAAGGGGTGATTCTGGTAGACATTATGAAGAAAGGACAAATAATCAACTCAGAGGCATATATTGCTACCCTACAGAGACTTAATATATTCCGTGCGGTCTGACCCACTGGTGGGACAGATTGATTGAAATTTGTCCCATTGGTGGGTCAGACTGCACGGAATGTGTTAAAGACAAGAACTTTGCCTTTATTTATACATTTACTTTCAGTAATCTCCTTTTACATATACCAACAAAACTTGTCCCTACTCTTTTTAATTCATTATCTGATTCATCCAGAAGCACCACATCATTAGCGTACATCAGATGTAACGGCTGTCACTCATTATCTTACAAATTCTTTATACTCATCTCTCTAGCATTCTTGATTTCACCTCACATGCGATCCACATACAGAGTGATTAGCCATGGTGACATCACACAGCCCTGTCGTACTTCAGCATTATACTGAACCAGATACTTGGCTCACTTTTAAGTTTCACGGAAGTACTAATGTCTGCATAAAAACTCGCTGCAAAAGGAATAACTAGTGGTACAGAACTATAACAACAGTGATTTGCTGTGTAAAAATTTATTTAAATTACTGATTGCATTAATGAGGATTTGTTTATATAATTACAAAACAAACTTCTGTTTTTCACTGTTATTCATAGAAAAACTGGTTCGTAAAGTATGCAATTTGTGCATTCAGCATTCAAGTGCACTCATTATGACCTTTCCCTTCCTGAAGTCAATTTGTGTCGACAGACTTGGTGTTGGAAACGTTTTAGCGATTATGTAGTTTATGATGCATATATTTATGTTACATACTGTTCTTGCACTGCAGTAGCCTACAGTATGTACAGTTTCGGAAAAAAATTCGCCTGGAAACAAAAATTCTAAAAAAAATAATGATAATCGCAAAGAATAATACCCCCCCCCAAAAAAAAATTACCAATTAATAACTTATTTTAATATTTTTTTAAATTTAGGTTTCCAGACGAACGTTTTCCTAAACTGTACGGCTTTATCTTCGATAATTCATTGTGATTAGAAACGTCAATACACAGCGATGAGATGCAGGGATTTTTATGGATTTGTTATTAGTTTTTGCATGAGAACTGTTTGAATAAAAAGAAAGCGGATGACCAAGGTTGAACCCTTTGATGCATACTGTATCATGATTCATTATCATGTATCAGCTATGGTACATAGAGAAAAAGTCATGGATTTAAGAGTGAAGAAGAAATTTGTTATGAAACTGATCCCACGCCAAGTAATTCCGATCTTGAAAATGTAATTGGGCCTGAAGAAATGCGAAACAAACTGCTTTTATGACCACATAAAGCTACAGTGTATAAATCTGTATTTCATGAGTTAAAAATCGATTGAAAAAACAATGGAGGGAAACTGACCAAACGAAATCTAAAATGAGAGTGTAACAAGTGTTGAGTCCTCGAATTATGAATGAAAAAAAACAACTTCATGACATACACACATTAAATTATGTAAAAAGATGTGATCTAAAACTATCTTCAGGTTTCCTGAAAATAATTACGTAATGCATATTGAAGCAATCATTCAAACTTTGTTCTCAGTTTGACAATACAGTAATAATGATAATGATAATGGCAGGAGATAAATCCCATAAAAAAGTACACTATGGATCAATGTAATAAACGACACAACTAAATTAAACGACAAATTTAAAAACTAAAAAAATTATAACTAGAAAGAAATAAAAACATTACACGTAAAGAAACGAGTAATAATAAAATTAATAATTTAAAACGACCCAAAGCTAATATTAAAAATTAAAGATAATGTAATGAAAATGCCGCTGATTGTGTTAAGTAGAGCTATAGATAAACACTTTCATACCAAGAAGTCCATAGTCTCGAAGACATAAAGCAGAAATGATTAATAGCTTGGACAATTGGATTGTCTGAGTTTTGAATTCTTTGCATTAAACTGTATTGAGCACGTTTTGTTACCTCAGGGAGGTTCGAAACGATGTGGTTACCGAACATTTGAGAAGCTGAGCATCTTGGAGGTAATTTATGCAGAAGTCTAAAAGATTTTTTATAAAGCAAATTGAGGGTTCTGCAGGAACCTTTTTTATAATTAAACCAGAGTTGATACCCATAAATATTAATGCAGAAAGTACGAAAAAGATAGTATTTAGCTTCACCTGTACAAAATCTGAAATTCTTTATAATCATGTTTGCTTTAGCGCAGAAACTTCGATATTGTTTCTTTATGTCTGAGTCGTCAGTCAAGGAAGTGGTGAAAAATTGACCCAGATACTTAAATTCTCGTAGCTGCTCTATTGGTTCGTCTCTCATTTTGAAAATAATATTAGCTATTTGGTTTGAGCTTTTGGGATGGAATTGCGTAACCTTGGTTTTAGTAACATTAAAATTAATGTCATGAGTCTGTGAATATAATTCGGAATTTTTTAGATGATGATCCAGACCTCTGACCGAAGGGCTTATTAATGCCATATCATCCGCAGACACCAAATTATTTATCCTCATGCAATAATCCACTTTAGCCTCTTAAAGAGAAGTAATTAATCCATCAGTTTATGCATTAAACAACGGAGGAGACAGCAAGGAGCATTGTCTAACTCCAACTCTACCTGAGGAACCAAAACATTCAGACAATACATTGTTCCATCTATCCATAAAAGTTTGGTGAGTGTACCAAAATTTCAATATATTTGAAACATAAGAGGGGAACATTCCTGTCTTTTGATATTTTAAAGAGAATATTGTGATTCATTCTATCATACGCTTTGCATATATATCCAAGAAACAACTACAGTATACCGTCAGTGTATTTAAATGCAATCTCCTTCGATACGTAAATACTGTACATAGATCAGTTGAGTCGAACCTTTTAAAACCAAACCGATAACGACACAGCCATATAATCATAAATAAATAAATAATAATAATAATAATAATAATAATAATAATAATAATAATAATAATAAGTGCGAAAGCGCTCGGACTTCGTTTTTTATTTTCTTTGTCCCTGTGGTTCCTTGCTTATATATATATATATATATATATATATATATATATATATATATATATATATATATATACATAACACACACACACATATATATATATATATATATATATATATATATATATATATATATATATATATTAGTGATGTAGGTCACATCCGCATCCGCATCCGCATCCGCAGAACATCCGCACATTTTCTCGCATCCGCATCCGCGTCCGCATCCGCACTTTGGACTGCGGATGTCGTGCGGATGTGGACCGTTGAGATAAAACGTCATTAATAAGCGGAAATTATCAAATTCTACTATATTAATAGAACTAGTTCATTGTGCGCAAAAGTGATGCAAGCGACAAGACGAGAGGCTGTCTTGTATGAAGTTACTCTCTTGCAACCTACTTAGATCCACGTTACAAAGCTAAGTTATTTTCACCTAGTACATTAGAACGAGTTAAATCATCACTTGGCAAAGCAGTTGAAGAGCATCAATCTCTTGAATCTGTCGCTTCGCCACCCACCAAAAGAATAAAAGTTTCAGTGACAGAACCAACACCTTCAACAAGCAAATCTATCACAGAATCTGTCTCTCAGTTTCTTGAGTCAAGCAGCAATGACGAAACCTACGCGATGTCAAAAGATGTAGTAAAAATGATCGAGAGCTATCACCAAGAAAAACGCCTGGCTGCATGTGACAATCCTATTAGTTGGTGGAAAAATACGCAGAATATCTATCCATACTTGAGTAAACTTGCAAGGAAACATTTAGCCTGTCCTCCAACAAACGTACCAAGCGAGAGATTATTTAGCAGTGCTGGATTAATATATGATGAAAAGAGAAACAGACTGGCAGCAGAAAAGGCAGAAAAATTAATGTTCCTTAAGCATAACCTTCCTATAATTAAGTTTGAACATTAAACGATGAACATCTTAGTTTACTTTATTTTAATTACTCATTTATAAATATGCCTAATAAAACTTTAAACTTAATATAAATAGTTATCAAGCTAATTAAAGATCTCTTTCTATAAGGGTGGAGGTTGGGGAAAGAGGTCTGTGGGGTGCATTTGAGTTGGGTTCACGTCCCGCATCCTGGTAACACAATTATGGTTTCTAATTGTGGCTGAAACTCAACAAAATATAACGAATTTATTTGCAGACGAATTCACTAATTGATTTCTATATTAGTTAGATGCTTGATATTATTTTATATGTTCAGAGAAAAGTACAGCAATTATTGTACAATTAATCAATTATATTACATTATAGCTACAGCTCTCTCTATATAATAACTTATTATATACGTTAAACACAACAAATCTCGAATATATCCTAAAAAATAACGAAAATGTAGACATCCGCATCCGCATCCGCGGATATTGAAATCAAACATCCTCATCCGCATCCGCATCCGCGGATGTCAAAAAAATGACATCCGCTACATCACTAATATATATATATATATAATATATATATATATACACACACACACACACATATACTGTATATATAATATATATATATATATATATACTCCTTGACCTCAGTAAATTTAAAACGAGAGAGAGAGAGAGAGAGAGAGAGAGAGAGAGAGAGAGAGAGATTCTTTCCCTTAATATCGTGCGGATGCCAGAGCCTCGAGAAAGGGTCAAAGAGGGGGATGGAGGAATATCATGTTCCACACTTGACAGAGAACAGTTATGGGAAACGAGACGCTTATTCTCATCTTCAGTGCTAATAGGTCAGCAACGGCAAACAGTTGCTAAACACTTCCATTCTGGCGTCCTCACAGGTGCTCTTCTGCATCTCTTTCTGATTTCCTACAATGTCCGTTAAGCAAATATAACTGGCCTCACGACACCTCGAAATGAGTATTGATCCAATATAACAGTTCTCATATTCTTACAGTATTTAAGGTATCATTGACACAAGGTGAAAATTAAAGTTAGGACCTATACCCGTTTGGTTGACAAAACCAAAATATCGACACTAAAAACTATCTTAACCTAACAACCTAACCTAACCTATCTTAAGCTAACCTAACCTAACCTAGCTTAGCGTAACCTAACTTAACTTAATCTAATCTAATAATAACTTGTAAATGTAAGAAGCCAAATTTTCCAGTATTGGTTAAATCCAAGATTTTGATCAATTGATAATCTTTTAATGCTTTTTTCCACTTGCATAAATGAACTATGACTCCAGTGTCATTCATGACTTTCTGTTCGAGTAAGACATAGGACCTACCCTAATAAAATAATACAAATATGGCTACAATCAATAAGAAAGTAGCAAAAAACGAAGGTTTCAAAATAGGTTTTCAAAACTTAATCAAAAAATAAAGCGAAATTGATGACCATCAAGTCTCTCAGAACCCGTTATATACCTGAGGATTAGATTACGAGGATGTAACATAAAATGAGCAGCATCCTTGCTGCAGAAATGCAGCAAACTACGGTAGTGTCAAGATTGACCCATCTATATAGCTTGCAGTGGTGGGCACCGTTAACCAAAAAGTTAACTTCGTTAACCGCTAATCCGTTAACCAAAAAGTTAACTTCGTTAACCGTTAATACGTTAATTCGTTAAACATGTAACGGAAGTTACCGATAAACCGTTAACGTTAACTTTTATTATAAAAAAATGAAAAACACAATATATATATATAATTTAATTTTCCCTCTTCTTCTCGTTCTCCATTTTGTCCATGAGATGCATGTTGCCCTTCATGAAAATTAGCATATCAAAGTTTTCATCAGACAGGGATGATCTCTTGGCCCTCAGGATGTCCTTGCCCATAGAGAACAAACGCTCCACTGCAGCACTGGAGGGGATGGCTGTGTTGAACTTGATGAACAAGTCCACCAACACTTGCTCACCCAAGAAGGCAGCATCTGTCAGCAAGTCCTTGGAGTTGGTCTCCAGCCAGGTCTTGACCAAGTTCTGGGCCTTGCCCTTGAGTGACCTGTGGCTTCTGCTGCTCTCATTTGTCTGGATGACAGCACTGAAGAAGTCGTCCTCCTCCTCCTCCTCGTTGTTGCTGCCTCCACTGTTGCTGCCCACTTCGTTGGACTGCTGCTTCATGGCCTCCTCGACTGTACCCTCCATGCTTTTCCTTACCCTGGCGACCTTGGTGTTGTCATACTTGTCCAACCAGATGAGGCGAAACCTGGGATGGAAGGCAGCAGCCAGCTGGCATTCGTCATCCTCCAGGAGGGGCCCAAACCTTTTGTCGATGCCTGCCAAAAGTGCGTCGACCAAGGCGCTGCAGTAGACGAGGCCCTTGGACTTCAAGTCCTTAAGCCTGAAGATTGTCGCAGCAACTGTTGGCAGCAGAGTCCCAAGGTAGGCTTGTTCCTCTCCCTGGATCTTGTTTATTTATGAATTTTTTGGGTTAACGGACTTGAGTTAACGGAAGTTAAATGTAACGGAAGTTAATTAGTCCGATAATGATTTTCAAAGTTAACTTAAAAGTTAAATCGTTAACGAAAAAGTTAACTTCGTTAATTAACGATTAACGGATTAACGGTTTGTGCCCAGCTTTGATAGCTTGACATAAATTGCGTCAAAGAAGGCGTTATAGTGAGTGAAACGGATAAAGAGATTTTTTATTGCAATACACTCATTTAATATCAGTGTCTGATTTTACGAAGTCATCCTTTTACACATTCCGAATAAGATTACCGCATTCTTTTATAATTCAGTCTATTACACATTTAAAAATTAATTATGAATGAATCTAAGCATGACGTTACCATCTTTTCTTAATTTTACTTCAAAATCATGTATTTGACAGAAACTACAGTCATTTGCAACTTCAAAATAATAAATCTAACTAATTATCTTTTTACAGGTGAAATCATCCAAGAGCGTAATGTAAATAATTGTTAGGCTTATATCCACTTAAATATTCCCACATTAGTCAGGTTCACTATGTATTTTTGTTTAAATTTTATGGAGATTAGCAAACCAGTACATTTTTGAGAAGCTTATGGCATCAGGAATATGAAAAGTAATGTTTACATTTGCGCAGATGCCTGCTTGGCGGCCATTTTGGCGGCAGTTGCAACAGTATTTATAAATCCTGATGCTTCAATAATTTTGCAGTATTTTTGCAGTAGTGTTGCAATATTTAATTTTATACTGTAAAAATTTATGTTAACACAACTAGTACACAATTATTTTGGTGTTGGTTAATATAGTGGTGGCTCTCTTTCTTTTCAGTGCCTGAGTCATCATGAGTGAAGACCCGGGAACCAGCAAGTTGAGTTCGGTCAAGTCGTCCATGGACACAGTAGACTGGAAGCAGTGCATTCTTTGTCAGGAGTTCACTGCCAGCAAAGGAACACTTGTTCAATATCCCAGAACAGAATCATACCAGAAACTACTCGATGTAGTGGAAGAAAGAGCCAGCTTACAGGATGGAAAATATGTTGACATCCAAAGACGCCTCAAAGACTTTACCAAAGAAATATTGATTGAAAGGAAACCCATGTGGCATCGCAGTTGTTATTCTGATGCCACAAATCAAATATCCATACAGCGAGCGAGAGACCGCTTGCAGCATGCCATGTCTACAGGAACCTATGCTGTGAAAAAACGTGGGCATAAAAGAACAAGCTCTGAAATGGAGCAATCAGCAACCCCAGGCACCTCAGCACCTTTCACTAGATCTGCGACAGAACCGTTGACAAGGGATCACTGCTTCTTATGTCAAGAAGATGATGACCAGCGTCTCTTCACCGTACGAACTGAAAACGCGGGGAAGGCACTTAGACGAGCTGTGGATATTTCCCAAGATCCAGTATTGATGACAAGACTAAGCAATGCACTCTCACCAAGTGATGCCCATGCGATAGATGTAAGATACCACAAACCATGCTGGACACGATATGTGTTCCATGTCCTGAGGGATGATGCCAGCAACCGGGCCAAGTCTACAAAGACAGACCTACCAATGCAAGTACCATGCTTGATTGAGCTGATCAATCTCATTGAATATCAAACCCAAAATAAGGCTCATCTACCCATGGATGCCATCGAAAAAACCTACATATCTATGCTTGGTGGTAGTGATGAGGCACAGAAGCACACTCCGACACTGACACGACAGTGGCTAAAGGACAAAATTCTTGCAGAGTTACCAAGTGTGAAGTCAGTGAGGCAGAAAGACAGAAGAAAACCATCTGTTCTTTACTGTCCTGAAGCCTGCGAAGAAGATATGGTCTACACTTCCTTGATGCAAGATGCCACAAGTGAAATGGACAAGACAATGATGATATACAAGACAGCTAAGCTAATACGCAACAGCATTGCCAATTTCGCTGAGGAGAAGGAAACACACACAATTACAGTATCCAGCACAAGAGAGGATGTCCCGACCGAGCTGTACAGCCTTATACGGTGGATTTTGGTGGGATCTGAGGAGGAGCTGCAAACGGAGATGAGGAGCAGGACAGTTGACAGGTCAGCATTGACCATAAGTCAGAATATCATGTATGCTTTCAAGACCAGGAGACAAGTGCACCACGTGCCCAAGAAAGCCACTGACACATTTCGGACACCACACACACGAGAAAACCCACAGGTTGTAGGGTTGGCACTCACTGTACATCATGACACCAGGAACAAGGCGCTGATGGACCTCCTCCATGTACAGAACTACTGCGTATCACACAGCCGTGCCTTGCTCCTAGAAACAGCAATTGCCAATGCTGTTGTGGAAAACACAAAACAATTTGATGGATTGTATGTACCACCTTTCCTCAAGAAAGGTACATTTGTCTTCTTCGCTGTTGATAATACAGATTTTGCAGAGGACACTGTAGATGGCAAAGGCACCACACATGGCACAATCACCGCAGTGTATCAGAAGGCAGATGCGCCTGGAGAATCAATCGCACCCAATTTGGAAGTTAGTGAGGCAAAAAACCTGTCGGTTGTCCCTTATCATGTACCCATCGAGCCTTGCAGTAAACCAAAACCTGGGCCAGTCAAGAGAGCAAAGGAATTCAAGGCGTGTTCCACAGGTGTTGCTGAATCCTATGAACTAACCAATCTTGGTTGGATGATTGCATCTGCTTTGTCTAGATCAACCGACAGTGAATCACAAAGCAGTATCCCAGGCTGGGCAGGCTACAAATCACTTGTGTCATCTAGTCAGTCACTGACTCAAGTCGGTGCCTTGCCTCTACTTCCAGAGGTCGCACATGAGTGGTCTACCATGCTGACTGTGATGTTGCAAGCGTCTCAGTTGAAGAGCTTGGCAGTTGGTGAAAACCACCCAACTGTCATAACCTTTGACATGGCCCTGTACGAGAAGGCAGTACAGTTGCTAGATGCAAGACCTAACTTGAAAAGAGAAGTTGTTCCGAGACTTGGGGAGCTGCATGCTGTGATGGCTGCACTGAGGGCACTCGGAGCCTCAATAGAAAATTCTGGCATAGATGATGCATGGATTGAGGCAGATGTATATGGGCCTGCTACAACGAGACAGATCCTCAAGTGCGGCCACTACAAGAGAGCACTCCGTGCACACATCCACACTTACATGGCTCTGTATGAACTTGCTCTAGAACAGTTCTTCACAGAGATGCCACAACTAAAAGAAATCTGCTCGAAACCAGCAAATGAATTGCAGGAAGCCTGCACAAACACAGCTTCTGGGACAAGTGATGGAGCAGAATGCATCAGAATTGCTAACACTCACCTGCTTCAAGTCTTGACCAACGAAGATGTCATTCAACAGCTGAAGAAGTGGGAAGCTCAGAAATCATCTAACGCTATGTTCAAGTCATTGATGAATTACCTCCACCGGGTTGAAACCATCTTGTTCTTTGTTGAAGCATCCAGAAATGCTGATCTCTTTCTCCATCTGGAGGCTGGAGAAGCACTCAGCAAGCTGTTTTTCGCAATGGATCGAATAAAATACAAACGCCTCTGGCCAAGGTACATCGCATCGCCGACATGCACGAAATGAAGACAAGCCATCCAGCAACATGGAGAGAACTTCAAGATGGGAACATATCTGTCACCAAGAGTGAGATTCTGTTCGTCTCAATAGGTGCAGACCATGCCTGCGAACATCTCAACAAGATGATGAAGGTTCATTCTGGCTTAATTGGCATTTCCAATAATGCGAATGCTAGGCAGCGGTTCTTCTTGGCTTCTCCAGAGATGTCGTGCCTCTCAACAGAGTTTAAAGGACAGTTCGGGCTTCAAGTAAACAAACCAGAGGAACACCATGATGTACGACCCAGTGCTGTCAGGAAAGAACATGAAGCTGTTGACAAAATTAAGGCTGCAATACTGAGCCACGGGAATCCCTTTGCTGTTGAAGGTGATCAGCTATACAATTTCAACACACATGCATATGTACGACAAGAGTATGTTCCACAAATCTTGAACATTGATGACATCGGACAGAAGCTTTATGAAGATTATGTCACTGAACGTATCAATGGAGATGTTAGTCTCTGGGCACCAGTCAAAAAGCAGAACAACAAGATGTACATGTCTGGCAGCAAGAAACAAACTTTCAAGTTCCGTGACCAGACAGTTGACCTAAAAGAGACCAAAGATCTCTATGGTCGGCTGATGGTTCTCACCAGGTCGAGCAGGGACATCGATCAGAAGAATGCAGTTGGCAACTATGAGTTCACATTGACTCCGAGAGCACTATTTGCACCAGACGGCTCAATGCTGCCATGCACTGACAAGTCCAAGCTGATACACAGCCTTGAGAAGCTGGCAAAAACAGATGAAACCCAGGAACAGACAGAAGCTCTAGCGGCCAAAGAGCAGGATGATGACAGAGGTCCTGTATCATCATCTCCATCGTCGTCATCAAATCAAAAGATCGCCATTGTTGATGGAATGGTGCTTGTCCAGAAGATGACAAAGAAATCAGGGACAATCAGCACAGTCAAAGATCTAGCCCAGTGTTTCAATGACAGGCTCGTGAGCTTGACAGCAGGGTTCAGTGAGGTCATCCTGGTCTTCGATACATACAAACCTGACTCACTAAAGGAGGAAACTAGAGAGAGACGACGACAAGGAAAAGCTCCTATACAGTATCAGGTTGCAGATGATACGAACATCAAACACATCCTACTGGCACGGTTTCTATCGCACGAAAAAACGAAAGCAGATTTGACAGACTATCTCGCCAAAGCAACCCTTGATTACAACAAAAACTCACCTCAGTTAGTCATCACATCAGCATCAGGTCACACCAGAAGCAACAGAAACATGCACTTTGAAGACAACAATCACGAGGAGGCTGACACATTGATGATCTGCCTGGCAGCGGAGGCATCACAGCGGTGTCCTGATGCACAGCTAGTATTCTTCACTCCTGATACTGACGTCTTGGTTCTGGCTGTGGCACACTATGACAAGCTCTGCAAAAAGACATCTATTTTGATGGTATCAGGTACAGTCGAAATAGAGCCAATCTGGAGAGCTTTGGGCAAAGAAAAGGCGCAAGCTTTACCTGTATTCCACGCATTCACTGGAGCAGACAATGTTGGAAAATTCTCAGGAATAGGCAAAACAAAATGGTTTCAGCAGTATATGAAAGCTGACATGCACTTAGTCAGAGCACTGATGAAACTACCGGAGAAAGGTGACCTAACACAGGAGGTGAAAGACGTATTGGCCAAATTTGTGTGCTCAAGCTACTGTCCCAAGGGTATTCACATTGCAAGTATCCCTGATCTAAGATGGTATCTGTTTTGTAAACACCTAGCTGAAAGCAACAACTTACCTCCTACACTCGGTGCACTTGAGGAACACATCCAGCGTGTGCGGTTACAAAGCCGAGTATGGTGCCAAGCCAATGTTATGCAGCAACAGCCTTTTGACCCCCTGAAATTTGGTTACTATCAGGACAAAAGTGGCCAAATACTGCCAGTCACCACAAAGGTTCCTCCTGCCCCGCAAGCCATCATCGAGTTGGTCAGATGCCACTGCAAAACCAACTGTTCTACACAGAGATGTTCATGCAGAAGGAATAACTTGCCTTGCACAGAACTATGCTCGTGCAGCACAGAATGCGAAAACGATGCAGACTGTAATGTTGAATATGACACTGAAAGTGATGATGATGTGTAATGATGTGTCAAACTGAGATAGGAAATACATCTATACGTATGCTGTTGTCACTACCAACAATTTGAGTGTGCATTTTTTCATGAAAATACAAACATAATTTCACAAACTTCTTCTTTTCTTGGTTTTTGGCGTTCATAATCACTAATTTGACATAAGCTTTGGATTCCTTGGGCCTGGAAACATAGGATTAGCATTTAGAATGAAGTTTCTATGTCAATTACAAGCTGAGATATTCGGAAATTCTTATTTTATGGCGGCCATTTTTAAAATCCAAAATGGCGGCTATGCAGGCATCTGCGCAAATGTAAACATTGATTTTCAGATTCCTGATGCCATAAGCTTTCCAAAAATGCACTGGTTTGCTAATCTCCATAAATTTTGAACGAAAGTGTTTTTATTGACATAGTGAACCGGACTACATTGTCAGCACGACTTCTTTGGCGGTAACATGAAAATACTCGGGTTCAACCATGGTTAACTCAATGCCAACGAGTCACTGGTTAATCCAACCACGTGATGACTACATTAACCACGTAAGGTTGTTACCAGAAAAAATATTCATGGTCAGTGGACTCACTTTATGGTTGCATCAACCATCTGAATTGGCTGAAAGATACTTGGTTCGTTGGTAAAAAAACGTTAAAAATCTGTGGGTAAAAACCTTACATGAATAATGTATGTAATCATAACGTAGTTTAATTACTATGGTAATCACTCGTTTTAGAAGTAACCGCAATATTGCGTCTAGCCATTAGGTGAATATTATGTAAATCTATATATTATTATTATTATTATTATTATTATTATTATTATTATTATTATTACTATAACGTGTAATGTATCAGAGGAGTAAGGTGTGTTCTCACTTCCACCGAATCTCAATCGCTGATATGTAAACATCCGCTGTTTGAGCACATAAGAAATACCAAATGAAACAGTTACTTACAGAAGGTATGCAACTGGCTCTCTTTAACTGTCTTTTTACCCACAGTTCAGGCCTGTTTTATATATATATGGGATGAATTTCACAATTAGACACGTGAAATGAGTGATTGATGCAAACCCACAAAGAAAAATATATATATATATATATATTATATATATATATATATATATATATATATATATATACTGTATGCAGGAGGAGATTGTCCACACCAATCGACCAAGGAAGTACTTCGAGGGGAAAATTAGATAGAAGCCAGGGAGTGCTGGAACTCCCGCTTCTCCAATTACTGTCCTCCTTAGCTGATCTTTTTCCGTGTCTCATCTACCCTGTTAGCAGTCTAGCATGCTCTCAAACACACACTTCTCCCCTCTTCTTCACTGCACATACATGCATCTTACACACTACATAATCTTTTCAAAATTAAAAAAAAAAGAAAAAATGGCAACAGTTTCAAGGACCTCAGAGTCCCCTGTGGAGGGGACCATAAATGTCCCCACTTCAGACTCCCCTGCTGCCGATCCCGGATCTGCTACCGCCCATTCGAGATGTTCTGGGTCTCTGCCTGATTCACTTTTCATAAACTTCAGCAACATTCGTGGCCTTTCCTCAAATTTTCAATCTGTTGAACACCACCTCTCCTCCTCAAACCTCACCTTCTCTTCCTCACTAAAAGTGAGATGTCTGGGACGACTGACAACAACCCCTTTTCTGTGCCCTCTTTTTTTCTCTATACTCAATTTCACTCCAAAAGTGGATGTTCCGTATATGCACGCAATAACCTAACTTGTTCTCGTATTCCCAAACTCAAATCCTCCGAATTCTATAACCTCTGGCTGCTGCCTCACGAGACTGCATCAATTTAGCGAATACACATTGAATGAGTGCACTTCGAGCGAAGGAAATTGAGCGAGTACAAATTGAGCAAGTGCAAACTGAGCGCAAAATGACGCAAAAATAATAAACATTCACCTTGTAAAAATACTTATTTAAGACAGATATATTTAATTAAAATGTATATTTATTCAAAACAGATTTAAAAATATAATAAGTTAAGCAGTGAATTATATATGTAATTCCAAATTGCAGGAAACATTACTTAGAAAGTCGAGAATATTTTCATCATTATCACCTTCGATCAGACTTTGCAAGCGAACGTTTACTTCTTTGTATTTCTTATAGGGTTAATTCCTATTTAACCGTCCGAAACTCAAATCGGAAACTCAGTCCGAGTGGGACGTCATCTAGGCCGAGGTTAGGTTAGGGGTACTACTTACCTTTCCGGGTCCCGAATTCATTATGGGGTACCCATGCCCGGTTAGGTTAATTGGTATCCAGTTAGGTCAACTGTATGCCCGGTTAGGTCAACTGTATGCCCTTGACAAGTGGTTAAGTTGTGAAGTTTGCGCTTAGTTTGCACTCGCTCTATTTCTACTCGCTCAGTTAGCCTAATCGCTCAATGCGTGAAGTCGCTCAATTTCCCTCGCTTAAAGTGCACTCGCTCAATGTTTACTCGCTCAACTGTCGCACAATCACTGCTCATATGCCAATCTCAAACTAAATACTGTACATCTGCGCATCACTTCCAAAGTAGAATACTCGTACATTATATCCCACTCTCCTTTTACTGAAATCTCCACTTTACACGATTTCAATGTTCACCACCACCTTTGGCTTTTCTTCCATTTCACTAACATCCCTGTTTAAACTAGCTTACAACTTTTCTATCCTGAATGACCTAGAGCAGCCTATACAGCACCCTACTCGCATCACCGATCGCCTTGGAGATAGGTCCAACATTCTGGATTTACTTCTCGCCTCTCGTACTTCTTCTTACTCTGTCAAACCATTGGGCTCCTCCGACCACAATCTTATATCTGTTTCCTGTCCTATCGCTCTAATTCGGCATTTGGATCCTCCCAAGAGGAGACGCCTTTGGTACTTTGACGCCACTGATTGGGTAGCTTTAGGCAGTACTTCTGTGATTTCCCATGGAGTGATTACTGCTTCCGTGGTCGTGGCCCCTCCGATTGTGCTGAGCGCATCGCGGAGGTGATTCTTTCGGGCATGGAGGCGTACATTCCATATTCTATTTCTATTACTAATGCAAAAAAACCTTGGTTTAACTTTACTGGTTCCAATGTTATCCGCAACAGAGAGGATGATTTCAGAAGGTACAGTCGCCATCTAATTCCTGACTCTCACTTAGCTTATATCTCTGCCCGGAATCGTGCAAAATCTGTTCTTCGACTCGCCAAAAACTCCTTCATCAGACAAAAATGTGAAAACATCCAATTCTAATTCTTCTCGCTCTTTCTGACATCTAGCGAAGAACTTCAACAACTTTACTTTTTCTTCTTTCCCTCCTCTTTTCCATTCGACGGCTCAGTTGCCGTCTCTTCTCTTGACAAAGCTGAACTCTTCACTTAAATTTTCGCCTCCAACTCAACCCTGGACGGTTTCTGTGCTATTCCTCCATCTCGTCCTCCCTCCGACTTAATTATGTCTGAAATTAGAATATCTTCCAAAGCTGTTCTTTCTGCCCTATCTGGGCTCAACTCTAGGAAGGCGTACGGTCCTAATAGTGTTCCTCCTATTATTCTCAAGAACTGTACTTCTGTGTTGACACCCTGCTAGGCAAACTCTTTAGTCTTTGCCTTTCATCTGGTACTTTTCCTTCCTGCTGGAAGTTCGCTACACCTGATCTCTGATCTCTCTACTATCTCTGATTGGGGCACAGGAAACCTTGTGGCTTTCAATGCCTCAAAAACTCAATTCCTTCATTTGTCTACTTCATCTGTCACAATCTTCCACACGACTATCCCCTAATTTTCAACAATACACAACTCAATCCTTCCTCTTCTCTTTACATTCTTGGCGTTTCCCCCTTTCGTCATCTTTCCTGTAAAGATCACGTATAGTGTCTTTCCAAAACAGCTTCTGAGGAGTTAGGTGTGTTACAGGCTCCGCAGTTTCTTCACCCCTGTTCAGTTACTGTCTCTATACAAGGGTTTTGTCCGCCCATGTATGGAGTACATTTCTCATATGTGGGGGTGGCTTAATCCACACAGCTCCACTTGACCTAGTGGATTCAAAGGCTTTTCGTCTTCTCAATTTCCTGCCTCTTACTGACTGTCTTCAATCCCTCTCTCTTCGCCGCAATGTTGCCTCATTCTCTTTACTATTGCTATTATAACGGACACTGCTTTTCTGAACTCTCTAACTGCATGCCTCCTCCTTTAAGGGGAGAAAAATAATAAAATAAAAAGAAAATAATAAAATGCATAATAAGTTTTGTGTGTGTGTGTGTGTGTGTGTGTGTGTGCTGCAAGGAGTTAAGGGGAGCATGCAGTGCCAGACTTTCAACACATTCTCATTCCTTTTGTCTCCAACTTTCTAAAGCAAGGATTAATCGGTACTTCAATTTTTCATCTACTCAACCGGTCAACTCTATGGAGCAACCTTTCTCAATCCATCCTTCACCCTGTCTATAACCTCCACTTTCAAACGCAGTGTCCATCCAGCCATCTCGAAAACCTTAGACCTTGATTTTGGCTCTCTTCTTCTTCTATTGGGGTCGGGCGTTTTTGCGGTATTCGCCCTTGGCTCCTCCTTCCTGCATAAAAAAAAAAATATATATATAGTATTTTTATGGCTTTAATAATATAAGTATAACAATGAACCTCAGAGCCAGAAACTGGCACAGCGCTCAGCGTCCCATTGCGCCAACTCCTGGATTATTATTACTAGCAGCATCGGGAATCAAACCCCCGACCTCAGTGTCTTTAATTCGCTTATAGTGAATCGTTATTACCCACTCAGCTGCAAGCTAATGTGTGTATAGGTAGTTGCTGCCTGGACCAAGTGAAGTCCTTTAATATACTTACATTTTAGAATGTATAACTCATTTATCTGGTTTCATTCTGTCTTGGAAATTGCTTTTTTAAATGCAAAGGTCACATCATTGTTAACCTTTGACTTCTCGCCAATAAGTGAATCTCACATTCTTTTAAGACTTTCTTCAGTAATGTTTAATGTAGCTGAAAAAACCTTTCTCTTTGAACATTACGAAATCTAATTGGCTGTAATTAAACCTTCTTTACCCTGTGGCAGTGATTTTCCTCCCCTTTCATTTTCGGATGCAAAGGAAGGGGGGGGGGGCAAGGAATAAGAATAAGTCATTTGAAATAAAATTGACTCAAGAGAAATTAATTATTATAGAATTCAGTGTCTATTTTTATTTTGAGACAATTTTTGTTTGTGAAAATTTTATCTCGGAAAAATAAATCGATATAAAGGTAAAAATTAACTGCCTGGAATCTCATTTCCCCACGATGTTGGGGCGAGTGTGCCCAAGGGCCACCTTTAGCTCGAGCAATGACTGTGGTAAGTGGTCAACTCAACCCAATCCAGGAGCCAGTAGGCGGGAGCGAACCAAAGCCTAACCGCTCGACATTCGCCACCGTAACCACTGACCTATCGGGCCCCCTTAATCAATATAAATATTACTTATCACGTGTTCTATCATGTGTTAACCCCCATGGTAGCCTGGTGATAGAACGCTGGTCTGTTAATCTGGAGGTCCTGAGATTGAGCCTCGACTTAGACTTAATATTTCAGCGAGTAAGGTCTCTTATGGATCTCCTATGGTGGGGTAGTGGTTCGAATCCGACATAGAGCTGTAGATCCCATCCATTACGTGAATTTATAGATGTTAAGAAGTAGGTGGAACAACCCCAAACATTATCATTATCGTGTTGTATCTTTTTTCTGAATGAATGTCTTCCTTTGATAAAGATATTCGTCCTATGTTTAATAAATGTCAATTTGCTCCTGCATCATTGTTGCAAATTAATTAACATAATAATGAATCCATATCAGTTTGGTTAGGTTACACAAAGTTAGGTTAGATGTGGCAACGTCGAAGTAGGAGAGAGGCTTAATTGAATATATATATATGTAAAAATGAACCATAAATAATTCCCATATTTCTATATTATCTTATTCTTCATGTAATTCTTGTATTCATTTATATAGTCCCTGTATCCATTGTAAGAAAAAGTATCCATTTTAAAAATTCATGTGTTATATGGTTCATGTATTTATATAATCCTGTATATTCTTATATATTTAACTTTATATAATGCCTATACTCATATGTATGTACGTGTGTGTATTCATTTTTACATAAGGACCAAAATCGCCCAACGCGAGTTTGGATAAAATTTTTGATTTGCTTTCTACTTTGCTAAATAATTGGTGACCTGTTGTTTTTTAAAATCTCATAATCATTTTTTTAGATTTCGCTTAATAAGGAATCCTGCTTAAGCTTTGCAATGTTCATATTTTGTATACATTCTCTTTCGTTATAAAAGATGAGATCATGTCTTGCCTAAGCATTAAAATTGTACATCTTAAACCTTAAAATTTTACTCATATGCATATTTTAGTGTAAAGATGCATAGTCCGATTTCCACTTTTAGTTAACTTGGCAGATCATGATAACATCAGATCTGAAAAGTCGCGGTTTAAGATAAAAATATGGTTTCGTCTTCAAATATTTTGTTTACTCGTTCAAGCCTTACCACAGCTGAAAATTTACTTTATTTTCGAATATTGTGCAAAAATAATACAGCCTTTTTAGCATTTAATAATAATGATGTTAGCAGTTTTTGGGTATATAAACCCAGTAAAAATCTTCCATTGTCATTCAGAAGCTAATTCAGAGGCTGAGCACTACCTGTACATTTTAGCAGTAAATTACAGTAAAAGATAGTTTTTATCTTATCCTTCGAGCCTTGCTCTCTTCAGAAGAACTTAGTCATTAAACTTTCCGGATACGCTATAAGAAGAGTCCGGAACCTTCAGCATTTTTAGTAAGTCTATCAGAGTCCTCCGAGCCACTATAGAAGAACTCGGAGAGTAATATAGAAGAAAACTACTGCAAGTCACACATCCGTTGCTGCCACCTAACTAGAACCCCCGTCGACTTCGAACCATCCCGGGCCATAGACGGAGGGGTTAACAACTGGCGACCCTTTAACCAGGATCTTCACGACTCCAGGATTCTTCCAGTCTTCCAGACCCTGGAACCAGAACCAACACCCAGTTGACCGGCGTGTCACGACTTCTAGTTCGTCACATCCACCCTTGAACCGGTGCGTCACGACTCCAAGTTCTCCACGCCTAGTTTTCATCCAAGAACAAGTGGCCAGCAAGACACGTCTTCAGGACACGTCTCTAAGGATTTCGCCGTAGGAATCTTGTTAAGTACAAAACTCTTTTTTAAATAATTTCTAAACATTTGAAAAGTCAGTATTATTAACAGTTAATATTTAGTATTGAGCCAGAATTAACAAAAACACAGTGAACACTTCAGACACCAGTGATACATTTTTTATTGAAAACAGTATTTTCACAGAATTATTGTCAATTATTCACAGATTGTCAGAGTTATTTCACAGTTATTTTACTATTCTAGTTAGTATAGTATAATTTTATTTAATGTACCAAACATAGTATTACCATACCTTCACGTACATTCGAGTGAAATCTTGTTTACATTTTTTATTTTGTTTGCAATCTTTTCAAATTTTCCCCTAGTTAGGCAAATTGTTGTGCATTTATTTTTTTTTAGATAGTGTAGTTAGGAAAACCCCTTAAGTGATCATTCCATAAATTAAGATCGGTCAAGCAGACCTAATTAGAACACATTAATAAGTACCTTCACATATGAGCGATTCAGACGGTGCGCTTTCTGACATCGAAAATTTACCTACACCCATTTTTCCACCTACCCCGCGCCCTTCAAACATACTCCCAAACACACAAACTTCAGATCCAGAACAAGCCAATATGTCTCAGTCTCAAACCCCCGCCCCAGCATACATTAACTTAGGCAGACTAGTAAACCTTCCTCATACTGTTTTAATTTTTAAGGGGACCATAGATAATCGCTTTGTTGAACCACGCGTAAGACCTTGGATTGAATCTTTAGAGCAACATTTCTTACGCGAAAACATACCGATGATGATATAAAAATTAGAAGCAAAAAGATTTATCGACCCTAAAGAAGGGAATGCTCATGACACAGTCACCTACGTCCCATCAATTAGCGAAGCTACAACATGGGACGATTTTAAACAAAACTTATTAGAATTTTTTAAAGAAATAACACTTGCACAACCCTTAGCCACGTTAGAAGCAGTCTTCCAAGCTAAATGGAAGAAAGAGGAACACGAAGATTTAAACAATTTTATTACACGTACACATAAACTTGTAGGAGAAGCCCTCCGTGCCGCAGAAAATGCATGTGGCATAACTTTCACTTCGAAACAAAGAAATCTAATAGTAGCACAACATTTACCAAAACCTACCCGGAGCACCTAAAAAAAAGTTTCAGGAGTTTTTAAATGTTGACAAACCTGTAAGTGTAGCCATAAACAAAACACGGGAACATTACCCCGATTTAGCAAACCAAACTACCGAAAGGTAGAGAAACCCCTGTACATTACATTCAGCAGCAGCAGCCACAACACCAACAGCAACAACAACAACCCTATAAATCGAGGCCAATGCAGGGAACACCCCAGAAACAAGCCCCCCAAACCCAGAATACACGCCCTCCTCCACAGTGTTTTAACTGCGATAGCTTTGGGCACATGATAAGTCATGTAATTACCCTCTTATTGCTCCCACTGTCACGAACATGGTCATCGCCGTGGCGATCGCCAAAAGTGTGCTGATAAAGCCCCTGCAGGGTATAGACCCCACTTTCAGAAACCAAACCACCCACGTTCCCAAAACGTATCCCAAAAGTCATCCAATCCCCAGAAACCAGTCCATTCCCAGCCTCAGTCGAACTACCAACCCAATAGATTACGACCACAGGGTCAACCACACTCTTACCCCATGTACAAACCTCAGTACAACCAGCAAGGTCACTAGTTCGGTACGTAGAAGTACCCGTGGAGGAATCATTTTCCCCAGAGTACAGTTTTGAAGAACACCCTCCAGCGTATGGTAATCCCGTAGAATATGACCCAGGTCCTCCCATAGAAGACCATTCGAGCCCTTTTTTAGACCCTACATTGGCGGCAGCAGTTCAACCTCCTCCCTCCTAAATTACAGTAATGAACCCAGATACGCACACAAACCCCATCAGGATAATAGGTGCGGACCTCCTAGATTTAATAATAAATTGTAGCACCGATAACCAAGATTTAACTGCTCTCCTAGATACAGGAGCACACGCGACGTTAATTAAGAAACAATGTGTAGATGAATTACTAGAGAGTACAAATTACAAATATGAACTTAAGGCACCATCCTGCCAACTCAGAGGAGTTACGGGCACACCCATACCTACATACGGAGAAATTGAGTTATATTTAGAAGTTGGAAACGCGGTATACCCCGCGAAATGTTGTATAGTGGACACAGTCGCCACCTTTCAGACAGATATCCTACTAGGTATGGATTTTTTTAACCGGAATCAATGGGAGATTTACCCAGCCGGAAAGTTAGTAAAGTGTCGAAATAGGACACACCATCTCCGTGAGAATGACAGACAGCTTAATGCTAATAGAATTAGTCAGTTCAGATTTCCGAAAGAAATAGGAAACCCCCTCCACTTGATAGCAGTTCAAGTCAGCCGGTTGTATCCAGAGGGACAACCGCTCCAGAAATCAGACCCCAGGGTAATCAGTTCCAGTTGTTGAATCCAGTTGGATCAACACAGTCAGTTTCCAGTCAGCCAGTTTCCAGTCAGCCAGTTTCCAGTCAGCCAGTTTCCAGTCAGCCAGCTTCAGTTCAGCCAATAAGGCAAATTTTAGTCGCCGAACCAGAATCAGATTCACAATTTTTCATATGCCCTACCGAGCATATAACAGTAGCACCTTATGAGAAGATTTGTTTCCTAGCAAAAGTAGTTAACAGTCAAGGAAAATTATTAGAGTCAGAGCGTACTCTGATTACAGAGAAAAGTAATTTCAAAAGAGATGTTCTTATTGCCCAAGTCCTTAGTCAGAGTCAGAATTCAGCTATCCCTGTTGTTTGTTTAAACAAAGGAAAAAGTCCTATAGAATTAACTTCAAATCAGAAAATAGGAACTGTTTCCACAGTAGAAGTAGATTCAGATTTCCCCATCAGTATGATAAATCGTGTTTCCAGTTCCTTAGAGTTAAATCCTTCAGTATTAAAAGAAGAATATAAGAAATGTCTGGAGCACTCCCTTCAGGAGTCACCAGCTTTACAGGATCCCAAACTAATGGAATCACTTCTCGATTTCCTGATAAGAAATAGAGATGTGATTGCCCTAAAAGGAGATCCTCTGGGCCGAACTAATTTGGTCCCTTTTGAAATCAAGTTGGAACCCAATTCCAAACCCATTTTCATTCCTCCCTATCGGGTTCCACATTCCCAATTAGTCACTATTGAGGAACACATCAAGGACATGTTGGAGCAGGATGTCATTCAGCCTTCAGCTAGTCCCTGGTCCGCTCCTATGATTCTCGTCTCCAAAAAGGACGGAACATCTCGCCCTTGTATAGATTTTAGACGCCTGAACAACATTACCATCCCAGACCGTTTCCCGATTCCAAACATGCAGGAAACAATTCTGAACGTAGGGAAAGCGAACTTTTTTTCATCCCTCGATTTAGCATCGGGTTATTGGCAAATGGAGGTCAGTCCCGAATCTCGGGCATTGACTGCTTTCTCCACTAACCGAGGCCATTACGAATTCCAGGTTTTACCTTTCGGAGTCCGAAATGGGCCTGCTAATTTCTCTAGGTTGATGAATATAGTCCTTTCCGACCTATTAGGTGTCGAAGCTCTCGTTTATCTTGACGATATTATCGTCTACAGTTCGGACATAAAAACACACTTTCAACGCCTTCAGAATGTGCTATCACACTTGAGAAAAGCACACCTTAAACTGAAGCTTGCAAAGTGCAATTTTTTACAAGAATCCCTGGTATACCTAGGATTCCTACTCTCGTCCACAGGAATTAAACCTGATCCAGCCAAACTCGAAGCCCTGGAAAGGTACCCTGTACCCAAAACCATCGACGACGCCCGTGCATTTATTGGTTTTGTCGGATTCTATCGGAACTTTATCCCCCAATTTTCAAATATTGCTAAACCCATTACTAATTTGTTCCAGAAAAATTCGAAATTTAACTGGGAATCCGATCACCAACATGCCTTTGAAACTTTAATTAATAAACTAACCTGTCATCCCATTTTACAATATCCTGATTACACAAGACCCTTCATCATAGCCACAGATGCTTCCTCCTATGGACTAGGAGCCGTCCTGTTACAGGACGTAGACGGTGTGGAATTACCCATTGCTTATGCCAGTCAACTTCTCTCTGCACCTCAACGGAATTATTCCACTACGGACCGAGAGGCCCTAGCGGTATATTGGGCTTTGAAAAAATTCCGAAATATCGTCTATGGCTACGATGTAACCATCAAGACTGATCATAAGCCACTCACGTACCTCTTCAAGGACAAGCTACTTGAAGGACGATTGAGTAGATGGGCTCTGTTGATTCAGGACTTTGCAGCAAAAATCGTATACAAACCGGGAAAACTGCAAGTTATTCCAGACGGATTGTCGAGACTCAAGCCCGACGCCCAAGTGAATAAAATAGGAATTCTTCCTGTGTTCGACTACGAGTGTCTGCAATACTCCCAACAACAGGACCAACACACCCAAAACCTTCGGGCGCGCCTGGAACAAAAGGAACCATCGAAGGTAAAAGAACAGTACAACCTCAAAGATGGGCTCGTACATTTCAGGAACGAAGATGGAAACGACCTCGTGGAGATACCAAAGGATCTCGTCGATATAGCCATTGGACTTTGTCACGACTCACCTTTGTATGGACACATGGGGCCGGATCGCACCATCAAGAGTCTTTTGGAGCGATACCACTTTCCCGAGATGAACAGAAAGGTACAAGAATACATCGCCGAATGTCCGTCGTGTTTAAAGCATAAGGGCAACGTACCATCCACAGCTCCGATGCATAAATATCCAGTATGCCAAAGGCCCTGGCAAAGAACTGGAATGGATATACTGGGACCATTTCCCAAAACGTCAAAGGGAAATCAGTACATCATTGTGTTTACGGACCACTTCTCGCGTTACAGCGAAGTAGCCGCCATTCCAGACCAGACCTCGGAAACTGTGGCAAGAGCCCTAGTGGAACGCGTCATCCAAAATCATACCACTCCTTCCATCCTAATCTCGGATAACGCCCTTAGTTTCACTTCCAAACTGTTCGAGTCACTCTGTAACATGTGTAAAATTAAAAATACACACATTGTGGCATACCATCCGCAGGCAAACGGCTTAGTGGAAAGGCACAATCGAAAGATCTTGGAAGCCCTGCGCCACGTTGTCGATGCATCCTCCCGTACATGGGATGATTCCCTTCCCATGGTACAAACAGCCATCAACAATGGCTATAATGTGTCCATCGGGGACACCCCTCATTTCGTCCTCTATCACTACGACAAGCGTCTACCTTTTGATTTGCCCGACCAAACCGACCCGGCAGTTCTAACATCTTCCGAAATGGCAGAAGCAAATCAGCAACTAGCTGAACGATCTTTCAAGATTTTTGACATAATCCGCTATGCCCTCGACCAACGAAACCAACAGATGGAGCAAGAGCAACATAGGCGTCATCCCCGTCAACGGACTATAATCGTCGGTATGCGATGTTATCTGAAGAGCGTGAAACCGCCAGGTGCTCATCGCAAATTATACCCAAAATGGGATGGCCCATATAGGATTATGAAAAACCTCGGAAAAAATCGTTATGAAATCCTCGACCTCCGGGATCATTCCAAACTAAAGATCATTCACGCTGACAATTTGAAGATAGCTTCCGAACAACACCTTCCCAAAAAACAGCTGCCAGGCGTTCGAGCCGCCTATCCTTCAAAAGGTCAAGATATTAACAAATCGGGCAGGGATCAAAAAACTGAAGTGGTCACCGCGGGAACCGCTACCCATGACGAAGATTGGTACCTCGTAATACCACCAGTACTCGAGGCAATCTCTGAACAAGAGGAGGCCCCAGAGCCAAGCGTCCCATCGGACCCAGACCCTGGAGAAACCCCTTCGAGAGGATCACTCAGTGGAACTCCACCATCTCCTCCAACTCCACCATCTCCTCTGTCACCACCCTCACCGATTGATGATCGACGCACGGACCCTACATACCGCCCGCAAATGCATCACCCACGTGAACTAGAACCTTCACATAAGAAACGAACCCGCTCAGAATCCGAGCTCAACGGTCGACCCCGAGGCCGACCCCTTCGCCCACAAACACAAGTATCCACACAACCACCCCCAGCTCCGTATAACCTAAGGCGTAGAAATGAATAAAATTGTCCCCCTTATAATTTTCCAAATTATTTACTCTTGTAGCCCTAGCATTAAAATTTCTACCGGAGTTGTTATAGAAAAACTTGCAGAAGGTAAATTTTTGAAAGGGCACGCAGACCTTTATATAAATTTGCAACCCCCTGCTAGAATTAAAATCAATCTCCTTCAGATACAAACCCAATTAAAAACGTTTGAAAGTAAAGTCCAGAATTCTTTCCAAGGAAAAGATCAGATTAGTCGCGTTCTGTTAGAAAATACCCTCGAAAATATTCAAACTACAGCACGCGCCCTATCAGAAATATTAGCCTTACCATGGATACAAACTGAAACTAAAAATTCAGAAAACTTTAACCAAAGAAGTAAAAGGGGACTGATAGATATAGGAGGGAAACTGTTCAAAGGTTTATTCGGATTAGCAACCGAAGAAGATATTAAAAGAATTGAACTTAAATTGAATCTCTTCGCGCGAAATCGACAATATAATGGACACATGTTAGAACAAACTATTAGGTCATTACACGAAAACAATCGCTTCCTCCACTCCCTTTCGGACAGATTCACATACCTTGAATCCATGTTAGCTCAATACAAAGAACACAAAAG
Organism: Bathynomus jamesi; assembly: GCA_023014485.1. Lineage (NCBI taxonomy): Eukaryota > Metazoa > Arthropoda > Malacostraca > Isopoda > Cirolanidae > Bathynomus > Bathynomus jamesi. The sequence goes on from JAJOZX010000250.1 coordinate 1,085,217, forward strand.
ATATCTAGAATTAATAGAGATAATGAACCTACAAGTAACCCTAATCGATAAATACTTACAACGAATAACTACGATTCATTCCAAGGTTTTGCGTGCAACCCAGCTAGCCCATGGAAAAATCACTCTTTCCACCCTAATACCATGGGAAATACTTCAGTCCTTGATTCACACCGCCCAGTCACAATTAAAATTATCACCCATATTCCCACTCAACCACACTAATTACCCCAATTTCTAGAATACACCTGGACTGTACATGGACCACGCCCCTACACATACCTCATAATTATACCATTTTTCGATGTCCTCACTTATGACGTATATAAATTTCACCCTTTCCCAACACCCTACCAAAACAACTCTAATGTCTATCGATTGTATTTACCCACCGTACCACCTTACCTTTTCCTCACCAAAGATCTGTCAGCTTATTCTATGATGTCAGATAGCGACGTCCGGCATTGCCGATTCCCGCAACCAAATAAACAACTCGTCTGCCCTCCACTCAAACCAGTTATTCTTCCAACTACTAGGTCTTGCTTTATCGACTTAATTCGTGACCGGCATGCCCCGTATGTTCATTTAAAAAATTTCATTCCCCTAAAACCATCCAACTACGAATTGGACCAGACATCTGGGTTTCTTTCGCGAACAGGACTGCCGCTACTCTCGAGTGTCCATCGAATTATTCCCTCATACAATCCCTATGGTTATTCGGCTACCAATTGGTTGCTCCTTGCGTTCAAAAGCCCTCCAAATATACAACCCGTATAAGGTTACCCTTAATAACTCATACCCATTCCCGTCGCAAATTAAATTTAAACCCGTCATAGAGATCTTAAATCTCTCCATAAAACCTGTAACCATCCTACCCGAACTACATGCCCCTGAATGGAATGATCAATTGAGCCGGTTTAAAATTTCGGATGATAACCAAAATAACCTCTTACAAATACTACAACCGGTAACCATTTTCTCAACATCTGCCGTTAGTATCATTATTGTATGTGCTATTATCCTCGGTATATTTGTGGTGAAAAGATCATTCTGGGAACAAAGAAAACCAAGTGACACGGAACATGAAACTATTTATGCACGACCAAGAGTGCGTACCCAGACCACGTGAACTAGACTTAACCACCCGACTTATGTTGTATATATAAATCTGTATTATAAAACCCATAGTTATCATCTAGTTAGCATTAGTTAGGATGTTACATTATTATATTAATATCATTCTAGAGGGAAGAGCCCTGTAAAAATGAACCATAAATAATTCCCATATTCCTATATATCTTATTCTTCATGTAATTCTTGTATTCATTTATATAGTTCTTGTATCCATTTAAGAAAAAGTATCCATTTTAAAAATTCATGTGTTATATGGTTCATGTATTTATATAATCCTGTATATTCTTATATATTTAACTTTATATAATGCCTATACTCATATGTATGTACGTGTGTGTATTCATTTTTACATAAGGACCAAAATCGCCCAACGCGAGTTTGGATAAAATTTTTGATTTGCTTTCTACTTTGCTAAATAATTGGTGACCTGTTGTTTTTTAAAATCTCATAATCATTTTTTTAGATTTCGCTTAATAAGGAATCCTGCTTAAGCTTTGCAATGTTCATATTTTGTATACATTCTCTTTCGTTATAAAAGATGAGATCATGTCTTGCCTAAGCATTAAAATTGTACATCTTAAACCTTAAAATTTTACTCATATGCATATTTTAGTGTAAAGATGCATAGTCCGATTTCCACTTTTAGTTAACTTGGCAGATCATGATAACATCAGATCTGAAAAGTCGCGGTTTAAGATAAAAATATGGTTTCGTCTTCAAATATTTTGTTTACTCGTTCAAGCCTTACCACAGCTGAAAATTTACTTTATTTTCGAATATTGTGCAAAAATAATACAGCCTTTTTAGCATTTAATAATAATGATGTTAGCAGTTTTTGGGTATATAAACCCACTAAAAATCTTCCATTGTCATTCAGAAGCTAATTCAGAGGCTGAGCACTACCTGTACATTTTAGCAGTAAATTACAGTAAAAGATAGTTTTTATCTTATCCTTCGAGCCTTGCTCTCTTCAGAAGAACTTAGTCATTAAACTTTCCGGATACGCTATAAGAAGAGTCCGGAACCTTCAGCATTTTTAGTAAGTCTATCAGAGTCCTCCGAGCCACTATAGAAGAACTCGGAGAGTAATATAGAAGAAAACTACTGCAAGTCACACATCCGTTGCTGCCACCTAACTAGAACCCCCGTCGACTTCGAACCATCCCTGGCCATAGACGGAGGGGTTAACATATATATATATATATATATATATATATATATATATATATATATGGTGATCCGAAGGGTTCTTGTTTTCGTTATTATGAGTTTTTGTTTGGGCGGATTAGGAATGGTTTGGATTATGAACTGCTCATTCGTTTTATCAGTTTTTATTTCATTATTTTCATTATCCTTTTCCATCAGTCTTCTTCTGAACCTCTTTCTTATTCCATTGAACTTGTACGAAATCTTTGATCAAGTTGGAGATAAAGATGTTTTGCGAGTAAACGGGTAGGAGATTAGGTTGGGAACCGTCTCTCCGACCTCTTTCCACGGCAATCTTCCGCCGGTTTTGTTTGACGAGATCGACGCGCGGCGCTCTCCCCTCCTAACAGCGATTTATTTCTGTCAATGATGTGTGCACGCGTGTGTACACTTCTATCTCGAAAATTTCACTACAGATTACATAATAATAACCAGATAAAACACTAACTAGACCTTGCCCAGAAACCAGACGTTGCTAAGGCAAGACATGTTACTTTATAATTACTTTATGAGGGTTTATGCTCTGCAGCATCCAGCCTTATTTACGAGATCTGGTAAAGGAGGGATTTGCTTTCCGATCTCCTCCTGCCCTCGTAGATAGCCACGCATGGCTGACCAGGGACTTTGCACAGTAATCTGTCCAGCTGGTTCTGAAGTTATTGAGGTCGGTGTGCTGGAGGTTTCTCACTTCTTTCGGCAGGACATTAAAAAGCTTTGGGCCTCGTATTCTGAGGGTATTTTCCATCCTCGATTTCATGGCCCTCTGTCTCACCGCAACTGAGACAGCACAAAATCTGCCTCTTCTCTCATTCCATTTTGTTTCTATTTCATTTATAAGGTTAGGGACAAAACCCTCGAGTATTTTCCATATGTATATTATTGAGTACTGCTCGCGTCTTCTTTCGAGAGAGCAGAGTTTCAGGGATTGTAGTTGAGACCAGTAGTCTTCACCTTTCGTTTCCTCAATCTTAGACGTAAAAGTCCTTTGTATAGCTACAATATTCGCAATGTCTCGTTTTCTGTATGAGCTTGTGAGTACTAAGCAATACTTAATTAATTATCGTTAGGACTAGACTCTTCTACAATTTGAGCATGATTTTTGCTTTTCTGCTGCGGAAGTTCCTCTGATGATTCCCATTATTTTTCTAGCCGTTTTATTTTTGATGTTATAGTGCTCTCTGAATTCTGCATCCGACGACATTATTACTCCAAGATCCCTGACCTGTGGATTTGGTGTTATCTGTTTGGCTTGCAGAGTTTTTCGCCCTTTATTCCGTAGCACCTTGTTACTACCATATCTTAGAAGTTGAACGTTTTCTTCGTTGAACTTCATATTGTTGTCTTCTGCCAACTTGAATAATGTTTCAATGTCGTTTTGTAATTTTCTTATGTCACCCTCGTTCAATATTTCCTTACCCATCTTCCTAGCTGTCCAGTAATTCCTGTATTCTTAAGTTTGTTTGCTGTAATTCCATGGTCACATTTATCGAACGCTTTAGCAAAGTCAGTATATATTATATCTATGTTTTGTGCTCTACACAATGTTTCCAATATTTTTTCCTGGTGGTCTAATAGCTGTGATAGGCACCGTCTTTCAGCCCTGAAGCCATGTTGATTTGAATTGTATAATTCTTTTCTTGAAGGTAGTAAGTAGTTTTGCCTCTAATTATACGTTCAAAGCACTTTATAAGGTGGGAGGTGAGAGCTTCTGGCCGATAATTCTTGGGCATTGCTCTGTTACCACCTTTAAATAAGGGGGCAATGTTCGTGTTCTTTCATGGAAGTGGAATTTGTCCTGTGTCGAGTGATTTCCTCCATAGTATATATAGCGGCTTGGCAATACTCTCTTTATATTTCTTCAGAAACGTGGCACTCCACCATGTGTCTGGCCCTGGTGCCGAATTATCTCGCATCTGTGATAGAGACTTAATTACATCTCCTTCCGAGAACTCTAAGACTATTAATAGGTTTGTGCCGGGATTTGCTCTTGGCTGGTTTGTATCAATGTTGAAAAATTCATCTGGGTTTTCTACTTTCTTCTCGGCCTTTGGGTTGTTAAACACAAAGTTAAATTGTTCCTTAAGCAGTTCGCTCATTTTTTATGGGTCATTTGTGTATTCGGCCTCCCCGTCTATCAATGAACCAATACTCTCTTTACATTGCATTTTTCTTTTCGCAAACGAATAGATGTATTTTAGGTTGTTTTTTATGTTTTCTGCTACCTTGTTTTCCTCCTCGTTTGTCTTATGTACGAATGTTTGTTTTAGGTCCATTTCTATTTCGCATAGTTTCCTCTCTAGTTTGAGTCGCCTTGCATCAGTTCTGCATTTATAGAGATGCTTTACGATTTGTTTCTGTTGTCTAAATAGTGTTCTGATTTTTATCTCGAGCTTGCTACGTTTTCTTTTTATTTTTTGTCTCTCTGAAACATGTTTCAGTTGTTATTTTATTTATTTTGATTGGGTTCAGAATCCCAGCTGAGTCTTGAACGGCCAAGCTCTGAGGGACTACTTTAACTTACAGCCTAAGTTAAGCTAGACTAAAACAAACTACCTTCTGAGGTTATAGTGGGGGAGGGGAGCTATCTCAGAAACTAGTGATTTCCGATAGAAACGAAGGTTATATTCGTTCAAACCGCATCAAAAACCATCAGAAAAACATAGTTTTGATTTACAAAGCCTGTAATGTACAGTTGTACACTTGTAAAAAGTTAATCTTAAAAGAAAAGGAGAAGCTTTCTTTTGAAGGAAATGTTGAAAGCCACTCAAAAGGCAATGGTTCTTGTAATACCCAGTGAGGGGAAAGGGAAACTCCTTCCATTTTTTTATGGATTAGAACTTATGAACGAATGACGCCATGAACTTTATTGTTCAATTAAGTAATTTGTGGGAATCTAACATATTTTTTAAGAGGTTGATAGATCAGTTAAAGGCGGGGTTCTAGCAATTCTGACTATAATTAGGCGGTCTTAATAATTTGGAAGGATACTGAATTTGAAATTTGGTTCATTACCTCGGTTACAATTCTTGCCCTCTAACTAAGTTGCCCTGCTTCAATTTCAAAATTAAGTTACAGGGCGTATTCCTCTTTCAAGTATTGTGATAATCTCAATGATTCATAATTAAGGCGAAATGATCTTATTTTTTTCATCTGAGTGAACGACTCTCATTCTAAATTTCGTGCCGCTATTGTGATTAACATCCGCGAATAACTGAATCTTGTGCTCAGATATATTTCTTTGGTGAACTCTCGAAAAAAGTTTGCGGAACTCGCACGGAACATTTGAGACAAAATTTCCGAATTTTTTTTTTTTTGTAATTAAATTTTTATCTTAGGACACAAGTTAAGTGCTGTGGTAGTTTATATTTTGAATCATATGAAAACAATACCCCTCTGTATACCCATTTTTTAAAGAAAAAATAAACAAATAAATTTGTCTTCCGAACAATGCTTTTGCACATATTTTCCTTTACAACACCCCAATTTCTTTTTTTCAGTTAGTAACAATTCTGACAAAATTAAAACTAACGAAAATATCATGACTTAACCTAAACAATTGTCAAGGGCGTACAGTTGACCTAACAGAGCATTCAATTAAGCTAACCTGGCATTCAGTTAACCTAACTAGTTAGCTAATTTTTACATTCACGTCTCATTCTAAAGTTGTAGGGCGGGATACTTTTGCTACCCGCACGAAGGGCAGTTCTCTGCTGGAATATTTTAGGATCTTTTCCTTTTCCTTTCCTTGACGATTGGTTGTGTTAAGTCGTGATATTTTCGTTAGTTTTAATTTTGTCAAAATTGTTACTAACTGTAAAGAAGAAATTGGGGTGCTATAAAGGAAAATATGTGCAAAAGCATTGTTCGGAAGTCAAATTTATTTGTTTATTTTTTCTTTAAATTTGTGAAGTACAACTAGAAAGTAGGATCTTTTCTAAATGGACGACCCCACGGGATTTAGCTGAAAATTTGTATACTAATAAATTTTTATATTCTAATAACGAAAATGACTATTTTCCTGGAGAAATATGCACAACATACGAAAAAAATTGCATTTACAGTATATGCACTCTAGTTTGTATGGCGCATGACCGTTATCTAAATTATGTAGTTATGTAGTGGGCTTTACAAAATAAAACGCAGATAATATCCTTTATTTATTAAAATTTGCAATATTTAATAATATTTTAATAAATAAATCCTCATTTGCATACCTATTTCTCCATACGAACTCGCATAAACTAATTTTTGTTGTTGTTATTAATGTTTATTTGTTGCCTGCTTAGACATAGTTTAGTTTGAATATTATTGTTGTAGTGTGAACATATGATAAAGCAGTGCTGTAATCTATCTACTTGCGAGTTACCCCCGGTCAATTGAATCCCCGGTTAGGTCAATTGAATGCCAGGTTAGGTCAATTGAATGCCAGGTTAGGTCACTTGAATGGCCGGTTAGGTCAACTGTACACTAGGCCGGGTCGAAATTATTGAAAAGGTACATATTGTGAGGGGTTTGAATGGAACACAGGAACCCCCTCATAAATTATTTTCGTTGTTTAAAGCCTCCTACCCATGGCACAATTTTTCACTTTTTGACCTATATTGAAAAATATTCCATTTATACGAGACTTACTGTCCATTCAGGTTTTTTTGATAACATAAACCTTTATTAAGGTATAATATTTTATTTAATAATGAACAGTATTAGGAAAATTAATTAAGTACAACAATATATTCAGAAGAAAAAAATTAGAGGCATAATAAATGTGCTAAAATTCAATTCACTTTTTCATTGTTCCTTATCACATCACAAGGGAAGAAATTTCCAATGTCATTAGGAAATTTTTATTTCATGTTTCTTACTCATTCCATTGGGCCTTCCATTCAAACTTGGGCAGTTTTCGCCTTGATTCTAATGAGTTTAAGATAAACTTTTTACAGTTATCATATCCTATTCTTTCCTGACATGCCTTTGTTACTGGGTTCACTGCCTTTTCCACACTTTGACTGTGGCATGGAAAAGAAGCTGTCTCCAGTGGCTTACATCGAGCCTGTAGTAGCTCATCGTCGCTAAAATTGTTTAGCAGCGGTGGAGGAGTAATGATCTCTTTTTGCCAATCGATCATCTCGGTGTAGTCAGTAGATTGGAAATTGAAGGTTCGAGGCAACTCAAAGTTTCTGGTACCTGAAAATACTGTTCTTGAAAGGATGATCTTCTGAATAGCTTGCTCCCTAATTTCTAGTCTCTTGTCAGTTACCATTGATATGAGTATATTTTCTGGGTGGGCAAAGTAGGCGTTATTCTTTAATACTGGTTCTATGATCGATCTATGTTGTTCATCTAAATTTCGAAGCAAGCACATTAAATGCCAAAAGTTATATGCACCATCAGTTGCATTAGGATGAGATTTTATCCAAAACCACCAAAACTGCATAATAATCTTGACTATATCTTGAAGGTTTTTATCGAGATTTGCAGTTGAGATACATAATCGAAGAACCCTGTTAGCTAGAGTTAGCCAGCGAGCATGGTGAAGGGTACCTGGGAATCGAGTGGACAGATCTTGAGAAGTATCTCCAGTTTGCACTGCCAGACACATATCATAGAGATATTTTTGATCACTGCTTAGCTCCTTCACAACATTTGCTGGAATTTCTTTAATGTCTCCCTTTACGCGAGAATATTTGGCTACCTCCAATTTTGTTAAATCTGTCTTCAGTTTATTCCCAAATGACCCCACAAAAATGTTTGGGCCTGTTGTTTTACCATCAATGGCTTTGTAGACGTGCATAAAAGGCAGCTCATTCAAATGCAAGAGGCACACCAACCACTGCACTGGTCTGTTAAGATGAATTTCAACCAGTTTTCTGGCTCCACCAATTTTTCCTGTATTTACAGGAGTACCATCACAGAGTAAAGCTTTGATAGTATCTGTGCTGTTCGAGTCTGTAATAATAGTTATCAACTCTTCTGCTATGCAGCGAGCAATTCCATTATCTGCTGTGACATGGTCTACATAGATGCTTCCAGGTTCTCTCACAATAACATAGTGTTCTTCTTTTATCTTTCCACTTTTAGTTAATGTGTTATCTTTCCTTCCACGAAATCCAAAGCACTCCATCTTCAGATTTTCGAATTTAAACCTAAAAGTATTTGTTTCACCCATGCGATTTCTTCCTCTTTCTAATTTCTTTCTGTCAAGCATGTTGGTGTGGTTAAGGATCCCCATATCTTTTAAAGCTGCATTGACTATTGCAGCTGCAGCTCTACAACTTACACGATAACGATCTGCTGTTAACGCTAGGTTTTTATAGGAGTGCCTGTTCTGAATATTCTTAGTCAATTCTAAATCGGCCTCATAATCTACATCCTGACTCTCTGAATCTACATCCATGTCTTCTTCGGTATTTTCGAAAAAATTCCGATGGTAAAACATTGGTGGCTTCAGTCATTTCTTCTTGTGCTTTTAGTTGACGGTTTTGTGCTTCTTGGGCTCTTGCTAAAGATCTCTTCTTTGTTGAACTAGCTATGCGATCAATTGGTCCTAACTGATTTTTTCTTTGTTTTTGACCTACAAAAGACTCCCATTCTGCCATTGGAATTTTATCCTTACATCTGCAAGATTTCCTATCAATTCCCTTATCATAGCATTCACAAGAAGATATATCAAGCATTTCATCATACTGACCTACTTTTAAGGCAAAACCTTCATTTCTTCGATGTAACGGCACCTTGTTTAATTTTGAGGCTTCTTCTATTAGTCGACTGACTTTAAAATAGATACCTTTGGTGCTAATCGAAGGAAAAGAAAATTTCATCCAAATGTCTTCAATATCTTTTACAACAACCCTGTAACAATCATTGACAGTTGCTGATCCTTTTGATTTAGCTTCTTCACGACGGCGCACAAAAAGGTAGTGTCTCACATCTGCTTTTGAAGGAGTCATGGTTGCTGGGAATTCCGTAGGATATCCAAAGGTTGCATTTGAGGACTTGCTTCTAGTAGTCATAGTTTATATTCAGAAGTAAAATCAAATTATATGTAATTTATAATTTATGATAATTCAAATTATAATTAAAGCAAATGCAAATTATTTCTATTTATCTGAAAAATTATTTCTATTTATCTGAAACATAAAAATATCAAGCATTAAACAAACAACTTATCATGTAACATATAACAACATTAAACATATGCAAATATGAAGGTACAAAAGGGAGGAGGGGCATGTGATAGGGGTGGTAGGGTAGCACATGCTTGATTTTTTAATATTTTGTCTCACACAGTGTACTTTTTAAGAAATAACATTTTTTCTCATTTAAATATATGCAAATATGAGGGTAAAAGTGTGGGGGGGGGGGTTATGTGCTAGGGGTAGCAGGGGTAGCACATGCTTGATATTTTAATATTTTGTTAAGCTGATAAAATGAAACTTCTCACCTAGTGTACGTTTTAAGAAATAAAAAAATTTCCCGTTTTCGACCCGGCCTACTGTACACCCTTGACAATTGGTTAGGTTAAGTCATGATATTTTCGTTAGTTTTAACGAAAATATCACTACTTAACCTAACCAATCGTCAAGGGCGTACAGTTGACCTAACCGGCCATTCAATTGACCTAACCGGGCATTCAAATAACCGGGGGCCAAACAGCAACCTCGTATCCGGGCGTCATGAGCGGTGTAAACTAGATAACGGTCATGCGCGATGCAAACTAGTGCACATATAAATACAACTTTTTCGTATGTTGCGTATATTTCTCCAGCAAAATAATGTCATTTTCGTTATGAGAATATAAACATTTATTAGTATACAAATTTTCAGCTAAATCTCGTGGGGTCGTCCATTTGGGAAAAGATCCGGAAACGAATTCAGAAATAAGCGACAATTGTGTGTAAAATGTAGGCTGATCATACGTACCGTTTTGAACGGGACAGTACCGTTTTGTATGGGTTTTTGTATGGGTTCTGTCACTGAAGAATCATTGTAAGCTCAATATGTTTATGTACTTACTTTTTCATGAATACAGAATATTACATAACCCCCGTCCCTTTTTTGCCATCCCAATGTCCCGTTTTTGTCTCAAGGAAATATGGTCAGCCTAGTAAAATGCAAATTTCAATCTTGTGTGTAATAAATGGAATTAATGTGATTGTTAATTAATGCAATTTGACGTGATTATTAACTAGAAATTTGTCTTATATTAACGACCGATCGAGAGAGTTACAAGGAGTTACAAGGAAAAGAAGTACCTCAAAAGGACTTGCGGCCCCATACCGAGGAGGTACCAATGGCAACGGGTACCAGGGAAAAATTCTGTCACCCTCAAATAGTGTGCAAGATTCGGCCTAACCTTTTCTTGAACAGATCCACAGAGGAACTGTTCACAACTTCTGAAGGTAGCCTGTTCCACGTGTCACAGATCGTATAGGTAAAGTAATTCCCACACCAACGAGTGCTAAACCATTTCAAATCCAACTTCCAACCATTGTGCGAGTTGGGTTATCATTTAAACTAAACATGCTTCTAAAATCGACATCGTTGAACCTGCGTAAGAGCTTGAAAACCTCGATGAGTTGACCGAGCAGCCTCCGAGTTTCCAGCGAAAACAAATTCAGGGCACGTAAGCGTCGATTATAGCCCATATGCCTAACGGAAGGGATTAATTTTGTGGCCCTTGCCTGCAGTCGCTCCAGCCTCTCAACATCTTTCCTGACGGTGGGTGACCAGAACTGCACAGCATACTCCAGGTGCGGCCGAACCAGAGAATTGTACTGAGAGAGCACAATGTCCTTGTTCCGAAATCGAAATTGCCTCCTCATATAACCCAAAGCTTCTGGGCTTTCTTTTCCACCTCTACGCACTGTTTGGTAAACTTAAGGTCGCTTCTAATTAGCACACCCAAGTCCTTTTCCAAATCAGCGGCCTCGATATTACTTCCCAAGATGGAGTAGTCCGACTTGGGATTGGCGTAGCCAATGTGCATCACCCTGCATTTACCAAAGTTAAACGGCATTTGCCATTTTTCTGACCACTCTCCTATCCTATGTAGGTCCGCACGCAGTTGCTCGATCGCCTCGCGCGTCCCAACATTGGCCCCAAGCTTGGTGTCATCAGCGAATTTGGCGATCCTACTGACGATGCCACCGTCGATATCATTTATGTAAATGATAAACAACAGTGGCCCCAAAACGGAACCCTGAGGAACCCCGCTAGTGACCGAGGCTCAACCCGAACTAGCCCCTTTAATTACAACCCTCTGCCGCCTATTCTTCAGCCAGTTTTCAATCCACCTACCTACTTCCCAACGATACCCAGCGCGCGCACTTTGGCCATTAACTGGCGGTGAGGTACCTTATCAAAGGCTTTCTCAAAGTCAAGATAAAGTATATCAATCGCCCTACTCTTATACTCACTCAACATGACGTGGAAAAAGTCGAGCAAGTTGGTGAGACACGACCTATGCCGCCTAAACCCATGTTGGGAGTCCCCAAGCAGCTTATAGGAATCCAAATGGTCAACGATCCTATCCGCTATTATCTCCTCTAATAATTTATCTACAACCGAAGTGAGACTAATGAGACGATAGTTCCCGGACTTTCGTAATCCCCTTTCTTAAAGATAGGGGTCACATTGGCTTCCCTCCAGTCACCAGGCACCTGGCCCATCTCCAACGATTTGTTGAAGACTGTAGCCAGGTGGGGAGCCACCTGGTCGCGCACCTCCCGCAACACTCTGGGGATGAACTGGTCTGACCCAGGAGCCTTAAACGCGCTCAGTTTGTCTATTCTATCGGCAACGACTGTTGTTGTACACCGAACACTATCCATGCCAGCACCTTCGTGCCTGACGCCTGGCTCGGGGATGACGCGGGTGTCCTCCCTGGTGAACACTCCCGCAAAGTACTCATTCAGCACATTAGCGATGTCCGCGTCGGAGGTCCACAGAACGCCGCTTCGGTCCTTTAACGGACCTATCATGCTTCTAATGGGCTTTCTACTATTAACATAACTGAAGAACTCCTTAGGGTTCTCCTTGCAGAGGCTTGTCACCCGTAGTTCTTCGTTACGTTTCGCTAGTCTAACCTTCGCCTTCACTTCTCTGCACAGGCGGACATACGACTCAGTGTTCTAATGGGAACGATTGGCCTTCGCCCTCCTATACGCAGCTTTTCTATTTCGGATAGCCGAAGCGATGTCACGACTGAACCACTTAGGCTGCGTTGAAGCAGGGGTGACCGGTTATGAGGGTATGGCAGCAGACTGCAGCACCATAAACTGGTCCCGGAATGCATTCCACACTTCCTCAACATCGCCACCGACCTCTAACCCCATCTCACCTACGCTATCCCGGAGGCCAACAAAGTCCGCCCGCCGTAGATCGAGCTTACTACCTCTAGAGTCACTACGCTTCACCCGAGGGACGCAGACACAGAACCTAATCAGACCGTGATCACTCCCGCCCAACGATTCGTCAACGGTGAGGCCAGTGACGAGGCTGTCTTCGGTCGTGAATACTAAGTCTAGAATGCTTTCGCCTCGTGTAAGCCCATTGAGCCACTGAGTGAGGAAGTTCTCATCAGCAAAGTCAACTAGCCTCCTCCCTTCGGCATCAGCAGTCCTGTCTTCCCAGTTTATGCCGCGACAGTTGAAGTCCCCTAAAACTACACACACACACACACACACCCTGTCCCCTACACAGAGAGAGAGAGAGAGAGAGAGAGAGAGAGAGAGAGAGAGAGATTTAAAATTTACAATTGGTAACCCTGCGCCTCATTTTCAAATAAATTTTCACTGGTTTGTGTGATATGAAGACGCATTGTGTTTCATAGTACTGTTTAATGTAAATTCCGTTAATTATAGTCGGCTTTGGCAGACTGGACCTCTCTCTTTTTCAGTGTCATATTCATCTTAATTCGTCCAACCTTTAATCACCGTGCTTCAAAAGTTAATTGAATAAAATATAAACTCTGTTTCGTGTTTCGGCTTCCCATACTCTAGAGTCTAGACCTAACCAGACACGCTGCCCAGTCAGCCAGGCATTCGATGCAGTAAAACAAAATTCAGTATAGAAAAACAATTGAAGTTTGTAATGCAGAATAAGTTCGATATAACAAATATCATTATAAGTAAATAAGTAAATGAAAATCACGTTAATACAATAAAAAATAATTACAATAAAAAAAACACGACACCTGAAATAAAATTTATACGAGGGATTGTGTTGTTTCTGCACTACCTTGCAAACCTCTCTTGTTAGCTGAGAGTAAGATAACTTTGAAAGTTGAAGAAAAGGGGCTCAAGGAGGCAGCAGAAAGTGTGCGCATAAAATAAAGATCATCCGTGTACATCCGGCCAATCCTGAAAAAGTGAACTCACGCGCAATAGGTGCACTCAAACTGCTTTTTATGCAGAAAGGAGGAGCCAAGGGCGAAAGCCAGCACAAATGCCCACGCCCCATAGAAGGAGAGAGCCGAAATCAAGGTCCAGAGTTTTCGGGTGACTGGACACTCTGCTTCCGAAAGATTGGAGGTCATAGACAGGGGGAAAGATGGACTGAGAAAGGTTGCTCCATAGAGTTGACCGGTTGAGTAGATGAAAAATTGAAATACCGATTAACCCTTGTTTTAGAAAGTTGGATACAAAGGAATGAGAATGTGTTGAAAGTCTGGTACTGCATGCTCCCCTTAAAGGAGGAGGCATGGTTAGAGAGTTCGGAAAAGCAGTATCCGTTATAATAGCGATAGTAAAGAGAGAGTGAGGGAACATTGCGGCGAAGAGAGAGGGATTGAAGACAGTCAGTAAGAGGCGGAGAATTGATAAGATGAAAAGCCTTTGATTCCACCTGGTCAAGTAGAGCTGTGTGGATTGAACCATCCCACACGTGAGAAGCACACTCTAAACAGGGGTGGAATAAACCCGTGGACAGAGGCGGCAACTGAGTAGGGGTGAAGGTACTGTGGAGCCAGTACAGCACACCTAACCTCTTAGAAACTGATTTAGAAAGAGAGTATACGTGATCTTTGTAGGAAAGATCACGAGAAGAGGAAACACCAAAAATGTTAAGAGAAGAGGAAGGATTGAGTTGTGTATTGTTGAAGATAAGGGGATAGTCATGTGGAAGATTGTGACAAGCAGACAGATGGAGGAACTGGGGTTTTGAGACACTGAAAGCCACAAACTTTCTCTGACCCAATCAGAGAGAGAGTAGAAAGATTAGAGGTCAGGTACGCCATAGCCGTCTCACACGAAGCATGGCGTGACTGTTGAGAGGGACGGTTTGTGAAGTGGGTGGAGAAGTGAAGAGTGGAATCATCGGTATAGGAGTGGATAGTACAGGAAGTGCGACTTAATACATCATTGATAAATAAAAAAGAAGAGATTGGGTGAGAGGACAGAGTCCCGAAGAACACCACTATTAATAACTTTAGGAGAAAAACAGTGGCCATCTAAACCGCAGCTTTAGATCCGCCAGAAGGGGAATCAGAGATGATGGCACAGATAAAAGGATACAAACCGAAGAAGTGCAATTTGGAAATTAAAGATTTGTGCCAGACTCTATCAAACGCAAAGGTTTCACCGAAATCCCGAAAGGAGGATGATCAAGAGACAAAGAGATATGCAGCAAGACCGCCAGTAGAGCGTTCCTTATGAAACCCATACTGACGATCTGAAAGAAGGTTGTGAGCAGGGCGTCAGCACAGAAGCACAGTTCTAGAGAGCAACAGGAGGGACCCAATTTGGATCGTACACCTTCCTAGAGTTTATTCCAGTTAGGGCAGAAAAAAAAATCTTTGGAAGATATTGTATTTTTATATATAATTAAGTTAGAAGGGGGTTGGAGATGGAGAAACAGCACGGAATCGCCCAGGGTTGAGTTGGAGGCGAAATTTTGAGTAAAAAGTTCAGCTTTATCAGGAGAAGAGACGGCAACTGAGCCGTCATAATGGAAAAGTCAAGGGAAAGAAGGAAAAGTAAAGTTGTTGGGAAGGTTTTTGGTTAGGTGCCAGAAAGAGCGAGAAGAATTAGAATTGGATAGACTTTCACATTTTTGTCGGATGAAGAAATGTTTGGCGAGTCCGGGCAGAAATATAAACAGAGTGAGAGTCAGGAGTTGGATAGCGACGGTACCTTCTGAAAGCGTCATCTCAAAATCGGATAGCATTAAAACAAAATTAAACCAAGGCCTTTTTTTTTTTTTGCATTGGTAATGAGAATAGAATATGGAATGTATGCTTCCATGCCCGAAAGGATCACCTCACTGCACTCAGCGCACTCGGAGGGGTCACGGGCGCGGAAGCAGTAATCATTCCATGAGAAATCAAAGTAGTACTTTCTAAGAGCCTCCCAATTGGCATTGCCAAAGCGCCAAATGCGTCTGCTCTTGGGAGGATCTAAAGGTCGAACTGGAGCGATAGGATAGGCAATAGATATAAGCTTGTGGTCGGAGGAGCCAAACGCAGAAATTTTTTTGACAGAATAGGTAGAAGGATGCGTGGTTAGAAATAATATCAGAATGTTGTGGCTATCTCCAAGGCGATCGGGGATACGAGTAGGGTGCTACGGTGCTGTACAATCTGCTCTGGGTCATTCAGGATGGAGAAGTTGTGAGCTAGTTCACCAGCTAGTTGCATAACACATGTTTATTTTTCTGATAAGATTCTTAAATGGTTACTGCAATCATAGCATGGTTGAATTTGGATTGGATTGGTTACCATATTTCCTGTTGGTCGCAATCAAGTATTTTTGTGAGTGCAGCATTCACATAAATTCTAATCTCACCCTCTTCTTATATACTGATTTGATTATTACAAAAAGAAAATAAGAAAATTTCAGCATTTCTGGAATGGAAAACTGTTTAAAACCGCCTAAATCCGGATTCACTTACCTGCTTTCACGCAGCCTTTCGTTAAACAAATGCCACCATTACCAACGCTGCTCTTGCTTTTCGGAGACGATGAAGAGTCCGCTTGCCTGGTCATCAACAGCGCTTCC
Source organism: Bathynomus jamesi (assembly GCA_023014485.1). Lineage (NCBI taxonomy): Eukaryota > Metazoa > Arthropoda > Malacostraca > Isopoda > Cirolanidae > Bathynomus > Bathynomus jamesi. The sequence continues at coordinate 1,101,548 of JAJOZX010000250.1, forward strand.
GCTTGAGGCATCAGCCCAATCTCTCCTGCGGGAAATAAGCTTTATTAGTATATAGATAAATAACTGACTCATGATTGTCCAGTCCAGTGATTCTCAACCGTTTTTGATCCACGTACCACTTTTTGGCACCATATTTTTCTAAGTACCATCACTGAAAACATCATGAAAGCAGTAAGTTACGTATTTATAGCCCCCTGGCGTACAACGTAAAGGAGCTTCACCTTCCCCAGGTTGAGAATCACTAGTCCAAAACAATTTGAAGAGTATAAGTAGACTTGAAAATAAAAGAAAGTGAAAAAGAATAAAAATAGGTAAAATGAACCTCAGAAAAAGAAGGAAGGAGGACGTGCTTCAGATCTCGCTCATGATGAAGACATTAGTATAGGCGGAAAGCTTTGGCTTCCAATAAATAGATTTCTTATTGTGGCTATATTTACTCCATTCAACTTCTCATAATTGAAAATAGTCACTTAACATTTGCAAGCTTTGTTTGATGTAGTGCGTAGGAATGCTCTATAAATGATTACAATTAAGGATAACAAGGAATCCTTCATAAATCAACCAACCAACTAGTCGAAAAGGATACGCACACATCATCAAAATTTAAAATATATTCTCAAACAAGATACATTCAAGCAAAATGAAAACCGCTCCAACCAGAAAAAGGAACTAGGAAACTGTCGAAGCGGATGACCCGACCGAGTTTCACACACACACACACACACACACACACACACACACACACACACACAAATTAAAAATCTGACATTAGAACACTTTCATTAAATGTAAAAAAATAAAAATGTGTATGTTCTAAAAATTCATATAATTTTTTCTTGACTCTCAGTAAGAAAAAAAAAGAGAAGAAGTGAAAATTCGATCTAAATTAAGATCTTAAATTATAACCAATACGTCATCAGTTATTTTTAGAATAATTTCCACATTAGTTTTGCACAGAATAAAACTTTGAACGAAAACAAAACTTAGAACGGTAAATGAGATATTTGCGTTACATGAATAAATTCGAGTTTTTAATAGTATAATATCGACGTTCGACCTTATGCAGTACGGTATATGGATTTCACATTTCAAACTACATTTCAGATTTTAAATAAAAATGACTAACCTAACCAGACTAACATAATCTAACCAGACATAACCTAACTGAGCATAATGTAACCTAACCTAACCCAACTAAACCTAACCTGACCTAATTTAAATTAACTTTTTAGTATCGATATTATGCGTGTCGACATTGAGCAGATCGACTTTGCTCCGCTATCCGAAATATTTAATAAGTTTTACCAATTAAAATGTTTGTCGACTAGAGAGGAAAGCTGTTCCGGCATGCACAACCCGTTTCGTGAACTCTATAACCCCACATAGCTTTAATACGTAACAAATAGTTGGCCTCCACCTTCTCTTGACGAGATAAGGACGACAGCTTCTTAAAAGATCTTTGTAAGAACTACATGCAAGCGAAGGAAAGAACGAGACCATTCAAAGTTGTGAATGATATTGCCGAAAAAGGAGTAGCACTGTTGCCAGAATTTAACCGAATTTTGACAAAAGACGAAACGCAAAAACCCTCTTCGAATCATTGAAAATAACACAAAGAAAATGACGGATTCAAAAGAGAATATACTCTCATAGCTGCCCTCTACCCTCTCACTTCTACCTTCAATGAAACGAGGCAATAATGAGCAACTGGCAATAATGAGCACCCAATCTCTAGTGAGGGGACAGTCAAACTGAGGGGAATTGGATTCCACACAATCAGTAAACTAATAATACTGGAGTTAAAGTAATGAGCCACATTAGTATATTATTACCAGCCGTCCCAGTTTCTTGCCCTGTTCACCAATTATTAATATTATTATTATCAGGTGCAAAATTTGAAAATTTCACTTGAAAGATATTTGGGAGTAATTCAGTGAGTCGAACAGGGCCAGAAACTGGAACGGCTGATAATAATATAACTAATGCGGCTCATTACTTTAACTCCAGTATTATTACTACCAGTATAAGTTTAATTTGTAGGTAGAGCGAAGCCAACCAATTTTTTTTTTTATCTTTCATTTCACTAAATCTGATAATGATTTGAGTTTTATATTTGCCGATAAAAAGCGATTCCGGAAGGCGAATTAATTAAGGTTGAACGGATGTTGTTTCCTGGTCAAAATTTTGAAGGTATTAATACTTTTACTCGTATTGTTACGTTTTATCTTATGGTCAGTTTTTGCGTTCATGTATTTTAGTAGGAGCGTATTTATGTTGTAGACCGATAAAGTGGAGGATGTTTCGTGTATAGCTAATATAAGAGGAGTTACATCCTTTTCACGAGTAATTAAATTGGAGTACCTTATTAGCTCCTTTCGCCATTAGTTGTCTTTTTCCTAGTAAAAAAACACGAAGACAATTTTTTTGTGTATGGGTGACTGGAAAGGGGTGGAGTAATATACTGTACAGGTTCTCACTAAAATTCTATTATTATTATGTATGGTGGTTTTAATTAGCTTTTTAGGTTTTTTTTTAATATTATCCACTATTTTGACCTATAATAAATTATATTATATTTTCATTTGTTTTATTTTCATTGAAGACCTTGTTTAAGAACTCTTTTTTTTTTTTTTTTCTTTATTTGTCATACGATATATTGGGGGAAGTTGTTTACCATTTTTTTTCAATTGTTGGTATAAGATTGCGAAAAACTTTCCAAATATGATAGTTCCGATTTAAAATGCTTTCTTTATCACTCTTTATACAACTGATATTTTATAGATCAGAATGCAAACGAATCATAAGTAACGTAAAAGAACCATGATTCGTATAAAGGAATGATAATTTTTATGAAAGGAATATAATTCGTGTATATTCTTATTTTAATCGTTTCATCAATAATGATATTGATCGTCATATCCAAAAAGCCAAAGTTACAATTAACCGTTTATTCGGCCAACACTCGTGGATCAGTGGTAACACCGTTTCCCTAATGAAACCACCGAGGTCGGGCGTTCGAATCCCGATGATGCCGGAATAATAATAATACGGGAGTTAAGAGCGATGGGCCGCATTAGTTGGCCCGAGGGCTGTGCCAGTTTCTGGCCCCATTTACTGATTACACAGGCCTGCGAATGAGAACTTTGTAAGAGTTGTTTTCTTACAAATAACTGATTTTATATAATTCAACCACGCTGATTTCGAATAAGGTGTCCTTTTTTTCTATCACATAAATAAATATTATTTATTTCAATTTACATTAGATACCTACTGTATTTCGCTTTGTTATATTAATTACAAATTCTTTTAAAAAGAAAGAAGACTATTAAAGTCAATTACATATCCATCTTTATTTGTCCTGAGTTTTCTTGTGAGATCTATGCCTTTTAGTCTCGAATCTATGCGCTGTTCCTTTTCTTTTATGTAATAATTCTGGAGTATCCCGTTTCAACATCCAGCAGTAATCAGCCAGCATGCTGATGTCCCACCTTCCCTGATATCTCTTCTCCATTTCTTTGATGTCTTGGTGAAACCGTTCTCCTTGTTCTTCGCTGAGTGCTCCGAGATTTTCAGGGGAGTAATCCAAGTGTGAATGTAAGAAATGTAATTTTAAACTCATATTACAACCCAACTCTTTGAACTTATTTAGCATGTTCTTCACAATGTTTTGGTAATTTGGGTCCTTGTTGTTCCCCAAAAATTTGCTGATAACATCCTTAAAAGCAATCCACGCTTCTTTTTCAAGATTGGATAAACACTTTGAAAGAACAATGAACAAACTCAGTTTTCTAATCTGGGGACCAACGAAAATTCCTTCTTTCAACTTTGCTTCCGAAAGAGTTGGGAATTTACCACACAGATACTTAAAACAATCATCATCTTCGTCCAAGGCCTTAACAAATTGCTTCATGAAGCCCAATTTTATGTGAAGGGGAGGTAAAAGGACTTTCTTCGTGTCAACCAAACTTTCACGTTGAATGTTTTTAGAACCAGGTGTCAGGTTGACTCTACGTGGCCATTCTTTTTTTATCCAGTGTTGGGTTCTTGCTCGGCTATCCCATTCACACAAAAAACATGGAAACTTCGTATAACCTGGTTGTTGACCTAACAACATACAAATCACTTTTAAGTATCCACAAAGTAGCCAACCGTGTTCTTTGTATTTAACCTTAGCTAGAAGAAGTTCAAGATTTTCGTACGTTTCCTTCAAGTGAACCGAATGAGCCACAGGAACGGATGCATACAAGTTACCGTTGTGAAGGAAGACGCCTTTTAGACTTCTTTTGGAGGAATCAATGAAAAGTCTCCACTCATTTGGGTCATAGACTGCAGCGCCTAGCTTAAGTATTAGTTCCGAAACATTGTTGCAATATACCAGTGAATTTTCTTGAGAAAAATATTGAATGAATTCTTTTTCTCGATATCTGTACCAGTAAAATGACGTCCCTGGAGAAAGCAAGTTCTTTGCACGAAGTCTGGATCCCAAAATCTCTGAAGAATCCTTCGGGAGACACATATCTCTTGCCAAATCATTAAGTTCACTTTGTGTAAACAATTGGGATTCACTAGATGTTTCGATTTGAAAACAATCAATATCATCGTTTCCATCGTCATCAGATACCGAATCAGATGAAGTTATATCAAGAATATTTGGTTTAGTAGGTACAGGTATACCAGGTCCATGAGCAACAGGTCTTATAGCAGACTGAAAGTTTGAATAAGAAATTTCCTTTTTATTTTTAGTATTGTATCCTTGTACGTGACATGAACAAAAATAGCAGTCATTGCTGTGATTTCTAGACTCACGCCAGACCATTGGAATCCCAAAAGGTAAAGAATCCTTTTTACCTTTACTCCACAGTCTAAGTTCGTGAACACAAACACTGCAAACTTTATGTGGAGCTCATGATTTGTCTTGATCCCCAAGTTTCATTCCGAAGTACGCATAGTATGCTTTCTTGACGAAGTCTGTAATATCTCGCCTTTGTTTTTTCATAGTAAATTTTCCACAAATATAACAGAAAATGTTTGGGCTATTTACACACCCTGTGGTTGCCATAGCGACAAATAAACAAATTTCAAAAAAGAAATATAGTCACCGCGCACCTTTGAATAATAAAGAACTATAACCTCGCACGCACTAGACAGACTGACTTGTCAATCACTTATATACTAGCGGTGCGTTTCTCGAATGTTCTAGAAGACGCTATGACGTCACTTCTGATCTGGAGGCAGTAGTTTTTAATCAAAATTTAATCGAGTTAATTTTAATGAAAATTACTTACATTTGTAATATGAAATATGACATTTTGTGAAAAATCTGTACGTGATGGCGAAAAAGGAATATTATTTTTGGAATCAGCGTGCAAAATTTACAATATATGTGATAAAATATTTCAGACAACCAAACCATCGCAGGCCTGTGAATTGTTATTATTATTATTACTAGTACAGTTCCCGTCGCTTCGCTGACGGTTAGACAGGCTAAACTACAGAAAAGAACGCAGCCGTGAAAATTTTGAGCTTCACATTGTGTCAACATTTCTGAATCTGGTATCTCCCAAAACCTCCTCACCCCCATTCATGCAACTTGGGGGCTAACCCCCTCCCCATTACCCCCACTCCTCCCCATTACCCCACCCATCCCCCATTACCCCCACCCCCACCCTTCCCCCACTACTGCCCAGGATAAATTTCACAAACAGACAAACAGACAGGCTAAACTACAGAAAAGAACACAGTCATGAAAATCTTGAGCTTCACATTGCCGCCCGTAATACAATTTCTGAATTTTTTTCTCACAATTTTTTCTCACAATTTCTGAAAGTGTGACGGACGGACGGACAGCTCTCTTATTATAGTATAATAGAAGATTGCGCCCGTAATACAATTTCTGAATTTTTTTCTCAATTTTTTCTCACAATTTCTGAAAGTGTGACGGACGGACGGACAGACGGACAGCTCTCTTATTATAGTATAGATTATTATTATTATTACCATTTATTTAAAAGTAGAATTCAGTGTGTCATTTTCCTTCAATTTTTATATAAAATCATAAATACTGTATGTTCACATCAGTTTGTTTCTTTTGTGAGTTAAGCGAAGAGATAGTTGATTTAAAACGTAGTGTACGCGAGGTGACGGAAAGACTTGCAACGCTTGATGAGGGCAGGGGTAGGCTTACAGTTGACGAAGGCCGAACCTATACTAACGTTAAAGACGTTAGTAAGTTGAAGGGTGAGGTTAGGAACCTAGTTTCTAGTATAGGTAGCTTATCGGGAAGGTTAGATAGAGTTGATGAAGGGGTTAAGGTTGGTCCGAGATTAGTAGACGGGGAGGGATTTAGAATAGTTAAGGGTGGAGCTAGGTGGAGTACGTTAGGTAATAAGAATTCTCCCCCCCCCCCACTATCGGGGTTTTGAACCCTTTCGCTCAGTTGGATAGGGATGTGAACGAGGGGGAAACGATTTTAACTGGAGACTCCTTAGTGCGTCATATGAATAAGGAGTCGTTGAACGGAATTCAACCAAGAGGAGGAAGGTCTGTCTACCAGGGGCCAGGGTTGACAGAATTAGAGACGAAGTAGATAGGATTGATGTTGCCTCCCGTCACTCGATGTTGGTGACGATGGTGGATGGTGGGGGGCAACAACTCGTATAGGCCTGATACGAGAGTGCCTGACCTTTTGAAGAGATATAGGGGGTTAATTAGGTCCCCGAATGCAAGGTCAGATAGGTCAGATATTTAAATTTTAGGATTACGTCAAAAACAATATTTTTGAACACTAAACTAGGAGATTTGTGCTCAGGAAAATGTGAGTGTAGGACAAAAGCCCCCTAGGACAAAAGCTCCCTAGGAAAAATAATAATAAGAATTTTTTTAATCATTATTTTTATTCTTTATTATTTACAGTTTATGTTTATAGTTTATAGTTTAGTTTATGTTTATAGTTTATGTATTTTGGCTCTCGTTATTTTCGTTTAAACTAACGAAAGATCACAAATTAACCTAACCAATCATCAAGGGCGTACAGTTGACCTAACAGGGCATTCAGTTGACCTAACTGGGCATTCAGTTGACTTAACTGGGCATTCAATTAACATAACAGGTTAATATTGGTTATTTCACCTAAATATCTTCTGATCTTTTCAGATTAGATGTGACACCTGACTTGCCCTACCCAGCAATTTGTCCAGGGGGCTTTTGTCCTAGGGGGCTTTTGTCCGGACCCGGGAAAATGTACCCTTCGTAAAGCTGTGGTCAGAATTTAGTGATCCTAGCCTTTTTATAAAAGATGGGGTGAATTTCAATGAAATAGGGAATTTCTAGGCTAGGTAGGTTAATCGATGAGAACGTTCGAAAGCTGTTAGGTCGAAGCCCTCTCTCAACGTTGTGGGTCGGGAAACACCGGCCCGACGTGAAAAATAGTTTAAAACGCCGATCCGTGGTAAAAAATAATTTAAACGTCCTTTATTGTAACGCGCGTAGTATTAGAAATAAATTGAACGAATTTAAGGCGATAATTTATTCCGGCAACTACGATATAGTTGCTATAACCGAAACGTGGTTAAATACCGTAACTCGGGACTTGTTGGGGGAACTTGATATAGCGGGTTTTAAACTTTTTACTAATGATAGGTTACATAGGATTGGTGGCGACATTTTGTTGTACATTCGTAATTCCCTTAGGGCTATCGAGGTTAAGATAGATTTTCCGGCATCAATTAATGCGATATGCGTTACGTTGAAGTTAGGGGGCGTAGTATTAGCTTTAATTTCGTTGTTGTTTATAGATCTCCCGTTCAACCACTCGATACCGATACTAGATTTTACACACTTCTTAGTAACTTTATTAATAATCGGGATAGTATAGTTGTCGGAGACTTTAACTGCCCTAACGTTAATTACGAGACTTTTAAATGATGAGGGTTTGAGACTGATCGCGTTCATGGAAGATAATTTTTTACGACAGATGGTTACCGAACCAACGCACGGTGACAATATTTTAGACGTGGTGATGACGAACGACGAAAATATAGTCGAAGGTTCGGAAGTAAGTGAGAGTTTGGGATGTAGTGATCACCAAATTATTAGGTTTAAGCTATTGATAGAAAACAGTAAGGATAGTAACGTAATAGACGTCCCTGATTTTCGTAGGGCTAATTTTGATAGTTTTGTGGATAGGATGAGAGTAGTGGACTGGGATAATTTATTTATGGGTAATGACGCAAATTTTCATTCGGAGGCGTTTAAAGAAAGTTTTATGAATATCGAAAGGGAGTTTATTTCGCGTAGGCCCAAGCGGGCTAGAAATCATTGTAGGCCCAAGTGGTGGACTAGGGAAATAGGTGACTTCATAAACGAGCGTAACAGAGCGTATAGACTTAATAAGCGCAATGGCACGGTAGCGACATCAGATTAAAAGATCTGTTAGGAATGCTAAGCGTAATTTTGAGATACTTGTAGCTGCGGATAGTAAACATAATCAGAAAAAGTTTTTTGACTACCTCAATAATCGTAAGCCGATAAAAGATAACATAGGCCCTCTAGTGGACGCTAACGACGCTTTGGCTTCCGACGCTCAGGCGATAGCGGATATTTTTAACAACTTTTTTCCGACATTTTTACCGTAGAAGATGTAAATAATGTCCCCGACGTGGACGATATCATTCCATTTAGTAGCGAGACTATTTTGAGTGAAATAACTGTTTACGAGGGTGAGACTGCGCATTATATCGATAAGCTAAAAGTTAGCAAGGCTTCAGGCCCTGACGCGTTTTATCCTAGACATTTGAAAGATTTGAAAGACGTTATCGTAGGCCCCTTAACAAAAATTTTTAATAAGTCACTGTAAGCGGAGATTATTCCTGAAGACTTCAAATTAACTAACGTTACGCCCATTTTTAAAAAAGGCGACCGCACAGTAGCTAGCAATTATAGGCCTATTAGCTTAACGTCAATTGTCGGTAAACTTCTGGAATCCATAGTTAGGGATCGTATTGTCGATCACTTGGAAAGTCGCGATTTGATTAATAGTAGTCAGCATGGGTTTCGACGCCATAAATCTTGTTTAACTAATTTGTTAGAATTTTATAACAAAATAGTGCGCGAATACGATAGGCATAGAGCGGCTGACGTTATTATTTAGACTTTAAAAAGGCGTTCGATACAGTTCAGCAAAGAAGATTAATTGCGAAGGTTAAAGCGCAAGGTATACGCGGTCAGGTAGCTAACTGGTTAGAGGAATGGCTTCGTGCCATAATTTTTTTAATAATTATTTTTATTCTTTATTATTTACAGTTTATGTTTATAGTTTATAGTTTAGTTTATGTTTATAGTTTATTTATTTTGGCTCTCGTTATTTTCGTTTAAACTAACGAAAGATCACAAATTAACCTAACCAATCATCAAGGGCGTACAGTTGACCTAACAGGGCATTCAGGGGTGGTTGGTGGTAGGTAGCGGTGTCCCTCACGGTACAGTGTTAGGCCCATTGCTATTCGTAATTTACATTAACGACATAGATGTAGGCTTGACTAGTAACGTGTCAAAATTCGCGGACGATACTAAAATAGGCGGTAAAGTTCTTAACGTGGACGATAGAAATAGGCTCCAAGACGATGTAAATAGGATTATGGAGTGGACGGATAAGTGGCAGATGCAATTTAATGTAGACAAATGTAAAGTTTTGCATATATGTTCTCGTAACAACAGTTACACGTACACGATGGATGATAGACAGTTTGCGAGCGTTGACGAGGAAGTAGATTTAGGCGTACGCGTATCTAAGGATTTAAAAGTTAGGAACCAGTGCCTGGAGTCTTGCGCAAAAGCTAATAGGATGTTAGGCTTCATAACGCGTAACTTCGAATTTAAATCGAAGAATATTATATTGCCCCTTTACAAGTCCCTACTCAGGCCTCGCTTAGAATATGCCGTTCAGTTTTGGTGCCCGTATTTGCGTGAGGTTATTGATAGGTTCGAAAGGGTTCAGAGACGAGCCACGAAACTAATTCCGTCACTACGTAACAAGTCTAGGATAAGATTAAAGAGTTAGACTTGCATTCACTCGAAACTAGGAGAATAAGGGGGAAGGTCCGGTGCTAGTGTCTCCGAGCAACTGATACAATGAGCAGACCAACAATGAGCTTATTGAAGTCGATAACGTAAAATCGATAATGTAAATTTTGACAAACTCTTCACTTTCGATAATAGCAATACTCGTAATAACGGATTTAAATTACGTGGCAGACGTTCCATTACTAACATCGCTAAACACTTTTTTACGTTTAAAGTAATTGATAAATGGAATAATCGGAGCTATTGAAGAATAGGGACCGCAGCCTTCTTTAGTTAGGCTTATAAGGCTGACTAACGAAAATATCACGACCTAACCTAACCAATCGTTAGGTTAACTGTACGCCCTTGACGATTGGTTAGGTTAGGTCATGATATTTTCGTCAGTTAGCCTTATAAAGCTAACTAAAGAAGGCTGGGGTCCCTATTCTTCAATAGCTCTGAATAATCTTCCCGCGTCCGTCGTGAACTCGACCAGCGTTAATATGTTTAAAAACTGTTTAGATAGGCATTTTAAAAATATGAACGTCGTTTAAAATAATAAAACAATTAGCAACAGGAGCTCTAGGGATAATGGTTGAGATTTGAGTCTGTTGACGATTAATGCCAGCGTGTGATATGCCAGCAACAAAATTATATTACAAAAAAAAAGAAATTAGATTAACACGAACTTAGATGTAGCTCGTAGCGTAAACTAACTCACTTTTTGTTATACTCTTCATACTTTTTTTTTGTCCTTTTCTCATCCTCTCTTTACTTGCATGTCTGTAGTTTGCATGATATGAGTGTTTGAGTTAAGACTGTGTTTGCATGGTTTGTAAGCGTTCTTATTTTACTTCTTTTCATCTTTCACCCTTTCCTATTCTCTTCGACTATTTTTCCGACTTGTCGGCAGTGGCCGGCAGATGATGATGATGAGTCTTTCTCTTTTTCTGAATGAATGTTAACCCACGAATGATAGGTTTTGCTACTTACGTAACCCCTTATTCTCTTCTTTTAACTCCCTATTCTCTTCTTTTAACCCCCTACTCTCTTCTTTCCCTCTGGCTAACCTTAGAGTGGATTTTAGGGTCTTTGTTAGCCTTAGCTTCTGTTGATCTGTAGATCTTTTGACATAGCAAATGTGACGTCTACGTAACGTACGCGTACGCAGTGCCGTAACAAAGGCGAGGCGAGTGAGGCACTTGCCTCGGGTGCGCAAAGCTGAGGGGCGCAGAAAAACTATATAAAATATGTCTCTACTATCCCAAACACGCCATGCCATTAGGGAAAGGGCGCATTTCTATAAATTTTCAGTACTTTTCAGTACTTTATTTTCTGTTTTCCATCCATATTATTCGATCAGCGCTTTTCCAAACCGAATATTGCAAATCAGAAAACAGGATTTAATGAATGGAAAAATTTAAACCGTATTGTAGAACATGAAAATTCAACTAATCATCGTGAAAATTTCTGTAAATAGAAATCCCTACAAAAAAGACTAAAATACTACAGGGTGTCCCGTAAGTCTGGGACCATAGGGCAAAATGATAAAAACGACAATAAAAACGCCGAAGAGACTTTAAGGGACTGTTTGTGAAATGAGCGAGGATGGTAGCGGCTGTGTCATCGTAGGTGGATGTCCTCGGAGGTCCACTGCATGGTTTATCTCCTATGGATCCCGTTTCCCTGAACTTTGCTACAAGTTTGCCGAAGCTGTGTGTTATCGGCGCGCGGTCCGGATGCAATCTGTTAAATTCCTCAGCGACCTCCCTCTGACTCCGATTTCCTACGAGCAGAATTACCTGGATGCGTTCTTCCTTACTCAAAGACATCATGGGCACTTGCATAAACGGAAAAACATGAATTACTTATTTTACCTGATGGTTCCAGACTTATGGGACACCCTGTATTGTGCGGACAATGTATCGATGATGCACTACAGAAATTTACCACTTGGAGGATCGTGTAGTGTTATAGGAATAGGGGGGCGTAATTTTATAGGGGGGGCGCAAGTATAGGGGGGCGCAATTTTATGATCTTGCCTCGGGCGCAAAGTAGCTAGTTATGGGTCTGCGCGTATGTTTGGGTTGAAGTCATCATTTGAATATATAATTTAGTTCATTATTTAACAGCGGATTGACGATGTTAAAAGTTCTTAACGAAAGGTGTGCAAATTAAAGAAATGTTGAAAATAAAAGTCACTCTTTTTTTATCTTAGTCAAGAATTGTGAACAACATTTCTTTCGTCCAAATGAAAAATCTTAAACCAATAAATAGAATTAATGGTAAAGTTGCTATTATTATTATTATTATTATTATTATTATTATTATTATTATTTCGTATATATACTGTATATGATGCAAACACAAGGAAAAAGAAAAAATTACTCCATGACGAGGTGTACTGCTGAGTGGAAATTTTTTTTTTTTCTCTGTGGGTTTGCATCATTCATATATATATATATATCATTGTGTGTATATATATATATATATATATATATATATATATATATATATATATACAACAAGTATGAAATCAGAACCTTAATCCAAGAGAGGTAAACTGGTGCACATGATCAAGGATGAGCTCAAATACAGATATTGAATTACACTTTATTTATTAAAAACACAGTTAAAAGGTTAAAAGATAATAAAAAACTTTAAAAATTTAGTTAGGATTAGGATCAAGGTCGCCATATGTATCTGAATCTGAATTGGAATCGCTTAAATTGTTTACTGCATCTTCTTCGTTATCACTATCTCTCCACAACAAATCATCTTCCATCCCATCCATTTGATTACTAATCCCACATTTTTTGAATGATCGACTTATACAAAGGATATATCTTGAAACACGAATTTCTTAACCAAAATCTTGGGTCGACTTATACACCACGTCGACTTGTACACTGAATTTTACGGTATATATATATATATATATATATATATATATATGTGTGTGTGTGTGTGTGTGTATGTGTGTGTGTGTGTGTGTGCACTGTATTAAACATATGTGTATATACAGTATTATGAACTGTAACTAAAACTGAACAAATAAGTACAGTCGTTATTCAGTAAAAAAACAAATTCCGTAATGGTTTATGTAAAATTGAGAATCCTAAAATCAGTTGCATTCCCGAATTTACTTTTTTTTAAATTATATTTTGAAAGTTTCCATTATATTACACCGAATATAACAACCAAATTTATTGTTTAATTAACACTACTTTATTTTTTATATTTCTAAGATTACCTCAGTTTATATTTGTAATCATAGAAATTAATGGAATGCAATTTTTTTATTAATTTACCAAATTTACTGTCGTGTTTTATTCCTGTTTATTTTCTAATATTTATTTGTAGACTGTAAAAATCGAAATGAATCTCAAATCAAAGCTTTTGCGTGAAAATGTCTCGTCCTTCCCAACATCATCATCATCATCATCATCATCATCATTATTCGTATAAAAATACTTACATTACATTACTTTCTATCAAACGCCAAATCGAACATACGTAAAATTTAGGGTGGATCGATTTTACATTTGTTTCGATTTCCATATTCTAATAGAGACAAAAACTTGCGCATACATGAGAAAACAGCCTCTGCAAAATCTTAGCTTAATAGGTAATCATCTTCTGCCCCCGGCAGAGCGATGAAAATCATATTTTAGTAGTCAAAAACGTATTTTTAAACCCTAGCCTAGAGTCATAAAATTTTGCGTGTGTTATTTCATGCCTAAGCAACGATATAAAGGCTATGGGAAATATATAAATGCATTATTTAAGACAAAGAGCCGATCTGAAAATATGTATAATACACATATTTTCAGATCGGCTCTTTGTCTTAAATAATGCATTTATATATTTCCCATAGCATTTATATCGTTGCTTAGGCATGAAATAACACACGCAAAATTTTATGACTCTAGGCTAGGGTTTAAAAATACGTTTTTGACTACTAAAATATGATTTTCATCGCTCTGCCGGGGGCAGAAGATGATTACCTATTAAGCTAAGATTTTGCATAGGCTATTTTCTCATGCATGCGCAAGTTTTTGTCTCTATTAGAATATGGAACTCGAAACAAATGTAAAATCGATCCACCCTAAGTCGTAAATGCGTAAATGCGAATATTCTGTAAATCAAGACTACGTCAGGATATGACGTTTCGCTTCAACTGTGTCTACCTCCTTATCGGAATAAAGAGTTTTTATTTGCCATTAGTATTAGAATCATAATCTTCTTATTTGTATTCTATAATTAGTTGAGAACTTTTAGGGCTACGTCGCCGCCAGTGTCGTAACACCGCTTCCGTCGATCAGCGAAGTTAAGCGACATTACGTCTGGAAAGAAATTGAATGGGAGACCATCCTCCTCCGCGTCCGGATGATATAGCAACCCGTGGTTCGGATCCCGCATAAAACTGTACTAGGTTCCCTCCGTCGTATGACCTTAGATAGTGCGAAGGACGTTAAACAATGCCATCATTGTAAGCTATATTATTATAATGAGAACTTTTAGTATTGTTGAATTATGAAGGGATCCGTTTCCTTTTCATAGAATCGCATGTTCCACTGTTGACAAATTTCTTTAGAGTAAATCTATAAAACTTCATAATCTTTATCTTCATTGTTCAAAATTATCGAATGTTCATTTAATAAAAGAAAAAGTAATTCTTTTATCTAGTCTGGAATAATGTTTTTGGGGGTTTTGTTAACTTCTATCGTAACGGCAAAAGTCACGTGACGAAGGTCGCCCTACATCTTTATCCGAAATCGAACCACGTAAGGATCGCTACATTATCTGAATGCGGACGACAGTCAGCCATCCATAACTACTAAACAAATCCAACGTCGCTTAACATCACTGATCTAATGGGAGGCGGTGCTGCTATGTGGCTACGACGTATAGCTCTTTCGTTTGAAATGGATGTCTATCACAAACGCCATTATTTTGGTGCGTGAAATCGCTTTCCTGGAATCTTATCTAACGATAAAGAGTGTGTTGAAAATGTGGGCGGAAACGAGGTTAGGCGTGGGCGTGCAAACCCGCCTTGCGTGACTCCGCCTTCTTTAACGCTCATAATGCACGGATACGATGACATTCGATCATTAGAAAGCACAGGAAACAGAAAAGCGGAACACGAAAATCATTTATCCACTAGTTACGAAACAATGCAACAAAAATGCGATATATATATATATATATATATATATATAATATATATATATATATATACATATTATTATTATTAGTGCCCTTCCTGTTTTAGACTTTATAATAATGCTTGCACACATTAATACAGCTATAAATGACAGTATTGTATCGTATTTCGCGGCTGACACAAAGTTATGCAACGAAATAGCAAACGAAGGGGACAGAAAAATTACGAAATGATATTGAAACATTATTCCAGTGGGCAGAAGACAACAATATGAAGTTCAACGAAGAAAAATTTCAACTTATACGATATGGTAACAATGTGGTGCTGCGGAATAAAGGGTGCAAAACTCTGCAAGCCAAACAGATAACACCAAACCCATAAGCCACGGATCTTGGAGTAATAACGTCATCGGAGAGCACTATAACAATGAAATCACAACAACTAAAAAAATGCAATGGGAATTATCTAGAAGAGCTTCCACAGCTGAAAAGCAAACATCATGCTAATATTATGGAAGAGTTTAGCTCTACCAATAATTGAATAGTGCTCATTATTCACAAGCCCATACAGGAAACGAGACATTGCAAACATAGAAGAAGACAGAAAGAACTTTTATGTTTAAGATTGAGGAAACGAAAGGTGAAGACGACTAGTTTCGACTACAATCCCTGAAACTCTACTCCCTCGAAAGAAGAAGATGCGAGCGGTACAAAATATGGAAAATACTCGAGGGTTGTGTCCCTGATCTTATATACCATACGAGATAGTTCACGCAGGAAAATGAAAACAGGAGTACCGACGTTTCGCTCCAATCACAAAAGTATTCTAAAGCTTGAGAATGCTCCAGTGATTGGAGCGAAATGTCGCTACTCCTGCTTTCATTTTCCTGCATGAAATATCTCAACACTGAACCAAAACCATGGATTTCGCCGCAATACATAAATACATACATACATACACACACATATATATATATATATATATAATATATATATATATATATATATATTATATATTATATATGAGTGTTCCTGAGGATGTCATTAGACGAAAGCGCTTGAGCACCTTTTTGTGTTTCCTTTCCTTCGTGGTTTTATTCATCATAAATATTTTTCACGTGTTACTTTCGTGAAATAATTTTCATATATATATATACAGGGTGGGCGGAAAGTAGCTCCCTATTTTGGATTGGTAAAAAAATACGTATATTATCCATTTATTTCAGAAGAAATAATATGAAAAGGTAGGCATACATGGTAGGTTTTCTCTAAAATTCAATGTGGGCTCCAACTCTTTCCACCAGCTTCTGGAGCCGCCCAGGAATGGCGTCCACTGACTTTAGCAGGAACTCCGGCGGGATGGAGGACATGACTTCCCGAATTCGGTCCTCCAGTTCTTCCAATGTCCTCGGTTTGGTGCGGTAGACTTCTTCCTTTACCCACCCCCAAAGAAAGAAGTCGCACGTGTCAAGTCGGGGCTCCTGGCTGGCCATTGATGTGGACCACGATGACCCATCCAACGCCCAGGGAAGTGGGCATCCAGCCACTCACGGACAACAAGAGCGAAGTGCGGAGGGGCGCCATCTTGCATAAATATCAGACCGTGCGACTTCTTTCTTTGGGGGTGGGTAAAGGAAGAAGTCTACCGCACCAAACCGAGGACATTGGAAGAACTGGAGGACCGAATTCGGGAAGTCATGTCCTCCATCCCGCCGGAGTTCCTGCTAAAGTCAGTGGACGCCATTCCTGGGCGGCTCCAGAAGCTGGTGGAAAGAGTTGGAGCC
Source organism: Bathynomus jamesi (assembly GCA_023014485.1). NCBI lineage: Eukaryota > Metazoa > Arthropoda > Malacostraca > Isopoda > Cirolanidae > Bathynomus > Bathynomus jamesi. The sequence goes on from JAJOZX010000250.1 coordinate 1,118,557, forward strand.
CACATTGAATTTTAGAGAAAACCTACCATGTATGCCTACCTTTTCATATTATTTCTTCTGAAATAAATGGATAATATACGTATTTTTTTACCAATCCAAAATAGGGAGCTACTTTCCGCCCACCCTGTATATATATATATATATATATATATATATACAGGGTGTCCCATAAGTCCGGCATCATAGGAGAAATTCATATTTTTCAATTTCTACAAACCATAATTCATATTTATCTCTTTCTACAGGCCATAATGTCTGTAAGCAAGGAAGAACGAATCCAGATAATTCTATTCATAGGAAATCGGAGTCAAAGAGAGGCCGCTGCTGAATTTAACAGACTGCATCCAGACCGCGAGCCAATAACACAGAGTTGTGCTAACAGACTTGTTGCAAAGTTTAAGGAAACAAGATCCATAGAAGATAAACCACGCAGTGGACCTTCAAGGAGGTCCACTGACGATGATACAGCGACTGCTATCCTGGTTCATTTTAACAGAAGTCCCAATAAGTCTCTTCGGCGATTGTCTGCCGAGACAGGAGTGTCGAAAAGTAGCATCCATCGCATTCTTCAGGCTCATAAATGGCATCCATATAAACTTCAGATCCTACAGATATTAAGCGAAGATGATGATCCCGACCGGCGGATGGAATTTTGTGAATGGGCTACGGAACAATATGCTCGGGATGCCAATTTCCCGTCCACCATTCTGTTCAGTGACGAGGCTGTTTTTTATGGAAATGGTGAGGTAAATCGACAGAACACCCGATACTGGTCTCAAAACAACCCTCACTGGTATACCTCTTCAAAGGAACAAGGTGCATCTCGGATGATGGTATGGTGTGGCATTTGGAAGGATCGCATCATAGGCCCCTCTTTTTCGATGAACATGTCACTGGAGGCACCTACCCACGTATGCTCAAGGAAGAAGCGTTTCCCAGTATCTTGAACGAAGAAGGAAATTTCCCAACATGGTTCCAGCAAGACGGCGCTCCTGCACATTACAGCACCCAAGTAAGGGAATACCTGTACCAACAATTCCGTGGTCATTGGATAGGACGTCGAGGGCCTGTGGAATGGCCAGCTAGAAGCCCGGATCTCACGCCACTAGATTTTTATTTCTGGGGACACTTGAAAGCGCTGGTATACGCAGAGAAAATTAGGAGTGTTGAACATTTGCGACAGCGCATTATTGGGGCATGTAACACCATTACTCCTGACATCATTCACCGTGTGCTTGCTGACTGGGTATCACGTCTGAATTTGTGTATTGAAAACAATGGTGGACATATTGAACACGTTCTGTAAATAAAAGCTTTTGTTTTGCCTTTTTTTATTATTTTTCCTATGATGCCGGACTTATGGGACACCCTGTTTATATATATATATATATATATATATATATATATATACTCTTCAGGGAAAGTACTTGAAATGGGTGTTTCACTTTTTCCTGCGGGATATTAAATATATATGGGCGCCCGGTAGCTTAATGGTTACGGTAGCGGACTCAGAGAGGTGTGGCGCTGGTTCGCTCCCGGTCGCTGACATCGGGTAGAGTTGAGTGGGCCCGCTTACTCTGTTTCTGCTCTGGCTCAGGTGACCCTTGAGGTATACTCACCCCCACGTCATAGAGAAGTGAGCTTCTTGGATGTTACTATATATATATATATATATATATAGGGTATTCCTAAATAGCCAAATTCCTACATTTTCGTCGGTGGTAGTTACATTAGCTCCTACATGTGATGTCTTATTTTTTCCAATTTTTAATCACTTACGTTTGCGTTACGATAGGGTTTAGAGAATGCGCTCTTTTACTGTATATAATGATCATTTTTTTCGAATTTCACTCGCGTTAAGAATTTAATTAAAATGCTCGAAATCAAATTACTACTACTTCATGCTACCTCAGGATTTTACAGACCCATTTTTTGTTTGATTTGATTTGAGTTTATTTTAGTTTAGGTTAACCTAACTTAATTTAACCTAAACTGAATTAAAAAACATCTACAACAAAATAGTAGCAATTTTCCATGTAGGAGGAAAGTGATATAAAAGATCGCACCGAATAGGAGCGAACGCAACTTTTATATATATATGTATTAGTGGTGGACCGGATATCCGCATCCGCATCATTTTTAACATCCGCATCCGCACTTCTGACTGCGGATGTTATGCGGATATTACCTCTAATAAATTATGTAATTTACAATTAAATTAGCTTATAAAGTAGCTTATAAGGCCCAGTCATGCACATTTCATGTAAAGTATTAATTAATTATTAATGAACAAACAAATATATAAACCTCAAAATATAAATACTTGGTGACACAGAAAATTGAATGAAACTTGTTTCATTGAATTTTCTGTGGCTGAAACTCTTGAGAAAGTTATTATTTTTATCATAATGAAAACATTAATATTAATTTTAATTCTTATGCATTGTCTGCCATAATAGTAATATCACGAAATTTGAAAAATTATGTCATGTATTCATAATTCTATATTATATTGATAGATTAACTAAATATCCGCATCCGCGGATATTGAAATTAAAAATCCGCATCCGCAGATGTTGAAAAATTGACATCCGGTCCACCACTAATATATATATATATATATATATATATATATCAGGTGACAGGTAGAGCTTTCGTTTTGGACTTTTTGCACAAAACTTTTGGCCCGGGGCTCTGACAGGTACTCCAACTTTCACGACGGTGATCTTGCATGACCTCCTCTATGACCTGACCTCAATCCCTGCGATTTCTTCTTTTGGTAATACCTGAAGGACAAGGTCTTCAAAGGAAATTCCACAACATTAGAAACTCTAAAAACAGCGCTTGAACGTGAATCACCCCATTTACTTGGAAACATTAAAGTAATTACACTTATTACACCGTCCGGATTTGTCACGTAATTTCACAAAGGAAAGAACATTTTGATCGTGTTTTGTGTCCGTAAAAATTGTCCACTCTTCCACAATAATCGTACTAAATGCGATGAATGTAAGTTGTTTCGTAATTTTTAATCATATTTTAAAAGTGTGACGTAATTAAAGGATCATCGCAGATCGGAAGGAAAAGTACGACTATTGCCCATAAAACTCATTTATCTACTTTATAGAGGATGAGGGAGTTGAATGAACATAAGCAGGGCCGGCCTTAGGCCAATTGAACCTATTTGACCAAATTGGGCCCCGCGCTCACATGGGTCCCGCACTAGGGTTGCCACCTCCAGCTTTGAAAATTAAGGAATGCAGTCTTTGGAGCCACGGTTTAAGCAGTTGAAAAAACACGCTGATTTATTTGGCTTTTTGAGTAAATTTCAACAAATTCCAAAGGAGGAATTACAAAAACATGCTGCAGATTTGGAAATTGCGCTAACAGATGTCAAGCTCATGTGATGAATATGATGAAGCAAAAAACTTAAACTTCACCAAAATTTTGAAAGAGTTTTGCAGAACAGAAAGCAAGAAAGATTTCTTTATAAGTATAGTTTTGTTTTAACACGGTTTATGTCAAAATATAAGCTAATAATTTATTAGCTTATATTTTGACATAAAACGTGTTAAAACAAAAACGTGTTAAAACAAGACTATTAAAAATAAAACAATATCTATATTTATTAGTAATAAATATAGATATTGTTTTATTTTTAATACAACGTAATAGCATATATTCCTGATACCTAATTTGAAATAATCTTAAGTCCAGGAGGCCCCACCAAAATGGTCCAAATTAGGCCCCGCAATTGCTAAGGCCGGCCCATATATAGGTGTATATATATATATATATATACAGGGTGTCCGAGAATTATCTGTACAAGTTTTGGCTGTTATTAAAAGTCAACCATGAAGTGTAGAAATTCCAGTGTTGTCCCATTTTACAGAGAATCTCATTAAGTTTTTTCTGATACCAAGTTTTGACAAGTTTTTTAGAAATTCCAGTGTGTCCGAAAATTATCTGTACAATTTCATCTTTTAATAAAATTCTTGATAACACACGTAAAATTCTTAAACAAGATTATTTAGAATCTGTATTTTCAAAAGTTTCTTTTATTAAAGTAACGTTGTAACAAACATTCGATATGTGCACCATCAGTGATTCGCAAAACATCCAATCGATAATCCAAATGTTGCCATGTACGCTGCAGCATATCCACATCAATTCGCTCAATAGCAGCTGTGATTCTTGCTTTTAAATCATCAATGTCTGTCACCCGCGTACATTTCTAAAAAACTTGTCAAAACTTGTTATCAGAAAAAACTTAATGAGTTTCTCTGTAAAATGGGACAACACTGGAATTTCTACACTTCATGGTTGACTTTTAATAACAGCCAAAAATTGTACAGATAATTCTCGGACACCCGGTATATATATATATATATATATATATGCACTAAAATCACAAAATAACACGTGATGGGTAGAGAGAACAGGCAAATGAAAAATGAGGCACCTCCCAGGAATCGAACCCAGGATCATTCAATTGCTAGTGGGATATGCAAACCACTGCACCAAGGTCCCCGATCAGTTACAACTCATAATTCTCCTACATACGAGCGGAATCAAATGCCCCTCTCATGCCGCCGTACATTTGCTCGTTCTCTCTTCCCATCTTGTGTGGACGTTTCTTCTACACAAGCGTCGTTCTTTACATTAATTATACTGTGTGTTGTTTGCAGTTAAAATGTATATATGTACGGCATGATAAGGTGCCCCATCAGGGCATTTGATTCCGCTCGTATGTAGGAGAATTACGATTTATTACTGATCGGGGACTTTGGTGCAGTGGTTAGCATATCCGCCCACAATTCGATGATCCTGGGTTCGATATTTGGGAGGTGCCTCATTTTTCATTTGCTCGTGCTCTCTCCCCATCTTGTGCGGACGTTTCTTCTACACAAGCGTCGTTCTTTATATATATATATATATATATATAACCACGCATTTTTGCGCATGCAAAATTTAGCTCTCACGAGGATTCGAACCCGGGCCCTCAGTCACCCGCGGGAAACACCTAAGTTGTCATTTCCTTTTTCCTGCCATAGCCAAATGATCAACGCCCATGTTTCCGAGTCAGAGGGCCTGGGTTCGAATGTTGGTGATGGATAAATTTTTCATATATATACACACTGTATATGAGATTTATTCTTCAGGATTGTATACATTTCTTTAATAGTTCATATAATTTCCTTTAGTTTTTAGTATATTTTTTGTTTTAATTATTGTTTTTATTTAGTTTTAAATAGTGTATTGTTTACGATACATACAATTATTGTATTTCTTAATTACTGCTTTATTTTTTTCAATTTTCTTCGAAAATATTATTTTGATGAAATACGTTTTTGTTTAAAGAAAGTTACGCGCGCGAAGAATACTGGCAAAAAATAAAATAAAATAAATAAGTAGGGTTTTGTTACGGAGAAAAGTTTAGTAAAGTTACGCGTATGTTACGTTAGAGTTACTATAAAAATATTATGGAATCATTACGTAGGAGTTACGAGTATAACGGCAATTAGAGTATATTAGGAAGGAAATGGATAAGAATAGTGAGTAAAGAGTGCCGGAAACTGGCACAGCGCTTAGGCCAGCCTAATGCGGCCCATCGCCCTAACTCCCGCATTATTATTATTATTACCAACATTATCGAGATTCGAACCCCCGACCTTAGTGTCTTCACTTCGCTTGCAGTAAAACGGCGTTACCCAATGAGCTCCGGTCGGTGGAGAACGAAGAGATACTTTTTATTATATTAATTTTAATCTAACTTTTCCTGAGGAAGTGAAAAAAATGGAATCAGTGCCTTACCGTCAACGGCGTCAGAATGGATTTGGGGAATTTTGACGAGGAACGAGGCGAGGCTGAAGGCGAGGAGAACTGCGACGAACAGGACCGTCGTCAGGGCCAACATCAGGTGGCGTTCTCGCTTCGTTCGTCCCCCCCAGCAGGGTCCCATCATATCCCTAAAAAAGAAGAAACACTATTTAACATCGAATCGTTCTCACTTATTTCTAGTTACTACTACTACTACTACTACTACTACTACTACTACTAATAATAATAATAATAATAACAATAATAATCTAAAATAGTAAAATTTGTCATTGAAATATCCTAAAATTGGTTTGATGAATAAAGTTACACACACACAAAAAAAGAACCGCCAATTATTAATTTTAATCAATTAAACTTGATGGGAATTCGGTCATGCTTGTACGCAGATGCAAAGACTTATCTTTTCTGATATCCAAACCTGGATGTCGACGTAAAGAAACATTTAAATCATTCAGTCAGTGGATAAATTATGAGGGATATTTTTAAACTACAGTAAATCACGCAATGAGTTTCGTGGTTTCATGGATGGGTGAACTTTGTCTGTGTCCAGATGATGGTTCGGGTTCCCCGTTAAGTCTCTCCGTATAAAAGATATGTCAAACGATTAAAAGGTCTTCTTCTATCGTTCAGAGATCTCGAAAAGTCAGAGAAGGATTTTGATTTTGAGTCCTTATAGTCTGGAAGCCAAAGCTTTTAACCTAACCCAAAATTCTCGGTTATAGTTTTTTTCTTTGCCGATTATTCATCTTTGCGGTGTATATTTTGAAATCCAGGTGGGTGTGAAGTTCCCATCTTTGGGCAATCTGAGAAATCCAACATGGCCACCACAGATATGAAAATAACCCCCAAATCGACCTTACGTCATAAGTCTGCAATTAATTATGACACAAATACAAATAAAGTGCCGTTTTCCATGTTTTTAAGCATGGGAAATAGGCTATCACAACTAATGGAACACTATAACAACATTATTGATGCATTCGAAAACACTGAAAACTATGATGCGATATACATAGACTTTGCCAAAGCGTTCGACAAGTGTGACCATGGAATCATAGCTCATAAGCTGGAATATATGGGAATAACAGAAAAAGTGGGAAAATGGGAATATAATTTCCTTATTGAGCGGCAGCAAATCGTTACAGTTCAAGGAATATCTTTATCAGAGTCTGAGGCCCTTAGGTCAGTACCACAAGGAAAAGTATTAACTCCATTATTCTTCATAATCATGCTAACTGATATAGATGAGGAAGTTACCAGTGATAACACGGTAACATCCTTTGTCGATGACACAATAATTAGTAGAAAAATAAGAAACTCAGAGGATATAGGATCTCTTCAAACAGACATGAACAGAATCTACAATCGGTCTGAAGGCAATAATATGAAATTTAACCCAGAAATTTCAACTATTAAGGTGCGGAAGAAGGGAGGACCTAAAACCCATGGAATACTATACTCCAAATGGACAGGAAATTCAGAGAAACTGTAAAGCAAATAAAAGCAAATAAAACTTTCTGAGTTCTTCTTTATTTGTATATCTTGCTTTTCGCTGTAGCTGTGTTAGTTTTTTCATAATAAATGTTTAAAATCGGGAAGATCATTTGTAATCACCTGGTATAATTTGTTTTTGTCTTAGTTCAATGCTTGTAGTTCAATTTTGTATACATATTCATATATACAGGGTGTCCCATAAGTCCGGCATCATAGGAGAAATTCATATTTTTCTATTTCTACAAACCATAATTCATATTTTTCTCTTTCTACAGGCCATAATGTCTGTGAGCAAGGAAGAACGAATCCAGATAATTCTACTCATAGGAAATCGGAGTCAAAGAGACTTTGCAACAAGTCTGCTAACACAACTCTGTGTTATTGGCTCGCGGTCTGGATGCAGTCTGTTAAATTCAGCAGCGGCCTCTCTTTGACTCCGATTTCCGATGAGTAGAATTATCTGGATTCGTTCTTCCATGCTCACAGACATTATGGCCTGTAAAGAGAGAAAAATATGAATTATGGTTTGTAGAAATAGAAAAATATGAATTATGGTTTGTAGAAATAGAAAAATATGAATTTCTCCTATGATGCCGGACTTATGGGACACCCTGTATATAATAATAATAATAATAATAATAATAATAATAATAATAACATAGGATGTATTATATACAGAATACAGGTATGTATCTGAAAAATAACGAGTAACGAGTAAGGAGTCGTTACGCGTTACGTTTATAAACAAGTAACGTTTTGGGTAACGACACTTTTTTTTGGCAAGTAACGGCTAAAGTAACGTCACTACTTTTTTCTAGTAACGTACCCAACACTGATGGGTACGTTGGATCATTTGAAAAAAATACAGCGTAATATTTTGGAAGTAAAATCCATGGCTACAGATTTCCTTAAATGGGCAGCAGACGAGTTTGAAAGGCGAAGCCCACAAAATAACATAACTATTCAGGGCCAATTTTTAGTGATGAGGCAGGGGAATAAAAAAAATGGCAGAAGAAGTAGCATCTGACGAGCAAATCAGTGATGCTTTCAGGTCCTTTGAAACAGACGTACAGTTGCCCGCATATGTAATGTTCCTCGGCTCACAGACGACTCCGTACGTGTGGCAACACCGCAGTGATAGTCAAGGCACCCCAACTGGTGGGGAAGGTGGGATGGATGGAGGACAACCAAGTCCAACAACATATAACGCAGACATATACTGTATATCTAAAGGACAATTGAATGTGCAGTCCAACAACATATAACGCAAACATATACTGTATATCTAAAGGACAACTGAGTGTGCAGTCATTGACAGAGAGGTAATAATGTAATGTCTGTGTTCATAAAGAAAAACAATTAATATGATCATGAACAGCGTTGAACTGCACGTAGTTTACTAGTCTTATAGACTAACTAGCAGAGCGACCCGGCGTTGCCCGGGTGGAAGTTGAACGCTATATATATATATATATATATATATATATATGTGTGTGTGTGTGTGTGTGTATATATATATATATATATATATATATATATGTATACACTGTATATATGACCTCGGACGCCGACGCCGCATAGCATATATATATATATTATGCAAACCCACAAGGAAAAAGAAAAGTTATTCCAAGTCCTTTCGTGTATTCAGAGGTACACCTCGTCAGGAAATGAAGGGAGAAGGTGAGATGACCAAAATATTTACAACGGGACAGGAAAACAGAAAGATTAACACATGATTAACAAGAGTTTATTAGAGGAAAAAGGTATTTTAACATGATACATATTGTCAATTATATACATTCCCGCACTGTTATTGAAATTATTTTTAAAATGGATAAACGCACATTCTAGAATATTCCTTTCAGTTATATCTTTGTTTTTAACGAGCATTTTAAAACTATCCCACTTAACACTGTGATTACATCTATACATATGGTTAAACAATGCATTAGAATTATTTGCTGTTCTACACGCATATTTATGCTGTTTTACCCTAATATCTAACGTTTGGCCTATATATACTGAGTTACATTGTGTACATCCGATCGAATACAGACAACCAACCATATTATCTGGGCTATTCTTTATTAGGCGTGATTTAACAGTATTATTATACTTAAAGACTACATTGATACCAATTACTTTAAGTAAAGTTACGCTATTATAATACCTATTCTTGGCTTTCCTAAGGCAGTTATCTAAAAATGAAATAGGATAACATAATTTAGTACCAATATTCATGATATTGCATAACTCGGAATCTAAAAATTTAGGATTGACAACTGTCAATGCTCTAAGAAACATAGCAGAGAAAATAGAAGATTTAATCGAGGGATGATGGTCAGAATAAAAATGCACATAAGAGTTGTTATTAGTAGGCTTAAGATAAACTTAAAATTTGAACTGATTAAAGCATCTCCGAATTTTTAGATCCAGAAAAGATAAGCTTCCATCACTCTTTTTCAACCATGAACTTAATAGATGGGGCTAAATTGTTGAGCCTACCAAGAAATAAGTCAACATCCAAATTATTAGTCCAAAGGCATAAAATATCATCTATATACCTGTACCAAACAAGGTTAAAATTAACAATAATAGGTAAAATTCTGCTTTAAAAAAATTCCATATGTAAGTTAGCTAATACAGGTGAGAGGATTTCCCATCGCCAATCCAAACGACAGAGCATAAAACTTATTTTCAAACTGAAATTTACAATCTTTGACGAAAAGCTTAATTAACTCAATAAGAGTGTTGTGTTGAACAGGGAAAGAATATTCAGAGATCTTATCTTTTAAAATATCAAGTAGGTCATCAACAGGGACTTTTGTGAATAACGAGCATACATCAAAACTTACCAATTTGAAATTAGGGTCATTAGAAAACTTCAGTTTGTAAATAAGATCCATGCTATTTACAATATGTAACTTGGAAAGAGAGCCAACTAACGGCGTTAATAAACTAACTAACCATTTAGATAGCTTATAGGTTACGGAGCCTACTGAGCTAACAATAGGTAGATCACAAAATCATCCACCACCAGTCAGGAACGGAGCAAGAGTGTCACGGGCCCCGGGGCAAAACTTATTTACGGACCCCCTAACAAAATTTTTATTATACATTTATATTGCTTTTCTTTGCATTATTTATTTAGCATATATTTAAGAATTATGATACTACTTGTACGCATGGAGGCATAGAAGGCAAAACATTATGCAAAATATTGAGCTTTAAAAAGGATACCGTGAAATAAAAGTTTACTTACGACAACATCAGAACTTGACTTTTCTTGCCTTTCTTTCAGCAAATTCATTAATTAAATCGTTCAAGTTAATATTTCTAGCTTTCTTGTTTTCAATTGATATAATTGAGAGTCTACTTAATCTTTTTTCATTCATAGAATTTCGAAGAAATTCTTTATTAGTTTAAGCTTTGAAAACGATCTCTCTGCACTTGAAACTGTCACAGGAATTGTGAGGAACAATGTTATGGCAGTCACAACTTCTGGAAAACTTGAGCACAAAGTACTGTTGTCTTTAATTAAAAATGAATATAGCTCATGGATTGTCGTAATTTTTTCAATGTCTGTTTTTAAGCACATTCGAAAAGAGAGTAATTGACTTGGAAATCCAGAGGAAATATAATTTTTATATTTATTTACTAGCTTTGTTGCTCTCTGAAATAACTTCTGATAACTTGTTGAAACGACCCGTGCCCCCCCAAAGGCCCTGGCCCAGAAGCACTGCCCCGCCTGCCCCTAGCTAGCTCCGCCCCTGCCACCAGTATACAAAGTTTTCTGAGCTGCTTCATATCACTAAATTTTCCAATCACAAGCTCAGTATTTAAATTCTGCAAAATATTCTTTTCTATGCATAACAATGACAGACTTTGCAATTTCTTTTAGGTTAGCATTTGACGTTTAACATTTTTAATCATGCTCAAATGAGAAAAAGAACGCTCCGCAGTTGCATTTAACATCATCAAACACAAATAAATGCAATAAGCAATGAAAGCATTTGGGAAAACAGCCCTCAATTTGTGAATTTCCTGTAGTACTCCTAATGGGCGAGTGTCAGCTAAAGCGTTTTGTTTGACAAACAGTACAAAATGCTGAAACTCAAATGGGAAGTTGTCCTCAAAATCATTTGGGTAATGGGCTAGCCAGATTTTTTGTTGCTTTTGATGCTTCCTCTGAAGTTAGTTGAGAGATATTGTTGAGCATTCCAAATTTATCATTGATATCATTATAAACATCGGCCCCTAAAACAGCTGGGCCCTGGGGCCTGCCCCTCCCTGGCGCCCCCCTTAATACGCCACTGATTTTAACAGTTAATATACTATATTGTACCATCATATATTATTATTTTCTGTGTTGAATCAAGTATCTTTGTGAATATATGATAATAAAAATTATGTAATTTTGTTTATGAATTTTATGGCTTTGTAGAGTATGAGGGGGCCCCAAATATTAACCGGGTCTAGGGCCCCACTAAACCTTAATCCGCTCCTGCCTCCAAGTGAGAACCAACTACAAGATGTGAGTATCAAGTATTAGATGGAGCAGTTCTAGTCAATATGAGAAGGCCTACCACTGCAAGGACATTCAAAGACTATGCTGATAATGATTTCATACCATACATCAGATTACAGCTTTAGGATGTGAACAGGCTAGATGTTATTTGGGATCAGTACCCAGATGAAAGCCTGAGGGAGCAGACAAGGGAAAGCCAGGAGAAGGGCTCTCGAAGACGTGTCATGGATAATACAACCATTCCAAAAGACTTGGCTTCCTTTCTGCGCAACAGTGACAACAAAACGAAACGCTTTTGCTTTCAAACAAGCTCTCAGGAATAGATGTTGAGCAGAAAGCGCTTTATACTTCACATCTTTGTCAGGTTCTTACTGCCCATGAATGTAATAATGAGAAAAAAGTTGGTATTGAGCCATGTTCTCGTGAAGAAGCTGATACCAGAATGATGCTACATGCTGCTCATGCAGCCAGACATGGACACATAAAGCTTCTCTTAAAGATAGTTGACACAGATATTGTAGTGCGTGCAGTAGCCAAAGTGCATTGCTTTCAAGTACCTGAACTCTGGGTTGCATTTGGATTTGGCAAGCACTACCGCCTCATCCCTGCACATCCATTGCTTTAAACATTGGACCTGAGAGGGCACTTGCATTGCCCTTTTTCTATGCACTAAATGGGTGTGACAAAACATCGGCATTTGCAGGGAAAGGTAAAAGGTCAGCATGGGACCTCTGGAGAGTATTCAGTAATGTGACACTTGTATTTGCTTACTTTTCCACATGCCAGCAAGACCTCACAGATGACATGTATCAAATGATAGAGCACTTTGTAGTTTTGCTCTACTCTAAGACATCTGAAGAAACTTCCGTTAACAAAGGAAGGCAGAGAATGTTTGCCAAAGGCACCAGAGCCATTGAAAATATCCCTCCGATCCAAGGAGCTTTGAAACAGCACATCAAAAGGGCTGCCTACCAAGCGGGTTTCATATGGGGTCAAACACTGCTTCCTCAACCAGAGCTATCATTACCAACTGAGGATGGGAAAAGAATGAACATGAGTGGACCCAAAAATGGACACACCTTCTGAGGCCTGCAAGGCCTGTACTGAACTCATTCACTGTGGGTGCAAGAAAGCGTGTAGGGGACTGTGCAAATGCTCCAGAGCCAACCTTCCCTGCACCGCTCTTTGTGCTTGCTCTGGACAGTGCAGTGGACAAGAGCACATAGTGAATGGTGTTAATCATATAGTATGTTATGAGTGAAACTTGTGTTTGTTGTGTTAAACATACTATTTCATGATTGAACTATGTATATTACATTCTAAATTTTAAGTACTAACTTGAAGCAATGCTGCATTTGAATAAGTTTATGTATCAATTCATACTTTCACAAAAGTGGTTAGATGATTTACTATTGTACTCTTAATGTTAAATAGACTATAGGGTGATTTGGTACCATTGTAAATAAACTTTGAACATTACATTCCCAATTCACATGCCTGCTTTTTCGTTTTGTGTAAATTGGTTGTCCTCTTAATGTTAAGAGTATCACCCGAAAACCTTGAGATTTTTCTTGGCACCCATCCTTATACGAAAAAGTATACATCAAAGTATATCTGTGCCAAATTTGGTGCTTTTATCAAAAAGTGAACGATTTTGCCAAAATTTGGAGTTTACGCGCTGGACTATAAACTTGCCTCGGAGAATGCTGCAGTTTATAAAATTTCAAGTGGAAACTGTTACAATGTTTACATTAGATAAAATAATAATTTTGATGACAAAATTTATAAACATAAATACAGTCTTAGAACGGCAACCTTAATTTGGCATTACATCAGCATAGGACTTCCTCAAATCATTTTATTGATATTAATAATTCGGCCGATCAATTGCGCATAAAGGATAAAAATAAAAAGAAATTGACTGAATCCTTTTTAATTGAAAATGCTGATAATTTTTAACAATGATAGAATTAGTTTTTACATCGATCCATTTTTAAATAAAATTTTAGCTTGAGATGCTCTTTTTAAATCTTTCTTGGACTACTTTCAACTGCCAGATACACGAGATTCATATGCCGTTCTTTCCCTGTAATTTTTATTTCAGTTCAGTCTTCACGCTTTTCTTACTTGAACGAAGCGGAGAAAATTTCCTGGAAAAGCTTCGCAATTTTTAAAGCTTTTATCTTGTATTTTTAATTTGGGAGTTTCAGCTTATATATATATATATATATATATATATATATATATAACTGCATTACATTATATTACACTAACCTGCTTTGAACTCAATGGGGAACATTTTCAATATTTATGATATGCAGAGGCGTACTTAGCATTTTGCCACCCCTAGGCAGTGAAATTGTCACCACAGTAGCTTATAGCTGTGCCATTTGACATCGCTAGTTTGCTATTAGAGGCTGCTGTTCTTTTTTATTTTAATAAAACTTATTTGTGAATCCATTTAATATGTTAGTGCTTATAAGTTATTTACTCTCTATTTTTGTTTGCAGTTAAAATGTATATATATGTACGGCATGCGAAGGTGCCCCCTCAGGGCATTGGTTTCTGCTCGTATGTAGGAGAATTACGACTTCTGATTAATCGAGGCCCATGGTGTAGTGGATAGCATATCTGACCGGCAATCGGAAGTTCCCGGGTTCGATTCCCGGGTGGTTACCTTATTTTTCATTTGTTTGTTCTCCGTCCTCATCTTGTGCGGAACGTTCTTCTACACAAGCGTCGTTCTTTACATTATATATATATATATATACACACACACACCGTGTATATATATATATATACTGGGGCAGAGAAAACCTTGTGGCTTTTAATGTGACAAGGATAACTTTCTTAAAATTGGTTACAACAAATTTCAAGTTCACAATCTATTCCAACGATTTCTCATCAAAGATCGCTTTACATTCGAAAAAAATATTCATATAGTCACATAGTTACTATCAGGGAAACATAGAAAGAACAAGAAAATGTTTATCAAACACCGAGAGAAATGTTTGCAATGAACATTGTTAATGTAACATTTGTATAAGTATTTCTAATTGAACTTTCTAATATAGAGTTTTTGACATAGTCGTTTAGGAAAGATAAATTTAAAATGTCTGTTGATTGTAACTTCTCAAAGACTGTAACGAGTTTTATATTTTTTTGTGAGTGTTTCTGTTTGGAATGGGTGACAAAAGCTGCCCTTGGGGCAAGAAGTTGGAGAAAACCCTCTACAAAAGTGCCACAAGATACTACATATGGGAAGTTGAATTCTAGATTTTGTTCAGTCAGGATCACAGGTTTTTCAGGCTCTCGAAATTGGATCACCTGAAGATCAGGGCCCCCAGCCTCCTTTAGTTAGCCTTATAAGGCTAACTAACGAAAATATCACGACTTAACCTAACCAATCGTCAAGGGCGTACAGTTGACCTAACGATTGGTTAGGTTAAGTTGTGATATTTTCGTTCGTTAGCCTTATAAGGTTAACTAACGAAGGCTGGGGGCCCTGATCTTCAGGTGATCCTCGAAATTTTGTAAGTTTAGCTTGTCAGTTTAATGTTAATCGCAGAATTACCAGAATCTCTCTCTCTCTCTCTCTAATGTGCTGAATAAGTACTTTGCGGAGGTGTTCACCAGGGAGGACACCCGCGTCATCCTCGAGCCAGGCATCAGGCACAAAGGTGTTGGCCTGGATAGTGTTCGGTGTACCGCGACAGTCGTTGCCGATAGAATAGACAAACTGAGCGCGTTTAAGGCTCCTGGGCCAGACCAGTTCCTCCCCAGGATCTTGCGGGAAGTGCGTGACCAGGTGGCTCCCCACCTGGCTACAGTCTTCAAATCGTTGGAGACGGGCCAGGTGCCTGGTAACTGGAGGGAAACCAACGTGACCCCTATCCTTAAGAAAGGGGATCACGAAAGTCCAGGTAACTATCGTCCCATTAGAATTATTAGAGGGGATAATAGCGGATAGGATCGTTAATCATTTGGATTCCTACAAGCTGCTTGGGGACTCCCAACATGGGTTTAGACGGCACAGGTCGTGTCTCATCAACTTGCTCTGAGTTTTTTCACGTCATGTGGAGTGAGTACGATAAGAGTAGGGTGATTGATATATTTTATCTCGACTTTCAGAAAGGCTTTGATAAGGTACCTCACAGCCGGTTAATGGCCGAAGTCCGCGCGCTGGGTATCGGTGGGGAGAGTAGGTAGCTGAATTGGAAACTGGCCGACGAATAGGCGACAGAGGGTTGTAATTAAAGGGGTTACCTCGGGTTGGGCCTCGGTCACTAGCGGGGTTCCTCAGGGTTCCGTTTTGGGGCCACTGTTGTTTATCATTTACATAAATGATATCGACGGTGGCATCGTCAGTAGGATCGCCAAATTCGCAGATGACACCAAGCTTGGGGCCAATGTTGGGATGCCCGAAGCGATCGAGCAATTGTGTGTGGACCTACGTAGGATAGGAGAGTGGTCCGAAAAATGGCAAATGCCGTTTAACTTGGGTAAATGCAAGGTCATGCGCATTGACTACGCCACTCCTAAGCTGGACTACTCCATGTTGGGGAGTAATATCGAGGCCACTGATTTGGAAAGGGATTTGGGTGTGCTAATTAACAGCGACCTTAAGTTTACCAAACAGTGCGTAGAGGTGGAAAAGAAAGCCCAGAAGCTGTTGGGTTATATGAGGAGGCAATTTCGATTTCGGAACAAGGAGATTGTGCTCTCTCTGTACAATTCCCTGGTTCGGCCGCACCTGGAGTATGCTGTGCAGTTCTGGTCGCCCACCCTCAGGAAAGATATTTACAGGCTGGAACGAGTCCAGGCGAGGGCCACAAAGTTAATCCCTTCCGTTAGGCATATGGGCTACAATCGACGCTTACGCGCCCTGAATTTGTTTTCGCTGGAAACTCGGAGGCTGCGCAATCAACTCATCGAGGTTTTCAAGCTTTTACACAGGTTCAACGATGTCGATCTTAGAAGCATGTTTAGTTTAAATGATAACTCAACTCGCAACAATGGTTGGAAGTTGGATTTGAAACAGTTTAACACTAGTGTGTGTGGGGATTACTTTATCTATACAATCTGTGACACGTGGAACAGGCTACCTTCAGTAGTTGTGAACAGTTCCTCTGTGGATCAGTTCAAGAAAAGGTTAAGCCGAATCTTGCACACTATTTGAGGGTGACATAATTTTTCCCTGGTACCCGCTGCCATTGGTACCTCGTCGGTATGGGGCGCAAGGCCTTTTGAGGTACTTCTTTTCCTTGTAACTCCTAACTCTCTCTCTCTCTCTGGACAGATACTCATTTACCTGTTGGACTCTTAATATATCGGCTAGTGATGTAGGTCACATCCGCATCCGCATCCGCATCCGCGGAACATCCGCACATTTTCTCGCATCCGCATCCGCATCTGCATCCGCACTTTGGACTGCGGATGTCGTGCGGATGTGGACCGTTGAGATAAAACGTCATTAATAAGCGGAAATTATCAAATTCTACTATAATAATAGAATTAGTTCATTGTGCGCAAAAGTGATGCAAGCAACAAGACGAGAGGCTGTTCTTGTATGAAGTTACTCTCTTGCAACCTACTTAGATCCACGTTACAAAGCTAAGTTACTTTCACCTAGTACATTAGAACGAGTTAAATCATCACTTGGCAAAGCAGTTGAAGAGCTTCAATCTCTTGAATCTGTCGCTTCGCCACCCACCAAAAGAATAAAAGTTTCAGTGACAGAACCAACACCTTCAACAAGCAAATCTATCACAGAATCTCTCTCTCAGTTTCTTGAGTCAAGCAGCGATGACGAGACCTACGCGATGTCAAAAGATGTAGTAAAAATGATCGAGAGCTATCACCAAGAAAAACGCCTGGCTGCATGTGACAATCCTATTAGTTGGTGGAAAAATACGCAGAATATCTATCCATACTTGAGTAAACTTGCAAGGAAACATTTAGCCTGTCCTCCAACAAGCGTACCAAGCGAGAGATTATTTAGCAGTGCTGGATTAATATATGATGAAAAGAGAAACAGACTGGCAGCAGAAAATGCAGAAAAATTAATGTTCCTTAAGCATAACCTTCCTATAATTAAGTTTGAATATTAAACGATGAACATCTTAGTTTACTTTATTTTAATTACTCATTTATAAATATGCCTCATAAAACTTTAAATTTAATATAAATAGTTATCAAGCTAATTAAAGATCTCTTTCTATAAGGGTGGAGGTTAGGGAAAGAGGTCGGGTAACACAATTATGGTTTCTAATTGTGGCTGAAACTCAACAAAATATAACGAATTTATTTGCAGACGAATTCACTAATTGATTTCTATATTAGTTAGATGCTTGATATTATTTTATATGTTCAGGGAAAAGTACAGCAATTATTGTACAATTAATCAATTATACTACATTATAGCTACAGCTCTCTCTATATAATAATTTATTATATACGTTGAACACAACAAATCTCGAATATATCCTAAAAAATAACGAAAATGTAGACATCCGCATCCGCATCCGCGGATGTTGAAATCAAACATCCTCATCCGCATCCGCATCCGCGGATGTGAAAAAAATGACATCCGCTACATCACTAATATCGGCCAAATAGACCCTTTAATAAATAAAACACTACACTATCCAACTGATATCTTCATTCTGGTCTGTATAACTGAAAAATCAAACTGACGCCAAAGGAACAGATTAAGAAAAAGTAGTGAATAATAAATTGAGTTATTAAAAAGGTCTCGCACATTTGTACTTAAAGAGGATGAAGTTACTTCTCCGATAAATTTTCCTATTAATCTCTTGAAAATGAGTTTTAAAAAATATTATGCGTTAGAAAATTCAAACTTAACGAACCTTCATATATGTTATTATTATCTGTATTTTTAATCCCCCAAAACTATCAAAAAACTATTTTTGTTCCATGTTTTTAACTTTAAGGATTAGAGAAGCAATTTTTAAAACAAAATTATGACCACTTTCGATTTCATATGCTTACATGGTACTGCTCTGTTGTCGACAGTTCTTTGGCTGGAGGAATGTTAGTAAAGCCTCATAAAATCGCCAACATAAAACGTAAGACATTTAGAACACTTAATTCTATAGGGTGTCCCATAAGTCTGGTCTCATAGGAAAATTTATTTTAAATTAATACATTAATTAGAATTAAAACAAATGTTAAAAAAAGGTTCCAAAACGAGCCATCAATTTGAACATTTGTTTTAATTCTAATGTATTACTTTTGTATATTTAATTTAAAATTAAAGCTAAAATGAAAATTTTAAAATAAAGAGGAGGGAATCGAAGTGAAAATTCTACATTATTTGTACGCGCTACCAAATACTTCCAACTGGAGGTTTAAGGCAAGATAAGCATCTAATGTCTTTTTAAAAGATTCGTTCGAATTACTTTGAACTGCGCTGGCTGACAATCCATTTATTTATATTAAAGTTCATTTGCCAAATTTCCACTCACTCGCGTAATTTATTAATATCTTCTTGAATCTGTGAACGTTCTGCCGCTGATTTTGTTCGTCCCCCTAGTTTGGTATCATCCGCAAATTTCGAAGTTATACTCCTAATTCCCAAGTCGGTCACTGATATAAATAATAAAAAGAACTGGTCCCAGAACTGATCCCTGAGGTACGCTACTAGTTACACTTTTCCAGTTAGATGCTTTCTCATTAATGACCACTCCTTACGTCCACTAAGCCAATTTTCGATCTATTTGAGAACATTACCATTAATTCCGTGAGAATGAAGTTTAGCTAATAATCTTTTATGTGGTGCTTTATCAAACGCTTTTTGAAAATCGAAATACATAATATCTACTGTTTTACTCTCGTCATTATAACCTTTGGTTAGCTTCCGCCCGAATTGTTCATTCTGACGAAGGTCAAGCTTTTCACTCCACCTTAGACCTACAGTTTAACGTGGAATCCGAACCACGCCCCATCAGCAGCCCAGCGCCTTAACCACTAGGCCACCTAGGGTACCCATTTATCTACCAACCACTTTCTTTATTGTGTGGAAGGATGAACAGCTGGGTTTTGCTGCACGCCGGCTGTCGTCGGGTCTCGAACCCGGGGCTGATGGATTCGTAGTCAGCGACGCTAACCACTACACCACCGAGGCGCATATATATATATATATATATATGTTATACGCGATATTGATATACGAGATATTGAAAATGAAATAAATAAGATAAATGTTATACACAAGCACGCCCCCCTTCTTAAATATCCTACAAGAGCAGGCGCTCGTCTTTATCTCAGTGAGTGACGCGAGAATCTGCCTAATATTTTCTAAGTCCTCAAGCACACGCCCGAAATATGAAATATGATGTTAAAAACAGCCATTCATTTTGATCAAAGAGCGCCCAGACGAGCTTTCGCGACAGCATACGCTCGCTGGTCGCATGTTTGCTTGGAGCTAACACCTCGCATCCGTCTCGAGTTTCAGGATGGGAACCATGACTGTGAGAACTAAAAATTCTTTTGGTCTCAAGGTGACTCACCTCTCTGACGTATGTGAGAATGGATTCCTTCTTATATAAGGAGGGGTCCAGCCATTAAAAGACAGATTCTTGGTAGACAGATTCTGGGTAGAGAGCAGATTCTGAAGAAAGCTCTGCTTACCACGGTCTCCGCGGGTGACGGGGTGCGAGTCACCTCGTATGCATTAGCTTTGCTTTCCGATTCTAGAACGGACTGCGGATCAGTCTCAGAAGGGAATCGTTGTTCATTTTACCGCGGATAACGGGGAGCGAGGCACCCCGAATGTCATTGGTGTGCTTTACGGCGGTCCTAGAACGAGCACAGGGGTTGTTTCAAGAAGGGGGCCGTCGGGTTTTTCACAGTAACGTAATTTGAACCCCGGGTGAAGGGCGCATTTCACCTCGACTAAGGACTAAGCTTTATATCGGAATATTGGAATTGAGAATCTGACTGAAGGAAACGCCGGCAGACTTAATTCGTTTATTTCATCGTGACCTTAGTTGTCACTCGTAGACTTAAGAACAATTCACTTATAGCCCGGTGAACTTATTTTAAAATATAACCTTGTGAACTTAAAAGCTAAGCAAATTATTATAAACTTTCGCCTGTAATCCGCTTACTTGAATTTAATTAAAGTGCCTAAAATTAAAGTTGACTCTCAGTTAATCCCATCACAATTAATCCAAACTCGACGAGTATATATATATATATATATATTTATATATATATATATATATATATAATATATTATATATATATATATATATATATATTTGCAATATCATTAAAGAAGTCGAACAAATTAGTAAGCCAAGAACGATTACGTCGAAAACCATTTTGAGAATCTTTGATTAATTTATTAATTTCTAAGTGATTAACTATTTCGTCTCGAACGATCGTCTCCATAAGCTTATCAACTACTGAAATCAGACTAATAGGGCAATAATTTTTTGGAAGCGATTTGTCTCTTTTTTTAAATATTGGCGTCGTGTTTGCAGGTTTCCAATCGAACGGAACTTCTCCAGAATGTAACAATTTATTATTATTTCTAAGAAATATACCAATATATTATTGTTATTATTAAATATATATGTAAGAGGAGAGACTATTGTGCAGTTCATTTCTTAAGTATCCTAGGGTACATCTTATCTGGACCGGGAGTTTTAGTAGGATTAATTTTATCTATGGCTGAGGGTACGTACTTTACTGTCACTAATGGTAAAATCGTGAAGCTTTAAATGATTATCACTGATCATGATTAAAAAATATTTATTTACCCATTGTAAGTTAATGATTTTGTTCTTACACTTACAAATAAAAATAAAATGTGCCAGTTTAATTACATCGTTGAGCTTTGGTACGGTAGTTTTAGCTTTTAAATAATGCGCTAGAACAGGGGTGGCCAGACTTTACTGAGATGGGATCTACTTTTTCCAAAGTTCTCCTTATACGATCCACCAGCCGAGTTTTATATATATATATACACACACACACATGTGGAGAGAGAAAAACCAAGAATAAAATAAAGTGAATACAAAAATATATTGCCAAATGTACACAGATATATTTTTCATTAAATTTTAACCCCAAACTTTTTAGAAATTAGGTATACTGGAATAGGAAGAGCTTACTTTACTGTTTTTATGATTTGCACTTCATGGCATCAGCAAGCCGTGGATTGTAGCTGCTGATTGCTAGCCTCAAACAAGCATCCAGGTGATCATCTATCAGAGTGGCTCGGTATTTTGATTTGATGATATTCATGTGTGAGAACGTTGACTCACAAAGGTAGGTTGATCCAAAAAATGCTGTCAAGTACATGGCATTTTTTCTGACATTCGGGTACTTTTCTTCAAGAAGTAGGTGCCAAAAGTTTCCTTTGAAGACCTGGATTTGATTTGAATGTCGTTTCACGGAGTCAAAATTTCATTCTCGATTGCAGATATATCCATATTAAACAATAAGGCCATTTTTGATGCAATATCATCAATGTCAAAGTTTGCATCAAATGGGAAGCACATGAATGTTATTACAGGTTAGTGTTGCTAAGTCTTGGAACCGTCTATTGAAGTCTGTAATAACATTCTGCAACTGTTCTACGTATCGAACACTGTCAAACTGGTCGCATTCTTTCCCCTGACTTTCCAGCTCTGACATCATGTTTTTGAAGTTCCGCAGTTGGTGTCGCTGCAGCTGTGAGGATACCAGTTCTAGTTTTTGTTTAAAAGCATTCACTGAGGTAATTATTTCAACAATAGTTTTGTTTTTACTTTGCAACTCTAAGTTTAGCTGATTTAGAAAAGCAGTGGTGTCAGTCAAAAAAGCTAAATCTAACAGCCACACTTCGTCTTCCAACTCTTTGTAATACGTTTCTTTTAACTTCAGAAAGTCTTTAATTTCAGGTAAGAGATCCTTAAACCTCTGCAGGAATTTACCTCTACTTAGCCACCTGACATCAGTGTGCAACAAAAGGTCAGTGTGTTCTGCTTTATTTTCTTCTAGCTGAGACCGGAAGAGACGCCTTTGTAGACTTCTCGCCCGAATGGAACACACAGTCTTATGGGAAATATCCATAATTTGTTTAATATTCAACATTTTACCACACAATGCTTGTTGGTGAATTATGCAGTAATAATTAAAGAAGTTTGGAAACCTTTTGTCACTTTGGCACAGGGCAATGAACCCATTGGAGCGGCCAGTCATAGCAGATGATCCGTTAGTTGTTATGCTCACAAGCTTGTGAAGTGGGAATTGTTTGTCGTTAACAAACTCACTGAATGCATGAAAAATGTCCTCACCTCGAGTTTTCCCTCTTAAAGGTAGGATTTTAAGCAGTTCTTGTTTGGCAGTCATATCTTTAAACACGATTCTAATAAAAATGCATAACTGTTATGTGCCGATCACATCTGTCGAGTCATCAAACTGAAGTGAAAGGAACACGCAGTCATGTATGTCTTTCTTCAGTTGTTCCACCAAATTCTCATCCATTACTTCACAACGCCGCATCACGGTGTTTCTGGATAGCTGAAGCTGGTTAATAGCAAACAATATTTCCGATTTATTACTGAAATTCTGAAACAACGACTCTGCTGCCTCTGTAAATGCTTCTTTGAATATTTCTCCATCCTGAAAAGGTTTCTTGTGTTTCGTAAGTACACGGCTCACCCGAAATGACGCAATCGTTGCTACTTTCGATTTTATGCTAGGCCCTGTAAAGATAGACTGCTGAGCACTAAGTTGAGACTTAAGTTCATTGATTTTTCTCTTACGTAGTTCACTTTCAGCTGGGAAATCACTGTCATACCGCTTGTGAATAGTTTTAAAATGCCTCTCTAAATTCCCCTTTTTGACGAAAGCGACACATGCATGGTAAATTAAACACACATTTGGAATTTTTCATCGTAAAAAAATAAGTCGTCTCCCACTCATTGTGAAAAATGGAGGTTTTGTTTCTTGGCACTTGGTCCAGCACTCATTTTAACGGTGTTAATGCAATTGGACTGGAGACTGACCTTCACCACCGATTATTCCAAATGAGCGACTCGTCACTTAAGTGACATGCTCATAACAGCTCAGCTTACCGCGGTATGAATTTTTGGCAGAAATTAAAGTTAGCGATATCATTTTCTGTGACATTAATTAAATATCTCTCAGGATTATTAACGTTAAACTTTGTTATTTTTTGTTAAATAACTGGTAAACACAAAGATAAAACAAATAAATGTTGCTAGCGATAATGGAGGTGATAACATAAAAAACGCTAATTTTTGGTAGTAGCGGTCGGGTCGTGTGCTCGTGTGCACCCCTAAAGACGCAAACTACCACCACCATGTTTAACCGTTGGTAGGGTTTTTTTCTCCTCGAATGCAGTATTTGATTTTTGGCAAACATACCGTTGTTTGTTGTTCCCGAATAATTCAATTTTGGTCTCGTCTGTCCAAAGATCTTTCTTCCAGAATACAAATCCATCATTTTGATGATCCTTGGCGTACTTTAAACGAGTTTCTTTGTGCACTTTTCGTAGCAGAGGTTTTCTTCGTACAGAGCTTTACTTCGTCTCCACGCAGACTATTCTTTCTCAATGTACGGAGTATAGTTGAGGGATGGGCAATTGGGCATCGATCTTAGACAGTCTTAAGGTTTGGCAAATATCACCTGCAGTCACTCATGGATTCGCAGTAGCCATTCTTTCAATCCTTCTAGCTGTACGTTTTGAAATCTTGCAAGGTCATCCACACCTTGGTAGAGTTTTGATTGTTCCAAAGCCTTTCCATTTCTTTATAACTACAACATCTGTCGTAAATGGAATTCGAAGTTCTTCTATCTTCCTATATCGCTTTCCAGACTCGTATGCAGCAATAACAGGTCTATTAAAATCTGTAGGCAGCTCTTTACCACCACGATCCATTGCGTACCAATGGCTTGTACAGTCATCCGTCTTTCACGAAGATTCATAGAGAAAATTCTAGAATTCATAATTGCCAACTACTGATAAAATTTTTGAATTCTTCAAGCCTAAGGTGGACAGACGAAGTATTAAATAATTTTGTAAATAACTGTACGAAAACTTTTGCATTTTATTATTTTTTTCCTCAAAGTCTTTTATATTTTACACTATATTTTGGAGTTGAACTAATTTTTTATTTGTTAAATTTTTGCAAACGAACGGTAAACTTTTCCTAACTATCGTATGCAAAATGCATGGTACAAAAGATAAGGACGAATATAACTGAAATATTTCTCTGTACGAATACTTATGAGCGCCACTGCATATGATCACCCCATTGCAAATTCTTGTGTAACATTACACCAAGAAATTTTGTTGCAGTACACTCCTTTACAGCGATTTCATCAGCATTTAGTTTATCAAGATACACATTTCGTTTATTAAAAAAATTATGAACTTTGTTTTATTGGTATTTAGGAAGAGTTTATTGGTGTTAACCATTTCATTACATTGATAAATTCTGATTTAAATATATTCTTAGCTGAATTAACATCTTGGCAAGCAAATTACAGTTGTATCAACTGCAAACATTATAAAGTTAAGTATATCAGATTAGTGCGGAAGTTAATTTATATATAATAAAAATAACAGTGGACCCAAAACTGAGCCTTGTGGTACACCATGTTTTACAAGCGTTTTAGCTAAGCAAACCTTATTTACTGATACAAAATGATATCTATTGAACAAATAAATTTTAAACCAATTACATCACTGATTGCTCCTCTAAAGCCGTAACAATATAATTTACTCAAATCCATAAATATTGATATCATTATTTCTTTGCTCTCTTTAGCTATATTAGCATTTTCCATAAGATTTAAAATAGCCATTTCCACTGTTTTATTGTTAGGGAAGCCATATTGAGTTGAAGATAATAAATTTGGGATTCTAAATATCACGGCATTCTACTTTTTACAGTTTTCTCAAAAACTTTGTTGAACACAGATAATGAATACACAGGTCTGTAATTAGTTGCTAGTGCAGGATCACCCCCCCCCCTTAAAAACGGGTGTTGTTTTCATATTTGCAAACAATGAATCAAATTCATCAAGAACGGTCCATTTGCCCCTCAAAACTCAAAAAATTCTTTTCATCTTCTAAAACCATTTCATGAATTTGTTTAAAACGACAAATAAATTCCAATCAATAGAAACAATAATAATGTTTGGGTTTTTTTATGAAATGATTTGGGGTTTAACTTATATTCGTAACATCTAAGGTCATATGACAGGGGGACTTTACGTAGTATCCGAACCATTACCCCATCATATAAGATCAGAGAAACACCTTAATCGCTAAAATCTGAAGTCCTCTCCAAAACTTGAATTCATGCTCTCCGTATTAACAGACCGGCGCTCTTGTACTATAGGATACCATGCCATATATGTAATAATAATAATAATAATAATAATAATCAGTGAGGAGGGCCACAAACTGGCAGCAGGGCTCAGGCCAACCAATACTGCCCATTGTTCAAACTCCTGTACCATTATTACCAGCACCAACAGGATTCGAACCCCTGACCTGAGTGTCTTCATTTTGCTTAAAGGGAAACGGTGTTACCCAATGAGCCACGGACCCTGGTTGGCAGATACTGTATGTAAATATAAAGCGATAATTATTTGTAAAGTGGAATTTTAGCAATAATTCGTCCCATCTAGTTAAAATGTGTACTTTACGCCTAAGTTTTACCCTACAGTACAAGGTGTGTCTAAAGTCGCCTACCCAATGTATATTACGTTATACATATTGGGTTGCGCGACTTTCGAAACAACCTGTATAATGCCAATATTCTTTGATGTATATTGAACGTTGTTTTGTATTGAGAGAAAAGAGTGACTTCAGAATCCTTGAAAACAATGTTACGTATTTGATTTTGTTAAATTTCCCATTAAAAAGAATCTCTCTTTTAAAGTTTTGATTTCAAATACTCTCTCTTAACTTTTTGCTATTTGTGAAAGTTGTTGCATGCTGCGTGCAATTAATCAAATGTATATAATCAATTTCTTATATCATTTCATTTCATTATTAATATATATATATATATATATAATATATATATATATATATACGAGTAGATTCTTTGGTTTTTCAGTTTCTATTGGACGAGTCAAAATGTTATATGTATCTTAACCCGTCCTAAATCGATAGGGGGGGATGGGGAGGAGAGGATTAGAACATATTAGAACAGTCAACATTAACAAGAAACGATGTCATGTAAAATTCCTGTTTAACCTTAAAACATTTTTTATTCGTGTTCCGTAAAAAATGCATCTCGCAGAAAGGTGTGCTTCCCTCAGGCCAACAGCACCGTTACAATATATATATATATATATATATATATATTATAGGAAGAGATTGTAGACACCAATCGACCAGGGAGGTACTCCGTTGGGGGGGCCGTTAGGTAGGAGACAGGGAGTGCTGAAACTACCGTTTCTCCTGTCACTGTCCTCCTTAGCTGATCTTTTCACGTGTCTCATCTACTCTGTAAGCACTTCATCAGTGCTCTGAAACACATACTTCTCCCTCTATTCCTCACTACACATATATGCATTTTACATACTACACAATGTTTAAATATATATATATATATATATATATATATATGGCATCATCAGCCTCGGAGACCTTGATTTTGTCTCTCTCTTTCTTATAAAGGGGGGTATTTTTGCGGGTGCCGACCCTTCGCCCTTCCTTTCTACATAAAACAAAAATGGTTTCACTTCCTCTGACGATTCACTTTCGTTAACCTCAAGGCCTTATTTAGTTGTGGTGAAAGTTATGGGCATAATTACCATCGCCCACAGATCAGTGGGTTTTCCCTATATACGAAGTAAAAGCACTGAGGTCAGGGGTTCGACTCCCGTCCCGATGGGGTTGGTAATAATAATCCGGGAATTAGAGCTATAGGGCGCATTAATCTGGCCTGAACGGTGTGCCTCTTCATTTATTATTATATGAGTATAATTTTATGTAAGTTGTTATTCTCAATTTCGCTGAAATGAAGTTGTAAAATGCCCATAATTTATTTATTTGTTTATTTATTTATTTATTTTGAAAGTTAATAATAAATAATGAGAATATTTGATAGGGTAAAAATATAGTTCAGCGCGAGGTAGAATGAGATTCTGAGAAACTAATTCACTACGTAAATAATTCAGGATATTTCTTCTTTTGAACCTCGTCATAGAAAGTTTTCCTAAAATGTATCAAAGCTTCGGTCTAGATACAAAATAGTGAAAATATTTAATCACGTAACTAAGGATTTTATTTAAATGACAAAAACCTCTTCTGGCTAATTACTTGTTTTGTTTATAATAAAATAAATGCATTGAACATTCACCAAAATACCTCAGGTTGGTTTCTTGCATCCCTTCTCCTTTGCGTTCACTCTCTATTTCAGCAATGTTAAGTTCTTCACCCATTTTGGATGATCTTAATTAATTACGGGCAACTAAAATAAAAATCAACTGAGAAGGAAATGGGCAGGAGAGAGGTGCGTGCAGCCTCGTTCCTTCCAGTCCGTAAACTGATATTCGGTTGGTCAGGTTCTAACGGGCTAATAGGAAGAACGAGGAGGGTTCGGTTTGCGTATAGAATGGTCACATATAGATCACAATTGCATGGGACTCCTCATTCCGGGACTCCGTCCGTTGTTCCTTCGAATGATCCAACTTAATATTTTTACGAGAGGATGGACGATGAAACAAGGATTAGTGTATAACTGAAAGGGTGGTAAACGGAAGAATTCAATTTGACGCTTTATCAATAACATTGTTGCTTTCATGCTTTGAAGGTCTGCGGAGAAAGGTTACTTGATTCCTCAAAAGCATTAAAAAAGAACCTTGATTTTCCTTAAGTGGAGAATGCGAGAAAAATGCATTTTAATATTGAACTTTATAATGTATATTTCAGCGTGTTAGAATGAGTGAATTATTCAACCTCGTTCACGTTCTGAGAAAGTAGACACGATGCGCGAACTTGGTTGTACTGAAATAAAGTATATTCCCCGTGGAGCATCTTCCCAGACCCGTTAACCCGTTGACTCGCTTATTTGCTCATTCAGAAACCCATTTCAAATGGTACATGCAGTGCAGTACTAAGGATTTTTGGGCCCTGGGGCCAAAATATTCTTGTGGTCCCTAAACAAGACAAATCTTCGAGTCATGTAAATTAATAAAAACATTTATTTCTAAATCAAATAATGCAAGTTTTACACAAATATGAAGCTGCTACAATTACACCAAACCAATTACACAACTACAGGTCCACTACTAATCTACCAAAGTTGGTCACAAAATCATCCACCACCAGTATACAAAAGTTTTTTGAGCTGCTTCATATCACTAAATTTTCCAATCACAAGCTCAGTATTTAAATTCTGCAAAATATTCTTTTCTATGCATAACAATGACAGACTTTGCAATTTCTTTTAGGTTATTATTTGACGTTTAACATTTTTAATCATGCTCAAATGAGAAAAAGGACACTCCGCAGTTGCATTTGACATCATCAAACACAAATAAATGCGATAAGCAATAAAAGCATTTGGGAAAACAGCCCTCAATTGTGAATTTCCTGTAGTACTCCTAATGGGCGAATGTCAGCTAAAGCGTTTTGTTTGACAAACAGTACAAAATGCTGAAACTCAAATGGGAAGTTGTCCTAAAAATCACTTGGGTAATGGACTAGCCAGATTTTTTTGTTGCTTTTGATGCTTCCTCTGAAGTTAGTTGAGAGATATTGTTGAGCATTCCAAATTTATCATTGATATCATTATAAACATCGGCCCCTAAAACAGCTGGGCCCTGGGGCCTGGCGCCCCCTGGCCCCCCCTTAATACGCCGCTGGGTACATGCACGATCATTGGAGACCATAATGACCATCATTACTATGATGTGAAGGGGCAAATGGTTGGTTGTTCCTTTCTACGTCCTTCCTCCACCAAAGGGCACTACTGAGACGGGCGATAACACTAAGAATCAGGGAAAATTAAGTCCCCTTTAAAAGGAGAACTGGACAGAGCCAGTTACGTCCAGCAAGCTCGTCAATGCATCCTCGTTGCCCATTTCTCAGTGGCTTAGGACAGTCCTTGAATGGGTTAAGGTTAGAAATATTCGTCATTGACATTAAATGAGAATTAGAGAAAGAGAAATCTAAAGTTTAAATTTTACAGAAAAATTTAAATAACGTTCCACACCCATATTATTATCACAAACTCTTTTCATATTGAGGATTAGAAAGCAATAAATACAGGGTGGTCCACAATTCTGTGTAGAATTTCACAGCAAACAAAATCTTTATTCAGAGAAAATAATAATTACGTAAATAACATTTACCCCTTCAATGTTTATTTTGCACATAACCTAACCGTAGCCGCCGCCGTACAAATACGTACAAAACAGTGAAGAGATTAAATGGATAAAGAGAGCATCACATCCAGAGAATATTAGTATTATGTTCGATTTTGTATTTGGTGCAATGTAACTAAAAAAAATAAATAAAATTAAAAAAATAATTTAATTTTATTACGCCATTATTTAGTTAACAATGACGTATTTCCATTAAATCCTGATGTAAAGGTGTGACAGTGAAAATTTTTTTGTGTTATAGCATCCTGCATTTAGATGTTGGTTCAATAGTTTACATTTACGAGTTCAACAATTTATTTATTCATAATGCATGGCCGACCAACCATTATGTTTGGTTAATACGAATTAGGTAGTCGCGCTGGTATGAAAAATAACGAAAAAGGACTTGAACTGTCATCTATTGGGACTTTTTTTTCTATACTTACTACACCTGCTACCCGTAGCAAATACTAGTTCTGTAAACGCTGTAAACAAAAATATGAAACGAGACTGGCTTAGGTCCCCTAACCTATAAGGCATAGGCTATAAGGAAAAGTTATGGATTAGTACACCTGTGTTGCTTACTTTCTTGGGATAGTCGAAAGGTGTGGCAGTTTTGAAAAATGCTACGGTAGTTGGTATAGCCGACTACTTATAGTTGTCATTTACTGGGATGAGCTACGGGTAGTCAGTCCCAGTAGATGGCGGCTTTGTTGTTTCTCTTGGTCTTGTCAAGGGCAAGAGAGGTTCTCGGATATCTTGTATGTGTCCTGGAAATGCAAAGGCCTCCACAGGTTCGACAGACTGACAGTCCCAGTGGCAGGCTAGGACTATGGATCAGCGGGAGAGATGGCTTATGGGAGCAAGTAGTCTAAGTAGCTACGCTTATCCGAACCGGAGGACTGGAGAGTAGCTAGCAGGTGTGTTGTGGCAAAAGTTCAGTGGGTAAACCGTATACCATTCAAGGGAACTGGTACAGTGAAGGCACGAACACCTGGCAGGCGCAAACGATCTCGAAGGATTCTAGATGGAGGCTACAGTTTTTACAGTAAAAATATATAGCATTCAAAACCAGTTAAAAATTTATTTTAATTGCATTTCAAATTCATGTTAGAATTTATGTTTATCACTCGTTTTGGATGTAATTTTTTATTATGAAGCTAAATTTCATAATTTAAGACAGAATAACTCCGGGTTAAACTACTTTTTAACAATGAAAATTAGGTATGCTTTCAACTTAAGCATAAAACAACCTTTCTAACCTGCGTATATATATATATATATATATATATATATATATATATATATATGATACATATATATATATATATTATATATATATATATATATATATATATATATATATATATATATATATATATATACAGGGCGTCCCAAAAAAATGTATACACACTTTAAATACTTATAAAGGCAGTGTTTATTAAAATACATTTCATTTTCAAAATGTAATAGAATCTACAGACATTATTTAATTGTTTTGTCAACGCCTGTTTTCAAACTGACGTCCGTTCTGGTCCAGGCACTGCTGATAACGCGAAGCAATGGAATCGCAAACATCACGAAACATTTCGTTTGGTATTTGTGTGCATTCTCGTTCAATGGCTGCTCTCAATTCAGCGACTGTTGCAGGTTTTATAGCGTAGACTTTGTCTTTTAAGTATCCCCATAAAAAAAGTCTAGTGGTGTGAGGTCTGGTGAACGCGGAGGGTATTCTACGAAACCCCTTCGTCCAATCCACATCCACATCGTGCCAAGTACCACTCGCAATACTCCACTCTTCGGTCCGGATCATCTTCATTAATAGCATGGACTAATCTTGGAATGTAACTTTTCCATTAACAGGCTTCAAAATGCGTTGGACAGACGATTCTGAAATTCCTACCTCACGACTCGCTTGCCGCACAGATTTTCTTGGACTTTGGTGATACGTTTCCAGTACTCTTTCTTGCTTTGTGGGGCTTGTCGATGTCCGTGGTCTTCCGGAACGCTTCTTGTGGACATTCTGAACAGTTCCATCGGCTTCAAACTTATCTCTAATTCGAGTGATGGTAAGTCGCGTTGGTGGATCTGTTTGAAACTCCCTCCTAAACTGTCTTTGCACTTCAACTGCGTTTTCACACTTCCAGTAGCATTTTAGAATGAATTTCCTTTGTTCAAAGCTTAGTCTGACTGCCATTATTAATTCTAATGGGTTTAACTTGGAAAGAAAGAAACATCAATTGAGCTATCAGCTGTTAAAGTGTGTATACATTTTTTTGGACGCCCTGTATATATGGTTCGGATCCCACGTAAAACTGTATCCCCTCCGTCATGTGACCTTAAAGGCTTAGATGTTGCGAAGGAGGTTAAACAACCCCAATAAAAAAATATATAAATACTATATATATATATATATATATATATATATATATATATATATATATATATATATATATATATATATATATATATATATATAGTTTAGGGATTCAAATATGGGGGTAAAAATTTTTTTTTTATATTTTAATGTGTTCAACCCTTTAAATGGTTCATTTCAGCATAAAACAACTATCCTAAAATATTTTAGCAAATTTTAATTTTTAGGGGTTGCTACCAGCAATTAAAAATTGACAGAACGACTCAAATTGTCAAATTTTTCCACACCACCCAGGGGGTACAGTACAAGGCGCATTGCTTTTTTTTAATGTGGAAAGCTCCCCCGTAGGTCCTACCATAACCACAAGCATGCATAATTAAACTAGCATGATATTTGAGACATTAGCTGTCCTTACTTCATCAATGTTTCTTTTTTCTATCAGGGTAAACAGCCCTGTAGTTTTTCACTACTTGTAGCAAGAATTGTTTTTGATCTTCGTCATGTGTTATTATTTTATTATATTCATCCATTAATTTTACTCCTCTTTCCGCTATATCATTCACGACTTTCCACTGTTTGATAGATTTCTTAGCGGAGTTATACTCTTCATCATTATGCCATTCTTTAGCATCTTTGAATAAAAATTTTGAACTAAATTCTGTTATTGTAAAGAATCTTTGAGTATTTGATGACAAAATCTTCTAATTTCTTCGTTGGAATAAGTGCAGGATCTAGAAAAGCCCGTTTTGCAGGAAGAGTTTCTGTTGTATTTTACAAGGCCTTTACAATTTTGTTTTTCGTTTCAGTAGGCACTTCATCATCATAAAAGGCCAAGGCTACCAGTTCTTCTGATAGGTACCAGAGGTGACCTAACAGTTTTTTAATAACAACAAATGCAATTGTGTCATTTATTTGTTTGTAGACTACAAGATTCTGTAATAATTCCAGAGCAAGACGAGGAGCGCAAGATGGCACAGGAGCTGTAAACCATGCCTTTACATATAACCGAGTAGCAAATAGACAGATGTCTTTTAGTCCTTTTTTGTCTTTTACTGAAATTTTGAACTGAGATTTGAACATAAAAATTTTTAATGAATATATAATTTTGGCCATCCACCTAGCCTGATGAAGTCCTGCTGGATGTTTAAATTTGATTCCACCTTTTGGTTCACCTCCCCAAAAAATGATTGTTAACTGCAATAGTTCTAGGTAATCGTCTCTTGGTTGGAATGTATCTAGTTGATTTGTTGCAAATATAATTATGTCATCTTTGATGTCATGAATATTTTCATAGATATCTGGATCTGATAATGCTGTTTCTTAGTCCTCCTTATTAATGCTTGACCATTTTTCTCTGAACTTCTTAAAAAGGACTATATCTGGGCCAGAAGATGGTGACAAAGACTTTGAAACAACAGCTTCCAGCATAATTTCAAATATATGGTGTCGACATGCCAGCCACAATAAATCGTTGTCGAATTTTTGTTCTAGAAGAATAGCTGCACCATTTCTAGGACCAGTATTGGCTGCCGTTGTATTGAAACACATGCATTTTATTTGTTCGCAGATGTCCCATTCAAGCGATGTCTGATTGTTTGCATTAAAAAGAGACGCATTTCTGTCACTCAATTTTGCAACATCAAGACTTCCTAATAATTTATCATCAAACAATTTTCTACGTTTGCCAACCTTACTTTTCCATGCTGAAGGTTGTGCAGCACAGAAACCAGATTCATCACTTTTACTCTCCTCTGATTCTGATTATGTACTGGTGAGTATGACAGCCTCTTCATTCTTCTTTCTTTTGATCTCTTCTTCTGCTTTCCTCTTTT
This sequence comes from Bathynomus jamesi, assembly GCA_023014485.1. NCBI lineage: Eukaryota > Metazoa > Arthropoda > Malacostraca > Isopoda > Cirolanidae > Bathynomus > Bathynomus jamesi. The sequence goes on from JAJOZX010000250.1 coordinate 1,153,004, forward strand.
CATAACGTTGTTGCTTTTCTGCTGCTCTTTGCTTTTTTTTAGCAACAGCCTTATCAATGGTACCCATTTTTCCATGACGTCCTTTCTCACGTTGCATTTTCAAGAATTTCTTATCATCTTCTATTTTATAAGCTGCATAGCATTCTCATGAGCAATGTCAAATAAGTTTTCCAGTTTATCTTTCCATTTTTCTTCTTTATTATTTAAATTTTGTGATCTTTTCAATTTGTTTGCTTTGTTTTTCTTAAGCAGCTGTCATTCCTTCAGTATTCCTTGAATTTTATCTACTACATGTATTCTTTGTTTTGCTGGTATTCCTGCTTTTTTTCAAACTGCTAGCACATCATCTGCAGTAGAGCAGCATGATTCTCTAATGTCTTGCTTTTAATATTTCTGTAGTGCATGAAGAGGGCCATCATTTCCTTCTCTGATGGTAATACGGATGTTTTTAGTACTGCAGAGGGCTGCCCAATTAGCCATACTTCAGTTTCTTTTCTTGTAGAACTTCTCCCAAATGAGCAACTGGGTGATGGTGAGTTAGGCCTAGCTTCCAGAATCGATTAATTGGTATCAAAATTACGAGTTCCAAGCAACAATTAAAAACAAGCTAGTATATAAACCATTAATTAAAAATTCTGAAATATAAACAATTAAACAAAATCATAAGTTGTAAAAACAAACAAATTGAAAAAGAGGGAAACTTTGACGCCTGGTAGCACATAGTAAATTTTATTTAAAATTCACCAAATATGGCATACACTACTTTTTTGTCATAGGGAACAAAAATACAGGTTGAACAATTAAAAAAAAAACTTTGATTTTTTTGAATCACCCTAATATATATATATACACACAGAGCTGGGCAGTAACGCGTTACAAGTAACGGCCGTTACGTAACGCGGTACTTTTTTAGTAACGGTAGAGGTAACGGCGTTACATTTCAAATGAAGTAACTCTTTCAGTAACGACTTTACTTTTTTAGGGAAATACATTCGTTAGTCGTTACTCGTTACTTTTTAATCGTAACTCGCAATTAGTTTCTTTCGATCTTCACTTATTACTCCTGCCCCCATTCACTCTCTCCCCCTACACTAACAGCACTGTCAAAGTAAAAAGGCGAAGAACCCTGGAGCAGGGAGGGACCTAAGGCTAAGTTCAACAGAGGTTTCGTCATTCCTCTCGTCTGGACCTTCACGACACGTTAGCTCTGCATTCTTCCCATCCACTAACTTTAAAAATATGTTTATTAAACTTAACACTCCTATACCATCTAGTGCCGCTGTTGAGTGGGTTTTTTCAGTAGGGAAGGATATACTGCGTCCGAAACGAGGCTCGCTCTTAGATGCAACTTTTGAGAAGCTTGTTTTCTTAAAGGCCAATAAAGATCTTTTGAATAATAGTTCTTAAGTTTGTATATTTAGCTAATAAATTTCAGTTATCATTGCCATGCGCAATAACTCATTTGATTCATTTCTTTAGTATTTCATATTATTGTTTTGCAAAACTAAGCTTTCCTGGTATATTCTAGCATTAGTAAATTAGTATCAATAGTATGCTACATCCTCTATTATGTTGCAATTCCTAGTAATAAATCTTGCAGTAATTTTGTTTCACTTTTTTGAAAATATTATGCCTTATAAGTCATAACGCAATGAAGGCATGCACAGACTTCATAGCCTATGCATTAACCAGTGGATACAAACCAACATATACTCGCACAAGCGAATGTTTATATATGATAATATAATACCGGGTGTCCCATTCGAAATGAAACAACTTTGGAACTCTGTAATTTTTAAAATATTAATGTGAGAATGTTGAAACTTTGTCAGTTACTACACCATATGCATAAGTTTTTGTCATAATGTTTTTTGTTTGTTTCAGATTGAATTATGTTTACCCCACAAGAAAAAGCGAAATGTGTGTTATGGATGGCTGAGTTAAAGTCCCTACTCTGGTACAACGGTGATTCCGTATAACCTTTCACAAGGAATCACCCACCAGAAGAGACCTATACGCATGGACCAAGAAATTTGAGGAGACTGGCAGTGTTCTGAAGGAACACTCTGGAGGGCGAACAAGATCGGAAGATGATGTTGTAGTAGCCCAAGAAAGTCCATCCATCGTGCCAGTGTCGAACTGCAGATTCCTCGTTCAACTGTGCATATAGTCGTGCGCAAGCGGCTGCAGCTCTATCCATATAAGCTTCAAATTGTTCAGCATATAACATGTGAAGATCTTAACAAAAGGAAACATTATGCTATGCACAATGTATCTAGTGTATCTAAATGTTATAATTCACATATATCATATGAAATTCTATGACATTGACTATTTACTGTGTGAATATTACATTGTGTGCATTATTCAATAAAAAATTATGAGGTTTCAAAGTTGTTTCATTTCGAATGGGACACCCGGTACTGTGATATTTTATGTATATATAAATTATAATATACCTACGCATATATATAATATATTTACATTTCATTAAAAGTAAAGGTAACGAGTAACGGTTCCGTTACTCGTTACTTTTTAAAAATGATAACTGTAACGATAACGGCGTTACATTTAGACCAGTGGTTCCCAACCGATTTTGGGCCATGCCCCACCTAAGCATTTCTAAAACCCTGATGCCCCCCCCTGTGATATTTAATTTTTGTTATTCAAAATTTTACTGTTATTCACGTGAAGGAAGCTTAAAAGGCCATTAACTTGGTCTCTAAACAAGCTTCCAAAGAACATGGCATCCATGAAAGAGAAAAATAAAAAACGAAAGGACAGCTAAATAAATAAAGTTTCCAAACATATAATAGAGAACTGGAATGCAGAAATAGAAAATATTTGAATGAAAAGTTATTCTGTAATACTTTGATCATTTTAATTATTGAACTAATAATAATGAAAAATAAAATTTGAGCTCACCTAAAAATGTCTGTTAGTGAGATCCTTGTGCGTCATGTCTGCTACAGAGAGATTTTATATCAGGCACCAATTTAGTCAGCTTAAGTCTCAAGTCTCCTCGTTTAGTGATATCCAGTCGATTTCTTTTCTTCAATAACAAATCATTTACAGCACTAAAGCCACATTCAGCTAAATATGAAGATGGGAAGGGTAACAACAATTTTCTTGCAAAGTTGGTTGAATGTGGGTATTTAGTTTCTGTCTCATCACAAAGCCATGCCATCACCCCTTTTATATTGAATAAAGTTTTAACTGACTCATCATTTTGCATTTCCGAGAGTTCTTCTTGGTACTGCATCGAAACATCAGATATATCCACTAGCATTGGCTGCATCACCCATGTTGGAAAATCAATTTGTTTTAAATCAGAAAATCTTTCTTTAAAATCAGAGGCCATTATTTTCAGATGATCCACAATGACAAGTACAGCAGCATCAGTCACCTTACATTTTTTTAGCCAATGAAACTGGTCAAAAATTTTGTGAGAAATGTTTTTTTTGACATACCTCGATAAATGTAACGAAGCCAAATATCTTCGTCTTTGCATCTACAAGAGTTTTGTTTGATCCTTGAAGTTGTTTATTCAACATATTCAGTTTTTCAAAAATATCTGTTAAATAACTCACAAATGCTTTACCATCAACGGTTAGCAGGTGCTTCATTTCAGGCTTGTCACTTAAAAAGTCACTAAGAACATCAAATAGGTCCATGAATCTTTTCAAGCAATTCCCCTTTGAGAGCCACCTTACCTCAGTGTGAAGTAAAAGTTTCACATAGTCTGCATTTTCATTTTCACAAAATTGCTTGAAGAGACGCTCACATTTTGCATTAGCTTTGATAGCATTGATACATTTTATAACTGAGCGTAGTACCTCATTAAGAACAGGAGTAATATTTTTGGACACTAAGTTCTCTCTATGAATAACACAGTGCACAAGAAGCATTTCTGGATTCTCATCATTCATCAATTTTAAGCAGCCTTTTTTCTTGCCCATCATAACAGGAGCACCATCTGCAGCACAAGATGTTATGTTTCTATTGGTATATTATTGACGTGTAAGTGATTGTTTAGCTTACCATATATATCAGCGGCGGAAGTGGTGGTTTCTAATGATTTACAGAATACCATTTCTTCAGCAAATTCACCTTTATCAATATATCTTGCATATGCTAACAATACGACCTCACTGTCTCTCAGAGTTGATTCATCCATTTGTAGTGAGAAATATCTTGATTTCAGCTTTTCAACAAGTTGTGTTTCAATATCTTCACTCATTTCATCTATTCTTCTACTAACAGTATTGTTACTGAGTGGCATGGCTTTAACAGCGTTGTCATCTTTTTCCAGGACTGTTTTAAGAAATGTTGATATTGATGGTTTAATTAAATCCTCTCCTATAGTATGATTTTTTCCACATTTAGCAATGAGTAAAGAAATTTCATAACTAGCCTCAAGAGTACGACTGACGCTAACAGTTTGTGTAGTAAACAGAGACTTTATTGTTGATCTTTTTGCAAACTTCTCCTTTAAAG